>OX578138.1:148788695-149431195 GCA_951213105.1 Amaurobius ferox
AATAGACATTTCTTATGTAATTTTTCATTAGAAAATGATTGACATAAATTTTAGAATGCTAGCATGAACCGTTCTCGAGATATTGTACATTTATCAAAAAAATTGTCAAAAAACCATGTAAAATAAAAAAAAAGTATTACCTATTGAGAAACATGTTCACTTTTCATATATAATACCATGCGATAAATTGGGTGACATCATTCTCGTGGATCTAGCTCGTTCCATTTATGAAAAAAGATACTTTGAGTAATACTTTTGCATTTGAACGCCAATAGTCATTTATCTGCTATAAGAATAACTTATTTCTCCGTTCATAACGCTTGGCGAGATTTTGGCGTAAATTTAGCGGAATGTCGCCAACTTGGGGACTTTTTTATTGTCGCCAAATTAACGAAAATGCCGGTAAATTGATAAAAATGACGCTAAATCACTGAAAATAACGACTAATTGAAAAAAATTCAATATCTTGGAAAGAATATAAAAATACACTGCAAGAATAACCAATTTTTCTGTCTGTAACATTTGACAAAATTTTGGTGATGAATTTGTGGGAATATTTCTAACTTGCTGACTTTTAAATTTTGCTAAATTGATTAGAATGTCACCCAATTGATAAAAATTCGCCAAATTGGTAAGATCGACTCTACATCAATGAAATGACGATTAATTGATGAAAGTTTAATATCTTGGAATGAATATAAGAGTAGAATATAAGAATAACCCATTTCTCCGTCCGTCCTTAATGCTTGACGAGAAATTTAATGGGACGTCGCCAACTATTTTAAATGTTGTCGATGACAAAAATATCTCCAAATTGATAAATAACGCCAAATATACTCTTCTCTTCATTTGTAACACTTTGTGATGCATTTGGCGAAGTTGGCGAATAATCTAGCAAAGTATCGTCAACTTGGCTATATTTTGCCCCAGATTGACAAAAATTTCGTCAAAATTGCAAAAATGTCGCTAAATTATTGAAAATGACGTCTAATTGATGAATTAATTATTAAAAGACTTTAATATATGGACTATATTGCTTATTGAGGATACCATTAATACTGATAACGTTAAAAACACAGTACCATGGTTCTTATACATTATTACTTTCCTTATATACATAATGTATAAGGAAAGTATTGTGACGGGGTTGAAAATTCGAATTCGAGTTTTCGACGGGATAGCACGTTTCAAGCATACCTGATCACGAATTAAACACTTTTGAAGTGATGTCTGTGTGTGTGTGCGTGTGTGTGTGAAAGTATGTGTGTGTGTGTGTGAAAGTATGTGTGTGTGTCTGTGTGAAAGTATGTGTGTGTGTGTGTGTCAGTGAGACTGTTAAGAAGATAACTGACGAACGAATGGACCGATTCGAACGAAATTTGGTACAAAAATAATAATCTATATTCTATTGAAAAACATGTTCACTTTTCATATGTAATACCATGCGATAAATTTGGTGACATCAGTAGTGTGCAAATGAGAGAGCTGGCGCAGACCCATAAACACCCCCATAAAATCCCCACCCACTTTTAGAATGTAATGGCTCTATATAACCCATAAAATTTCCACCCACTTTTAAAAACAATGGTGTGAAACCTCCCATTAAATCCACACCCACTTTTAGAACGTAATGGTCCTATTTCACACCATTAAAATTTCCACCGACTTTTAAAAACAATGGCTCGTAAAACCCCATAAAAACCGGACCCACTTTTAGAACGTAATGGCCCAATATCACCCACACAAATTCGACTATACAATGGCTCTCAGACCTCCATTGAATCTAACCCACTTTTAGAAATGTAATGGCTGTATTTTACCATTAAAATTACCACCCACTCTTAAAAATAATGGCTCACAAAACCCCATAAAACCCGAACCCACTTTTAGAATCCAAAGGTTATTTCTTATCCATAAAAATCTACAACCCCTCTTAAAACGATGGTATCGAAACCCCATTAAAACTACACCCCTTCTAGAAAAGTGATGGCTCTATTTCAACCATACAAATCAAACAAATCAATGGTATCAAAATCATCCATTAGCAAGGTTCTAGCGCAAGCACCTCCCGAGAAAGTGATGGCTCTATTTCGACCACACCAATTTTCCGGAGCGAGCAAGCGAAAAGTCGTTGGGAGGGAAGGGTACCCCCTTCGGCGAGCACCCCCTTTTAAATGAAATAGGGCCTCAGAAGAGGACGGTTACATGGAGTACTTTAGATGTGATATAGACACTATTAAAGAGGCATTCAGAACAGAAGAATGTGTCCTTCGAACTGAGGACCATTAATTATCTTTTAATAGTTCGAAAACTGTTAAAAGATTATGATCGCCTACTCCTTTATCGCATAGTGACCGTGAGCCAAGGTATGGACACCATCTTCCAATATATGACGTTTGTCATCTTTTCCTGATAGGGCAATCTTATTGACTTGTATGGAATGAATCTCATGCTTTGTGCTCCTGATGAGATTCATGGTTCTATGCTGTACTTCTTGCTTGAATAGGCAGTTCTTGTAGTCCTCGAAGGATATCCTGTTTTTCACGACACATTTCTTTACTCCTTTCGACTTTTTCACCAGGTCAACCTCAGTTTTACAGGCATACATCTTAGATCTTAAGCCAACGAACTCTTCTAAGATCTTCCCTGCATTTTCATCCTTCATCTTCCCCAAGACCTTTTTATTTACTCGAGGCATACCATACCTATTGTTTTCTGGATAATCTGATGTGTCAAAGTAGTCAATCAATCCTTTCATATCCTCATAAAAGTCCTCGGTCTGTATGTCATAGATGTAACTGTCAGTGTCCATGTACAATAGCTTGATATCGCCCCCGTATTTAGGCTTCATAAGATTATAATGGAAGTCATACATCAGATGCTTCGATAGATCTAATATACTCATGCCGACGTATATTGGCTTATTAAAAATCAATTTCGTCTTGTTCATATGCACGGCGGCTAATCTTTCGTCAAAAATGGTCCTTCCCTTGAAGTTGGGCTTAGCAACTAGCTTCTCCGCTTTCTGGGGATCGCATACTAGCCTAATATCGAGTCGCTTCCTGATATTTTCCATCGTCTTGCCAAAGACCGAGTTGTTCATAAGTTTGTAGAAGTCTTTCTCAAAGTCGTTGGTTGCCTTGGTCCTCATATCAGTGTTCAGGTCTATGTACCTCTTCAACCAGGGAGACTGCTGAAACTCCAACACTTTGTGCACCTTTTTGAGCTTCACCCCCAACTGCAACAGCTGCTTCAAAACCCTGTAATGAACCACATAATGCTCTTTGTCATAGAGGGTCGTCAGTAGTTTTGGCTGTTTTGAGCCATCGGGCATCCTGCTCTCAGGTGCTAGAGGTATGTCTGAATGGAGGTTGTGCAGATGGGTCGGGTACTGTAGGTCGCAATCTACGATGTATCCTTTGTCTGAGTCATCCTCTACTTGGGTCACATCTGACACAGTGCTCCACTTGAAGCCACCATGCGGTAGGTATTGACTCATGGCCCATCCGTAAAGGTTGTTGGCGTCAAGGTACATCAGGTAGTTAGACTTCTTGTTCTCGTCATAGTCCCTCATGTACTTGTTGTTCGCCCTCCCATATCGGTTACAGCACTGAGAGATGCCTCCTCTGGTCCCCTTTTCTAGCATGAGTATCATGTCATAGTCTGTCAACAGCTCTAGCTCAACCTCTGTGGTTTTGAGCATGGCGTCCCACGAGAGTCCGGGTGCAGTGAAGTACCATGCAGGATCCAACTTATAGGTCTTTAGACAGACATCTCTAAAGTGTTCCATGATGTCGGCTAGGATGAGTACATCAGTCTTCACATACAAATCGGAATATTCACCCAATGTCTTAATGTTGAAGGCCTTCCATACCCTTTTAGCATTCTCGTAGTCCTCATCCTTTATGTGTGACTCATTCAATTGGTTGTAAAAGTCTTCTTTTGGGGGCAGCTTGGTTTCTTCGCATTTGTCCCACGAGTCCATGTAATCGTATGGATAGACGCCTTTTCGGGTGACGAGGTCCAGTTTGTCCTTGGGGAAGTACTTGGCTGTCTCCCTGAACTCCTTTACGTTCTTCGCAAGACTGTCGAGGCTAGCGGCCATGAACTTGAATGAGTCGACAAACCTCAACTTTATACCAGGTACCTTTACTTTCTTCCCATCGCCTACTTCTACAGTTTTTGCCCCGACCTCCTTACTGAAGGAAATGTACCTCTCCTCGTTGTTCGGGATGACGTCGATATCACCTTGGTCTCTACCGAGCTCCTTTATGAAGAGATGGGCGTCGTAGCCAGATAAGTTGTGGATAAACACTGGAATGAACGAAGGCTCTTGGTACTTTAGGTTGCAAAGGTTGTGAGCAGGTCCTCTGTAGTTCGATTCACATTTCGCCGGATTGAGAAGATGGTCATGATCTCTAACTTTTCGGAAGTCTGGTTCATCCTTGGGTGAATAGGGTGAAGGTTTCTTCCTGATATCTTCGTCACAGATGTGGCAAACATGGGTCCTTTGGAAATGCTCTTCATCTTCGGTGGTCATTTTGATGGGTTGCTTCTTATCATAAATGTTCTTTATCGCTAGCGCCTCAGTTTTCACTGTATCAAAGAACAGCTTGGTGGCATTGGGTCCTCTGTATGTGATTGGTGCCTTATAGTCTGCATGTTTATATTTGATGTAGACAGTGAAGCTCATAGGTTCATGCTTTTGATATTTATGTAAGAATGAGCTGTCTTTTGTAGGGCAGCAGGTGTTTATCTTGTTTGTCAAGCACTCGAAGTCTCCATACATCACAAAGGGTAATCGTAAAGACCTTTGATAGTTTTTGAACCGCAGAGATTCGTTCTCCTCGGGCATTACAATCTTTACTGGTGTATTCTTCCTACAATCCGTTTCATGAGCTTGGAGGTCCTCTTCGGAGTTATAATACAGCAGGCATCTCTCACAGGTGAATATCTTTCCGTTGTGTTTAGTCACTTGTCCGCTTATCAATTTGGAGAGGTCTTTTATCCAACAGTAATGACTGTTTCCTTCCTTATTCTTTATGTACAGCAAATTGATGTGTTTGTCTTCCTTATTTTTAGTGATTCTCAATGGGTATATATCATTACCTTCGTATGAATATATGTTCACCGATATGTTATTCAACTTTTCGAACCTGTTAAATACTCTATCTTCCATCTTCACTGGAAACTCAATGCCTTCAAACTTTAGCTCATTCTCATACGGTTTATATTTGGTGACTCTTTGGGCATCTTTTTCCGCTGGATGTAGCGCAGAGAGTATTGCCCACCTGAAACACTTATTATCCTCATTTTGTACGTTAATGACTGCCTTTTTATCTTTAATTCTTTTCGGTAAATCAATGTAGGATGATCCTCTCAGTGGGTTGTATTTATTGATCCTCACCTCAAGGTTTTTAATTCTAACAAGCGTCCATCCCGAACCCTTTGCAACAAACTCCTCCATTTCTGTCAATAATTTTTGGATAACCGATCTGTAATAAGCTACCAAATCAGTTGATTCTAAGATGACTGCGTTTTCTGTTTTGAAGTTTTTCTCCATTTCTATAATAGCATCGTCTTTACCCTTTTGATAGTCACAGAGGAATTCGAAATTAACCTTCAAACCATGCAGCCTCTTTATGTGTTTAGTGATGAGTCCCCGGACTAGTGATGCCACATCGTTCAAAAAGTCTTCGGGAAGCATCAGGTTGTGTTCATTTTGGATGTCGTACGTCTTCAAGCGAGATTCAAAGGCTGTATTAACTTTGTGGAGGGTGTAGAGCCTTCTCTCTCGCGTATCTAAAAACAGGTCTGAATCAAACCCGAAATGACGATTGAACAATACGCTTTCTATGTATGCTATGATGTCTGCCCTCCTTCCTAACCTGGAATAGCCTCTAATGCCATGCGTTCGACAAAATTCCCGTAGTTGGGGGAGAGTCATGTGATGTAGTCGATGCTCCACCCTTCCACACTCTGGGAGAGCCTTCTTTGGTTTATAGTTTAGGTGCCCTTTAGATTGTAGGTGCTTATTCATGCTTGATCCCTTAAATAACTTACCGCAACACCTGATCTTACGCACTCTGTTCTTCTTTGGCTTGCTAAACAAGTCATTGTGGAAACTGGAAAAGCCGTTATGATATTGAATAAGGTCGACCAGCTCCAACTTTTTAAGTTTCGAGTAACCTCGAATATTATTTTCACGACAGTAGCCTTGCAACTGTCGAACGGTTTTAGATTGAAAATCCATTTTGTCTTTCTTTAGAACTACAAATCGTTTCTTTAAATGCTTTTATTACTGAAGGGGTATACTTTTAATGAGTATTTCAATCATTAAAAATATAGTCATATCTACATCTATTAAATTATGGAAGGGCATGTCATCGTTGTCGGTCGATCGCTATCTATTAAATTATGGAAGGGCATGTCATCGTTGTCGGTCGATCGCTATCTATTAAATTATGGAAGGGCATGTCATCGTTGTCGGTCGATCGCTATCTATTAAATTATGGAAGGGCATGTCATCGTTGTCGGTCGATCGCTATCTATTAAATTATGGAAGGGCATGTCATCGTTGTCGGTCGATCGCTATCTATTAAATTATGGAAGGGCATGTCATCGTTGTCGGTCGATCGCTATCTATTAAATTATGGAAGGGCATGTCATCGTTGTCGGTCGATCGCTATCTATTAAATTATGGAAGGGCATGTCATCGTTGTCGGTCGATCGCTATCGCTATCACTATCGCTATCACTGTCAACCTGATATATTGAAAAGGTTTCGTAGAGGTTTCGAAAAGGTGGTTTTTTTACCACGAAACCCTCTAATGGTGTACAATAATATAAAACCCTGAAGCCAACATATAATCTTAATAATCTTATTTCATCCCTGGTCAAAATCATACCAACCCTGGGTATATCATTTTTTAAAAATATAATTGAGTTATTCGACAAACGTATTAGGATAGATTTCCCGTGCTCAGTAATGTCAGAAACCAAATATAAGCCATCCACTGACTCAAAGTTATCAGTACTCAAATCGTTTAATTTTTTTACAATACGATCCATATTCTTTATTTAAAGGAAAAATATATTCAAACTTGAGGAAGGTAACAAAGGGTATCTAAACATTTAATGGTTGATCAACCATTAAATGTTATTATGAATATAAAAATTTATGGTTCATTTTTGTCCAACTCGGGTTGTATGTCGACAGGTTCATTCTTATCCAACTCAGGTTGTATGTCGATAGGATCATTTTTACCCAACTCGGGAGGTATGTCGATAGGTTCATATTGTACCACAAATCTATTACATATGTTTGTCAGAAGGATGCAAACCAGCTTTTTAAAATGGAGTTCGTAAAAGGTATCTGAGAGCAAATGGGCTTTATAAGTCATGAGGTGACAAAGATCTATACGATCCAGATTTTTCATAATAAAATCTTCGTTAAAGGTTTGCCATTGAACAATTCTACCCCATTCAAGGTAATCTGCAAATTCCGTCATAAAATCTTCAGTGAGCTTTTGTTTGACGCAAATGAGTTCCATATCGATTTTGTCTATATGCCGACGAATAAATTCTTCTGAGAGTACTTGGAATTGAGAAACCATTCTCCAATCTAATTTGGAAGCATGCTTATCCAGGAAGGGTTCTGACATTATCTGATATCTGGAAACTACTTCCCAATCTAAATATTCAGTATTTCTGTCCATGAAATCCTCTGATAAAACTTGATATTTGGATGTATAGTACCAGTTTAATAGACCTTTGTGTTTTTCTACAAAAGGCTCCGAAAGTTTCTGATACTGAGAGATGACCATCCAGTTTACCAAACCTTCGAATTCTTCGATAAACTCTTCCGATAAAGTTGTATATTGACTTATGAGCGACCAGTTAACATAATTTTTACTAACTCTGATTTGTTCTTCCGACAAACCGCTTTTAGATATTTCGTTCCACGCCATTTATTCTATGTACAATTTTTTTTTTACGGCAGCTGGAGTGTCCACTTGATTTCTTCAATTTTTAGAAATGGTTGAACTGTGAACTCAGCATCACATCGTAAGAAAATTTTTAATTGGTCATCTTTTTTAACCTCTCCGAGAATTAACACGAATTCAGTGGCTACTTTTATCTTGTGAACGTATTGCTTGTTATTAATGTATAACTTAACAACGATTAATTCATCGATTATCTTTTGAGGATCAAGGTACAATCCCAGTCTAAAAAAACCGTCCCGAGAGAATTTACAATCTGAGTTCAAAGCATCACCGGAAAACTTCGTAAAAATAACGGCATTCGCATTGGTACTAGGTCTAATAGTTATGTATCCTGATGTGGTGGTTGCATAACATACTTTATTGTCAACATAGTTTTCCAAGTACTTTTTATTAACCGCATTCATGTCTTCAATAGGGTCAGCGACATTGCCTATCCTTTTACCTTTAGCGTCAATGGGTCTTCTATCATGTAACCTCAGGTACTTCTGATCTAAATCTTCCAGAATTTTTGCTATCTCTTCTCGGAGTTCAACCCTCAGCGTGTGAGTGACGGTAGTGGAGTTACGAATTAACTCAGCTTCCAGATAACTTTTAGTAGTTACATCCCGACTCTCAATCGGTGTCTGACAGTTTTTCAAGATCTTATTTTCCATATCGTAGTTACCGTCGTGTGTGAGTTTAAACCCTATGCCTGGAATACCAGGAGGTCCTTGTTCTAATTCTTCATCGAAAAGCGGGTAGTAGGCAGCCATTTATTTAAATATAAAATAATTTTTATAGTCATGGACTATAAAAATTAAAAATGGACTATAAAAATGGCTTATAATTTCAAAGTCTTGATCATGGTAATATTTTGATTGTTAATATTTAAGAAGCATTTCTTGTGCTCTTTTAAGATGAAGTAAAAAACATAATCTTTGGGGGCAGCGTTCCTTAACCTCCAGTTAAACTCAATCATTAAGTTATTCGTATCGGTATAGTTTTGATGATGAGAGAGATTAAAGCAGATGATTGGATACAACTTACCAAAATTCGAATAATTGACCATACAACCTGTTTCAGACGTGATGGTGTTGAGTCCAGATTCCAAAAAGGCTGTGTATAATCGATTATAATCACTTTTCTCAAAATCCATCATGTAACTGACAGTTGGCACTTTTACATTGTTGATCATTAACCAACATTCCGTCATATCTAAGTTATCAAACAGCATGTTATTGCGCTTCGAATTTTCGTATCTTTCAGTGTACTGAGGAATTACGTACAAAGATAAGACTTCATCAGAAGTAGCTTTTATGGTATAAGAGCCGCTAGCGTTTTTATAGAAAATATTAGACTTTACAATGCTGTGTTGGTTCCAGTTTATTTCTACATCCTTATTCGATAACTTTAATTCGTTAAATATTGAAGCCGCCGCATTTTTAAATCGTACGTAAGGTAGCCAGAGTGATAAATCTTCTACAACGACTTTATAGATCTTATTTTGCTCGTTGGTGTACAGCATGTTTAGACTGTGATTTCTCTGGAACTCAAATTTGACTTGGAACCCCGTGATTACTTTTTTATATTCACGGAAGAAATCAAACACGTACTTTAGTGGGATCCATATAGTTACAACCTTGCTATTTTTAGTAAATTCGCTTCTTTCTGTAAATCCCTGGTTATGCTTCTCATTAATACCGAATTTTTCGAAAAACTCAGTAATCTTTGTGGTATCTACTAACGTGCCATCATATTTCAAGCGTTCTCTATCAGCTGTGTCCGACGTATCAGTGTAGAACAGCATATTTGTAGCTTCGGCAGAAGAATAGTCAGGCGTAAAATGTATTAAGCCCAACACTTGTCGCATAAGAGCGGTATAATTAATGTTGGATTCTATTTCAGTGGTTCCTAATGTAAACCTGTTAGCATTGATCAAACCACCTCCATTCACGAGAGCTACATTATCATTCACTATGGCAGTACCATCGTTGTTAACAATTTTCAATTTTTGCTGTATATAACCGTTAGAGTATAAAATGTTGGCGTTGGTGTCTTGAATAAAGAAATGGTAAGAGGCATTTTCCATAGAATTATCACTATTTTCATGCCTTACCTCTCTATATTCGAAACTTTCGATGTCATCATCGTAATAATAATTGGTGCTGTTTAATTCAAATATTTTATTCATTTATTATGAAATAAATTTTTTTTCTTCTCCTCAATTTAATAGCTATATGGCTATTAAATCGAATTTAGATAAACTTTAGTCCAGCTCCATGTTTTTTCTGCTTTGATAATATCTCCTTTATTTTATCCTGCACATACTTACCTTCTAATTCGGCCTCCTGCAGGACGTCGGAAAAGAACCCTCTTCCTTGTATCTTCTTACTCTTTCTTTGAAGTCTGTGTTTATTCATTTCTTTATTATAGGGCGATAAAATTGTATTGTACTTCTTGCTTATTGAGCGGAATTAAATCACCTCTATGATTGGTTACTTGCATTCTGATTCGGTAAACACTATCCATTCGAACAGGGTAAAACAGAGGTTTGTCAAATGATTTTATAATCTGACTACCTGGACGATTACTGTTTGTAAATGAATAGATGACGTTTGTAGAGTTGAAACCGTTGATATACGCCCCCTCTGCGACATCGCAATGTATATAAATGTTATCGTTTCCCCCAGATAAGTCAGCAATGTACTTTCCTACTTGTTCAAGCTCTTCGTGGATTTTAGGCTCGAAACCTAAAAGTTTATGCAGGTTTTTGGTTTTCGTTAAATCGATCTTATACCCGTCTATTAACTTAATGGCTATTCGCTGTCGTTCCTCCACTATACCGAATTGTATCGGCGGATCGCTTCCAAAAAAATTAATCATGTAACGATTCAGCCCCTTGATAGTGTAATTTCCATCTGGTATCGTCAAATTTAACCACTGCTGACCATCAAAGTATGATAATTCCTCATCTTTGATATTGTCCCATGAAACGTACATCGAAAAGGACTGAAGGGCAATCTGTTTAAAGGTGAAAGGTCTAGTGTATTCAATCGTAAAATCTTCTGATTTTTCCGCGTTTTTAGAATCTAATATCAATAGAACCATTTTATTTATAGAGAACATTTTTTTCATTGAAGTCGCTGGGTTCTTGGGTAAAAAAATATAGCACATCTACAACTGGCTTACCCTTGTTTCTTTCACGAATGTACTTCATACAAAAGTAGCCGCATTTGACGGAAGCAGGGTGCTGTAGAAAGCTCGAGTTACACCCGATATTTTTCTTTCCAGAAGTCAGTAGATACTTCTTAATGTTAGGATGAATTTTGTATACGTGTTCTCCAAAAGGATCAAAATACTCAACAAAGTTATTTTTAGGATCGTTATAGTAGCAGACCCAGTGCGTACCAGGTCCTGTGACAATGTCCAGATTAATAATACCGTTTTCAAACCGACTCATCTTTTTAGGCAACAGATCGGAAGTAAAGACGCCCCTAAACCCCTGTTCATGTTTCATATTTTGTTCAATTACTTCGTCTGATATTCCCAGTTTTGATAGACGCCCTTTCCAATGGGTCTTTTTTTTACACATCCAGATCCTGAAATTTTTTCCAAAGCTTTCTTTGCTCCATATCCAGCCGCCCCACTTGCAGCACCTAGTGCTAAAGCCTTGGCCCCAGCAATTAACGCAGGTAATAGAAAAGGTAGAAAACCACCCGTTTTCTGGAGCTGCGTCTTACTGATAGTGATACGCTTCCCCTTCCCAATTTGAGCTATCTGTGTTCGAGTTAAATGTATATCTTTGTTGGGGGCTTTTGTCTTATCTATTTGTAGAGATACTTCTTCTCCTTTCTGGTATGCAGATTTTAGCTTAGCAATCTGATGATCGCTTAAATGTATTTTAGTTTTTATGTAATTACTCATTTATTCAATGAAAAATTTTTGTAGTATTGTTTTACTTGCTCGTTGGTCATAGTTCCTTCTCTCAACAATGCATCCAATAAATCGACGACTTGATTGTGTAACTTTTTACTTTTGGACCCTTTACATATCTTATCAGTCAATCGGGCTAAAATTTCCATTTTGTCTTCTACTCCTTTACCGATATAAATTCCTTTTCTTTGCAAGTCTCTGAGTCGATCCCGATAATCTCCTAACGTAGTCATATGATCTCTCAAATAATCAGCCTTAGCTAATAAGCGATCTTCTCTTTCTTCATCCTTTTTAGTCATTCGAGACATCTGACTCATAATGTTTCCTTTTTGACGAGACATTTTTAGGTAAGTATCATTTACTTTACTCATAATTTCTTGCAAAGTTTCCTTGGTCTCATGGTACAATTTTGAGGGTCTTGGAAAGTTATTTTTCTCTAAAAACTCTACATCCAATTTTTTATCAAAATCATAGACTTCTAAAGGCGATTCAATAGCTAGAGGAATGTGATCAACAGCATCTTTTATAGCCTGAATATTCTCCTTTCGATTAATTTCTTGTTCTTGTAGCTTTTCAGTTACAGGCTTGTGAAAGTCCGATAGTGCTTTCTGGATACCTAATTTTTGCTCAAGTTGTTGTTCGTTGTTTTTTCTAATTTCAGCCTGAAGCTTATAAACTTTAAGTTCATATTCAACTTCCTTTCTTAATTTCTTATTTCGTTCTTTTTGTATAGCATTCATCTTTATTATTATGCAAAAAAATTTTTACTTAAGCAAATTAAATTTTTACTGAAGCAAATTTTTAACATTAAATAAAGATGATTCAAATTAAAAATTATACAGAAGCAGAAGAACTTGTCGATGCAAATCAACATTATTTATTACCTAAACATCCTTTCAGACTTCTAATCGCTGGAGCTTCAGGTACTGGTAAAACGAACTTATTGTTGAATTTTATATACGACTATCTCGAATTTGATAATTTGTTCGTTTGTGCAAAAGATATGTACGAACCCAAGTATGGTAAACTGAAAGAAAAGTACACAATGTTTGAGGGCGTGGATATTGACTCGATAAAGTACCCCAAAAAGAAGAAGAAAATTATCCTAGAGTTATATGAAAGATTCGGCAAGAAAGGAACTTTATTCTCCTCTGATACAAAAGAATTTATAAAAGTGGATGACCTGGACCCATCTTGTAAAAATGTTGTTGTCTTTGATGACTGCATGACTGACAAGGACCAGAGGAGCATAGAAGATTTTTTCATCAGAGGTCGGAAGAAAAACGCCTCAATCATTTATCTTTCTCAATCTTATTATAGAACACCCATTGTTATCAGAAGAAACTGTAATTACTTGATATTTTTTAATATTCAACCGAGGGAGATTCAACAGATCATAAGAGAGATAGATGGTAGTTTGACAAAAGAAGAATTCAGTAGATTATATAAAAAGTGCATGCAACAGCCGTATGATTTCTTTATGCTTGATTTAGTTAATCCGGCTCTGAGATATCGGAAGAAATATTTCACCCCTATAAATAAAGATGGAAGAATACTTGCAAAAGAAAATTTACGTATATAGAAAGAGCTACCACCACTACTATAAAATTAGTGTCACTATGACCGTTAGCAAGTTCGTTTTAAGTTCATTGGGTTTATCAGCTTTTGTACTTGTTCCCTTAGCTGCTCTGAGCTTAAGCGTCGGTATTGTTGAAGTTATTGATAAAGCTTTGAATATCGCGGAAAGGAAAGAAGAGTACAAACAGTCTTACAAGTTTTACAAACAGCTGCTCAATTCATACAAATCGAATACCATATCAGAAGAGGAAGTGTATAAGCGAGAGGAGGATTTCATCAATAATTTAGTCTACTTACCCAGAGAAAAATATATGAAACAAACCCTGCTGAATGGATATCAATTTGTGAGTAAATAATTTTTTATATATAAATAAATGTGTGGTAAAAAGACTTGCAATAAAGGAAAAGGTGTTGTTAACGCAGCAATTAATAATTTACCGTTTGAAATGCATCTGCCAGGGCATCAATTTACAGGACCAGGAACTCAACTGCTCAGAGGAAAAACTAGACTGAACCCCGATTTAACATACAAAGAATGGAGTAGGCCTATTAATAGGGTTGATGATAGTGCCTATAAACATGACGTGTGCTACATTAAAAACAAAGATACCGAAACCAGAAACAAAGTGTGTGACTCAAACATGATTAAAGAATTGGACGACATTCCCAATCCAAGTTTTCGTGAAAGGCTAGATAGAGCTGTTGTGAAGCCTATTATCAAAGCAAAGAAGACATTTGGAATGGGCTCAAAAATATATTGTCTCAAATGTAAAACACAAACCGACACTAAAGATGAACAGCATGTCACCTCTAAAAACGCTAGACCTATGTTGAAAGGTATTTGTGTGGGTTGTGGTTCTAAGAAGTGCCGTTTTTTACCGCTGAAGGGGTAACTGAGAAGGGTTGCCCCGAAAAGGTTTATTACGACCCCGAAACAGGATTTTGTGGCATAAATGTACTGAGCAGAAAAACTGGTTTAAGTCGAAAAGAAGTCTCGGATTTTTTACACCGACAGGATGTATACACAAAGCATAAACCACTTATCCGTAAGTTCAAAAGAAGGAGAATTTACGTGTCACATATCGACGACCAATGGCAAGCTGATTTACTGTTTGTCTATAAATTTGCGAGAAGTAAGTTTAATGATGGTATCAAGTACATATTAACAGCTGTTGACTGTTTCAGTAAATATGCATGGGCTGTTCCTCTAAAGGATAAATCAGCAGAAGAAGTAACTCAAGCATTTAAAAAGATCTTCAAAGAAAGAATACCTGAAAGGGTTCAAACAGATAAGGGTTTAGAGTTCGTCGGAAAAACAACTCAAAAATTATTCAAAGAAAATAATATCCAATGGTTCACAACAGAAAATGTTGAAATAAAAGCTGCTATGGTTGAAAGATTTAATCTCACTCTTGGTAATAAAATAAAGCTCTACTTGTGTGCAAATAACACTGAAAGATACATAGATGTATTGGGTCAATTAGTGAAGAATTACAACAACTCATACCACAGAAGTATAAAAATGACTCCTGTTGAAGCCAGTCTAGAAGAAAACAGTAGTGAAGTCTACCGCAATTTGTTTAAAGAAAAGGTCATACGTAAACATAAATACCAGGTAGGCGATAAAGTAAGAATATCTATATATAAGTCTACCTTCAGAAGGGGTTATCAAGCAACTTTTACAGATGAAATATTTGTCATTTCTGAAGTATTAGAAACCGACCCAATCACTTATAGAGTTCAGGATTTAAATAATGATGAGGTTAAAGGCACTTTTTATGAATATGAATTAGTAAAATATGATAAGAAAGACAATGTGTATAAGATTGAAAAAATCATCAAAAAGAAAGGGGACAAATATCTAGTTAAATGGTTAGGTTATCCTGAGACTAGCTGGATTGATAAAAAAGATTTAGTTAATTAATTTTTAATAGCTTATTCGGCTATTAAAAATTATAATCACTTATCGGGGTCATACCTCAGCTCTTCGTGACATGTTGTTCAGACGCCGTTTTTTTTAATTTATAGGGTAAAAACTCCAATTTAATGCTTCGAAGATGGTTCTGCAGATTTCTTCATTCTGAATAAGCGTCTTTTTGAGTTTAGGTAACTTAACTAGAAGGCGTGAAATATAGATGTCGTAACCTCTTTTCCGTAACATATGGTATAAGATATAGTCTTTGCTGATTATGTTTTTTCGCTCTGGGTACATCTCCTCATATTTATGGATATAAGAAGAAAAGTCGTTCAAAAGCTCTTCTTCTTCAAAGGGTAGGTTATGCAAACCTAACCATTTAGCCAGATTTTTCATTCGATGTTTTCGCCTCTGTTGTTTCTGCATGTTTAAATACATATCGAGATTATTGATAGGGGGTTCATTTGGATTATACCTCAGCTCTTCGTGACATGCTTGGCAAATGTACCAGCCATCATCATTTTGAATTACATATTCGTGTTCACATTCATGAGTTTTCAAGTCTCCGTCTGAGGAAACTTTATTGTCCAGACCTAACATTCTTATTACTTCCAACATTTCCTTCGATGCTTCGATCATCTTTTATAAGTTTGACAATTTTTTCAAACTGATCATGCAACTTTTTTAAGGATTTTTTCACTTCTGAAATGTCATCGCTATAAACATCTAATTGAACATACTGATAAAGAATTCTATAGCAAAATATCTCAGACTCAATTTCATTCATTTATATATATCTTTGTTTTCTTTAACTCAGATAAAATACGAAGCAGTATTATTTTCCGCTTGGAGAGTTTCGACCTTGTTTTCTACTTCCTGCTTTCATAACGTCTGTAGCGAGCGCTGACCTTGTCTAACATCTCTTCCTCTTTAAAGAGTTCTCTCAGAGGTAGCGGTAGAAAAAAGCGGAGATTACGAGAATCAAAGAGAGATGGCAGCACTATATGGGGAGGAAGCACTATATGGACAGGAGTGGAATTTATTTTTCGCGATTGATTTTAAGCATTTTATTCTATATTTTTTAATCAGATATACAATAGTGATAGATATTTTGAAGAATTCTTACATTATAAGAGGGAAATAACTTGTTTAAAGTGCTATTTTTGAAGATTTTCGCCTGTGGTGTAATGGTTAAATTAAAGGTATGTGTATATTTAGATGGGTACCCATGGCAAACGGTTAGCGCGCAGACCTATTAACATCTAGGTCCCAGGTTCAAATCCCGACCTCTCCCAGGTTGTTAATCAATCCGGGTTGATGGTTTATTGAACTATACCGAGCCAAAAATGACATGTCGGCTTGCTTTAGTCGTTGTTCCAATAAAGCAAGCACTCATCGATAAAAAAGTGGTGGGCGGGCCCGACGCTAGGCGTCAAAGTCTTACAGTGTTGTCCTTATATGTTGTTTGTAAGCCTCAGTGGCGGTAGGTTCAGAGTGTATTTGGTCTTGAATTCGGCTCATCAAGAAGGGCCCCTTGGTGGGTCGAATTTGAGATTGAATATACTCTGAGCCTACCGGGGGGCATTTTGCAAAAATTTTTAGGAGTTATGGTGGAGTCATTAAAGTAAGTTCTCGATCTTGGCCTAGGCGAGGGGTCAACAAGACATGGAGTTAGTGATCCGGACCGCGATTTAATAAGACAGGGAGTGGGACTGGGTTGTTTGATGCTGGGTTGTCTGATGTTCTGTTTATCGAGGATCAGCTGTATGATAACTGGTTTGTTCTGATTTCCCGGGTTGATTTGGAGCTGCAGGGCGAGTGTCTTCAAGGCATCTTTTTTCATCTTCTTCAACTGATTCTCTGTGGGATCTTTGAGCCACTCGTTACAATATGATGGTCTTCTTGCCAATTGTGGCCGCGGCACGGCCGCAAGGGCATCCTCACACTCTTTTTGCAGCTGCTTGTACACAGGGCCGTTCTTCTTTATCGTCCGGCCAGTTCGAGGATTGACAGTGGGGTTACTCATCCATTCTTGACAGTGTGCTGGCTGAAGATCCAGTGGGTCCCGTGCAGCCTCCTTTTCGAGCTGTTTGTAGACAGGGCCATTGACTTTTATCTCGTAAAAGTTGCCGCCTGAAAATCGGTGTATATTTTTTAATGGTGATGATACCATTAAAAGAAAATTTATTGCTCAAATTTAAACATTTGCGCTGGTAGTGCTTTCCCGACATCTTTAGTTCCCAAATATACAAAGAATAGAGGTTTAATCTCATTAAGCTTCATATAGTCGGACGCATTTTCATCGCATCGTTTCGGTAGATACATTTTTGTGCCGTCTTCTAACTCCACTACTAGTTTGTCACCATATTTGGTTTTGACCTGTTTAATTTCCATGACAGGGTATTTTACGTCGATATTGAGCTCATGCATCTTCTTGAAACTTCCTTCCAATGTACTAAGTGCGTTTAGTTTGTTCAACAGTTCCATGGTTTTTGTTCTTTCTTTACATTAGAATTCTTTTCTTTAAGTGCTTAAAATATTGTTGGGGTACGAACCCGCAGATTCTAAAAGGGGGTGCTCGCCGAAGGGGGTACCCTTCCCTCCCAACGACTTTTCGCTTGCTCGCTCCGGAAAATTGGTGTGGTCGAAATAGAGCCATCACTTTCTCGGGAGGTGCTTGCGCTAGAACCTTGCTAATGGATGATTTTGATACCATTGATTTGTTTGATTTGTATGGTTGAAATAGAGCCATCACTTTTCTAGAAGGGGTGTAGTTTTAATGGGGTTTCGATACCATCGTTTTAAGAGGGGTTGTAGATTTTTATGGATAAGAAATAACCTTTGGATTCTAAAAGTGGGTTCGGGTTTTATGGGGTTTTGTGAGCCATTATTTTTAAGAGTGGGTGGTAATTTTAATGGTAAAATACAGCCATTACATTTCTAAAAGTGGGTGGGATTCAATGGAGGTCTGAGAGCCATTGTATAGTCGAATTTGTGTGGGTGATATTGGGCCATTACGTTCTAAAAGTGGGTCCGGTTTTTATGGGGTTTTAGGAGCCATTGTTTTTAAAAGTCGGTGGAAATTTTAATGGTGTGAAATAGGACCATTACGTTCTAAAAGTGGGTGTGGATTTAATGGGAGGTTTCACACCATTGTTTTTAAAAGTGGGTGGAAATTTTATGGGTTATATAGAGCCATTACATTCTAAAAGTGGGTGGGGATTTTATGGGGGTGTTTATGGGTCTGCACCAGCTCTCTCATTTGCACACTACTGACATCATTGTCGTGGAACTAGCTCGTTCCATTCACGAAAAAATATGCTTTGAGTAATACTTTTGTATTTGAACGCCAATAGTCATTTATCTGCTGTAAGAATAACTTATTTCTCCGTCCATAACGCTTCTCGAGATTTTGGCGACGAATTTGGCGGAATATCGCCAACTTGGCGATATTTTTAATTGCTGCCAAATTAACTAAAATCTCGCCAAATTGATAAAAATGACCCTAAATCAATGAAAATGACGACTAATTGAAGAAAATTCAATATCTTGGAAGGAATATAAGTATCTACTATAAGAATAAAAAATTTTTAACTGTAAAATTAGTAAATTCATTGCATTATATAAGGAAAGTCATGTGCTGCCCACAACAGATTTTTACTTGAACGGGATTCATTGAAGGAAAATCGCCTGTAGTATAAACACATTGGAATTAATTCCGTTGCTAAGCTACATATCAGTTTCTTCAAAAAGCTTCGATCTAAACATTTAATATCATAGAGTCGTCTGCTCTGTGCTATTTTTTCAAAAGCATCTTTTATCAATAGTTCGACAATCCGTACAACTAATTTCAGGAGGAAGCAAACCACGGACGTCAGTGGGGCAGACACAGCGGTAAGATATACAACATTTACTTGCTTGATGCCCACCTTTGTGACTTTGAACGGCCAGGGGGAGGGGGCAAGCTCCCCTCTTGCGCTTCATCATGCCTCTGCAAGTACAGAAAAACTCTACCAAATTTGAAAAAGTCCGTCAAAAGTCTACATTTGTATACAAAACAGACAAACAAAGAAGCTAACATATTTTCAATGTTATATATCACGTATATACGCTGCTGGACAATTGCTAAGTATGGATGACACTATCATCCATAGCCACCACAAAATGGAAGGAAACAAAATGTGGAAAATTAGAATAAGTGCGAGATACAGTAAGAAGAGGTGTGTGTTTGCAAATTTTTCATTTCCATGCCTGTTTGTCACGTTGTAGCGCTGATAAGACATTTAAAGGATTTGATGCATGCGGACAGTTGTTGATCCAAGTAAAAGTTTTACGGGAAAGATTTAATTGACGAACTAAAAATTTTCGGTATGTCTTCCTGATATCACTTAAATTATTTTACTCGTGGCCGTATTATTGGAAAAATCGAAAAATAACAGATGTTGTCAGGATGTTCGACATCGTCCACAGCGTTGTTTCACGGCTTAGCAAACATTAAAGACAACTGGAATGTGTAGCAAGCTTCACGGGGGAGGTCGTGTTAGAAGTACGACGCCTGCAGCAGACAGGTGCATAGTCCTATCGGCAAAATGGGATCGGCGAACCACAGCTCAGCAGGTGGCAAATCAGTTTCTTGCTCCCACAGGACAGGGATCTCCCGAAAAACTGTAGCCAGATGTTTGAGAGAAGGAGCACTATACGGCGGCAGACTTGTTGTGTGTCTCCCATTGTCCACACTGCACCGTACCGCCCGTTTGCAATGGTGTCGAGAGTATCGCAATTCGACCGAACAGGACTGGGCTTAAGTACTATTCTCAGATGAGAGTAGGTTCAGTCTGTCATCGGATTGTAGACGCCAACTGATCTGGCGTGAGAGTGGTACTATTTATCGTCCAGAAAATATCCAGGAAAGGGACCGATATCCGACATGCAGTATCATGGTATGGGCCGGCATCATGGTCAATGGCCGCACGCCCCTACATGGGGTTGCAACTAGGACTATGACCGGCCAACGATACATTGAGGAAGTTCTACTGCCTCATGTTCGCCTTTTTCGTGGTACTGTCGGTGATAAATTTGTTTTCATGGACTACAACGCACCATGCCATCGAACACTCGCTGTTACGGATTGTCTAGTCAGCGAGAGTATTCAATGCCTTGTATGGCCAGCACGTTCCCCAGATCTAAACCCCATTGAAAATGTTTGGCACGCGTTGGGGAGATGACTTTCTGGTCGAAAATCTCCTTCAACAAATAAGAACACCCTCATCCGTGCACTGACAGAGGAGTGGGATTACTTGACTCAACAGCTGCTGGATAATGTTGTGAAAAGCATGACATGACGTGTGAAATGTTGCATCGTACTCTACGGTGGACATATCCCATACTGGCACCTTTCTCAAAGCTGCCTGCTGTCGATCATATGCATTTTTCCATTTTTCTATACATAGCATTAAATGAAGACTTGTTTTCCTTTTTTCCTTTCAGATGTTTCAAAACCTTCCGTATTTTCCAGAACAATAAATAATCAGGATTCTAATGTCCGAACAATGTGGAAACAACATTTTATCCTGCTGGGACTCCTCCTCCCCCCCCCCTTAATTTTGGGCTACTTTGCAATTTGTGATCCGTCCTTAGCAATTATTCATCAGTATATATATATATATATATATATATATATATATATATATATATATATATATATATATATATGTATATATATATATATATATATATATATATGTATATATATATATATATATATATATATATATATATATATATATATATATATATATATATATATATATAAATGAGATTAATAAAAATTATAGTCTTTTCGTAGTTTGATACGTTTAGGCTTCGCTTATAACATTTAAGATCTACTGAATAAAACCACAATCAAAAATAATCTCTAAAGACATCATGAATATCTTAAAGCGCAACTTTTTTTATTTCTTCAATATTTTAAGAATCTTTTGTTAGAACTATGAATCTGAAATGAATTGCTTTCTTTGATCAAATTGTGGAATTATAAGGGAAAACAATTTTTCTTCGTGCTGGAATATATTAAATTAACTGCTTTATATAAAATACTTTTCATGAATGACAAATACGTATAATGTATTGGGGTTATTTGCATAAATGCATTCATGAACTTCGCGTATCTTAAAAAATGCGTCAAGAGTATATAAAAACAAATCTGGACGATAAATTGAATGTGATATCTAATTTGTATTCTTGGAAACAATTACAATGTATAAAGAATATGTACCTTTAAAAGGACAATTAACCTGGATATTTATTTATCATACAAGATGAAATAAATCTGATGTGGGCAGTACTGGACTTTGCCTACAGGCCCAAATTCGTTTTCCTTTTATTTATTGAAAATTCATTAAATTGAGATTAACTGCACAAAATAACACGGATGATTAATTGAAATTACACCGAATATGCACTTTTTATTCAGTTTTCGAATTCATGTGATAATTGAACGTATTTTCAAAGACGGTGTAGCGGAAGTACAAAAAAATAAAATATATCAAGAACGGCTAGTACTAGAGTAATGGAGTTACTCTTATACTTTTCTTCGTCAAAAATGACGTATCAAACAGTTAATTTATATATTTGCGCATACTTAATCTTTTGCAGTATACTAGCAGCGATTACTCGGCGTTGCTAGGGATTTACGATGCAAAACTCTGATAAAAATTATACCGGAACATATAGGGCCGTGAATCTTATACGCTGTTTTTTCACTGTGAAAGATGTAAATTCATTGCATTACGTAAGAAAAAAATCATTGCATTATATATATCATAGCTTTTTCCGGCACGTCCTCCGGGCAGCGTCTCTGGATGCATTTATTAGGTGTCCACAATTCATGCACAGTCAATCTGTACAGTTTGAACTAAAATGACTCTTAAACGCTAGGCAACAATGCAAATGTTAAGAAATTAAATTATATTATCCTAATTTGTTAGGTTTTACCGCAATGCTTGCTTGTACACCACATTTTTTGATTTTCCTCCCGGAGCTAAAACATTCAAATTTTGTGAAACATACAAATTTGATAGTTTCCATTTAAATTCATATTTCAAACCTGCGATTTTCAAAAGTGACTAATACGTTCAATAAACTCCCACAAAACTCAGAGATTTAATTGTTTTTCACGTTTTAAGCCAACTATTTCGAATATTTTTCGTTGGGAATCATGGAGTTATAGAGTAGAACTTCTAGAAAAAAGTTTCGTTTTCCATCAATATCTCGACAACCAACCCCTAGTTTTAGAAACTCGAAACTTGGACTAATTTATGGGGGGGGGGCTATTTCAAAACTATTCACCAAATTTCATTAAATTCGATTCAGCCGTTCTCCCGTGATGATGAGACAAACGAAAGTGTCGTTTTTCACTAGTATCTCAAGAACCACTGGTCGTAAAAACTCGAAACATGGACTAAATTTTAAGTGGGGCTATTTCAAGATTACCCACCAAATTTCATCAAATTCGATTCAGCTGTTCTCCCGTGATGCTGGATTATACATACATACATACATACATACATACATACATACATACCTTTCTTCTTTATATATATAGATTTTTCTGGCCATTTTGCAAGAGAAAGCAAGTTCTGTTTACCGAAGTCGCACCAACATCTATCAGCACCAGAGTAACCCATAAGTGACTTATCTGCCAATTTTGTGAAATTTGGTCAATTAGTTTTTTAGATAGAGTGGTTACATGGGAATTTTGCGGGCCATTTCGCATAACAAGACAGGTTATTTTATCCCGAATCTTACCAAAATATATCAGCACCAGAATAATCCACAAGTTACATATTTACCGAAATTTTCCCATTAGTATTTTAGTTTGAGTGGATACATACGATTTTTGCGGGCCATTACGCAAAAAAAGGCAAGTTTCTTTATTCTAAATCGTACTAAAATCTAATCAGCACCAGAATAACTCACACGTGACTGACCTATAAAATTTTATGAAGTTTGGTCAATTAGTGTTTGAGTTACGGTGGATATACATCACACACACACACACACACATGCATACAGACAAACACACATATGCTACGCTAAAAATAGTTTTTCATCTTTTTGAGGTCCTCAAAAGTGTAGATCCTTCGAAAACTTAAGTTGTGATTTTCGACATGATTCCAATACTTTTCCTATACATTACCATGCATTAGGGAAAGTAAAAAGTAGTTCTCTGAAGTTTTATACAAAGGAGTAAAGTCGTTATTTTATGTCAAATTAGCAGATAAAAATATTGATTTATTCTCGTAAGCTAATTTAAGGATGTTTCTTTTATATGGTCGGAGTAGTGTAGCTGGTAGCATTTTTGGACGAAACTCAAGAGACCTCAGTGAGATTTAAGATTCAGGTCAAGTTTTAACATACGTCGAGAGTTAATGAAGTTTTGTGGCTTACTTTTTGGACTTAGTCATCATTTTTCGAAGCAGCTCTATGTTAAGTATAGTGATCAAAATATTATGCGTTTTTGTTTTTATTATTCAGGTAACGCAATTATTTGGCTAAGTAGAAGTTGATAGTACCATATGTGAACATTTTATTACATTTTATGGCGTTTTTATAACTCCAAAATTGTTTATCGTGGCATAGTAAAAGTTGATAGTATCCTATAGGCATAGCTTTACTGGTTTTCATAGTGCTTATATAATGTCAACATAATATATCCTAACATGGTAAGAAAAATGGCAAATAATGTGTTCTGAAAGAAATGTGTTTGTTTTTAGGTTGAAAATCATTCATGAACTGACTAATTGAATCTTAAATTAATTTTAGTAGATCATTCAGAGGTATCAACTAGCAACTGAGGAGGTTAAGAATGCTGTAATAAAATTACTTAACTACATTCAAAATGCTTATTATAATATTTGCATATTTATTTTAGTCCCGTGCCTTTAATTTAACACGCCATATGAACATTTTGACATTTATTTAGTAGCAATCCGTCCGTTTTCTATATATATCGTTCTTTTTCAAATCAAGTTGTAAACAATTGAATGTTTGGTATTATTATTTTGCTTTAATGTCTCTGATAAAAACTCGCATAACTTTCATTCATTTTATAATGGGACAAATTATATATTTTTTATGATTTCTCCGTTTTGAAACAAATATGTATTTCTATAGAACAATGTATGGAGTTGTAGTTATTTATATCTAAAAGGGTAAAAACTGAATAAATAAACTGGAGAGTGTGGCTCAAGTGCACTTTTTCATACCATGTGACAGCAGCCGACTCTGCTCATGCCAAAGACACCGATCGAAGATACTAGGAATCAGTACCCGAATAATAAGTTCGGAGTCAAAGCTAGCTTTTGCTCTAACCTTGCAATGTCGGTTTTGTAAACACAGGGTCCCGAGTTCAAGCCTGGCTCGGGACTAGCAACATCAATTCCTACAAAGATGACCGCGGACATACGAGCACGCAACCTTCTCTCTCCAACGATCTCAATACGAGATAGTAGCACCACGCTGAGCCAGATCCGTTGACCATTCCCTTCCTGGTTGACCACAACTGACGTCACATCTGAGGTACGACACGCCTCCAGGCTATTCAGCCCTCGACAGAGTTTCGGGATGGGAACTCGACGGGGGGGGGGGGGGTTCTGGGTTGGACCTTCTTTGTGGGTTCTTCCTCCTCACCGAAATTTGACCGGACTTCTCATCAAGGGGTAAGTGTGTGGCAGCAGTCGACTCTGCTCCTGCCAAAGATTCGATCGAAGATGCAAGGAATCAGTACCCGAATAATAAGTTCGGTGTCAAAGCTAGCTTTTGCTCTAACCTTGTAATGTCGGTTTTGTAAACAGAGGGTCCCGAGTTCGAGCCTGGCTCGGGACTAGCAACATCAATTCCTACAAAGATGACCCTGGACATACGGGCACGCAACCTTCTCTCTCCAACGATCTCAACACGAGATAGTAGCACCACGCTGAGCCAGAGGCGTTGACCATTCCCTTCCTGGTTGAACACGACTGACGTCACATCTGAGGTACGACACGCCTCCCGGCTATTCAGCCCTCGACAGAGTTTCAGGATGGGAACTCGACGGGGGGATTTTCTGGGTGGGCCCTTATTTGTGGGTTCTTCCTCCTCACCGAAATTCGACCGGACTTCTCATCAAGGGGTAAGTGTGTGGCAGCAGTCGACTCTGCTCCTGCTAAAGACTTCGATCGAAGATGCAAGGAATCAGTACCCGAATAATAAGTTCGGTGTCAAAGCTAGCTTTTGCTTTAACCTTGTAATGTCGGTTTTGTAAACACAGGGTCCCGAGTTCGAGCCTGGCTCGGGACTAGCAACATCAATTCCTACAAAGATGACCCTGGACATACGGGCACGCAACCTTCTCTCTCCAACGATCTCAACACGAGATAGTAGCACCACGCTGAGCCAGAGGCGTTGACCATTCCCTGCCTGGTTGACCACGACTGACGTCACATCTGAGGTACGACACGCCTCCCGGATATTCAGCCCTCGACAGAGTTTCGGGAGGGGAACTCGACGGGGGGTTTTCTGGGTGGGCCCTTCTTTGTGGGTTCTTCCTCCTCACCGAAATTCGACCGGACTTCTCATCAAGGGGTAAGTGTGTGGCAGCAGTCGACTCTGCTCCTGCCAAAGACTTCGATCGAAGATGCAAGGAATCAGTACCCGAATTATAAGTTCGGAGTCGAAACTAGATTTTTCTCTAGCCTTATAATGTCAGTCTTGTAAGCACAGGGTCCCGAGTTCGAGCCTGGGTCGGGACTAGCAACATCAATTGCTACACCAGAATCCATTTTTAGTAGCTTCTTTTTTCAAATTTCACCAGAAATTTTTTAAAAAATTAGTATCATGCGTCTAAATGATTATAATTATAGCGTGTTACCTTTATTTCAAAGGCTTGAACTTTTTTCGATTGATACTATACTTACCAATGTACCTCCGAGGAGGGGATAACTTGTACCCCCCTCAAGGGTGCCTAATGACGTCACGAACTAAATGTCATATAGCAGTTATTTTTCACAACAATGATTAAAACGATAAAGTATCGTGATCATTAAGCCATAAATAACCCCCTTTTATACATGATTATGTCAATTTTTGGTCCTATACTGCCATGTTTAAAAAATATAAAATTTCAAATACATTCTATCTAGTTTCAAAATTTTTGATAACAAAGGCGGATATAAAGTTTCGAGAAAATCTATTTATATTTGTGACCGCTATCAAGTACACAAGAAATGGATCACAGACAAACAGACAGACAGACATACCTCCAAAAATAGTCGAAACGTTTTTAGGATGTTTTAAAACATATTAAAATCTCGAAATCGAAGATTTTCCTGAAAACAATACTTTCGCAATACTACGGATGGGAAAGTAAAAATTACTTCATTTGATATAAAACTTAAATTAATATAAAGTAAAAATTACTTCATTTCACATAAAACTTAAATTAATATAAAGTAAAAATTACTTCATTGGATATAAAACTTTAATTAATATAAAGTAAAAATTACTTCATTTGACATACAACTTAAATTAATATAAAGTAAAACTTACTTCATTTGACATATAACTTAAATTAATATTAGGTTTTTCAAATTTTAGAAAACATATTCGATTACATGCCGATCTTTCAATTGGATTTAACTAAAAATCAGTAAGATTTAACTAAAAATCAGTAAGATTTAACTAAAAATCAGTAACATTTAGCGAATGAAATAATCGTATGCGTATTCATTTGAATTTATTCGAAAGATATATTCTTCATTAGAGTAATTTATTCGAATTTATTCGAAAGATATATTGTTCATTTAAGTGCTGGGCGTCCCAAACCGTGTAGATCAATCATAATCGTGTCAGATTTATTTGACCGTCACTACTTTATCTTTACAGTTACAATCTACTGTAGGGAAAGTAAAATGTCTGATGTGAACAATAGATGGTTTTCCCTACAGACTGAAATTAAGTTTCTCTTTGTTTCTTTAATAATTCATTAAATTGAGTTTAATTGCACAAAATAGCACTCATAATTATTTGAAAGTACTCCGAATTTGCACTTTTGATTTAATTTTCGTTTTCATTTGGTAACTTTCAAAGGCGGCGCAACAAAAATGCAAGAAAGTAGAATGTTTCTAAAACGGCTATTATTAGAGTAATGGGGTTGATTTATTCTTGTCATCGTCAAAAAAATATCCATATTAAAAACATTTAATCGATACATTGAGCACACATGTTATTTTGATAGATTTTGACAATTTTTGTAGGTTATTTCGCAAAAATAGGCAGATTTTTTTTACCCGAATCGTACCGAAATCAAATCAGTATCAGGGTAACCCACAAATGACTTATCTACGAAATTTTGTGAACATTGGCCAATATATTCCGAATAGCACCAAAATCTAATCCCGATAAAAATTCTTTTACGATAAAAATGTTTAGCTAAAGTATACTAGCATAAATAACTAGTGTTAAAAATATGCTAGCGTAAATAACTAGCATTAAAAATTTGCTAGCATAAATAATTAGCATTAAAAATATACTAGCATAAATAACTAGCATTAAAAATATACTAGCATAAATAACTAGCATTAAAATATTTTAGCATAAATAGCTAGCATTAAAAGTAGTGTGTGAATGAGAGAGCTGGACCACAGCCATAAACCCCCCATTAAAACCACACCCACTTTTAGAAATGTAATGGCTCTATTTTATCCACACCATTGTGATTACACAATGGTGTGAAACCCCCCATTAAAACCACACCCACTTTTAGAATGGAATGGCTCTATATCACCCATAAAAAAATCCACCCACTTTTAAAAACAATGGTGTGAAACCTCCCATTAAATCCACACCCACTTTTAGAACGTAATGGTCCTATTTCACACCATTAAAATTTCCACCCACTTTTAAAAACAATGGCTCGTAAAACCCCCATAAAAACCGGACCCACTTTTAGAACGTAATGGCCCAATATCACCCACACAAATTCGACTATACAATGGCTCTCAGACCTCCATTGAATCCCACCCACTTTTAGAAATGTAATGGCTGTATTTTACCATTAAAATTACCACCCACTCTTAAAAATAATGGCTCACAAAACCCCATAAAACCCGAACCCACTTTTAGAATCCAAAGGTTATTTCTTATCCATAAAAATCTACAACCCCTCTTAAAACGATGGTATCGAAACCCCATTAAAACTACACCCCTTCTAGAAAAGTGATGGCTCTATTTCAACCATACAAATTAAACAAATCAATGGTATCAAAATCATCCATTAGCAAGGTTCTAGCGCAAGCACCTCCCGAGAAAGTGATGGCTCTATTTCGACCACACCAATTTTCCGGAGCGAGCAAGCGAAAAGTCGTTGGGAGGGAAGGTACCCCCTTCGGCGAGCACCCCCTTTTAAATGAAATAGGGCCTCAGAAGAGGACGGTTACATGGAGTACTTTAGATGTGATATAGACACTATTAAAGAGGCATTCAGAACAGAAGAATGTGTCCTTCGAACTGAGGACCATTAATTATCTTTTAATAGTTCGAAAACTGTTAAAAGATTATGATCGCCTACTCCTTTATCGCATAGTGACCGTGAGCCAAGGTATGGACACCATCTTCCAATATATGACGTTTGTCATCTTTTCCTGATAGGGCAATCTTATTGACTTGTATGGAATGAATCTCATGCTTTGTGCTCCTGATGAGATTCATGGTTCTATGCTGTACTTCTTGCTTGAATAGGCAGTTCTTGTAGTCCTCGAAGGATATCCTGTTTTTCACGACACATTTCTTTACTCCTTTCGACTTTTTCACCAGGTCAACCTCAGTTTTACAGGCATACATCTTAGATCTTAAGCCAACGAACTCTTCTAAGATCTTCCCTGCATTTTCATCCTTCATCTTCCCCAAGACCTTTTTATTTACTCGGGGCATACCATACCTATTGTTTTCTGGATAATCTGATGTGTCAAAGTAGTCAATCAATCCTTTCATATCCTCATAAAAGTCCTCGGTCTGTATGTCATAGATGTAACTGTCAGTGTCCATGTACAATAGCTTGATATCGCCCCCGTATTTAGGCTTCATAAGATTATAATGGAAGTCATACATCAGATGCTTCGATAGATCTAATATACTCATGCCGACGTATATTGGCTTATTAAAAATCACTTTCGTCTTGTACATATGCACGGCGGCTAATCTTTCGTCAAAAATGGTCCTTCCCTTGAAGTTGGGCTTAGCAACTAGCTTCTCCGCTTTCTGGGGATCGCATACTAGCCTAATATCGAGTCGCTTCCTGATATTTTCCATCGTCTTGCCAAAGACCGAGTTGTTCATAAGTTTGAAGAAGTCTTTCTCAAAGTCGTTGGTTGCCTTGGTCCTCATATCAGTGTTCAGGTCTATGTACCTCTTCAACCAGGGAGACTGCTGAAACTCCAACACTTTGTGCACCTTTTTGAGCTTCACCCCCAACTGCAACAGTTGCTTCAAAACCCTGTAATGAACCACATAATGCTCTTTGTCATAGAGGGTCGTCAGTAGTTTTGGCTGTTTTGAGCCATCGGGCATCCTGCTCTCAGGTGCTAGAGGTATGTCTGAATGGAGGTTGTGCAGATGGGTCGGGTACTGTAGGTCGCAATCTACGATGTATCCTTTGTCTGAGTCATCCTCTACTTGGGTCACATCTGACACAGTGCTCCACTCGAAGCCACCATGCGGTAGGTATTGACTCATGGCCCATCCGTAGAGGTTGTTGGCGTCAAGGTACATCAGGTAGTTAGACTTCTTGTTCTCGTCATAGTCCCTCATGTACTTGTTGTTCGCCCTCCCATATCGGTTACAGCACTGAGAGATGCCTCCTCTGGTCCCCTTTTCTAGCATGAGTATCATGTCATAGTCTGTCAACAGCTCTAGCTCAACCTCTGTGGTTTTGAGCATGGCGTCCCACGAGAGTCCGGGTGCAGTGAAGTACCATGCAGGATCCAACTTATAGGTCTTTAGACAGACATCTCTAAAGTGTTCCATGATGTCGGCTAGGATGAGTACATCAGTCTTCACATACAAATCGGAATATTCACCCAATGTCTTAATGTTGAAGGCCTTCCATACCCTTTTAGCGTGCTCGTAGTCCTCATCCTTTATGTGTGACTCATTCAATTGGTTGTAAAAGTCTTCTTTTGGGGGCAGCTTGGTTTCTTCGCATTTGTCCCACGAGTCCATGTAATCGTATGGATAGACGCCTTTTCGGGTGACGAGGTCCAGTTTGTCCTTGGGGAAGTACTTGGCTGTCTCCCTGAACTCCTTTACGTTCTTCGCAAGACTGTCGAGGCTAGCGGCCATGAACTTGAATGAGTCGACAAACCTCAACTTTATACCAGGTACCTTTACTTTCTTCCCATCGCCTACTTCTACAGTTTTTGCCCCGACCTCCTTACTGAAGGAAATGTACCTCTCCTCGTTGTTCGGGATGACGTCGATATCACCTTGGTCTCTACCGAGCTCCTTTATGAAGAGATCGGCGTCGTAGCCAGATAAGTTGTGGATAAACACTGGAATGAACGAAGGCTCTTGGTACTTTAGGTTGCAAAGGTTGTGAGCAGGTCCTCTGTAGTTCGATTCACATTTCGCCGGATTGAGAAGATGGTCATGATCTCTAACTTTTCGGAAGTCTGGTTTATCCTTGGGTGAATAGGGTGAAGGTTTCTTCCTGATATCTTCGTCACAGATGTGGCAAACATGGGTCCTTTGGAAATGCTCTTCATCTTCGGTGGTCATTTTGATGGGTTGCTTCTTATCATAAATGTTCTTTATCGCTAGCGCGTCAGTCTTCACTGTATCAAAGAACAGCTTGGTGGCATTGGGTCCTCTGTATGTGATTGGTGCCTTATAGTCTGCGTGTTTATATTTGATGTAGACAGTGAAGCTCATAGGTTCATGCTTTTGATATTTATGTAAGAATGAGCTGTCTTTTGTAGGGCAGCAGGTGTTTATCTTGTTTGTCAAGCACTCAAAGTCTCCATACATCACAAAGGGTAATCGTAAAGACCTTTGATAGTTTTTGAACCGCAGAGATTCGTTCTCCTCGGGCATTACAATCTTTACTGGTGTATTCTTCCTACAATCCGTTTCATGAGCTTGGAGGTCCTCTTCGGAGTAATAATACAGCAGGCATCTCTCACAGGTGAATATCTTTCCGTTGTGTTTAGTCACTTGTCCGCTTATCAATTTGGAGAGGTCTTTTATCCAACAGTAATGACTGTTTCCTTCCTTATTCTTTATGTACAGCAAATTGATGTGTTTGTCTTCCTTATTTTTAGTGATTCTCAATGGGTAAATATCATTACCTTCGTATGAATATATGTTCACCGATATGTTATTCAACTTTTCGAACCTGTTAAATACTCTATCTTCCATCTTCACTGGAAACTCGATACCTTCGAAATTTAGCTCATTATCATATGGCTTATATTTAGAGACTCTATCTACGTGATTATCAGCTGGATAAATAGCGGACAGTATCGCCCACTTAAAGCACTCGTTATCATTTTCATTTTTCACGTTAATGACTGCCTTTTTATCTTTAATTCTTTTCGGTAAATCAATGTAGGATGATCCTCTCAGTGGGTTGTATTTATTGATCCTCACCTCAAGGTTTTTAATTCTAACAAGCGTCCATCCCGAACCCTTTGCAACAAACTCCTCCATTTCTGTCAATAATTTTTGGATAACCGATCTGTAATAAGCTACCAAATCAGTTGATTCTAAGATGACTGCGTTTTCTGTTTTGAAGTTTTTCTCCATTTCTATAATAGCATCGTCTTTACCCTTTTGATAGTCACAGAGGAATTCGAAATTAACCTTCAAACCATGCAGCCTCTTTATGTGTTTAGTGATGAGTCCCCGGACTAGTGACGCCACATCGTTCAAAAAGTCTTCGGGAAGCATCAGGTTGTGTTCATTTTGGATGTCGTACGTCTTCAAGCGAGATTCAAAGGCTGTATTAACTTTGTGGAGGGTGTAGAGCCTTCTCTCTCGCGTATCTAAAAACAGGTCTGAATCAAACCCGAAATGACGGTTGAACAATACGCTTTCTATGTATGCTATGATGTCTGCCCTCCTTCCTAACCTGGAATAGCCTCTAATGCCATGCGTTCGACACAATTCCCGTAGTTGGGGGAGAGTCATGTGATGTAGTCGATGCTCCACCCTTCCACACTCTGGGAGAGCGGTTGCCTTCTTTGGTTTATAGTTTAGGTGCCCTTTAGATTGTAGGTGCTTATTCATGCTTGATCCCTTAAATAACTTACCGCAACACCTGATCTTACGCACTCTGTTCTTCTTTGGCTTGCTAAACAAGTCATTGTGGAAACTGGAAAAGCCGTTATGATATTGAATAAGGTCGACCAGCTCCAACTTTTTAAGTTTCGAGTAACCTCGAATATTATTTTCACGACAGTAGCCTTGCAACTGTCGAACGGTTTTAGATTGAAAATCCATTTTGTCTTTCTTTAGAACTACAAATCGTTTCTTTAAATGCTTTTATTACTGAAGGGGTATACTTTAAACGATTCAATTTTTAATGAGTATTTCAATCATTAAAAATATAGTCATATCTACATCTATTAAATTATGGAAGGGCATGTCATCGTTGTCGGTCGATCGCTATCGCTATCACTGTCAGCCTGATATATTGAAAAGGTTTCGTAGAGGTGCATGAACCGTTCTGGATGTCATACGTCTTCAAACGACTTTCATAAGCTGTCTCAACTTCATGGGGGGTATGTGCCCTCACCATATTCGTCGAAAGACCTTCCAAAATTCGTCTTCGTTAGGTCCTGTCTCGTATTCTATACAATAATATCTCGTTTGCAGTAAAAATTTGGATCCTGATTGAGCTAGAGTTGACAAGATCAGCGGATGGATACATCGGAAGAAACAGGATTGAGTTCTGTCCCCCTTCTATCCAAAAATTATTGACGGAGATGGAGGAGATCCATAATGCTTGGCGAGATTTTATAATTTCAAAGTCTTGATCATGGTAATATTTTGATTGTTAATATTTAAGAGGCATTTCTTGTGCTCTTTTAAGATGAAGTAAAAAACATAATCTTTGGGGGCAGCGTTCCTTAACCTCCAGTTAAACTCAATCATTAAGTTATTCGTATCGGTATAGTTTTGATGATGAGAGAGATTAAAGCAGATGATTGGATACAACTTACCAAAATTCGAATAATTGACCATACAACCTGTTTCAGACGTGATGGTGTTGAGTCCAGATTCCAAAAAGGCTGTGTATAATCGATTATAATCACTTTTCTCAAAATCCATCATGTAACTGACAGTTGGCACTTTTACATTGTTGATCATTAACCAACATTCCGTCATATCTAAGTTATCAAACAGCATGTTATTGTGCTTCGAATTTTCGTATCTTTCAGTGTACTGAGGAATTACGTACAAAGATAAGACTTCATCAGAAGTAGCTTTTATGGTATAAGAGCCGCTAGCGTTTTTATAGAAAATATTAGACTTTACTATGCTGTGTTGGTTCCAGTTTATTTCTACATCCTTATTCGATAACTTTAATTCGTTAAATATTGAAGCCGCCGCATTTTTAAATCGTACGTAAGGTAGCCAGAGTGATAAATCTTCTACAACGACTTTATAGATCTTATGTTGCTCGTTGGTGTACAGCATATTTAGACTGTGATTTCTCTGGAACTCAAATTTGACTTGGAACCCCGTGATTACTTTTTTATATTCACGGAAGAAATCAAACACGTACTTTAGTGGGATCCATATAGTTACAACCTTGCTATTTTTAGTGAATTCGCTTCTTTCTGTAAATCCCTGGTTATGGTTCTCATTAATTCTGAATTTTTCGAAAAACTCAGTAATCTTTGTGGTATCTACTAACGTGCCATCATATTTCAAGCGTTCTCTATCAGCTGTGTCCGACGTATCAGTGTAGAACAGCATATTTGTAGCTTCGGCAGAAGAATAGTCAGGCGTAAAATGTATTAAGCCCAACACTTGTCGCATAAGAGCGGTATAATTAATGTTGGATTCTATTTCAGTGGTTCCTAATGTAAACCTGTTAGCATTGATCAAACCACCTCCATTCACGAGAGCTACATTATCATTCACTATGGCAGTATCATCATTGTTAACAATTTTCAATTTTTGCTGTAAATAACCGTTAGAGTATAAAATGTTGGCGTTGGTGTCTTGAATAAAGAAATGGTAAGAGGCATTTTCCATAGAATTATCACTATTTTCATGCCTTACCTCTCTATATTCGAAACTTTCGATGTCATCATCGTAATAATAATTGGTGCTGTTTAATTCAAATATTTTATTCATTTATTATGAAATAAATTTTTTTTCTTCTCCTCAATTTAATAGCTATATGGCTATTAAATCGAATTTAGATAAACTTTAGTCCAGCTCCATGTTTTTTCTGCTTTGATAATATCTCCTTTATTTTATCCTGCACATACTTACCTTCTAATTCGGCCTCCTGCAGGACGTCGGAAAAGAACCCTCTTCCTTGTATCTTCTTACTCTTTCTTTGAAGTCTGTGTTTATTCATTTCTTTATTATAGGGCGATAAAATTGTATTGTACTTCTTGCTTATTGAGCGGAATTAAATCACCTCTATGATTGGTTACTTGCATTCTGATTCGGTAAACACTATCCATTCGAACAGGGTAAAACAGAGGTTTGTCAAATGATTTTATAATCTGACTACCTGGACGATTACTGTTTGTAAATGAATAAATAGATGACGTTTGTAGAGTTGAAACCGTTGATATACGCCCCCTCTGCGACATCGCAATGTATATAAATGTTATCGTTTCCCCCAGATAAGTCAGCAATGTACTTTCCTACTTGTTCAAGCTCTTCGTGGATTTTAGGCTCGAAACCTATAAGTTTATGCAGGTTTTTGGTTTTCGTTAAATCGATCTTATACCCGTCTTTTAACTTAATGGCTATTCGTTGTCGTTCCTCCACTATACCGAATTGTATCGGCGGATCGCTTCCAAAAAAATTAATCATGTAACGATTCAGCCCCTTGATAGTGTAATTTCCATCTGGTATCGTCAAATTTAACCACTGCTGACCATCAAAGTATGATAATTCCTCATCTTTGATATTGTCCCATGAAACGTACATCGAAAAGGACTGAAGGGCAATCTGTTTAAAGGTGAAAGGTCTAGTGTATTCAATCGTAAAATCTTCTGATTTTTCCGCGTTTTTAGAATCTAATATCAATAGAACCATTTTATTTATAGAGAACATTTTTTTCATTGAAGTCGCTGGGTTCTTGGGTAAAAGAATATAGCACATCTACAACTGGCTTACCCTTGTTTCTTTCACGAATGTACTTCATACAAAAGTAGCCGCATTTGACGGAAGCAGGGTGCTGTAGAAAGCTCGAGTTACACCCGATATTTTTCTTTCCAGAAGTCAGTAGATACTTCTTAATGTTAGGATGAATTTTGTATACGTGTTCTCCAAAAGGATCAAAATACTCAACAAAGTTATTTTTAGGATCGTTATAGTAGCAGACCCAGTGCGTACCAGGTCCTGTGACAATGTCCAGATTAATAATACCGTTTTCAAACCGACTCATCTTTTTAGGCAACAGATCGGAAGTAAAGACGCCCCTAAACCCCTGTTCATGTTTCATATTTTGTTTAATTACTTCGTCTGATATTCCCAGTTTTGATAGACGCCCTTTCCAATGGGTCTTTTTTTTACACATCCAGATCCTGAAATTTTTTCCAAAGCTTTCTTTGCTCCATATCCAGCCGCCCCACTTGCAGCACCTAGTGCTAAAGCCTTGGCCCCAGCAATTAACGCAGGTAATAGAAAAGGTAGAAAACCACCCGTTTTCTGGAGCTGCGTCTTACTGATAGTGATACGCTTCCCCTTCCCAATTTGAGCTATCTGTGTTCGAGTTAAATGTATATCTTTGTTGGGGGCTTTTGTCTTATCTATTTGTAGAGATACTTCTTCTCCTTTCTGGTATGCAGATTTTAGCTTAGCAATCTGATGATCGCTTAAATGTATTTTAGTTTTTATGTAATTACTCATTTATTTAATGAAAAATTTTTGTAGTATTGTTTTACTTGCTCGTTGGTCATAGTTCCTTCTCTCAACAATGCATCCAATAAATCGACGACTTGATTGTGTAACTTTTTACTTTTGGACCCTTTACATATCTTATCAGTCAATCGGGCTAAAATTTCCATTTTGTCTTCTACTCCTTTACCGATATAAATTCCTTTTCTTTGCAAGTCTCTGAGTCGATCCCGATAATCTCCTAACGTAGTCATATGATCTCTCAAATAATCAGCCTTAGCTAATAAGCGATCTTCTCTTTCTTCATCCTTTTTAGTCATTCGAGACATCTGACTCATAATGTTTCCTTTTTGACGAGACATTTTTAGGTAAGTATCATTTACTTTACTCATAATTTCTTGCAAAGTTTCCTTGGTCTCATGGTACAATTTTGAGGGTCTTGGAAAGTTATTTTTCTCTAAAAACTCTACATCCAATTTTTTATCAAAATCATAGACTTCTAAAGGCGGTTCAATAGCTAGAGGAATGTGATCAACAGCATCTTTTATAGCCTGAATATTCTCCTTTCGATTAATTTCTTGTTCTTGTAGCTTTTCAGTTACAGGCTTGTGAAAGTCCGATAGTGCTTTCTGGATACCTAATTTTTGCTCAAGTTGTTGTTCGTTGTTTTTTCTAATTTCAGCCTGAAGCTTATAAACTTTAAGTTCATATTCAACTTCCTTTCTTAATTTCTTATTTCGTTCTTTTTGTATAGCATTCATCTTTATTATTATGCAAAAAAATTTTTACTTAAGCAAATTAAATTTTTACTGAAGCAAATTTTTAACATTAAATAAAGATGATTCAAATTAAAAATTATACAGAAGCAGAAGAACTTGTCGATGCAAATCAACATTATTTATTACCTAAACACCCTTTCAGACTTCTAATCGCTGGAGCTTCAGGTACTGGTAAAACGAACTTATTGTTGAATTTTATATACGACTATCTCGAATTTGATAATTTGTTCGTTTGTGCAAAAGATATGTACGAACCCAAGTACGGTAAACTGAAAGAAAAGTACACAATGTTTGAGGGCGTGGATATTGACTCGATAAAGTACCCCAAAAAGAAGAAGAAAATTATCCTAGAGTTATATGAAAGATTCGGCAAGAAAGGAACTTTATTCTCCTCTGATACAAAAGAATTTATAAAAGTGGATGACCTGGACCCATCTTGTAAAAATGTTGTTGTCTTTGATGACTGCATGACTGACAAGGACCAGAGGAGCATAGAAGATTTTTTCATCAGAGGTCGGAAGAAAAACGCCTCAATCATTTATCTTTCTCAATCTTATTATAGAACACCCATTGTTATCAGAAGAAACTGTAATTACTTGATATTTTTTAATATTCAACCGAGGGAGATTCAACAGATCATAAGAGAGATAGATGGTAGTTTGACAAAAGAAGAATTCAGTAGATTATATAAAAAGTGCATGCAACAGCCGTATGATTTCTTTATGCTTGATTTAGTTAATCCGGCTCTGAGATATCGGAAGAAATATTTCACCCCTATAAATAAAGATGGAAGAATACTTGCAAAAGAAAATTTACGTATATAGAAAGAGCTACCACCACTACCATAAAATTAGTGTCACTATGACCGTTAGCAAGTTCGTTTTAAGTTCATTGGGTTTATCAGCTTTTGTACTTGTTCCCTTAGCTGCTCTGAGCTTAAGCGTCGGTATTGTTGAAGTTATTGATAAAGCTTTGAATATCGCGGAAAGGAAAGAAGAGTACAAACAGTCTTACAAGTTTTACAAACAGCTGCTCAATTCATACAAATCGAATACCCTATCAGAAGAGGAAGTGTATAAGCGAGAGGAGGATTTCATCAATAATTTAGTCTACTTACCCAGAGAAAAATATATGAAACAAACCCTGCTGAATGGATATCAATTTGTGAGTAAATAATTTTTTATATATAAATAAATGTGTGGTAAAAAGACTTGCAAGAAAGGAAAAGGTGTTGTTAACGCAGCAATTAATAATTTACCGTTTGAAATGCATCTGCCAGGGCATCAATTTACAGGACCAGGAACTCAACTGCTCAGAGGAAAAACTAGACTGAACCCCGATTTAACATACAAAGAATGGAGTAAGCCTATTAATAGGGTTGATGATAGTGCCTATAAACATGACGTGTGCTACATTAAAAACAAAGATACCGAAACCAGAAACAAAGTGTGTGACTCAAACATGATTAAAGAATTGGACGACATTCCCAATCCAAGTTTTCGTGAAAGGCTAGATAGAGCTGTTGTGAAGCCTATTATCAAAGCAAAGAAGACATTTGGAATGGGCTCAAAAATATATTGTCTCAAATGTAAAACACACACCGACACTAAAGATGAACAGCATGTCACCTCTAAAAACGCTAGACCAATGTTGAAAGGTATTTGTGTGGGTTGTGGTTCTAAGAAGTGCCGTTTTTTACCGCTGAAGGGGTAACTGAGAAGGGTTGCCCCGAAAAGGTTTATTACGATCCCGAAACAGGATTTTGTGGCATAAATGTACTGAGCAGAAAAACTGGTTTAAGTCGAAAAGAAGTCTCGGATTTTTTACACCGACAGGATGTATACACAAAGCATAAACCACTTATCCGTAAGTTCAAAAGAAGGAGAATTTACGTGTCACATATCGACGACCAATGGCAAGCTGATTTACTGTTTGTCTATAAATTTGCGAGAAGTAAGTTTAATGATGGTATCAAGTACATATTAACAGCTGTTGACTGTTTCAGTAAATATGCATGGGCTGTTCCTCTAAAGGATAAATCAGCAGAAGAAGTAACTCAAGCATTTAAAAAGATCTTCAAAGAAAGAATACCTGAAAGGGTTCAAACAGATAAGGGTTTAGAGTTCGTCGGAAAAACAACTCAAAAATTATTCAAAGAAAATAATATCCAATGGTTCACAACAGAAAATGTTGAAATAAAAGCTGCTATGGTTGAAAGATTTAATCTCACTCTTGGTAATAAAATAAAGCTCTACTTGTGTGCAAATAACACTGAAAGATACATAGATGTATTGGGTCAATTAGTGAAGAATTACAACAACTCATACCACAGAAGTATAAAAATGACTCCTGTTGAAGCCAGTCTAGAAGAAAACAGTAGTGAAGTCTACCGCAATTTGTTTAAAGAAAAGGTCATACGTAAACATAAATACCAGGTAGGCGATAAAGTAAGAATATCTATATATAAGTCTACCTTCAGAAGGGGTTATCAAGCAACTTTTACAGATGAAATATTTGTCATTTCTGAAGTATTAGAAACCGACTCAATCACTTATAGAGTTCAGGATTTAAATAATGATGAGGTTAAAGGCACTTTTTATGAATATGAATTAGTAAAATATGATAAGAAAGACAATGTGTATAAGATTGAAAAAATCATCAAAAAGAAAGGGGACAAATATCTAGTTAAATGGTTAGGTTATCCTGAGACTAGCTGGATTGATAAAAAAGATTTAGTTGATTAATTTTTAATAGCTTATTCGGCTATTAAAAATTATAATCACTTATCGGGGTCATACCTCAGCTCTTCGTGACATGTTGTTCAGACGTATCAGCCGTTTTTTTAATTTATAGGGTAAAAACTCCAATTTAATGCTTCGAAGATGGTTCTGCAGATTTCTTCATTCTGAATAAGCGTCTTTTTGAGTTTAGGTAACTTAACTAGAAGGCGTGAAATATAGATGTCGTAACCTCTTTTCCGTAACATATGGTATAAGATATAGTCTTTGCTGATTATGTTTTTTCGCTCTGGGTACATCTCCTCATATTTATGGATATAAGAAGAAAAGTCGTTCAAAAGCTCTTCTTCTTCAAAGGGTAGGTTATGCAAACCTAACCATTTAGCCAGATTTTTCATTCGATGTTTTCGCCTCTGTTGTTTCTGCATGTTTAAATACATATCGAGATTATTGATAGGGGGTATATTTGGATTATACCTCAGCTCTTCGTGACATGCTTGGCAAATGTACCAGCCATCATCATTTTGAATTACATATTTGTGTTCACATTCATGAGTTTTCAAGTCTCCGTCTGAGGTAACTTTATTGTCCAGACCTAACATTCTTGTTAGTTCCAACATTTCCTTCGAGTCTTCGATCATTATATTCTTTTATAAGTTTGACAATTTTTTCAAACTGATCATGCAACTTTTTTAAAGATTTTTTCACTTCTGAAATGTCATCGCTATAAACATCTAATTGAACATACTGATAAAGAATTCTATAGCGAAATATCTCAGACTCAATTTCATTCATTTATATATATCTTTGTTTTCTTTAACTCAGATAAAATACGAAGCAGTATTATTTTCCGCTTGGAGAGTTTCGACCTTGTTTTCTACTTCCTGCTTTCATAACGTCTGTAGCGAGCGCTGACCTTGACTAACATCTCTTCCTCTTTAAAGAAGAGTTCTCTCAGAGGTAGAAATAAGCGGAGATTACGAGAATCAAAGGGAGATGGCAGCACTATATGGATAGGAATAGTATTTATTTTTCGCGATTGATTTTAAGCGTTTTATTCTATATTTTTTAATCAGATAAGCTATAGTGATAGATATTTTGAAGAATTATTACATTATAAGAGGGAAATAACTTGTTTAAAGTGCTATTTTTGAAGATTTTCGTCTGTGGTGTAATGGTTAAATTAAAGGTATGTGTATATTTAGATGGGTACCCATGGCAAACGGTTAGCGCGCAGACCTATTAACATCTAGGTCCCAGGTTCAAATCCCGACCTCTCCCAGGTTGTTAATCAATCCGGGTTGATGGTTTATTGAACTATACCGAGCCAAAAATGACATGTCAGCTTGCTTTAGTCGTTGTTCCAATAAAGCAAGCACTCATCGATAAAAAAGTGGTGGGCGGGCCCGACGCTAGGCGTCAAAGTCTTACAGTGTTGTCCTTATATGTTGTTTGTAAGCCTCAGTGGCGGTAGGCTCAGAGTGTATTTGGTCTTGAATTCGGCTCATCAAGAAGGGCCCCTTGGTGGGTCGAATTTGAGATTGAATATACTCTGAGCCTACCGGGGGGCATTTTGCAAAAATTTTTAGGAGTTATGGTGGAGTCATTAAAGTAAGTTCTCGATCTTGGCCTAGGCGAGGGGTCAACAAGACATGGAGTTAGTGATCCGGACCGCGATTTAATAAGACAGGGAGTGGGACTGGGTTGTTTGATGCTGGGTTGTCTGATGTTCTGTTTATCGAGGATCAGCTGTATGATAACTGGTTTGTTCTGATTTCCCGGGTTGATTTGGAGCTGCAGGGCGAGTGTCTTCAAGGCATCTTTTTTCATCTTCTTCAACTGATTCTCTGTGTACACCGGGGCACAGACAACAGGGGCAACTGGCTCGGGATCTTTGAGCCACTCGTTACAATATGATGGTCTCTGAGGGCTCGGGGACCGTGGCCTCTGAGGGCTCGGGGACCGCGGCCGCGGCACGGCCGCAAGGGCATCCTCACACTCTTTTTGCAGCTGCTTGTACACAGGGCCGTCCTTCTTTATCGTCCGGCCAGTTCGAGGATTGACAGTGGGGTTACTCATCCATTCTTGACAGTGTGCTGGCTGAAGATCCAGTGGGTCCCGTGCAGCCTCGCACTCCTTTTCGAGCTGTTTGTAGACAGGGCCATTGACTTTTATCTCGTAAAAGTTGCCGCCTGAAAATCGGTGTATATTTTTTAATGGTTATGATACCATTAAAAGAAAATTTATTGTTCAAATTTAAACATTTGCCCTGGTTGTGCTTTCCCGACATCTTTAGCTCCCAAATATACAAAGAATAGAGGTTTAATCTCATTAAGCTTCATATAGTCGGACGCATTTTCGTCGCATCGTTTCGGCAGATACAAATTTGAGCCGTCTTCTAACTTCACTATTAGTTTATTACCATATTTGGTGGTGATCTGTTTAATTTCCATGACAGGGTATTTTACGTCGATATTGAGCTCATGCATCTTCTTGAAACTTCCTTCCAATGTACTAATTGCGTTTAGTTTGTTCAACAGTTCCATGGTTTTTGTTCTTTCTCAACATTAGAATTCTTTTCTTTAAGTGCTTAAAATGTTGTTGGGGTATCATTTTTTAACGGACCCGCAGATTCTAAAAGGGGGTGCTCGCCGAAGGGGGTACCTTCCCTCCCAACGACTTTTCGCTTGCTCGCTCCGGAAAATTGGTGTGGTCGAAATAGAGCCATCACTTTCTCGGGAGGTGCTTGCGCTAGAACCTTGCTAATGGATGATTTTGATACCATTGATTTGTTTAATTTGTATGGTTGAAATAGAGCCATCACTTTTCTAGAAGGGGTGTAGTTTTAATGGGGTTTCGATACCATCGTTTTAAGAGGGGTTGTAGATTTTTATGGATAAGAAATAACCTTTGGATTCTAAAAGTGGGTTCGGGTTTTATGGGGTTTTGTGAGCCATTATTTTTAAGAGTGGGTGGTAATTTTAATGGTAAAATACAGCCATTACATTTCTAAAAGTGGGTGGGATTCAATGGAGGTCTGAGAGCCATTGTATAGTCGAATTTGTGTGGGTGATATTGGGCCATTACGTTCTAAAAGTGGGTCCGGTTTTTATGGGGGTTTTACGAGCCATTGTTTTTAAAAGTGGGTGGAAATTTTAATGGTGTGAAATAGGACCATTACGTTCTAAAAGTGGGTGTGGATTTAATGGGAGGTTTCACACCATTGTTTTTAAAAGTGGGTGGGTTTTTTTATGGGTGATATAGAGCCATTCCATTCTAAAAGTGGGTGTGGTTTTAATGGGGGGTTTCACACCATTGTGTAATCACAATGGTGTGGATAAAATAGAGCCATTACATTTCTAAAAGTGGGTGTGGTTTTAATGGGGGGTTTATGGCTGTGGTCCAGCTCTCTCATTCACACACTACTATTAAAAATATACTAGCATAAATAACAAACATTAAAAATATACTAGCATAAATAAAATTCTAAATATAAATTAAATATTTACCTGTAAAATTTTATGAAATTTTGTAAAATAATTTTCAAGTTAGAGGGGATAAATACGTTGCACAGACAGATACACAGACACATTAAAAATAGTTTTCTAGTGTTTTAGAGGTCCCGGAACGTGTAGATCCGTCGAAAACTCGAGTTGTGATTTTCGATACGATTCCAATACTTTCCTTATACATTGCTATGTACTGTAGGGAAAGTAAAAATTGTTTCTTAAGCAATCAGTGTGAATAATTTATAACTATCATTGGCTTTCAAGGCGTCGAAGTATTGAAAATATTCCCTATCGAAAAATAACTGCAATTTTAAAGTGGTCTGTTGAAATATCACTGTGGGAGATTTTTAAAATCATAAATAAACTTACAAATCTAAATTTTGTTTGTATGCCAATGGCATTTTATTTCACAAAATACAAAGCAAAATTTTTAAGCTTTTACGATAAAAAATTTTAAAAATCATAAGGGAATACATAAAATAAATATATATTTATTAAACTTCTACAAAGTGAAAAGAATAAATAACATATTCTAAAAAAGATTAACTTTTTAAGTATTATATTTCAAAAGGACTTGTATTTATTTAAAAAAGCTAAACATTTCAGAATTTTTTGATTCAAAATATTTCTCAAAAACGATTAATGAATAGTTAAAAGCATATTTTCTTTTTTTTAATGCTTTAACAATATGTTTCCAGTGCGACATAAAAATTGTAACATTATAGGAAAAATATTTTGTTTTGTGAACATAGTTAAAAAGTAGCTTTATATCTGTTTTTTTAAACATAAAAAATAGATAATATAAAATACATTTCAGTCAAATTTATTGAAAATATTTTAATTAATATCAGTATTATTATTTTCTTACAATATTTGTAAATGTGCAAAACTTCCATTTTTAATATGCGCATGCTCAATGAGCTTCCTGTAAATATAAATAAGTATACTGTAAATATCCATTAAAATACCATTGTTGTATAAAAATATAAATAAGCCAATAGTAAGTTTCAAGGAAAACAATAAACGACAGTTCACATTATTTTTATTCATTCTTCAAGCTAAGCTTTGTTCTTAAAAATTGAAACATGTCAAGTATTCGCTTAATCTAAAAAATCTGATGTGGGCAGTACATGACTTTCGCTGCAGACTCAAATTCACATTTTCTTTATTTCTTTAAGAATACATTACACTGAGTTTAATTGCACAGAATAACAGCCACAGTTATTTTAAATTAGACTGAATTTGCACTTTAAATCAATTTTCGTTTTCATTTGGTAACTGGATTTATTTTCAAAGGTAGTGTAGCAAAAATACGAAGCAACCGAAATATATCGAGACCGGCTAGCCCTAGAGTAATAGGGTTGGTCTTATTATTTTTGTCGTCAAAAATTACGTATAAAATAAGCATTCAATTGATATATTTGAGCATACGTAGTCTTTTATTTTTAGATTTAACGAGTTTTGTGGGCCATTTCGCAAAAAAGGCAGTTTTTGTCCCTGGTTAGCCTACAACTGATTTATCTACCAAATATTGTGAAATTTTGTCTATTAGTTTTTCAACTAGAGTAGATACACACCATTTTTGTGGGCCATTTCGCAAAAAAGGCATGTTCTTTTATCCTGAATCCTACCGAAATATAATCAGCACCAGGGTAACCCACAAGAAACTTGTAGATACAAAATCTGCACAGACAGGCAGACAGACAGACACACACACATACACAGACGTCACTCTAAAAATAATTTTTTTGTATTCGTCGAAAACTTGAGTTGCGGTTTTCGGCATGATTCCAATACTTTCAATATACTTTACCATGTATTGCAGGGAAAGTAAAAATATGACGAAACTCATAACGCCTTATTCAAATGCTGTTTACTTAAGGACATATCCTAATATTCTATTTTTTAAAAAGCTACTATTTGATGAATATTCGTTTTTATCCTAAAAAGAAAACGAAATTTTACAAGAAAACTTTTAGAATTCTAAAATATATAATTTAATTTGGCTCATCTTCCGTATTTTAGCCATTTGTCACCGTCCTTTCCATTTAGTTTTTGACTCTATAAATGAGGCAAAATAATTCACAAAATAAGTCAAAATAATTTACTGGACGGTACTTTAAATGTTAAACATCATTTAAATAATCTCATGTGAACAGCACATGACCACATGGGGACAGCACATTACCCACAGACTCATATTTATTATCCCTTTACCAATCCATTAAAGTGAATTGTATTTGCACAAATTTCAATTTTTTGTTTTATTTGAAATGAAACTGAGAATTCGGTGCAATTTCAAATAATTGCCCATGGTATTTTGTGCAATTAAAATTCAATTTAAGGACTGAGAAAGAGAAAATAAATTTGAGTGTGTAGGTAAAGTTATGAGAGTAAATTATTTGAGTATGTAGGTAAAGTTCACACCAGATTTATTAAATGATCTTTAATATGCATCTTTAAAAGTCTTTGATCTTTAAAAGTATCGGCCCGTAGATTATTTTGATACATCTTTAGAGTGAAAAGCTGAAAATAAAGAAAGCCGAAATATGGTCAAACAGCTGAAATATGGAAGATTAGTCTTAAATTTGTTTTGAAAATTTAGAATTTTTGTTTCTTCATTTTTCTTTTCAGAAGAAATTGAATTTTGTGTCGAATCATGTTTCCTCAAAAATTTGTAAAATTTCTAACATTCTACGCCAATGCTTTTTTGAAATTATTTGAACGGTAGATATCAAATCCATTTAGCACATGAACTTCGAATTTAATTTCATTTTTCATTTTCACTGAAGATGCATTTCAATTATTCATACATGTTAAACATTCACTTGAAAATTTAATTATTGGTTAAGAAAATACTGGTCATGCATTTTAAATGCTATAGTTTTAAATGTTGTTCTCTTAAAGAACTTATATTTGGCTGCTATTAATCATTCATTCTTCTGGAAAAATTGGAATGTCAGGCATGCATTTTGATTTAAGAATACTTATATGATATATTTTAAATATAAATTTTTCAATTTCCTATGTGGAATTTTTCTTTGCTGTCGGGAAGAAAAATCCAACAACATTCTAAACAATATCGTTGTGTAGAGTTTAAGATATTGAATGTAAATATCAATGTAATAGTTTAAATATTTTTTGATGAAGAAAATGTTGAAATACATTATAAATAGTCAGAAAGAATTTAAGAGAATAAATACTAAAATATTTAACGACGAATTGACAGATAATTAATGAATTGAATTTAGATATGTAACATTCTCTATATAACCGATTTAGCGTCTGGACACACATTCCAAATACGTACATACTAGGGTCTAAATGTAGTACATACGAACGTGGGTATTAGAAAAAAATTGGAGTGAGATGGGGCTCAGCATGTACCGTTAGCGTCATTTTTATCCATTCGGCTAGATTTTCCTTAATTTGGCAACATTTCAAAATTTTGTCAAGTGGGCGACATTCCGCCAAATTCGTCGACAAAATCTCGCCAAGCGTTATGGAAGGAGAAATAAGTTATTCTTATAACAGATAAATGACTACTGGCGTTCAAATACAAATGTATTGCTCAAAGTATATTTTCTCATGAATGGAACGCGCTAGATCCACGAGAATGATGTCGCCAAATTTATCACATGGTATTACATATGAAAAGAAGATGTTTCTCAACAGTTAATATTTTTTTTTAATTTATGGGATGTTTTGATAAATTTATTTGAAAAATGTGAAATATCTCGAGAGCGATTCATGCTAGCGTTTTAAAGTTTATATCAATCGTTTTCTAAGGAAAAATTACACAAGAAATGTCTGCTTGCGTAATTTTATTAAAGGTTTTGATTTTTTGATGATTTTTTCAAAATTTCACTTGAAAATTTAGGGAGGTTCTGAACATTCGATTACGTTTAAGAACAATAGGCTTCCAGTATTCACGGATTGTGATTTATTTACCAAATTTCATTCAAATCGCTCCATTCGTTCGTGAGATATCGTCTCCACAGTCTCACTGACACACACACACACACTTTCACACACTCACACGTATTCGTGGTCAGGGATGCTTGAAACATGCTCTCCGGCGAAAACTCGAATTCGAATTTTCGACCCCGTCATAATACTTTCCTTATACGTTATGTATATAAGGAGAGTAATAGTATTTTGTAGTTGAATATTCAAAATTTGATGAACATGTCAGTATTTCCTCAAATGATATAAAAATTTTGGGATATGCTGTCACATTCTTTATCTATTACTATAGGAAAAAATCTGATGTGGTCAGCATATGACTTTCCTTATATAACGCAATGAATTTACTACTTTTACATTAAAAAAAATAGATTATTTTTATAGTAGATATTTATATTCTTTCTAAGATATTGAATTTTCGTTAATGAGTTGAACCGAGTCGTCATTTTCATTGATTTAGCGTTATTTTTATCCATTTGGCGAGTTTTTCGTTAATATAGCAACATTTAAAACAGTCGCCAAGTTGGGCACATTCCACCAAATTCTTCGTCAAAATCTTGCAAAGCGTTATGGACGGAGAAATAAGTTATTCTTACAGAAGATAAATGACTATTGTCGTTCAAATACAAAAGTATTAATTAGAGTATCTTTTTCTGTGAATGGAATGAGCTAGATCCGCGAGAATAATGTCACCAAATTTATCGCATGGTTTTACATATGAAAAGTGAACATGTTTCTCAATAGGAAATATTTTTAGCACTTTACAATATAGTTGAAAAGTGTTTATGACTTTGTTCATTCTGTCTGCCTGTCTGTCCGTTAGCATTATAACTGCCGTAAAAATAGCTTTATCAAAATGAAATTTTTGTATGTTTTTCAGACGGTCTGTGAGACCTATGGGCATATAAATGAATAATATCACCCAATTAGTTTTTTATTGACCCCGAGTTGAAGAAATGAAATAAATTGAACCCTATGGGACCTAATGTTTCAAACATTTTTAAGCGAATTTACAATCAACAAATTGCTTCGAAAATTTTAGAAAATTTTCAAATTATCCCATAAAATATATAAAAAAAATTTCAGTAAAATATGTTAGGTAGTTTTTTAATAAAAATTATTGAATATAGGGAGAAAAACAAATTAAATTAAATTCTGACTCTCGTTATATCCTCCAGAAAGAAACAAGAAAGATCAATCATGCATAAGCATTGATTATAAAACACTTTCCAACTGAAATGCAAATTCATTTAAAAATCTCTAAAATGTGATACATTCAGTGGTGATATCTTTTACATTATCACAGTCCTACAGTAATTTATTATACTTAAATATTTAAAACTGTATCGAAATAAAAATCATCTGGTTCTCTATGCAAAATCAATGAATATTTCATTCATATAACTTGTATTCCAGACTCCAGAGCTAAATAATTTTGGGTGAAAAAAATTCAGCAATTCTTATGTAACTCATCTTACAATTGCTTGAGATATTTGCATTCTGCATAAGTTAAAATTAGGCTTCGTTGAAGAAATAATAAAAGTTTGGGGATCATTTAAAATCACAACTATTGTAATTGCGTAGGCACGGAATTTAGATACACAGATAATACACAGATACACAGATAATATATATGTGTGCGTGCGTATGTATTCAAAGTATTGGAATCGTGCCGAAGATCGGAACTCGAATTTTTGAAGGATCTGCACGTTTTGGGATTTCTAGAACACGAAAAACTATTTTTATGAAGACATCTGTGTGTGTAAGGGTGTATCCGTGTGTGTTTCTGTGTGTCTGTGAGGATACTGCATCCACTCTAACTGAAAAACTAATGGACCGAATTTAATAAAATTTGGTAGGTAAGCTTTTTGTGGGAGACCCTGATGTTCATTTGATTATAGTACGATTCGTCATAAAAGAATCTGCCTTCTTTGCGAAATGGGCGATAGAAATTGTCTTTATCCACTCTAGCTAAAAACTAATGGACCAAATTTAACACAATTTGGTGTATAATATTTCAAAAACCTACAAGTGATTTATATACCAAATTTAACAAAATTTGTTATATAAATCATTTGTAGGTTATTCTAGTACGATATAAAGAGAAAGGAGTAGGTTATTCTAGTACGAAATAAAGAAAACGTGAATATGAGTCTGCAGGGAAAGACATGTGCTGCCCACATCAGAAATTTTAACAATATTACAACAATGATTTATAGAAGTGAACGGGGATTATTTGCAGGCCATTTCGAAAAAATGTAGGATCTATATTTAAAGATCCACCAAATTGTTGTAGAATGAAATGTTCTACAAATTTAAGCTGTGTACCAAATTTTAACTCTCTAGGACGTAGGAAAGTGCATTAAGAACGCCATTAAATAAGTATACCATGAAGAGTTATATAAAATATTTATTAAAAAAAATTGAAAAATTGTTATCTACCAAATGCATTTTAAAATATGAAGCCTCTCTTATATACTAAATAATCAAACTCTTGGAAAGATATTTATTATAAAATATATCTATTTTTTCTTTCTGGAGGGTATCGAAAAGTCAGAATTTAATTGAATTCGTTTTTCTCCTTATTTTAAATAATTTTTAATTAAAAAACTACCTAAGATATTTTACTGAAATATTTTTTATATATTTTATGGGATAATATGAATATTTCCTAAAAATTTCAAAGCAATTTATGAAATTTAAATGTGCTTAAAAAATGTTTGAAAAATTAGGTCCTATAGGGTTCAATGTATTTCATTTTTTCAATCAGGGTTCAATAAAAAACTAATTGGGTGATATTATTTATTTTTATTCCCATAGGTCCCACAGACCGTCTGAAAAACATCCTAAAATTTCATTTTGATAACGTAATTTTTACGGCAGTTATCGTTCTAATGGACAGACAGACAGACAGGCAGAATGAACAAAGTCATAAACACTTTTCAACTATGTTGTAAAGTGTTAAAAAGAGGTATGTTATGTAATAAATATCTTTCCTAGAGTTTAATTATTTTATATCTGAGAAAGGTTTCACATTTTAAAATGAATATGGTAGATAACAATTTTTCAAATTTTTAAGTACTAAAATAATTATTATAGTACTGTGATGAATGAATCGATTGGATAAATGTTTAGGAATGAAATGCTGCTTTTATATAGAGGCGATTTATATTTCGATGACGGCATTTGAATGAAGTTCATTTGTTTTCGATGAAGTTTTCAAATATAATAAATTTATGTAGTATTGTGATAATTTTAAAAATATTACCGTGGAATGTATCGCATTTTAGAAATGTTTGTAGAAATTTGCATTGAAGTTGGAAAGTGTTTCATAATCAATGCTTTATGCATGATTGATCTTTCTTGCTTAATAGTTTAGAGTGATCACACGCAGAAAAACTTATAGTTTGATCTCAGTAATAAACTCTGTTACCATGGAAACATTCTAACAAAATATATTTTAAAAGCACGATTTCACGAAATGGTATATTGAATCGTGCCACTTAATCCGAAATTTGAGCACATTAGAATAAATTACAAATACTAAAATACAATGCATATTAATTAGCACTTGACGAACAAATCATATCTGAAACTAGTACTAATATAAAAGAGAACATTATATAATTATAATATTTAGGTTATAGTAAATGATTTAGAGTGAGAAATAATATATTTAAGTACTAAACTTTAGAATTTAGTGAAGTTTAAACATAATAATTAAGTATTTTCAAGAGTTGTGAAACTTATAATGATAATAGCTAATTGAATTAAGTTTCAAGCACTAGAATACAATGCATATCTAACTTGGCGATAGAAACATATATGTAAATAATACCAATATACTGTGTATGTTGAATATAAATATAATATTACGTTATAATAAATGATATTTAGAGTGAGAATTAGAATAAATAAGCATTGATCTATAGAATTTAGCTTAAGAAAAATAGTTCAATATTTTCAAGAGTTAAGAAATTTAAAATGAAAATAGCCAAGAGCTAATAAGATAACAAAAACTAGAAATAACATTAGAAAAATACGAAAGCACTGCTCCTGAATGAAAATACACATAATTCATATTGCAATTATAACATTTAACCAAGAAAGATCAATCATGCATAAAGCAATGATTATGAAATACTTTCCAACTTCAATGTAATTTTATTTAAACATCTCTAAAATGCGATACATTTCTCGGTAATATTTTTTAAAATAATCATAATACTACATTAATTTATTATATTTGAAAATTTCATCGGAAACAAATGAAATTTATTTAAATGACGTCATCGAAATATAACACGTCTGGCTCTCTTTATAAAAGCAACATTCATTCATAAACATTTTTCCATTCATTTCATTCATCACAATACTATAATAATTTACTTTATTTAAAAACTTAAAACCATGGAGGTACAAGTAATTTAACAGTATGCTTAAAATTTCACCCAAAAAAATCGTTTGCTTCTATGCGTAAAATAAATGAATGTGTCATTCATATCAGCTATATTGCAGACTCCATGAGTTAAATAATTTTGCGTTAAAGAAATGCAGTAATTATTATACAACTCAGTCTACATATTTTGGTATTCACACTTTCCATAAGTGAGAAGTAGGCTTCGTTGTAGAAATAATCAAAGTTGGATGATCATTTAAACTCAACTATATTGTAATTGCGTTGTTTCAATATGTAGATGCACAGAATTTAAGCAAAAATAAAGCGCTTTTAGGACGGATACAACACTAAATATGAATTAAAAAGAACTTTAAAAATCACGATTTTGAGACAAGATGGATGTCATATTTTATTTTGAAGTGGGTCAGGTGAGCTGTTCATATAATGGTCATGTAATCTCTCCATATAAAGGGCGTAGTTATTATTTTAATTTTTATTTAAATACTACTGAATAGATTTTGCTGAATTTTTTTCTATATATTTTACGGGATAATTTGAATATTTCATAAAACTTTCGAAGCAATTTGTGAATTTTAAATCCGCTTTAAAAATGTCTGAATAATAGGACCCATAGGGTTCAATGTATTTCATTTTTTCAACCCGGGTTCAATTAAACCGGACCAAACTAATTGGGTGATAATATTCATTTACATTACCATAGCTTCCACAGACCATTTGAACAACATACTAAAATTTCATTTTGTTGAAGTCATTTTTACGGCAGTTATCGTGCTAACGGACAAACAAACAGACAGACAGAGTGAACAAAGTCATAAACACTTTTCAACTATGTTGTAAAGTGTTAAAAATATATAATATCAACAATATTTTAAAGAACTCGATGGATGAAAATTTTTAAACGAAGACATCAGGATATAGCTTACTATCAGATGAACAATTAGGAGAAACTTGATGGCTTGATGATACATCGGAGATTATTGAGGAGTTCCATGATAAAATAACATAGGATTTTCCAAATTTTTGTAGAAAAATTAGGAAAATCTTGATAAATCGAAAACCACCGTTCGAAAATTAAAGAACTTGATATCAAAATGTAGGATTTTTGAAGAGCTATCCGATGATATAAAAATGGTTAAAAATAACGCAAGAAATCAGACTTCCAATCACGAAAAACTTCGCAGCGAGAGAGAAAGTAACAAACACACAAATAGCTTATGTTATCTACGCTATTTAGGTTGCAAAACTCATCCAGCTGCACCAGGACATACTCGAAGATCTTACCTTAGGAAGCCAGGAAAGAAGATATATACTCGTAGAAGGTTCAGAATGGTACAATCTTAAATTAAAGATCTTACCTTATATAAAGATCTTACCTTAGAGAGCCAGGAAAGAAGATATATACTCGTAGAAGGTTCAGAATGGTACAATCTTAAATTAAAGATCTTACCTTATATAAAGATCTTACCTTAGAGAGCCAGGAAAGAAGATATATCCTTGTAGAAGGTTCAGAATGGTACAATGGTACTCTTGGATTGGGAAGGGGGGTGGGCACAAGAAACTTTATCCTGTAGCTTGGATTCTTTTAAATAAATAAATATGTACTATTACCTTCTGACTAGCACATAATACGCACAGAACCATCCATGGATGCTGTTATTTGCAACGAGAGCACTATTCAAACTTTGAGAACGTCTCTATAACGTGTTTTGCGAATATAGATAATAAATGATACTTCTGCATCAAAACAATTTGTCCTTCTTATACTCCATTACAGACGCACCCGTTGCATATAACAGCACGTGAAATGGATTAATATTTAAAACAAATAGTTTGCTTGAATCGATAGGGTTGCATTAACATGATCGTTATCGTACAGATTCTATTACGAATTTATCCCCAAACAAATAACGGTATCTGTAGTTTGTAAAAGGGATCCACGTTAGGCAATATATGTTATGGATGAATAGACATATGGATGAATAGGATTCAGTCTGATAATTTTAGATTTACACGACGTTATTCTCTGAGTTGAAATGGTTATGATTCTTGAAAAAATAATACTTTGGAATACGTTGTGCACGTCAGAAGTATAAATGTATAGGGTACTTGTGTACTTTACCGACTCCAGTTGGCGAACTTTGAAAAATTTCGTCATTTTGGCGTGATTTATTTTTCTCTTGATCAGAAATAACATGGTTTTCAGACGAACGTGAAGAAATAAAATGTATGCAAATATAAAACGCAAGTCAATGAAAATAGATGTTTAAATACATAAATAACGTAGCAAAATTGGTTTATATCAGTAATGCATTTCGGACATGGTAAAAGATTAAAATTTTCAAAAATCTATTATTTACATCTATTATTATCTATTATTTACATCTATTTTAATCTATTATTCATAATAATTAATTACAAATATTGTTTGTTATATTTCACTAATTTAAATTAAGAAAAATTACCTTTATTTACACTTTGAATTTCTAAAATAGTTTGTATATGTTTCGATAATTTAAATTTAAAAGAAAACTTTGTTGACTTTTCGAACATTTAGTAATTAACGAACATTGTTAATTTACAATAGCTTAAATTTAAGAAATGTTTTGTTTCTCTCTATATTAAAAAATCTGATGTGGGGGTAGCACATAACTTTCCTTATATAATGCAATGAATTTACTACTTTACAGTAAAAAATTCTTATAGTAGATATTCATATATTCTTTCCAAGATATTGAATTTTCGTCAATTAGGCGTCATTTTCATTGATTTAGCGTCATTTTTATCCATTGGGAGAGATTTTTGCTAGTTTGGCAACATTAAAAGTCGCCAAGTTGGCGACATTCCGTCATATTCGTCGCTAAAATCTCGCCAAGCGTTATGGACTGAGAAATAAATTATTCTTATAGAAGATAAATGACTATTGGCGGTCAAATACAAAAGTATTACTCAAAGTATCTTTTCTCATGAATGGAACGAACTAGATCCACGAGAATGATGTCGCCAAATTTATCGCATGATATTACATATAATAAGTGGACATGTTTCTCAACAATTAATATTTTTTCTTAATTTATGGGATATTTTGATAAATTTATTTGAAAAATTTGCAATATTTCGAGAACGGTTCATGCTAGCGATCTAAAGCTTATGTCACTCGTTTTTTAAGGAAAAATTACATAAGAAATGTCCATTTGCGTAATTTTATTAAAGGTTTTGAATTTTTGATGATTTTTTTCAAAATTTCACTCGAAAATTTAGGAGAGTTCTGAACATTCGATCGTGTTTAAAAATAATAGGCTTCCAGTATTCACGGATTGTAATTTCTGTACCAAACTTTATTAGAATAGCTTCATCCTTTCGTGAGATATCGTCTCCACCGACTCACTGATACACACACCCACACACACATACTTTTACACACGCACATACACACACACACACACACTTTCATACATACACACACACACATATGCAGACTTTCACACGTACATACACACACACACACACACTTTCACACATACACACACACACACACTTTCACACATACACACACACACACACTTTCACACATACACACACACATACACACACTTTCACACACACACACACAGACATCACCTCAAAAATGTTCGATTCGTGATCAGGGATGCTTGAAACGTGCTCCTCCATCGTAAACTCAAATAAACTGAATTTTCGACCCCGTCACAATACTCTCCTTATACATTATACTATGTATATAGGGAAAGTAAAAACAAAAACAAAAAATCTAGGTGAAGCTGTCGCCGCTGACCAAATGCTCCTAACATAGAGATACTTTCTATAAAGACTAGTGCCGGAGGGCATGAAATTACTTGTACATAATTTGGCATACTGATTTAAAATACATTGTCATCTCTATTTTAAATCAGTATTCTAATTCGATTAAAATCGGATAGAAATGTCTTCTTTTTATACAATTTTGAAAATACATTTTTTTCACGCTGGTTTTGTATGAAAATTTACTTTCTTTATTGCATATTCAAAATTTAATATTTCATTGTTGCAAACGCTGTTGCCATTTCAAAAGCAGAACAAATTAAATTACCGATTTAAACAAATGGAATGTTTTATGTCACTGCATTACGAACAAGCAGCAAAACTTAAAGTTCTAAAATTGATAAGATATAGCCTGTAGATATGAGTGTCAGAGAAAAAATTGTGTGGAGCCCCAACGGGTGTAAAAAAGAGGAACTAATACGTTTGCGTTCGGTTGTATTAACGTAAAATAATACTATTCTTGTATTGTATGTAAGTGTATTGTAGGTATTACTACGACGCATCCTTTGGAATCGTGGGTGTACGGTCAGAATACAAGAATGATTGCAAATTATCTGAATAACTAACACGTTTATTTACAAGCACAGCGTAAACAGGGATATTATACAGCAAATTGCTCGGTAGCTATCTTACAAGGTCACTAAACATCTGCCCCGTAAAGTAAGACAGCAGTTAAGTGCTCCCAATTTGACAGAAGCCGATTCTAATTTCAAAGCATTGACCTATCTACCAATTCAATGTAGCTCGTATTACGTCTTTTGCTCTTCAACTAAGAGACGCCCCCTTTTATATACTCTCCATAGAAACTTCCAGAAAGAGTTCGTATCTTCTGGAATACTCACTATTTCGAGAAATTTCTCAAACCTTGGAAAAATCACTTGAAGTCGAGACGTATATAAGAGTATATTAATATATATATTTATATATATATATATACAATAAGAGAGAAAGAGAGAGAGAGATTTAATAATTATCTTTATTTTATAAATATGATTCGCAACAATAATAACTGAATATTAAAAACAATTAAATAGCGAACTTTTTATTTCAACATTGTGCTACGAATGTAGTAACATAAATGCATTTTTTCGTTTTCATCGAAATTGAAATTGTGATTAACTTATAAGAAGTTTTAAGTATTAAGTATATTGAATATATATATACTACCCGACACAGAAAATACAACAACATGAAAGAGCGAATAAAGTGTGATGATAAAAGACACACATACAGAGATCGCATATATATATATAAGTGATGTTAATTCCAGAAGAATAATGAAATACAGTAATGGCATAGATAGGGTGATCAGTTTACTGTAGGACCACCTCTTGCGGCGATACTTCGAGCAGCAGACCTTCGAGGAATATATGCAATGAGAATGCAGTTAGTTTCCTGAGGGATGAATGGCCATGCTCCTTCAACAATCCCCCACAGGCCGCCCTCTCTTAGATGGGGGGCAGGGCAGTCCCACGACGCTAATCATGTCCTATATATGCTCGATGGGTGAGAAATCTGGAGACAATGGAGGCCAATGACGCATCTGTATATCTTGCAAGACTTGACTGCTGACGGTTGCCATGTGCGGTCGCGCGTTATCTTGTTAGAAAGCAGCATTTTGCAACCGCTGAATGTAAGGCAGTGCAACCGGTCGCAGCACTTCATTCACATGTCGTCGTGCGTCAATGTGCATCTGATACGAACCAGAGGTGACCGGCTATCGAAACAGATAGCACCTCAAACTATGATGCCGCGTTGTCGAGCAGTATGGCGTTCAACAGTCGCAGCAGGAATGGATCTGTTTCTACGTCGCCTCCAGATTCTTTAACAGTGACTATCATTAAAAAAAACTCGTCGCAGAACACTACCCTGCCCCATTGAATCTTCCAGAAAGCTCGTTAACGGTACCATTGTATACTCTCATGTCGGTGTCTTGTCGTCAATAGCAGTCTTCGTAAAAGATGGTTTGAGTGCCAACCGCTTTCAGTCAATCGTCAAGAAACTGTTCTCTTTGATACTGGAACATATAATGTACCCTGCAAATTCTGCAAAATATAGGCCGTCGTCGCTTTGGGAACCGCCACCGCATGCCTTCGAATGCGTAGATCAATGTGTGCTGACGTACATCTGGATGGATCTGTACCACTGCGACCATTCACCTGCCCTTCTTCAATCCAACTTCTCCAAATCCTTTGCACAATGGACGCATCTACACGTGTTTCAGGGGTGATACGCGAGTACGGCCTCTCGCATGATCGTCTAAATGCTGAAACGGACTCCACAGGCGTCTCTTCAACAAAGCGTGTTTTTTGAAACGGGGGACGGAAAACAAGTTTCTGTAGGCGACAGACAGTAACAATTGTTATTCATCTGCCGTTCCCATCCCTTTTCACCAGCGCTCTAATCACGCGACCTACTTGCATTTAACATCATTTCCATGCATCACCCACCTGCGTTTGTCTTGCAGTTTGCATAATAATACTGCCAAAGCTTCATAGTGTTGCCTTTTCTATATTGGGTAATATCCCCCCGGGGGTTGCTGAAGATTGAGTGTTAAAATTGCTGTTTTTCAAATATTTATAGGTGATTAGCTGGGGTATAGTGATTCAATTTAATTTTACCTGTGTGAAAGATGTGTTAAACTCTGATCATAGAGTCGGAGCCTTGGCGTTGTTGGGGGGGGGGTGAGGGTTCCCCTATACCTTGATGGGCGAAGCCCAACTCTTTTTGCTTTTACCATCAGAACTTACGTTGCCACTGATTCACGAATTTTGTAAACTGTTGCTCCTAAGCTTTTGCTAGTTTTCTGAGTTGCTATGGCAACTTTTGGAGTAGATGAAGATTCAAGGGAGAACCTTGATGAAGTAATTCAATCTGGAGAGACCAGTGACTTCATCAAGAAGTTCCTAGAAAGTCATAAGAAGTTGGAGGGGAATTATCTCCCGATCCATATGCACTTATAAAATACAGCAAGGAATGGGGAATGAGCTGACAAACTTTCTGCAAATTGTTCTAGATAAACCAATCGGTCTCGCTAGGCAGGAATGTCATTTGGAAAAGGTTAAGAAACAAGGAACCTATGCTGAAGTAACTGCTAGGCCTGCACGTAAAGATAGGTCTCAAAGTGCTAAACGAACCACGTATGTGGTATCTGTTCCGCTTCAAAATGAGAAATCTTCGGATAAGACTATGTCTGAGGTCCAGTTATTTGTAGATTCCTTTAAGCTAAAATTAGAAGTTAAAGGTGCTAAAAGAATCAGAAAAGGTGGAATAGTAATTGAGGCTAAATCCAACGAGGATATAGATAGTCTAATAAGAGCATTTTCTGAATAAGATGTGTTACGTAACGCATATGATATTAATGCAGATACTAAGAAACAGACACAAATCATCCTGTATAATGTAGAACAGGAACTTTCTAAGGAATTAGTAATTGAGAAACAAATTTCCCAAAATCATGAATTAATTGATTCTGTTCAAGTTGAATTTAAAAATTAATTTCGATGAAGAGGTACCAATTGGGTCCTCGTCGTGGACATTAGAACTTTCAGAGTTTTGATTGATGAAGGCAAAGTTAATCTGGGTTGGTCAAAATTAGTTATAAAAGAGTACATAAGGGTCACAACCTGCTACAAATGTAGATGTTATGGACATGTACGTAAATACTGCTCGTCAAAGGAAGCTTGCAAAAATTGTGGTAAAGATAACCACAAAAAATTTTTTTGTCCTAATACCACTGAATGTTTTAACTGTGTAAAGTATAATGCCAGATATGACATGAACTTTGATATACACCATTCTTGTTCCAGCAAAGAATGCCAAGTCTACCGGAAGGAGTTCATTATCGCCGCTAGCAAGATTGATTATGGCTGCTGAATTTCAGTTGTTGTGGGACTATACTTGTTTTTACTATTAGCTCACTCCAAACTCCGATGCAGATTCTCATCAGCTCCTCACGTGTTTTATTGAACTTTTGTGATAACATGATTTTTATGTTTGGCTCCCTCCACAATGTAGAGTAGTCTGTACTTTTTGCCAATAAAGCTGATTGGTTCTAGTTAGAGGATGAGTCCTGACTGGTGGTATGGTGGTTCTCTTTCGGGCTTTTGTTTAGTATGACCGGATGGGACACAGGCTTGGAGCCGGTGTCCCACCAGTGCAGTCGGATTGTGTTCCTCCGCGTGCCGGGGTTGACTGGGTTGCTGTCGCATCGACGAATCATCATTTCCGTATACCTTCGGGTGGGTCGGGCTTTTCACTGAAAGTGTATGTGGTTGAAGCTAACAGCTCTGCTTTTTCACAATTGAATGCTATATATTCGTTCATTTTATATATTCATTTTGCAATCTTTTTTCATAATAAACTAAATGGATACAGACAAGAAATAATTTAATACGTAAAATCAGAAAATGAAATTTTCATGGTATTAAGAAGGATGTTTTTAAAGTTTTGAAGTCAAATTTAAGTCAAAAAATTTTAAACATGTTCTTAAATTCAAATACAAAATAAAAATCATTTTACATGTTAAATAAATATTTAAAACATTATCCTATTGGATTATAGATCTAATGCGTAAATTTGAGCCCAACGCCCAACTTGAGAAGGAAAGTGTATTATATTGGTCATAATTATTCTTAGTGTGTTTCTTAACTCTTTTTGATGAAAAACAGCTTTTAAAATAATTATGCTATCAATTTCGGAGTTGGTAGTTCAGAAAGCAATTTGTAGTTGCATTCTGCTTATCTAACACCTTTAGCTTTCTAAGATTTAGCATATTATTTTATATATTTATCTTCATAAACTTTTGAATTATATAGTTTATCTTGCAATTTTTTTTTTAAATAATAAAAGTGATATTTTTATTTTCATATTCAAAAATATTCCAATTTCATTATTTAAAAATTTCGATTATTAAATGCTTAGTAAAAAATTATAATGTCCCTACAGCAAAAATTTGAGGTTCAAAACGTGTAGGGAGATATCCCTACATCTGGCTACATAGCAGAAAATCGCATTTGCAGAAACAAAAGTCCACTAAAAGCAGCTCAATCGCAGAGAGCAAAATGAAGTGGCACACAACATTGAAAAGTAGCCGAATCTGCTCTCGGGTGAGTCGGGCGACCTGGGTCTTCTACACACAGACGTCACGCTTAAAATGGTTTTTTTGTGCTATAGGTGTCCCAAAACTTGGAGATCCCATGAAAACTCGAGTTGCGATTTTCGTCACAATTCCAATACTTTCCTTATACAGGGTGATTATAAAAAAATTTTTGCCTATGTATGAGTCCCTAGCGATCATACCGTTCAAAGAAACAGAAAGAATTCTTGGATGCATTTATTTTAAAGTATGCGTTCAAGAATGATGTGAAAAAACAATGTAAATACAGTAGGTGCCGTTTAATGTGATCGCGGATAATGTTATCATTCGTTTAATGTTATCAGAATCGCGAAGTCCCGAACGCTTGTATATTAACACATGTTAAAAAAATCGGTTTTTGTAATCAGCGCCTTCGTTTATTGTTATCACTTTATCACTTCACTTTCGTCGTTCGTGTACCATTTTCGATTTTTTTTCATTCTATTAACAAAAAATTCAAATTACATATACGTAAAAGCAAAGGGAGAATCCTCAAAACCTCAAAGAGGACCCTTTTGTTGGCATGTGCAGGAATTTGCAGCAAGGCCGTCCCTCAGGCACGGCGCCCGGCGCTCTGCAGGTGGTGATTTCTCTCCCCTTCCCCCCTTTGAGAATGGTGAGGGCGTAGGAAAAGCGTTGAGTTATTTTCTTATCAGTAAGCAAAGTGCTTTGACTGTTGTAAGCTGTAAAATTTTTTCTCTCTGTCAAGTTGCATTTCAAACTTTATTGCAGACGGTCAAGCATTTTAGCAATGGAAAAAACGCAATGATTTAACTGTTAAGGACAAAATTGACATTTTGAAACGTTTTGATAATTTACCCAAGATGAGTCAAAAAATGCTGCTTCTGCACTAAAAATCTCTCAGCCATTACTCTGTAAAATGTTAAAGAATCGCGACGAGATTGAAAATACAGCAAAGTTGAAAGCAAATTTGAACTGTATGGGAAGACGTACTGGGAAATATGGAGAAGTCGAATCGGCTTTGACACTGTGGTTTGCCAATGTTAGGGAAAAGGATGCACGCATAAACTGTCCTTTAAGCGGCAGAAAGCTGAAGATCTTGCTTCTAAAATGGGTAAAAAGAATTTCGTCGTAACGGGCGGATGGTTTAATCGCTGGAGAAAAAGGGAGAACATTGTGTTCAAACGTACCCATGGGGAAGAAAGGGATGCCGCTTTTCCAGCTGCAAAGGCAAGGATTTCCTAAGAATGGCCGAAAATATTCATCCGCAAACATCTACAATGCTGACGAAACCGGACTTTATATTCGTACCTTGCCAGAACATACGTACCTGTTTAAAAACGAGAGTTCTAAGGGATGCAAAGTTTCAAAAGAATGTATAACTGTACTCTGTTGTGCGAGAATGACTGGAACGAAGAAGAAACTCTTTGTTATCGGAAAAACCAAAAAGCCGAGATGCTTTAAGGATGTTAAGAAATTGCCTGTTGATTATGCTGACAATAAAACAGCGTGGATGACAGTTGCTCTATTCAGCGAATGGCTTCTAAAGTGGGACAAATAATTAGATCGCAATATTGCCGTACTCATCGATAACTACAGATCCCACGATGCAAATGTCACATTAAAGCATATAAAAATCATTCTCCTACCTGCCAACACTACATCACTTATCCAACCATGTGACCAAGGAATAATTCGTGCAATGAAAGCGTATTACCGTGGAAAAATGCGCACTAGGATTTGGGAAAATATGGAAGGTACGGAACAACTGAGTGCAAACGCATTAGCAAAGAAGACGAATGTCCTTCAGGCCATCCATCTTTTGACAATGTCGTGGGATAGAGTATCCGAGACTACAATTAAGAACTGTTTTTCGCACGGTGGGTTCGTTAAAGTGGACGAAGGTATGGCGGTACCGGAATTCGATGAAACAGTACTCGTACCATCCGACATGACTGAAAATGACTTTGCAGAATGGATGTCTATAGATGAGAACGCCCAAGTGGCTACAACAATGACTGATGAAGATGTATGCTGAGCTGTATCTTGTTCTTTCGAAGAAAACGAGGAAAAAGCATCGGATGAAGATGAGGACGAAGCTGAAAACCTTGTTGAGAATCCTCCAACTGCTACTGAAATGAGAGAGGCTCTCCTTGTTTTGAGACTCGGGTGCAACATAGACGCACTCCTGGGGACTTTCGCTAGCAGTACAGGTATGAAAGTTTTATAAATAATTTGCTGAGACAAAATACAAGGCAGACAACTTTGGAAGACTTTTTTTAATTGACCTATTTTAACGATTTGTTTAAAATATTGTTTGAATGAATCGTTGTCTTTTGAATTTGTAGTAGCTGCAAAAATACAGTAAATATTAACTTTTAAAATCAAAATTTTATATTTCTGATACTTTTTGTTTATTGTTATCAATCGGTTATTGTTATCAAATAGCATCTGTCCCAAAGCGATCACATTAAGCGGCACCTACTGTATATGTAAATTTAAATAAATAAACATAGATATATATTTAATTCATGTCATCATACATTGAATAAAAAATTGACGCATTACATCACTGTAAATCATTATATACCAAAAATTACAAGCTAACATACCCAAAAGACTGAAATATTATATAATATTTTCAGCCTAAAACGTATACTAGAGTGTTGTTAAATTGCTGAGTTCTTAATTTATTCTGAGAAGCTGTTAATATACTTTTTTTTAAATGCACTTATATTCTTATAATAAATAACAAATTTACATACATGCATTATCAAAGGTGTCGAATTTTAATATCAATATCAATTTTTATACATTTTATATAAATGCGGAAAACGTTTTTTAACTAATAATGCCACTGCTTCTTGATAATACTACACCATGTTCTTATGATGAACACACGCATAAGATGAAATATGGAATGCAAAGCAAATAATCTTTTTATTTAAATAAAAATAAATTACATACCTCGTAAACGTAATCCCTCTTCCTTTAGTAATCCATAAAAGATAAAATAATTGATTATAAAATACGAAATAGAAGAGAAATGTTTTACACGTATAAACATGCGTTCGATGATAGAACAAAGTTATTCCAAGTGTTTCGTTTAGTGCCAAATAGGGTTATATTAGCAGAACGTCTTGGCGAAAACCTCCACAGACCATCGCCAAGCGTGCCAATCTTGATATTTTATTTAACTTTGGTTGGCGGTTGATGGCGCTGGGGTAGCAGTGAAACATCTGTATATATTAATCTGTGTACCTTACCATGTATTGCAGGGTTCAATTTCAAGTTCAATTTGGAAATACTGAGTCTATGGATGTTTTTCTTATTAATTCAACTAACTGCACCCGTTATTTCGGGGCAGCGTTTTGGAGTGTCCGTGAAGAATGATACAGACTAAAAGCATTTTTTTTTTAATTTTAAATATATCATTAAAATATTATCGGTAGATATTAATCCTCATAAATATTTCATTTTGTATATGTAGTAATATCATTCTTTGTGAAGGGTTGGTTGATATCTATGTAGTCTAATTAATGACTGCCCAACTGACTGCCGTCAAATAAAAGTGACCTATGACCCTTCGGGATATAAATAACATAAAATGAAAATTTATGTTTGATATCGCTGAATTAATGCCTATACGGTATCTACATCAAAACGTTATTTCCATTTTTAAAATAATTCCTAGTCACTATTTTATTTACTGAAATAGTGATTTGGAAAGCAATCGGATGATTAAAATTTTACACACTCCTCTCTTTCATATTTATTGAAAATAAACGATATTTCAATAACCCCGAAAACCAAGAAAACTCAGAAGGAAATGGGCGTAGCCAAAAGAACTACCAATACATATTGGACTGGCTTTTTAAAATTAAATCTTGTAGACAATTTTAGAATATTGCTTTTTTGTATAATTGAACACAATTAGAGCTCGACAAAAATCTAACTTATTAAATACCGGTATTCTTGAATTTAAATATATACAGGGTGTCCGAAGAAATCTTGCAACAAAAAAGAGGGACAATAAAAAGAGGGACTTACACAGCAAGACAAACAATATTTGCCATAGAACTTGGAGTCGCAATCCGCTCATAGCGACAGAAACCCAACATGCACAACAGATCAGCTGTTGAAACAGAGTTGACGGTTATTCTTCCAAAACGAAACTGAGTCTGAATCTACATATCACTGACCCTCATGAACAACAGTAGAGATTTGCTGTTAACAACTGGGATACTTTCCTTAGTGATTGTCTGGTGGAACGTTACATCTTGCCTGATAGGCACAGCGTACCGTGTGTTCCTGTAGCCACTTTTCGCGACCTGGTGTTTCCTCATCAAACACAGGGACGTGTGGTTTTTGCCTGATGGGGTACCAGAAAACTTTTCCACTGAGGTCCTATACTTCTTAAATGCGACATATCCTAGGAGTGGATTGGACGTGGTGACACTGAGGCTTGACGTCCATTCTCCCCGGACCGAAATTCACTGGACTTCTTCTGAGGACACATGAAGGCCTTTTATCAGGTTGGAATACAATTTATATTTAAGAACAAAATTCAGAATCGAAACTAAATTAGATTTTGCCGAATACGAAAAAATAAAATGGATTTTTGAAATAGAGTTTCCGAAAATGAAATTTAGAAGGAATTCATTAACAAGAGGTGTGAATTTCATAACAGGATCAACGTGGACGAGTCACGTTTAATTTATTTTCCCACTCTAAGGGGATTGCGACCCCAGGCTCTATGATAAATATTGTTCGTCTTGCTATGTACTATCACCATTCTTTTCTGTTGCAAGAGTTCGCGAACACCATGTATATTTAGGCCGTATCAAAGGAGTTTATGTATTTCGTATCAAATGGGTATATGTATAATTACGTAATTTGAGTTTATTTAGGACCTGGGCCATACCGAATAATTCATCCTAGCTTATAAAAAGACACATGTTTTGTATTCTCATGTTGATAATGATATAACTGAGCTTAAAATATACTGCATATGAACTGAGCCAGTGAAACTATCAATCCAGATAACTTATATTTCAGATCAATTTAGGTAATTACAATCCAGATAACTCATATTTCAGAAATTATGAATTTTAATCTCCTGAACACTTAAAGCACAATTTATGTATTATATACTTGAAAATAGATGGCATTACCATATTGTAGATATTGCAATCCGGAGATTAATGTGATCGATTATGTTACGATGGCGTATCCGCAAAGTCATCTATTGAAACAAAATATTTGTCTGTTCTATATAGATCCATTCCATGTGCTATCCCCGTGTGGTGAGAATGCAGCCGGCGATGCTGTTCCATTGTAATGGGGAGGACGAATAGTTTTAATGCACCAGAGCAACGTCCATTACTCTTATTAAGCAAATTATTCTCAATGTATGCTTAGGTTTTGTGGGTATTGAAATGTATAATAATATGAATGACTACCTTTGCTGTGGAAATATTTGGAGTAAATATTTTGAGAGCTAGCGTCATTTGAAATAGTGACAAATGAAAGCTGTTAATGAAAATTAGCGAGCTTGAGGATGTTTTTAAATGAATTCTGTTAATTTCTGATTAATTCAAATTCTGAATAATTTAAATCGTCAATGGCAAAATTTTAAAAGGGACTTGGATGCCTTCACCTAGGGCAGTGAATGTTAAATACATGGGAGGGTAAGAGAATGGCAAAATATTGTATTATTCAATAAAATAATCAAATTTTAAATTGACCAAATCTTTTAACATGTCTCGAATAAATATGAAATTGCAAATTATTAATTTTAACTATATATATATATATATATATATATATATATATATATATATATATATATATATATATATATATATATATATATCAAGTGAAAAACAATCCAAGAGCAATGATAATAGTAAATATAGAAGCATATAGTAATTAGGCCCATATGCAGCTCTAAAAATTATTGCCATATAATATTACAATAGAAAAAAAAATTAAAAGAGAGAGAGAGAGAGGTGTGCTTACGGGGAAGTAGCAAGGTCAAGGGGGATTGTGACCCCTTTTCCTGGTTGAAGCATGCTTTCAGTTCCCGGGACTGAAAGCATGCTTCAACCAGGAAAAGGGGTCACAATCCCCCTTGACCTTGCTACTTCCCCGTAAGCACACCTCTCTCTCTCTCTTTTAATTTTTTTTTTCTATTGTAATATTATATATATATATATATATATATATACAGGGTGATCATAAAAGAACTTCAACGATATATACACCCCTAGCGACCTATCCGCTCAACCAATCGAAATGAAATTACAGATATTGTTATTTGAAGATATGCGCTCGAGATAGTGATGATTTCAAACAATAGAGCTCTCACGATTACGGGTACAATGAAAATATTTCCAAATTTTCGAATGGAAACACCTACTTTTTTCCTGCGCATATTGATTAGCTCATTGAAAAACCATAAATGACGTTGAAACGACACACGTATGACGAAAATTGGCGGCTTAAAATATTTGCAAAGAAGAGCATTGTAAAGGACCAATGACAACACAAGTGAGGAAAAGGAAAAAACGTTTATTGGAATTATAAGTTTTCAACGTGCCCACCTTCGCAGACTATAACGCATTGCATGCGGTAGACTTCTGACAACAATGAAGAACGTAACATTGCAGGAGGAATCTGTATGACTTCACGTTTTATGGCAACTTTTAGTTCTGACAAATCTCGTGGATTTGATGTGTACACCTTAGATTTCAGATAACACCAGAACCAAAAATCCATCAGAGTTATGGGAGATGACTGCAAAGTTATGCGAGATGACTCTATCACCAAAGTTCTGTTGCAGAAACTGTCCAACACATGTAGCGACGTGTGGAGGAGCACCATCTTGCATCCATACAATGTCATTGACGACATGTCGCTGCAGCAATTCTGGTATTACGGAATTCTGCAACATTGTTTTATACCGAGGACATGTGATGGAGCACGTTTGCATACCATTGGAAGTGACCTCTTCGAAGAAGTACGGATCGAGAACGAATGTGGTTGTGATGCCGCACTACACAGTCACTTTAGCTTCGTGTAATGGCACTGGTGCCACATCAGGAGGATTTTCGCCATCCCAGTGAACGCAATTCTTGGAGTTTACGTTCCCACTTAAGGAGAAATATGCCTCATCCGTCCATAATATCCGCAGCGGCCACCTGCTATCTTCATCATATCTGATGAGGAAAAAATTCGCAAAGTCGAAACGCTGTTGCTCGTCTCCAGGTTGCAACATCTGGACTCGCTGGAAACGATAAGGAAACAACTGCAGAACAGAGGGCAGAAGCTTGAGGACTGTGGTTTTCGGTGCATCCAAATTGCGGCCAACTCTTCTTGCAGTACCAATGGACCTGCAGTAATCGACCGGATCGCGGTCTATCACATATGCATCCAGTTTCTTCAAATTTTTTTACCAAATGACGTACAGTTCGTAAGGAACATGGGCCTCGTCTTAGGTTAGGATTTCGCCGATAAACTAACACTGCTTCGGCAGCATTTTTCCCGTTCGGATAAAACTGCTTTATCAATTCACCTAATTGTTTCCTTGTAAGTGTCATCGTGTTGACACGTTCGAATACCTGGTTGAAGAAACAATATTCCCACACTGTTTATTAAAGGTTTTCCACAAGCAATGCTTTGCTCATGGTGTTCTGTGATTTGTGCTTCTACTGTCTATCCCTGTGAATTATGGAAAGTGCGTGAATGCACCTCCTCTCTGTGTTATCATTGGTCCTTTACAATTCTCTTCTTTGAATATGTTTTACGCCTCCAATTTTTGTCATACGTGTATCGTTCCAATGCCATTTATAGTTTTTCAATGCGTTAATCAATTTGCACAGTAAAAAAGTGGGTGGTGCCATTCGAAGATTTCGAAATTTTTTCACTCTAACCGTAACCGTGAGAGCTCTAATGTTTGAAATAATCACAATCTCGAGCGCATACCTTCAAATAACAATATCTGAAATTTCCTTTCGATTCGTTGAGCGGATAGGCCGCTAGGTGTTCAAATATCGGGGAAGTTTTTTTTATGACCACCCTGTATATATATATATATATATATATATATATATATATATATATATATATATATATATAAGGATATAAACAAGAAGAAAAAATAAGCGAGAACAGGAGTGACCATATGATTTGCATAGAATGGCAGGGGTGGATTGCGACACCCATTTCCCGCTTAAAGCAGCTTTTACGACCCGGGCAACGCTCACGGCACCAATGTAACTCAATGGTCAATCTCCCACATGGGCAAAGACAGAAGCACCCGAACGGACACAAAAGCAAAGATGGAACCAAGCAAGGAAGAGATACACCCTACAATCCAACATGAAAACACAACATTTTATAGGGGAAAGTCGCGCATGCGCGAAAAGACTTCTCATTCAGCTCAGAATTCCCAAAAGAATTAGACTTAATTGAAAACCCGATCAATGAGGATGGATCGACAGGCTTCCTGGATTTGTCAATAAGAAAACACCAACAGTATAGAATTTATACAACCATACACGACAAGAGAAATTCATACAATATCAAAATTAATAATATTATTGATTGGAATTCAAACCTCACTAAAAATATATTCAGAAATATTATTATCGGATACTTCAGAAGAAACAGAAACTACAGTACTTTTAAAAAAGACTGCATTTATGAATGTAATAAAATAATAAATGATGCATTAAAAAGAAATTATCCTAGATATTTTTTTACAACATTATTACTATTCCTTTTCCAAAGAAAGAAATTGTGCTTTGTTTGAATCTAAATGAGCATTCTTAATCATATATATATATATTCATATCTGCGATCCTATCAACATGAAGTCTTTTCGCGCATGCGCGACTTTCCCCTATAAAATGTTGTGTTTTCATGTTGGATTGTAGGGTGTATCTTTTCCTTGCTTGGTTCCATCTTTGCTTTTGTGTCAGTTCGGGTGCTTCTGTCTTTGCACATGTGGGGGATTGACCATTGAGTTACATTGGTGCCGTGAGCGTTGCCCGGGTCGTAAAAGATGCTTTAAGCGGGAAAGGGGTGTCGTAATCCACCCCTGCCATTCTATGCAAATCATATGGTCACTTCTGTTCTCGCTTATTTTTTCTTCTTGTTTATATCCATATATGCCACTCTGGATGCAGAGCTGCTAAGCGCCACATCCTCTGTAAGGTTTCTATTTTCTCCGTTACTTAAGTAGGAGTTCCTTTCGTGATATACTTATTTTTATATGTATATATATATATATATATATATATATATATAACATTTTGCACTACCAAGACACATTTTATATGTTTAAGTTTTATAAATTAAATTTACGTTTAAGCACATTTGATTTCTTACTCAGTTAATGACATTTGCAACTTAAAACTTCCAATACCTTCCGTGACCGATATCAACATTGGATAATAAAAGGGTTACCTCATTTTTAATGACATTGAATAAACTCATCAGATAGTGAATGTAATCATAATTCTGCATTCTACACAGCTTCATGGTAGTGATGAATACGTATTACTGACACTCATGTATTATTTCTTATATCATTACTATTTTAATACACACGGATTAGATGCAGTGGGGACACAACGATTGTACGTAGCGATTATTGATAATCAAGATGCAGTGAGGACACTTATCAGAAACTTAGTTAAAAAAAGTGACATCCTGTGATTATTATGCTGAATGTTCACACTTTCCACACTTATTGTTGCATTGATCTCTGATTTGAAATTCGATTATTGACGGCACATATTCGTGCATCTACGAACAGGGTGCTCGTCGGGTTGCGGTAGCATTATAGATTCCACAGAAAATCTTGTAGCAGCAACGGAGTTTGAGTCACACTCTTTTGTCACATTATTACAACATGCTGGCATCACATGCTAGCATTTTTCACATTATTACAACATGCATGCATCACTTCTGCGGCTCTTGTTATAAACTTTTACTCTGTGAGTACACAAACTTCTCCATTCACCCTGTAATGTCACACCACCTTTTCTGATACGTTCTTGGTGATGGAGGGGCTAAGAGTTGTTAAATTATATTATGTACACATTGGTTCGCCTGAGTTATCTACTCGGTATGCACTGCATTTAAAGTGCTTTATTATCTTGATTGAGACTTGTAGCCAAAATGGCAACATGTCGTGCGACAGATTATTTTTATTTAGAATTTCATGCGCTTTCAAATTCGGCTTGCGTCCCCGTTTAACAGTTTTTGTTTGGACATACGGAAATCAAATGTAATAAGAGAATATTTATAATTAATTCTAGTAACATAAACAAAATGTAAAATGATATTTTTTTATGGACAGTTATATGTTGATCGCATCAGAATACTATATAATAAAAGTAACTCTCTCTGTATGTATATCTCCGTTAGATTTAGTTACAAATGTGAAGACATATCGCCAATTTAACGTCTTCCATAAAATGTCACGATTTCAATACCGCGGTGAAACAATCATTGTACCTTGTGACCGGTACCAGCTGTTGTCAACCAGTAGTACTTGTCTTCTACGGGGAAAAAGCTGCAGCCAAACGAAATTACTTATATTTCAGTTGATTCTGAAAGTGATAGTCGAATAAGTGATAATGAAATTGAAGGTTTGGAATATGCTAAAACGTGTGAAAATGATAGTAAAACAAAATTAATCATTATTTTTGTTGATGTGTGATTTTACCTGTTTTATTTCAAAACTAAACAGGACCTGTGTTGACAGCTCAGAGAAAAAAAATATTTGACCTGAAAAGATTAATGCCATGTACAGATTTGTAAATAATAAGAATACGGATATAATCAGTTTCATGCCTCGCCTTTTCAATACTATTCATTGTAGTAATATAAAAAGACCTGAATGTTAAAATCCAGTTATTTGAAGTTCAGCAAACAGTTACGTTTATAGAATTGGTAAATGCATAAAAATAAGGGCATAAATTAACTCTTTTGAAAAATTAATTTATTTCTTATTTATTACTTTCCTTATATACATAATGTATAAGGAAAGTATTGTGACGGGGTCGAAAATTCGAATTCGAGTTTTCGACGGGAGAGCACGTTTCAAGCATCCCTGATCACGAATCAAACATTTTTGAAGTGATGTCTGTGTGTGTGTGTGTGTGTGTGTGAAATTATGTGTGTGTCAGTGAGTCTGTGGAGACGATAACTGACGAACGAATAGACCGATTCAAACCAAATTTTGTACAAAAATCACAATCCGTAAACACTGGAAGCCTGTTGCTTTTATACGTAATCGAATGTTCAGAACCCCCCTAAATTTTCGAATGAAATTTTGAAAAAATCGTCAAAAAATCAAAACCTCTAATAAAGTTACGCAAATAGATATTTCTTATGTAATTTTCCATTAGAAAACGATTGACATAAATTTTAGAACGCTAACATGAGCCGTTCTCGAGATATTGTACATTTTTCAAACAATTATTAAAAAGTCACATAAAATGAAAAAAAAATATTTCCTATTGAGAAACATGTTTACTTTTCATATCTAATACCATGCGATAAATTGGATGACATCATTCTCGTGGATCTAGTTCGCTCCATTCATGAAAAAAATACTTTGAGTAATACTTTTGTATTTGAACGCCAATAGTCATTTATCTGCTGTAAGATAAACTTATTTCTTCGTCCATAACGATTGGCGAGATTTTGGCGACGAATTTGGCGGAATGTCGCCAACTTGGCAACTTTTTGAAATGCTGCCAAATTAACGAAAATCTCGCCAAATGGATAAAAATGACGCTAAATCAATAAAAATGGCGACTAATTGTCGAAAATTCAATATCTTGGAATGAATATTAGTATCTACTATAAGAAAAACCTATTTTTTTACTGTAAAAGTAATGAATTCATTACATTATATAAAGAAAGTCATGTGTTGCCCACATCAGATTTTTTTTTGTCTTTGCAAAGAAACGAGCAATAAAATAAGCATTGTTAAAAGTGGATCGAGAAAGCCAAATTTAATGAGTAGCTCGTTAGGTTTCGTTTAAAAATAAAAAATACTATCATATTGCGGTAGTTTTATTTTCGCGCATTTTATACTATTTTACACTTATATGTGAAAATTATCCTCTCAATTCAGTGATTAATTATATAAATGACCGTCGATTTCGATTCTTTTTTAAATTCCTATATGTAAATTACACATTTTATAATGTTATCGAAATTTACATTTTTCATTAATTTAATTTCCTTTTGCCAATTTAGCATTTTTATAAATAAGCCATCACACCAAATAACCGCCCCCTCCCATTATCAGTAATATATCCTCCTGTAAAAGCATTCAGATTACAGAACCTAAGTGTAATATGTGATAATATGAGTAATGGTTGTTGTCGCTGCATTAAAACCATTCTCCCTTCCGATTCCATTAGAGCATTCCGGGACGCAATCAGTTAACACAGGTATCGGCATACAGAGAGGATCTGCGTAAGAGAGTCAAGGTGTTGCTTCTTCAAATTTTTGTATATAAAACGTAAGATATGTCCCGAAAATCATTGAATTCCAGCATTTACATAAACGCTTTTTACTTTCTTTGTATACATACTGTATAAGGAAAGTATTGTGACGGGGTCGAAAATTCGAATTCGAGTTTTCGACGGAAGAGCAAGTTTCAAGCATCCCTGATCACGAATCAAACATTTTTGAAGTGACGTCTGTGTGTGTGTGTGTGAAAGTATGTGTGTGTGTGTGTGTGTGTGTGTGTGTGTCAGTAAGTCTGTGGAGACGATAACTGACGAACGAATGGACCGATATGAACAAAATTTGGTACAAAAATCATAATCAGTAAACACTGGAAGCCTATTGTTTTTATACGGAATCAAATGTTCAGAACCCCTCTAAATTTTCGAATGAAATGTTGAAAAAATCGTCAAAAAATCGAACCCGCTAATAAAGTTACGCATAATTACACGAAATTACATAAGAAATGTCAATTTAGACATTTCTTATGAAATTTTTCATTAGAAAACGATTGACATAACTTTTAGAACGCTAACATAAACCGTTCTCGAAATATTGTACATTTTTCAAAAAAATTATCAAAATGTCATATAAAATAAAAAATAAAAATATTTCCTATTGAGAAACATGCTCACTTTTTATATGTAATACCATGCGATAAATTGGGTGACATAATTCTCGTGGATCTAGCTTGTTCCATTCAAGAAAAAATCTGATGTGGGCAACACATGACTTTCCTTATATAACGTAATGAATTTACCACTTTTACAGTAAAATAAATAGGTTTTTCTTAGATTTTCGTAGATACTAATAATCTTTCCAAGATATTGAATTTTCGACAATTAGTCGTCATTTCATTGATTTAGCGTCATTTTTATACATTTGGCGAGATGTTCGTTAATTTGTCAACATTTCAAAAAGTCGCCAAGTTGGCGACATTCCGCCAAAATTCGTCGCCAAAATCTCACCAAGCATAATGGACAAAGAAATAAGTTATTCTTACAGCAGATAAATGAATATTGGCGTTCAAATACAAAAGTATTACTCAAAATATCTTTTTTCATGAATGGAACGAGCTAGATCCACGAGAATGATGTCATCCAATATATCGCATGGTATTACTGAAAAGTGAACATGTCTCTCAAGAGGAAATATTTTTTTTTTATTTTATATGAATATCTGATAATTTTTTTGAAAAATGTACAATATCTCGAGAACGGTTCATGTTAGCGTTCTAAAATTTATGTCAATCGTTTTCTAATGAAAAATTACATAAGAAATGTCTATATGCGTAACTTTATTAGTGGTTTTGATGTTCTGACTATTTTTTCCAAATTTCATTTGAAAATTTAGTTGTGTTCTTAACATTCGATTGTGTATAAAAACAATAGGCTTCCAGTGTTTACGGATTGTGATTTTTGTACCAAATTTGGATCGAATCGGTCCATTCGTTCGTCAGTTATCGTCTCCACAGACTCACTGACACACACACGCACACATACTTTCACACACACACACACACACACACAGACATCACTTCAAAAATGTTTGATTCGTGATCAGGGATGCTTGAAACGTGCTCTACCGTCGAAAACTCAATTTCGAATTTTCGACCCCGTCACAATACTTTCCTTATACATTATGTATATAAGGAAAGTAATAGGATTTTCTTATAGTAGATACTAATATTCTTTCCAAGATATTGAATTTTCGACAATTAGTCGTCATTTTCATTGATTTAGAATCATTTTTATCCATTTGGCGAGATTTTCATTAATTTGGCAACATTACAAAAAAAGTCGCCAAGTTGGCGACATTCCGCCAAATTCGTCGCCAAAATCTCGCCAAGCGTTATGCACTAAGAAAAAAGTTATTCTTACAGCAGATAAATGACTATTGGAGTTCTAATACAAAGTATTATTCAAAGTATATTTTTTCATGAATGGAACGAGCTAGATCCACGAGAATGATGTCACTCAATTTATCGCATGGTATTACATATGAAAAGTGAATATGTTTCTCAATAGAATTTTTTTTTTATGTGACTTTTTCATAATTTTTTTGAAAAATGTATAATATCGCAAGAACGGTTCATGTTAGCGTTCTACAATTTATGCCAATCGTATTCTAATGAAAAATGACATAAGAAATGTCTATTTGCGTAACTTTATTAGCGGTTTTGATTTTTTAACGATTTTTTCAAAATTTCATTCGAAAATTTAGGGGGGTTCTGAACATTCGATCACGTATAAAAACAATAGGCTTCCAGTGTTTACGGATTGTGATTTTTGTACCAAATTTGGTTCGAATCGGTCCATTCGTTCGTCAGTTATCGTCTCCACAGACTCACTGACACACACACATACTTTCACACACACACACACACACACACACACACACACACACACACACACACACACACACACACACACATACACACACACAGACATCACTTCAAAAATGTTTGATTCGTGATCAGGGATGCTTGAAACGTGCTCTCCCGTCGAAAACTCGAATTCGAATTTTCGACCCCGTCACAATACTTTCCTTATACATTATGTATATAAGGAAGGTAAAAAGATACTTTAACGCCAATAGTCATTTATCTGCTGTAAGAATAACTTATTGCTTCGTCCATAACGCTTGGCGAGATTTTGGCGACAAATTTGGCGAAATCTCGCCAACTGGGCGACTTTTGAAATGTTGCCAAATTAACGAAAATCTCGCCAAATGGATAAAAATGAAGCTAAATTAATGAAAATGACGACTAATTGTCGAAAATTCAATATCTTGGAAAGAATATTAGTATCTACTATAAGAAAATCCAATTTTTTTACTGTAAAAGTAGTAAATTCATTACATTATATAAGGAAAGTCATGCGTTGCCCACATCAGATTTTTTAATACAGCACGAATGTCCACTTCGACGATAAGAGCTTGCAATTTCGTCCCAGTAGCTCGATGGTAGAGCGTCGGCTGGCCAGTTCGGAGATCCAGGGTTCGATTCCCGGTTGAGGAAGCAAGTCTCTTTACAATGGCGCCCAAACAAATCAACCCTGTAGGTTAGTGCAAATATGTCTGAGCTCTGAAAGTGACCCTAGTGTGACTACAACGGATTCAATGGAGTCTGGGATATGAAGCACCGACTTCAAATTAGGATAATGACCATGCAGATTACTAACCTACGTAAAGATGGTAGTTTAAGGAGGTTAACCTGAGGTTAAAATAGCAGGAGATGATCAGTCAGAATAGTCAGTTGCAGGCCCATTTGACGTTAGAGAGTGGAGAATGTAGATACCAACCACTTCGGCAATAGGAGCTTGCAATTTCGTCCCAGTAGCTGAACGGTAGAGCGTCGACTGACCAGTTCGGAGATCAAGGGTTCGATTCCCGGTTGAGGATTCCCGGTTGTTCGATTCATGGTAGCAAGGTTCTTTACAATATTATGCATGATAACGCCAGAACTAATGCAGCTACCTCTATCAAATTTTATGGGTGACATACATTTTGTCATACTACTGTTTCTTCTAAAAGTTTTTGAATCATCTATTTTCAAGTATCTGTGTATAGATAGAACTTAGATGATCACTGATATGGATTAAGCGTCCAATTTTAGAAGAGAGGGTCTTGCTAAGGATTTTTAGTACAGGTTCTTTTTCCATTTCCGATTTAAATAAAATTCATTTTCTTTGAAACATCAGTTTCTCAAGATTTGCAGCACATCGATCCGGGATTTAAATTTCCGATTTTTTTTTTCAAAAATTCGCATGACTGTACGAAATGACTTTTCAAAGAATATTAAAATGCTTAATAATTCCGTCGGAAATTAAATGTGCACACAAATTACCACACCACTTTTGAACACCATATGATTGCTCCTTTATCATTTTTCTTGGCGCAGTTACGTTATATAAGAATCTAGGAAAAGAACAATTTCTTTCACAATTCTCACGATTAAAACAAGAATTGTTTGAACATTAAGATTTTTATGGCGTTATTACCAACGGGAAACTATGACAATTTCCTGAATGCATGTTATTTTGCCTTTATTTTGCTGCGCATTTGATACTGTTGCAGAATTACTTGTAAATAGCATAGCATTCTAGTAAACACTATGTATAAAGGATTTTATTGCAGGGAGAAAGTATTGGAAGGGATTTTTATATTACAGTGAGCATGACGCCTATTCCTTAGTGTTAAGCGTTAGAGTCGCTGCATGAGGCTACAGCTTAAGTGTAGTTATGAATCAAGCATGGCTTATTTTCAACCCCCCTCAATCAGGGCTTGATTACCGAAAAGGCACGGTATGCACATAATTCCCCTTTAAAAGATTCACAGGGCCCCCAAAATGCATCCCTGGTTTAATTTTTTTTAAATATAAGTTATTTGTCAAACAGTTAGATTTACACGTTTCTTAATGTAATATATTATCAAATAGTTAAGCTAAATAGTATCTTGCCCATACAGGCAACACAAGGAAATAGTTTGGTTGTCTGGGCCCTAATTTGAATTGATTATATTTTCTATATTTTACATTTAAATATTAAACAGTTAACGACAAAATGTAGCAAAGTAGATGATATTTACGTTAGAACTAATTGCAAAAGTAAACATGGTCCACCCTTGATTAAATAATAAAATATACTTGATCATATTCTCTATTTTTTACATTTAAATATTAAACTGTTAACGAAAAAAGGTAGCATCGCAGTTGATATTTACGTTAGAATTAATTGCAAAAGTAAACATGGACCACCCTTGATTAAATAATAAAATATTCTTGATTATATTCTCTTTTTATATTTAACTATTAAACTGTTAACGAAAAAATGTAGCATCGCAGTTGATATTTACGTTAGAACTAAATGCAACTGTTAACTAAAAAAGGTAGCATCGTAGCTGATATTTACGTTCGAACTAATTGCAAAAGTAAACATAGACCACCCTTGATTAAAATAATAAAATATACTTGATTATATTCTCTAATTTTTACATTTAAATATTAAACTGTTGACGAAAAAAAGGTAGCATCGCAGTTGATATTTACGTTAGAATTAATTGCAAAAGTAAACATGGACCACCCTTGATTAAATAATAAAATATTCTTGATTATATTCTCTTTTTATATTTAACTATTAAACTGTTAACGAAAAAAGGTAGCATCGCAGTTGATATTTACGTTAGAACTAAATGCAACTGTTAACTAAAAAAGGTAGCATCGTAGCTGATATTTACGTTTGAACTAATTGCAAAAGTAAACATAGACCACCCTTGATTAAAATAATAAAATATACTTGATTATATTCTCTATTTTTTACATTTAAATATTAAACTGTTAACGAAAAAAGGTAGCATTGCAGTTGATACTTATGTTAGATTTAATTGCAAAAGTAAACATGGACCACCCTTGATTAAATAAAATATACTTGATTATAATTTCTATTTTTTACATTTAAATATTAAACTGTTAATGAAAAAATGTAGCATCGTAGTTGATATTTACGTTAGAACTAATTGCAAAAGTAAATATGTACCACTCTTGATTGAATAATAAAATAGACTATGGTTTAGGAATTTTGGTACAGGCAAACAGTTTAAAAGAATCTGTTTGTTGATGAGAACTGTTGGTTGACCGGAGCAATGAGGTAATAGAATTTTTCGAGCACTGATGAGTTTATGGGGAATTCCTCGTTGCATGCTCACAAAATTGAAATAGGGCTCCCAAATTTGGCTGTGCTTCCTATAAATTGATTGGTTAATTAGGCCCTGCTCTCAATGTTAGCAGTCTAGTTTTTAAAAGGGTACACTCTTAACACACACACTGCAGAAAGTACACCACTGACACAAAAAAAGTTCAAAATGTTATTTAAATTTGAATTTTCCTTTTTAAACCAGATACTTGGAATACATGCATAATGTTTCCTCACCTATTAAAATTTATACACTTGATTACAAAAAATTTTAAGAATGTAAAGTATTAATATTCGTATTCTTTACAATATGATAATTAAAGTTATGTTTTTATTTTTGAAATTTCTAAATTTTAGTAAGGCAATCTATTTTGGAATGGATCATGTTTAATAATTATTACATCCAAAAAACGATATTGTCAGTGTTTTGTTTCTGAAGCATAGAATTTTTTGCTGTTGTTACTTTTAGAGCTTTAAATAATAAATTAAGAATTATGACTCGTTTTTAACCTGTATATTTTCGATATTATAGTAAATACTTTTATTTTTACTATATAAAGCAAATATAATTGTTTAATTAAAGAACCATCTTTAAATATGAAAGTTTCAGTAGAGTTTATTAATTTGTTCACAAGATATCAAATACTAATTTATAAAAAGAAAAACGTATTTTCAAATAAATGCACTTCAAGTACCAAGGTAAGCACCTAAACAAAAAGGCTAATGTTCAATTTTGTTTTTAAATACCTAGCGATGTACTAAAAGTGCGAAAAGATAATTGGGATATTAATCTTTCCAGAATTTATGAGGATATAAAATTACATGAAAATTATAAAAAAATGTTATTTTAAATACACTACGGGACAGTGAAAATGAGACACCAAGAAGGAGTGGGCAGAAAAATATGCATATTGCAGGGTAGACGTAACTCAACGAGTTATGCAAAAACGCGAAATGCGTAGTTGTCTCTCGCGCACGTTGAGTCAGATATTAGGGAAGGGACCTACAGTATCGGGAATAGTCGCGAAGCTCTGTTTGCCAGGGAAATCATTTTCCATTTTTCTGTGTCTCAGGGGAAACGTGTAGTAGCAGAGAATGCCAGGCCGCAGCCAACCGAGGCAGTTCCAGCAGACAGACGATTTCACGAGGGGTATGGTGATCGGACTCAGTAGCGCAAGTTGATTCATACGTCACATCTCAGCGGACAGCCAGCCGTCCACGGCACCGGCCGTCTGCATAGCCGTCCACGGTGCACCGGCTGTGGTGAAGATAGTTGGAACAAATGAATGTGATACGTTTGAGGGGTGCTGGTACGGCCAGAGCGATGTCAGCACGCGTGGACCGAAGTATCCTCCCGTAAGCGTTGGCGGCCCCGCAGGCCACTTCCGCCGTCCTATTGCAGCATATGCAGGACACCCTTCATGCTCCCATATTCACCAGGACAATTATTCGCAGACTGGTCGCCAGCGACCTGCAATCATGGCGCCCGTTTAGAAGACTGCCATTGACCCAACAGCACAGATGCCTCCGTTTGCAATGATGTCGGGATAGTCACGCAGACGGCGGAATGGCACAGGGTCGTGTTCTCAGACGAGTCACGCTTCTGTTTTAACAATGACGGTCGCCGTGTTCGAGTCTGGTGCTGATGTGGTGACAAGTCCAATCCCGCCGCATTTGTGGAACGCGAGAATGCGGCATAATGGTTTGGGGCTTCATCGCCTACGATAGCAGGTCACCTCTATTCCGCATTGAGGACACTATTATGGCCCAACGACACGTAGATGACGTACTGCGACCAGTGATACTACCTTTTCTTGGGGGTACCAATGTCATTTACCAGCAGGATAATGCCCGACTACATACGGTAAGCATCAGCCAACATGCCCTGCAAGATACCCAGGTGCTTCGCTGGCCACCAGTCTCTCCTGATCTCTCACAAATCGAACATGTCTGGGACGTGATCGGACGTCGCTTGCGTGCGCTGCCACTGCCGCGTTTAGAAGACGAACTCTGGCAAATGCTTCACATGGAATGGGCAGCCATCCTTTAGGATACCATCTGCATGCTCATTGACTCTGTACCTAGACGTATTGCTGTCTGTATCCCCGCCCGCGGTGGTGCTACAACCCACTGATCAGACGGTGTTATCGCTCAATGTATAGGTGTTGTTGTTGAGACCCAGACCGTCCGACCTACCAGAAAGGTGTAAGGTAACTGTTTGGACGGCCGGGAAGTGCCACCCAATTAAGACCGGAACCCAGTGGGGGAGGCATCCACAGGGACCGTACCCTCCTTCCCCTACCACCAACCTCTCGGAAGGACTTACGGACCCACATGTTTAACGTGATCGTACTCCGCGTGAACACGGCGGCAGTTTTGGCAGCGGCTGGAATCGAACCCGGGCCTACCGAGTGCAACTCCAGCGCGCTCCAATGTATAGGTGTGTCATAACGGTTCCCCGCTGACACGGCAGACCAGAGAAACTTAACTTTCTCAATTTTTATTAACAACCCAAGTTCGAAACTCCTCTCGTCTGTAAGTAAAACTCACAGATGACCTGCCGCAAATACAAAGCGTAATAATAATAAATCCTTACCTTGAGTGGATGATTCTTCAGCTAAAACATGAGGATATAGAAAACACAGAATATTGCAAATAATCACTAATATCCAAACTCAATGAACACACAGTTATTAACTTTAATCCAATCTTTATTAAATATGTAATTACTAAGTTATATTATGGAGTTACACCTATTTCTTAATTATATCTACGCACTGGACACCGGCTGGATATTATAACACAATTTGCCACCAAATGATAAATATAATACCAAGAATTTAATACGTTACGTGGCATACACATTTCATATAGAACCATAATTAAATAGTGTAAGGTATGGTCTAAAGTATGGAAATAGGCAGACAAGGGCAGACCACTCAGAGAGAAGAATTATATTCACTATTAATAATACTATTTAGAATTGCTGATTCTAGAAGTTAACACAAGGATTAGGAAATATGATAGTTCTCCGTTCTTGGAGATACCTGTTAGAACTTAAGGAAATTCGGAGAAAGTCAAATGGCTCCGCCACTGCATGTAAAGGAGCTTACCTTCGAACACAGGATAGAGTGAATAAGAGAGAATTACGTAATTGATCGCTCACAGTACAGGTCATCTCAGTTCTCGGTCCGGCAGGGACGAAAAGGCATTGCAGAAGATCTAAGTCGGCGTATCAGATGAATTCTTGGACAGATGCTCAGGCATGAGAGTTGACGGCAATGTCCGGCAATGCTACCTCGGACCCATTCTTCTCCGTGTCGGTGGCGTCATTCCCAACTCGCGAACTCCGGATTCCGCAGTGAGAGTCGGATCCCGGAGCTCTGGAGTATCGAAAGTAAATTGAACTACCACATCTCCGTGTAGTACTCAGGATGGAAATGCGCCAAACTTTTGCGTTCCAAGCTTATATAACTTTCCGAGACTCATAGGACTCAGAACCAAACAAGAAAACATACATGCCGAGAAATAAGTTCTAACCATCTGCCGCAGGCTTGGCCCGACACCCAGTCTAGACTTTCAGTACGTTGGACCGCTTACGTATACATAGAACAATCGAAACCTTTACATTACTTCCGATTTCAGCTGCCGAAGAACATGCACATATGAAATCTTACCAGGCTATTCATCACCCGAATGCAGACCTTGAACTTATAACGGAAAATAATTCCCTCTCTCACAGTGCGCGTTAAAAGAATTAAAATGACGGAATATTCCTTTGAAACTGATAGATAAATGTAGAATATAAATTGCATGTATATAAGACGAGAGGGATATAATAACAGGGTTGAATATATTAAAGGATGCATAAAAATATAGATATAAAAATATAGTATAGATTTTCATGATTTTGACATTTTTTACACAGGTATCGAGAGATTAAGAAATCTCGTTACAACAGGTGTATCATGTTGCAATAAACATCACTTATTGTTCGTTGCTGTTTCTCTTTGTTTGCTTATTTTCATCACTTTCTGCCCCCTCCTTCTTGGGGTGTCCTTTTCACTGTCACATAGTGTATTTAAAAGTGTTTTGTCTTCTTCAAAAAATATTTAAGCACACATTCTTTGGTTATATGTTGTGCTGAATATAGGCACACGAGTCGTTGGACTAAAGCGATAAATTTTCCATTTAACAGCTGACATAATACCAGTGATAGTGTTACGAATATCTAAACTATTTTCATGGCGTATTGCCTCTCCTCGTGGAAAACCGACATTTGCTAGCAACCGTTGATATTTTTAAAGGTCTGGGCCGGTTGATCTTGGCGACACATTTGGTTACATTTCTCATAAATGTCACAAGTCAAACATTTAGCAAAATATCGCCAACTTAGCAATTTTTGGAAACTGCTCAAAATTTTTAAATAGCTTAAGAACTTTTCAAGTTACGCCAAGTTTTCTAGATTTTCCCACAGACGATATACAAGCCGGTTAACGTTAAGGTAGAATGCGTTGGCATGATACAATAGGTGGCGTGAAGTTGGCGTGATATGACTTGATACACCCTCTTTCTAGATATTTCTATGGAAAATATATCATGAAGTCATGGTTTCTTTGGACTATGGAGATGAAGGGTTCGACAGCCAAGTGGTTAGAGATCGGGGATTGCACGCAGACGACCCGAGTTCGATTCCCGCCTCCGCCCGAACTGTCACTGTGTTCACGCGGAGTACGATCAAGTTAAACATGTGGGTCCTTAAGGTCTTCCCAGAAGTTGAGGGTTAAGGGAAGGAGGGTACGGTCTCTGTGGATGTCTTCCTGGGTTCCGGTCTAAATTGTGTGGCACTTCCTGGCCGTCCAAACGAAGTCCATAAACGTCCTGGGTCGTAGAAGAAGTAGATTGGAAGTATTACAAGCAGGGGTTGAAAAATTGTCAACAGACCTAGTAGACAGAAAATGTTTTTGGTAGCCAGAAAATTTTTTTGGTAGCCAGCCAATCGTGGCACACGAATGTGGTTATGTCAATATTTAATATAAAATAATATCACTGTTATTTCTTTAATAATTATTATGTTTTTAAAATATTTTAATAAAAATTAATATAAAATATCTAACACTATTAATTTTTTAAATTATTATATTATTATTTTTAATAATAAAGCATTATTTTTATTTTCCTTATATACATAATATATAAGGAAATTATTGTGACGGGGGTCGAAAATTCGAATTTGAGTTTTCGACGGGAGAGCACGTTTCAAGCATCCCTGATCACGAATCAGACATTTTTGAAGTCATGTCTGTGTGTGTGTGTGTCTGTGTGTGTGTGTGTCAGTGAGCCTGTGGAGGCGATAACTGACGACCGAAAAGACCGATTTGAACAAAATTTAGTACAAAAATCACAATCCGTAAACACTGGAAGCCTATTTGTTTTTATACGCAATCGAATGTTCAGAACTCCCCTAAATTTTCGAATGAAATTTTGAAAAAATCGTCAAAAAATCAAAACCGCTAAGAAAGTTACGCAAATAGACATTTCTTATGTAATTTTTCATTAGAAACGATTGACATAAATTTTAGAACGCTAACATGAACCGTTCTCGAGATATTGTACATTTTTCAAAAAAATTATCAAAAATCATATAAAATAAAAAAAAATATTTCCAATTGAGAAACATGTTCAATTTTCATATGTAATACCATGCGATAAATCGGGTGACATAATTCTCGTGGATCTAGCTCGTTCCATTCATGAAAAAAGTTACTTTAAGTAATACTTTTGTATTTGAATGCCAATAGTCATTTATCTGCTGTAAGAATAACTTATTTCTTCGTCCATAACGCTTGGCGAGGTTTTGGCGGAATGTCGCCAACTTGGCGACTTTTTGAATTGTTGCCAAATTAACGAAAATCTCGCCAAATGGGTAAAAATGAGGCTAAATCAATGAAAATGAAGACTAATTGTCGAAAATGCAATATTTTGGAAAGAATATTAGTATTTAATATAAGAAAAACCTATTGTTTTTACTGTAAAAGTAGTAAATTCATTACATTATATAAGGAAAGTCATGTGTTGCCCACATCAGATTTTTTAATTTTGTGCTACTAAATTACCGAACTTGCCCTAATAATTACTGGTCGTCAAACAATAGTCAGAATAGTCTATATTTGCACCTTGCCAAGCTAAAGTTATTCAAAATATTTTGAACTAAAATTATTTTTTTAAGTACTTTTAGTAAAATTATGATTAGAAGGATGTTTATTTTTAAATGAAAATAGATATTCAACTTTGGGTACAAATATATCAAATTTTAATTTATGCTTTTCAAATGTATTTCTTATGAGCCTTATAATACTAAATGCCTAAATAAATGAAAATGTTTTAGTTTCATTATCTTAAATATATATCTCAATTTCATTTACAATATGTTTAAAATGTAATATTTCAGCAAGTAAAACACAATAAATGTAAAAATATCAGTGGATGCAAACAGATTGAAAAAAATGGAAAATATTTAAAAATATAACGAAATATTCCGGTGATCGTGTTTAAATAAAATATGTCCGCGATAGTACTAACCTGTGGTATAAATTACTAACTAATAAATAAAATACGTAAACCCATGAATATGCTGCTATGGATTTTTTAGCAAGGATCAATTTTCGGTTTGAAATAGTAATTTTTATCCTAAGGATTTCATTGAAAAATGTGTTTAGAATCCCATAAAAGTTCATTAAAAAATTTGTATATTTCCCGCGGGATGAAAATGTCCTAGAAATTAACAAGGTTATTGCTTAGGTTAAGTATTTAAAGAGGTCAATCAAAAGGCATAAAATAATGTTTTGTCTGTTATAAAAATTTTCTTCGCATTTTTGTAAAAGTTAGCTGGCATCACTTTTGCAAATCGTTAAAAAACGTACTTTCTATATTTGGTAAACAAATTTTAGAGGATCGTATTTTCATCTCGCAAATGCGCTTTTTTTTAATCTTTTCCAATAAATGTTTATTAATTACGCACAATAGTGTGAATCCTGTGGGGAACATCGCGCTTGAAGGGCGTGGCGAAAGAAGTTTAGATTTCTTTGGAGATACCGTAATATTTTTAGCGAAAAAGTTGGAATATCTTTTGCCGAAAATCAAAGTCCCGAAACAATGCGCAGAAAAAAAAACCCGTAACGAATTCCGAAAAATCGGAACATTTGTACTTATGTTCTCGGCTCTATACACTCAGAAAAAATGAAACATCATTAAAAAGCACCTAGCTGCGACTTGTCCGTAACTAGTTGATAATGGAATGACGCGTATCTCCCGTTGCAGATGCAACCCCTTAGAAATTTTCGGGAAAAACGGTGCAACTTAGAAATTTCCCGGAAAATATGAGTTGCTGGGGTAGCTTTTGGGAGATGCGGAACTTCTCGGTAAAAACACCGTTGATCCGCGAAACATTTGCTTTTCATTCGCTCTCCCGCACATTCCTGGAGTTCATTTTCGAAATTTAAGGAGGATCGCGGCGATGATTTCCCGAGACGCAATTTTTTCTGTGCGGGAAGAATGAAAAATAAAAGTCACTTGCTTTTGCTTTTCAGTTCAACAGCGTGAGAAAGTTGGTCGCCAGTGGCGACTGGGTGACCGTATTTTTCGAGCCCTGGATACAAGTCAAATTGAATTGTGAGATAACATCAGTATTTAAGAACAATAATGCATGTCATTATTTGTGTCCCTCATAAATAATGCATGTCATTATTTGTGTCCCGCACAAATAATGCATGTCATTATTTGTGCATATAACTGCTGTTTTATTGTACCTGACAGAAGTTTTGTGATTTCGTAAGATAGCTAGAGAGCTATTAGCCGTATAGTGCTCCTATTTACGCTTATTGGTGTTTTAAATAAAAGCGTTAGTTATTCAAAAATTGGGATTCATTTTTCTGTCCGAAGAAAACACTCACGATTTCGGAGAATATGTCGTAACAATGTTTAGAAATATGAAATTGCGAATATACATGTCTGTTATGTACACGATGACGAAACGCGTAAGTGACTAATCATTTTCGCTGAACTTATAGTCATCATTACCTGTAAACTACAGCTTGTCGGCTCTAAATGACATTAATTTCCAAATAGTTACTCAAAAGCGGAGCAATGGTTTTATACCTCGTATTATTGTACGTAGTGAGATGTGTATAAAATCTATACAAACGCAGGCATTGTAAAGGTTAATATACTAATGGATGTTGCATTGAAACTGTCGAAAGGGCATTTCCAAATCCATTTACGGAATATAGCTATTGAAAATGTAAATATTTTGCTTGGATTTACAGTGTTTTATTAGTACATTATGGCTATTGTATATGTGAGGTTTCGTGTTAATTTTTAACTACATATTTATACACTCATGTCCAAAAGTTAAGCATAGTTTATGTTTATGTGAAAATTTCAGGAAATCTACATCGAAATGGAAGGAAACGCGGTATGCGGGTGCAATAGGATTATACAAGAAGAAAACAATGCAAAACAAGTATAATAACGACTTTTATTACCCAAATAAAAGGGTTGAAAGAAAAAGGGTCACAATACGAGTGTCAATTCCAGAGAAACAAAATAATTAAAGCAATGTGATGCTGCAGTTTCATCCGGTGTGTGGGAACCTCGGGTAGCCACGCATGCGACACAATGATTTTCCATGCTTTCAATGAGGGTATGGATGAGTTGTGTGCTCAAAGAGTTCCAAGCCTCATGGAGAGCAGTTTTCAATACCGGACAGGAGCTTGGTGGGTAGCGGAAGGTTGCGAGATGTCTCCTCCTAAGCTTGTCCCACACATCCTCTATTGGATTCAGATCAGGAGAGTTGGCAGTGACTGCATGTGCGGGATATCTTCAGTTTGAATAAATCGTCGACCAAGGCCGCACAGTCAGGAGGCGCGTTATCATCTATGAATATGAAATCAGGACCAACAGCACCTCGAAAAAATCGCACGGTAGTCTCAAGGATTTCGTCTCTGTATCATTGATTGGTAACCGATCCCTTGTCAAAGAAGTGGAAGTCTGTACGACCGTCCATCATGATGCCTGCTCAGACCATGACTCCCCCAAACACAAAACGATGTATTTCCGTGATGTTTTTCAGAGTGTAAACGCGTTTCACGTTATATCCAGATCATGGTACCATAAGAATCAGTTTGCAGGCTAAACCTGGACTCGTCACTGAACATGACATTGCCCCACTGTTGTCCACTGCACTGCCGATGTTCCAAAATCAACTGTAAACGCGCGCGTTTCTCTGCCGACGTCAGGGGAATGCAAACTGCTAGTCGTCTGGCATAGATACCAACGTGTTTGAGTCTCATGTAAACAGTCTGTCTCGAAACAGTGACTCCTGTGTCGGCTATCAGGGCTAAACCTAGTTGTCTGACAGAACGGCCCCTTTGACGTCACGCAGTTATCACCAAATATCGGTCTTACCGAGAGGTTGTTACCCTCGGCTGACCTAATATTGGTCGTTTGGTAACATTTCATTTCCAGTGGTTCGGAACCTCTGCCGCAGTCTGAAGATCACACACTGAGGCACATTCAGAATTCGAGACGCTTCGGTTTGGGGATCGACCAGATTCCAGCATTCCAACAATTAGTCCCTTCAGGAACATGTCATTAGGCATCTTTGTGAGATGCTTCTTCCTTTTTCATTGTTAACAACGCTCCGTACCATAGTAATTTCGATATTCTTCCTCAAATGGCCATGCCGCTCGAGGCCGTTTTATATTCGTTGCGACGTGCGCCGGTGCTTTGCGCATGTCAACGTCGACTGAATTGTTTTGAATATGCACAATGGTTTACCTTCGTCCGACGATTCTCCACAACTGATTGTGAACTATTGTATCCATATTAACTCCAAATTTTTCGCATTTTAAAAATTATGCTTAACTTTTAGACATGAGTGCATATTCTCTTTACGTAAAATATGCATAAATATACATAAATAAACTTACATAAATATACTCCAGAGCATTTAACACGTTCGTAACACTACATTAAACAACCTTTATATGAGTAGAAATCTAGTGTGCAGCTTATTTAAAACAGCCTTCGTTTCAAACAACTCACTTTTGGGTTCTTTTCCATAGTACTTTGACAAGCATTGCAGTTGTTTCCGTATTGATACAAACGTTTGCAGCTATTTATTGCAGCTATATATTGCCTTCTATTTACTAGTTTCGTTAGTTCCTTTATATCGCTAATTTCCATTAATTAGACGTCAATGTTCTACAACTTTATAACTTTTTGGCTCTTTTTTCTCTACCTCGCTTGTTGTCAATTTTACTATCCAAACATTCTAATTTAGGTGCTGCAATCTCCTCTATTTAATCGGGCATGCTGAATTTAAGTTAAACAGACTTAAGTACACGCCCATGCTATTCGTAAAAAGTTATTGAGGTATTTAAGGACCTTTCTTGGAACACTTCTTATATAAAATCTATTCACAACAGTTTGATTCTTTAAAATTCCTACTTTTTTCATAAGATATGGAACTCAGAATAAGAAGCAAAAGAATCCACAACAGTTTTATGCATTCATGCGTTTTGACATTTTTCAGTATAAAATGTTTTCTGAATCATTCGGCGACCAAGTTCTCACATTTTAAATTTCCCCAACTGACTGAAAAGTAAACTGGACCAAAACCCGATAAGGATTATTGATAGTCTCATATTTTCGTTTATTTTCACAAGATTCAGAAGTTTAGACAGATCCATGATTTTATAGAAGCGTTTGATTTGTAAAAAATATCATATCTGTAATATTTAACCGTGCACAGTAAAATGTAAAACCGAAGAAATGTGTCTGTCTGAGCTTGAATCGGATTTTTTTCCCGGTGATGTCTTTGTGTGCATGTGTGTATGAGCCTGGTAACACCATCTTTAAAAAGAAAGGAACCGACTGAATAAAATTCTGTACAATTATATACGAAATACAAATGCTGTATGCAATCGGTGTCGCTAGGGATAAGTTTTCCGCTTTCTTAAAAACATCACATATCTTAAGTTTTGCTTACTACAATCTCAACCTAGATTAATGAACAAAAATGCTTAGGACAAAAATGCTTAACACTAACGTTGTAATGCTCTACAACTTTGAAAAAATTTCCCTATCTCTAACAGTAATCGAGATTGCTCTCCGTACCCTTCCTCCAAAACAATGTCCATCACACCCTAAAGTTGTCTCATCATGTAGCACTTGGTATTTCCTATACACCTGTAGAAAGATATGGGGTAACCTTAATGCTTCTGGAGTTAATGTCGTTGACGCCATGTGCAGGTTATCCATTGGTCTTCATTGTTGAAATTGTATTAACAAAACGAGGGGGGGGATTGTTAAGAGATCATAACAATTTATATTAGATGAATAAATGTATATGGTGTCAAGAAAAGAAATGGATCAGGCCAAGAACTCTAGAAGTGTGAGACCAGGACTCACGTAGGCAGTATTATATGTGGATTTATGATATCTAACAGACCAGACATTGACACCAGACTGCAAGACGCCAATGTATTGCAGCCCTGACCCGAGAGTGCGAAAATACAAGTAATAGCCACTTTGTGCAAAAGATAAGGAAAACTTGAGCAATGTATTTAAGCACAAATAAGATAATAATACAGCATACAATTGTTTTGAAGATCCAGGGTACCATTAAAACGGCTGTATGCTGCATTATTGTCTTATTTGTGCTTAAATACGTTGCTCAAGTTTTCCTTAACGATGATACACATTTTAGGGGATGACTTGTATTTTAGGGAATAATGGCGTTCGCTATATGTGGAGGAAATAGTCAATTGCAAAGTTATCGAGCGTTGCAATATTAGTGCTAAACAAATATGTCCCACAACGAAAGCTGCAAAATATCTCTGCAAAAGAGACCATTTTATTAATCTGCATGTAACAGTATACTCGCAGGAATATTGAGAAATAAGCGTGTAAAGGTGTCGGAATGAACACGCAGGCATCTTTTGATAAAAACAACATGTTTATTTTTAAACTGTAAATCATAAATAACTCCATTAACGTAGCTTACAAAACATAAATCAGATTGTACATGGTCCATCCTTTCTACCATCGTCTGCATACACATATGCCAAGTTCTATACGTCGTACCGATTCGTATCATCTCGTATCATCTTGAACCATCGCACACTTGACGTTTTTATAACCTGGTTGCCAGCTCCACCTTTCGTTCTCAATCTGCGCGGCTGCTATTTAAATTTAGACTCTTCTTTCCCCAGGAAAGACACTGCTTGAAAAATAGGAAGTCGAGAATAGAAATTGTTAATCCTTACAAGCGGAGACATCTAATTGGAAATATGCATTGTTGCTAAAGATAAACATTTTGTATTTCGTCTATAAAGTCAATTTTAATCTGCAGCGTTGTTAAAAAGTTCGATTAATGTTTAGGGGGGCGAAGTTTGCATACACTGGGTTTTAGGGTTGGTTTTTTAACTCTTTACAACAAAGTTGAAAAATGTTTATGACTTTGTTTATTCTGTCTGTCTGTCTGTCTGCCTGTCCGTTAGCACGAAGAATGCCGTAAAAATGACTTTATCAAAATGAAATTTTAGCATGTTGTTCAGACGGTCTATGGGACCTATGGGAATATAAATGAAAAATATCACCGAATTCGTTTTGGATTGAACCCGGGTTGAAAAATCGAAATATATTGACTCCTATGGGACCCAATTCCTCAAACATTTTTTAGGGGGATTTAAAATTCACTAATTGCTTCGAAAGTTTTAGTAAATATTCAAATTATCCCATACAATATATAAAAAAAATTTCAGGAAAATATATTCAGTAGTTTTTTAAATAAAAATTAAAATATTAGTTATACCTTTTATATGAAGCGACCACGTGACCATAATATGAAGCGATCACATGACCCACTTCAAAATAAAATATGGCATCCATCTTTTGTGTCAAAATCGTGATTTTCAAAGTTCTTTTAAATTCATATTTAGTGTTGTATCTATCCTTAAACCGCTTTATTTTTGCTTAAATTCTGTGCATCTACATACTGAAACAACGCAATTACAATATAGTTGAGTTTAAATGATCATCCAAATTTAATTATTTTTACAACGAAGCCTAATTTTCACTTATGGAAAATGTAAACAGCAAAATATGTAGAATGAGTTCTATAAGAATTGCTGTATTTCTTTAACGAAGAATTATTTAGCTCATGGAGTCACCAATATAGCTGATATGAATGAAATATTCATTGATTTTACAGAGAGAAGGACGATTTTTTCGATGAAGTTTTAAGCATAGAGTTTAATTACTTGCACCTCCATGGTCTTAAGTTTTTAAATAAAATAAATTATTACAGTAGTGTGATGAATGAAATGAATGGAAAAATGTTTGTGAATGAAATGCTGCATTTATTGAGAGAGCCAGGCGTGTTATATTTCGATGACGTCATTTGAAAACATTTCATTTGTTTCCGATGAAGTTTTCAAATATAATAAATTATTGTAGTATTATGATAATTGTAAAAATATTACCGAGGAATGTATCGCATTTTAGAGATGTTTAAACCAGGCAATTTATATTTCACTGCTGTCATTTGAATGTTCATTTTTTTCGATGACGTTTTAAGTTTTCAAATATAATAAATTAACGTAGTATTGTGATAATCGTAGTAATGTATCACATTTTAGAGATGTTTAAATAAAATTGCATTGATGTTGGAAAGTGTTTCATAAGCAATGTTTTATGCATTATTGATCTTTCTTGTTTAATTTCAATGTAATTTTTGAGATATTTTACTTTTTATGCACTTCTGAAGTGAACGTATCGGCACGTTCGTATTGGCACGTTTAGCGATTTTTCTATCTCGTGGCGTAAAAACTATAGCATACAAAAATATGAAATTTGGTACATGTATAGAGAATCAATAGAATACGATGAAATAAACCGTTTATCGATTTAGACTTTAGTTTGGCATGAAATAGTTCGCGAATGACCCCACGATCAAGAAATTCAGTTTTTGGATTCCCTGGGCTAAGAAAAATCCCTACTTTTCCCTCTTGCAGAAAATAGGCAGTGATAGAAAAAAGTTTTTAAAAGCAGAATTTTTTAAAAAGATAGATATGAAGCGAGCTCTGCGACCGCAGCGAGTAGGAGGCGAAGACTCCCGAAGGGACTTGCGCGAGCGTAGCGAGCAGGGGGCAGAGTCCTCTTGTTAACCAAAAAATTCGAACTTGACTGTATATTCTAGAATGCACCCACGATTACAAAGAATGCATTGTTGTAACAGTATGGATGTAGTGAAAGTAACATTAAATTACTTATTGAATGTGAGGCTTTCTCGGCCTGTATGTTACTTTTAAAAATAAGTAGTGTATCGAATAGTGCCATACAATAAATCACTGGTATGTATCTAGTTTTGGCGCTGCTTTAACATTACGTCAGTAAGCAAACAAGGTGCCATTCTGCATAATCCGTCATCGTCCTTTCTTCCTTTGTACTAAATTTTGTGTTCTGCGCAACGATGTGCGATTTGCAAAGTGTCAAGTGCTTTGGTGCAAATAAAAAGTCCTTCTTTAAAAAGTTCTTCTTTAAAAAGTTTTTCTTTAAAAAGTTCTTTTTAAAAAAGAACTTTTTACTTGTACCAAAAGTTCTTTTTTGGTACACAAAAAATTTTTTTTGGTACAAATAAAAAGTTATTTTAGCTGAAAAGATATATTCATAGTTAATTTCCCATCTTATAATATTAAATAAGACGAGATGGAACCCACTGCATTCTGCCTTGGAACGTATAAGCTGGTTCCTGAAGGAGAACATGGAAAAACTTCACAAAATTTCGATGCTGTAGGAGCAGTGCCTAGAAGTCTACTCTAGGCACTGCACTACAAGGTTAGAAAAGCTGCTGTCTCGTGAAGCTAAATTTTTATATGAATATATTCAGATGTGTTATGTCCCAAAAGATCCTGCTTATCTGAATGTAGTTTTAAGATGCAAATTGTACTAAAATGAACAAACATATTTTTAAATAAATAGTTTTTACGTTTATTTTATTTTATACTTTCTTTTATTTTATTGTTTTCAGAAATGCGTAAAAGCGCAAAGATTGGTAAGTTGATCAGTGAATTTGGGAATCGGTAAATTTTACTTATTTAAAATAAGTATGTTAAATTTCTACAGTATATTCATATCCTCATTTTTTGTGTAAATTGAAGCTATGGCAAAATTTATCTTATAAAAGTAGTTAAGTAGTGGCTACATTTAAAAAAGTAGTTTGTAGTCACTACTTTTTAAAAAAGTAGTTGTAGTTAATTACATTTGTCCTAAAGTAGTTGCAGTTGTAGTTTACTACAAAAAAATAGCTTTTTCAACCACTGTTTGTGCTAGGCTCTTTTTAAATAAATCTAAATTTAATATTAAAATAGCATTTAGAATTTTTTCTAAATTCACACTCCATTGTTTAACAGATAGTTTAGAATGAAGCCATGCTGTCCCAAAATGTTTTATGCATTGAGCCGTTTTGAATTTTTGAGTCTAAAACCCTATTCTGAAATCATTCACCACTCAATTCTCACCTTTCCACTTTCGTGGAGACAGAGAGTGTCAAAAAGCAAATCTCTCCGGTCAGAAAAGCGATACCGAATATTGATAGTTGCAATTTTTCTGTGGCTTTTACGATTTGGGACTCTTTTTGGAAATAGTTTTATATTTTCTTAAACTTATTTTGCATAGTATGATTTAGATATCTGTATTTTGATATTTGAATTATGATCGCAGATTTGAACTGGGAATGGAAAAGTACATAGATTGTACAATGGCATTGTATGAAATTAATTTTCTTGGAAACGGGTTACATTAGGTTAATTTTGTGTTTTTCGGTCATTTTCTGTAGGATTCAAAGTTGTAATGATCTTATTCCTGCCTGTTGTCTATGCGGTATGTAGGACGATTTTATTTTCATGTATAGCTAACGTTAACCTCATATTGTCCTTCAGATTTCGGTGGAAATGAAATTTTATTTCTGTATGATGTTATCATTCCTATCCATTTTTGCTTCACGTACAATACATATGTATTATACTAGAGAAAATGCCACGCTGTCATCCGAATCCTAAAAAAATCTCGACTACGCAAATAATACAGATAACATCACATAATTTCCAAAACACATATTTTGAACAAAAATCATTCCCTCGTTGCGTTTTCTCCCTTGTAAAACGATGCCAATTTTACAATGAACCAGTGGTGTAACGTCCATTGAGGCTCCGAAGCTGAGCCTCCTCTGTTTAAGATCTAACTTAAAGATACTTTTACTTATTATATATTTTAAAATAATTTTGCGAATATATATATATCTTTTTTTAGAAAACTGTTATACTTTACTTACTTAAAGCAACAATAAGGCAACAATATTTACGCAGTCACAGCAACAATATGGCGAAGCATCCATTTGCTTATTTGGGAGTTTTAGAAAGAATAAATCTGATTTCCGTTTAAAAATCATCTTACACGAGAATCTCTGCTAAACAAAAGCCTTTGATAATTCTCAAGCGGATTATTAGCAAATTGTGGTTAAGATAGTTTTAAGTTTTCGAAGTATTGTATTTGTAAAGAATTAATATACAAAATCGATTAAGGACATTGTTGACTACAGTGATTTTCAACTAAGCTTATGTTCCAGATATATTTCTCCCCCATTATCAGCGCATTCCTTTGAGTTGCTTTATTTTGTTAGTTCTAGCTGTTTATATTCACAAACTGCTATATTTTTTCTATCACTTGCTAATAATATTCTAATATATTTCTACTTTATATATAGACGCCTGTAAAACTTTTCCCAGAAGGAGGGGCAAACTCAAGTACATAATGTACAGCATACACTGGCTTGATGCTCGTCTATATTATATTCATTGACCACAGGGGAGTATGACCCCCGTCCTTACCTCCCCTATGGACGGCCATGATTTCATATTTAATAAAATGATTTCAAATGTTCTTCTAATTTAGAAATAGGAAAACATTTAAAATGTTATATTTTGTATGTATTCATCTTACATAGGCAGCATTTTAAAATATCGTGCATTTCATCCAATCTTTGCTTTCTTATGAAAATTTATTTTATTTTATTCACCAATAAATAAAACTTATTGAAATAAAACTTATGAAAATGCGAAATCTAATATTAATGTCACTTGTAATACTACATTTTTTGCCAAATTTTTATCCTCCCAGTCAAAATTCTCACACTGCGCTACTATAAACTTTAACAAATACATCACTGTGCTTCGTAGCAACAAACAAGTTGTCATCAACGTCAGGAAACCCCATTCAACACCAGACAAAGAGAGCGTTGGAATGAAAAATTTAAAAAATTTATAGGTCCACTTAAAAATTCGAAACAGAGCAATTAAAAATACATTTTTATTAGACTGCAAATTATATCACCCCACATTCTGGTAAAAAATTTGAAACAAGTGAATCTTTAGTTTGCCGATGCAAGAAAATAATAATTAAATGCCGTAAATTACGGGTATTCCTATACATTTTCAAGCATTTTTAACACTTTACAACATAGTTGAAATGTATTTATGACTTTGTTCATTCTGTCTGTCTGTTTGTCTTTCTGGCCGTTCGCACGATAACTGCCGTAAAAATGACTTTGTCAAAATGAAATTTTAGCATGTTGTTCAGACGGTCGGTGGGACCTACGGGAATAAAAATGAAAAATATCACCCAATCAGTTTTGGATGGAACACGGGTTGAAAAAATGAAATATATTGAACCCTATGGGACCTAATTTTTCAAACATTTTACAAACGAATTTAAATTTCACAAATTGCTTTGAAAGTTTTAGGAAATATTCAAATTATGCCACAAAAACATAAAAAAATGCAGCAAAATATATTCGGTAGTTTTTAAAATAAAAATAAAAATAATAATTACACCCATGTCATATGAAGAGATCACGTGACCAACTTCAAAATAAAATATGGCATCCACCTAGTGTCAAAATCTCGATTTTTAAAGTTCTTATTAATTTATATTTAGTTTCGTATCCGTTCTAAAATTGCTTTATTTTTGCTTAAATTCAGAGCATCTACATACTGAAACAACGCAATTACAATTTATTTGTGTTTAAATGATCATCAAACTTTGATTATTTCTACAACGAAGCCTAATTTTCACTTATGGAGAATGTAAACACATAAAGATGTAGGATGAGTTGTATAAGAATTGCTAAATTTCTTTAGCACAAAATTATTTAGCTCTTTAGTCTGCAATATAGTTGAAATGAATGAAACATGTATTGATTTTACATACAGAACACACGGTTTTATAGCAGACTTTTCGATGAAGTTTTAAGAATAGAGTTAAATTACTTTTTCCTTTATGATTTTAAGTTTTTAAATGAAATAAATAAATTATTGTAGTATTGTGATGACTGAATGGAATGGAATAAAAGTGTATGAATGAAATATTTACACCTTTCACATAGAGGCGAATTATATTTCAATGACGTCAATTGAATAAAGTTCATTTTTTAAGATAACGTTTTAAGTTTTTAAATATAATAAATAATTGTAGTATTGTGGTAATTTAAAAAAATTACCGCTGAATCTGTCGCATTGTAGATATGTTTATATATAATTACATTGCAGTTGGAAAGTGTTTCATAATTAATACTTTATGCATGATTGATCTTTCTTGTTTAAATATGATAGCATATATACTATACGCTGCGCATTACGTCCTATGGATAATACAACAGGAGTATTAATTTGGAAGTTATAACAATTTAGCCCTTTATCTTTTCATATTATCTTTAAACACATAAAGGTACATAGAAACGTTTATTATTTCTCTAAAACTGCATTTCATGCTGCTATTTTAGTTTGCCTACTATATTTAAGCTTAGTATTTTAATATATATTTGTTAAAATCTCAATGGAATTATCTACACCAGAATTAGACATACTCTCGCTCGGCTGAAATAGTGTATTCAATTTAAATGCGTGTTTGCTTTTAAATTAAATTTGAGATTTTACAGGAAATGTAACAGCAATCGAGAATCTCAATTTTAAACTGATTGCTATAACTGATGAATAAAATGATTGGTATAATTGTATTTCTTGCTCATTGCTTTGTCATTGAAATATTTACACGATACAATTTAATTGAGACATGTTAATCTATTTTTCCTTGTGGACAATTTATAATTAATCCATTGAATGCAGTGGTGAATATTAATATTACTATTCTTCGGCGTAATTTTGTTTGTGTTAATAGGGCAGCGGTGTATAATATTAAGTGAATTTTACCAACATTGTTCATATATTGCCTCCTACCGATGCAGGTTTTCTATTGATTCTGTGAATTTTTGAAAGCAAGTAAATTGATTGGCAAACGTAAATGTATGTTTCATGATTTTTCTTTTGGACAAAGATTGTTCGAGAGATAGAGTGTCCACAATTTCACTGATGAATAGACCAGCATACTGTAACCAACTTTTTAAGTGCTCTATAGTCTCTGCTCCCCCACTCACTTTCGTCTTTTTAGAAGACTAGTCGGGGAAGACACCCGTACTCGCAGCCTTTCCCATGACGTGTTCTAGGGTTGCCAGATGCTGAAATTCGGAGGTAGGTTTTTGAAGATTTAGCAATTTATTGCCAATTTGGCGACTTTTCGAAGGTTCATTGGTTATTTCAAAGGGGAGATTTGAAATAACTAATATTTTACGTGATTTCCAGAAATTTCCATAGAGAGTCTATAGAGAGGAGTCATCACTCAATAGAAGAGCAGTTGTGCCGAAAGCCAGGCGAAGAAAACACAGTCCATGACGTCGGTATGACGTGGGGATGACTTCAGCCCAGGTTTGTCTGAATTTCCCAGTTAAAAGAAGGGTTTTAAGATATGGCAACATTTGGCGACTTCCGGAATGTTCCAGTATAAACTCATTCTTCCGTTGAAGTGGAGTTGACGATTGGATGTGACAAGACCTACATTGAAATGGGATTTTTGTCAATATTCTGATAATAGTAGATGTTGTTTTGCGAAATGACTTTGATCAATGTTTCAAGAATAGTATCCGTTAATCTGTGAAATTAGTGGAACATATTAATGTTGTTTTGCTGTCCATTGTTCCTGTTTACGGTGTGCTTGTGAATAAGCGTGCTAGTCATCCTACAATTTGGAGTCTTTTCATCCTGAGCGCACACCCAAGATTCCAGAGGATACTCCGCAACAATATAGAGATTAATAATTACAAAATTGGTTGATTCGTGTTCGGTGAAAATAGATCCAACCAGATCCGAGAGTTTTATTTTTGACCCCATCTTTATCCTTTCTCTTTACATATACTATTCTAGAGAAAGTGCAAAACATCACTTGTTTTTATTACAAAAGAAAGGTTTACATGCCCAAAGATTCACATGTTTACAAAAATTTACATGTTTACAAAAGTTAACATGTTTACAAAGGTTTACATGTTACAAAGGTTTTATCAATGAATATCCAAAATGTTTCGTACTTACGAAAAAGCTCTCCGAGAGATTTTATACTATAAACAAGTGTGTGATTAAATACTCTAGAGCAAAAGATAAAAACTCTTGAGCAACGTAAATAACACAATAATGCAGCATATAGCTGTTTCGAGGATACGCTGTATCTCCTTCGTCAAAGTAAGAGAATCAGCAAACCCAATGTCCAAAAGAGGAATGGGCTCGAAGAGGAAATAAAGGGCACTATATATACCGAAGACCTGGAGTAAGAAAGAACTCACTTGAGAGAAAAACCAATCAGGGAGCAGAATGAAAACAAGTCCGCCAATCCGAAGCAAGACAGAACATTCAGGATGAATGTAGAAATTGTACTTTATAAAAAATAAAAGTTTGGGAACTATTGTTAGATAAAATGTACAAATCTTAAGAATTTCCTATGAAATTCCAGTCCTCATTTTCTTTTATATATTGATATTTTTTCATGTATTATTTTATTATGCTCTGTTAGCCGACCTTTAACAGAATAATTCCGTGCTACAGATCTTGGTGATATCACTTTTTGACATGTATTTGCAGAAAATATCCATATCCAGTAAATTTTTGTAATTTAGTTAAAGACTTGTCTATTACTTCATTTTTGTCCGTGGTTTGTCGGAGTGCCTTATAAAGAAGAGAAATCCACTTCCTTTGTTTCATTTCTTATCATGTGGTGTTGTTATATGTGGTTTTAACTTTTTATCGTCTTCTTGTGTTCTATTTATTTTTGTTAGGACTTAACTCATCTTGTCCGGATATCTCTGCAGTGTTCCGGTCCCTGCCAACCTTATATGTTACTTCTCATTTTTGAATTGGCTGGACTGTTTTTCATTCTGCTTTCTGAATGGTTCGATTTCTCTTCATTCTGCTTTCTGAATGGCTCGACCTCCCTTCATTCTGCTTTCTGAATGGTTCGACTTATCTTCATTTTGCTTTCTGAATGGTTCGACTTCTTTTTATTTTGCTTTCTGAATGGTTCGACTTCTCTTCATTCTGCTTTCTGAATGATTCGACTTGTCTTTATTCTGCTTTCTGAATGGTTCGACTTTTTTTCATTCTGCTTTCTGATTGGCTCTCTTAATCCATGTGTTGGGTATATAAACCCTTATATGTTCCTTCTATTTAATCCTATTTCGTCTATTTCACTTCGGGTTTGTTTGTCTTTTTGTTCTGACGAAAGAAATCCAGCTTATCCGCCTGAAACAGCTGCGTATTCTCCATTATTATCTGATTTGTGTTTAAACGAACTCAAGTTTTTCTTATCTTTTGCACAAGTGTTTTGTATTTATTGATTTTGTATTTATGTATTCATCGGTTTCAATAGGCGGGTTCTGTTAGTTCATGGTGTCATTTAAATGTTTCTCTACAATTTTATAATTGCCATTTCTTTGATTTCTCGTGAAAGACATTTCGACTTTTATTCTAATTATGATAAAAGGGTACGAAAATTTTATGGAGTATCGACATATACGAATATCGATTGAATCTTTGCACTCACGACATTTAAGGATTGTATTTTAAACGCAATCATAATTTTCAAACATGCGTATTCCACAAGATATCGATTATTTTATTTCATTTCATTAGCCATCTCAAATACCTCTATACATCTGAAAGATGAGCGGAAGTCTTAAATTCCTTGAACACGCAAGGCATGCATTAAATTTCAATTGAAGTAGCACAGCGTCTATTTACTTAATGCCGCCAAACACAGTTTTTCAAAGTGAGATGATTTAATACCATCGCTCGTAAATGGATATATATGATCTGTTTAATTTTCTACGGTATTTCAAGTAAGCGGAGATGTTTCAGAAATTTGTTGACTCTCGGATTCAAACACACAAAGATTTAAGCTAATTTCCAATGTAAATAGATAAATCATATATGGGTATGCTCATGTGTGAATTGGTTTATTTTTCTTTTGATACAAAATAGTGTTACGATGTACCCTCTGAAATAGCTTAAGTTACAAGAATGAGTCCAAACTCCGTTTTAAACATGTTTATTTACAAGCACAGCGTAAGTAGGGATAATATACAGTAAAATAGCATTCAAACTCTCCACTCATTTCACAAAATAACCTATTTTATTCTCAAAACATTGAAATATCTCATTTCACAAAACAGCAGCTACTACTCTCATAACATTGACAAATAACACACCTCGTATCATGTCAACTGCTCTCCGACTGAGTGATGCCTCCTTTTATATGTTATCTGCGCAAACTTCTAGAAATTTCTCATATATCGAAGAATATTCGTTATTTCGAAATATTTGTCGCCAAATTGGCAATAAATCGCGACATCTGGAAACCCCCTTCCAAATTTTAGTACATGGGAATCCTCCCCCATTTTCGGGCAAGGTAGCGTGGTGGTTAGCGAGCGAGAATTGCACTCGATAGGCCCGGATTCGATTCCCTTCGCTGCCAAAACTGCCGCAGTGTTCACGCGGAGTGCGATCACGTTAAACATATGGATCCGTAAGTCCTTCTGAGAGGTAGCTGGTTGGGAAAGGAGAGTACGGCCATTGTGGATGCCTCCCCCACTGGGATCCGGTTTAAATTGGTTGGCCCTTCCCGGCTGTTCAAACAGTTACCTTACCCCTTTCTGGTAGGTCGGACGGTCTGGGTCTCAACAACAACATGGGAATTCGAGATTCACGACATTGGAGAAATTGCATGTAAGGATGTTTTCTCAGTTTGGTCTTTAAAACTGCCTCCAATCAAGACATTTTACGCGTTCGTAACAATATACGGGAAGTCTCATAAATATTGCACGACTAAATACACTAACCGACACAGAAAATGTAACACCATGAAAGAGTGAAAAAAGTGTGATGATAAAGTACACACAGACACAAATGGCATGTATAAATAAGTGATGTTAAGGGGGCATAGGACCTTTAAACAGTCGAAATTCATTGAAAATAGAGCTATCTTTACAATTTTTTAATGTTAACCAGGTGTATCCCAGATGTTCAAATTTTTTTCTCTAAACATATAGAAAACCTTTCTTACTACACAAATTTTACTGAAGTCATATAATTATATGTACATTTTATATTGTTTTTTAAAATTTATACAATTTTGACAGACATAATGGTGTATGTAGCAGCCGCGCGCAGGATATTTCAAATACTATTATACTTATGGACTTCAATTTGATAATAATATATTTATAATTATTACATCTTTAATTTGTACACACTTTTTAAAATTTTGAAATAAATTTAATATTTTTAAAATTTAAACAAAATGAAATTTTCATTTTCAGTGTTAAAAAACATGAAATAAACCTCTTCACAATTCTTTTTTTACTATTTATGGTGAATTTTTGAAGTACAAATTATATATATGGATGAAACAAGTAAGTCCAAAAAATTTGAAAGTGATTGGTTAAATATATTTTAAGATATGTGGCGCGCAAGGGCTAAAATCACATATCTGAGAAACACAGCTTTAAAGTTTAAAAATACATTCAGTGTTACTTATTATCTTATTTTACACCTTAAAATGCCTTTAGTTCATAAATAGCACCTTCCTATGTCTGTTATGTAAGAAAAATCAAAAATTTTCTGCATTTTAGGGGCTACTTGAGCTCTATATGTTGCTTCGGAAACTCGAACAGACGTTTCGCGCAGTAGTTTCTTGTTAGTCAGATGAAGCACGTTTACTAAATTTTTACTTATTTATGAGGAATTTTTATCTACAAATTATGTATATAGATGAAACAAGTAAGAGCAAAAAATTTGAAAGTGATTGGTTACATATATTTTTAAATATATTGCGCGCAAGTGTTAAAATCACATATCTGAGAAAAACAGCTAGAATGTAATGCCAGAAATGTAAAGTAATAAATATTTGGAAGGATTAAAAAAATAATGGAACCAGGAATGCGGGCGGATTATCCCCACGCTAAGCAGATGGGCGATAATATACAGGTGGCCCCATATCTTACATACCACGCCCATGTTTACATACCACGTTAAGCCGTTTGGCGGCAACCGAGACGGCGACGCCATGTCTACGGATTAGCCCTCAGCTCTAGATTTCAGCACGTGGACCGCCGACCGAAAAAGGGATATAAGTGAGAGTTGCTCGAAGTGGGGGTCAGAATTGGTCAAGGCAGGCTGTTGGAGTTAGACTAGTCAAGAAGAAGCTACGGTAGCAGAGTTAAGAGTTGTGTGTGCGTCTCTGATATAGGAATTCGAAGGAGAGCTCATGTTCATCTGGTATTGCAAGTGTAAAGTGTGACAAAGCATCGGTGTTACCCAAGTTATATGAAAGAAGATCAGGTACCGTACAATTAAACTATATGAGGATAACCTCTTTGTCTAAATTTGTGTTTTTAAGGAAAAGCTAATTAATGCATCCCACCACGTGCTCCAACCAAATATCAATTCATCTGGCATTACACCCCCCGAACTACCATTGAGATGTATTCCACTATGTGTGATATTTATTTAATTTGTAAAACTAAAGAGTGTAAATTGAGTATGTGATAAATAAATGTTTGTTCCTTTACTATTAACCATAATTTTTAGTTTGTTAACTTAGTATCCCGTTAAGCACAGAAATAGGTGGGTTTTGCGGCCACCAACGCAATGTACACAGCAGTAAGTTAGAACAGATTACAGGTATAATTAATATACTAATAAATAATTAATTTAATGTAAAATGCATTTTTGACAATATTAATTTTAATCAACAAAAATAATAATCGGCACACTTATTATCTTATTTTGTACCTTAAAATGCCTTTAGTTCATAATTAGCACCTTCCTATGTCTGTTATGTAAGAAAAATCAAAAATTTTCTGCCTTTTAGGGGCTACTTGAGCTCTATATGTTGCTTCGGAAACTCGAACAGACTCTTCGTGCAGTAGTTTCTTGTTAGTCAGATGAAGCACGTTTACTAAATTTTTACTTATTTATGAGGAATTTTTATCTATAAATTATGTATATAGATGAAACAAGTAAGAGCAAAAAATTTGAAAGTGATTGGTTACATATATTTTAAAATATATTACGCGCAAGTGTTAAAATCACATATCTGAGAAAAACAGCTTTATAATTTAAAAATGCTTCAATGTTACTTATTATCTTATTTTGTACCTTAAAATGCCTTTAGTTCATAATTAGCACCTTCCTATGTCTGTTATGTAAGAAAAATCAAAAATTTTCTGCCTTTTAGGGGCTACTTGAGCTCTATATGTTGCTTCGGAAACTCGAACAGACTCTTCGCGCAGTAGTTTCTTGTTAGTCAGATGAAGCACGTTTACTAAATTTTTACTTATTTATGAGGAATTTTTATCTATAAATTATGTATATAGATGAAACAAGTAAGAGCAAAAAATTTGAAAGTGATTGGTTACATATATTTTAAAATATATAGCGCGCAAGTGTTAAAATCACATATCTGAGAAAAACAGCTTTATAATTTAAAAATGCTTCAATGTTACTTATTATCTTATTTTGTACCTTAAAATGCCTTTAGTTCATAATTAGCACCTTCCTATGTCTGTTATGAAAGAAAAATCAAAAATTTTCTGCCTTTTAGGGGCTACTTGAGCTCTATATGTTGCTTCGGAAACTCGAACAGACTCTTCGCGCAGTAGTTTCTTGTTAGTCAGATGAAGCACGTTTACTAAATTTTTACTTATTTATGAGGAATTTTTATCTATAAATTATGTATATAGATGAAACAAGTAAGAGCAAAAAATTTGAAAGTGATTGGTTACATATATTTTAAAATATATTGCGCGCAAGTGTTAAAATCACATATCTGAGAAAAACAGCTTTATAATTTAAAAATGCTTCAATGTTACTTATTATCTTATTTTGTACCTTAAAATGCCTTTAGTTCATAATTAGCACCTTCCTATGTCTGGTATGTAAGAAAAATCAAAAATTTTCTGCCTTTTCAGGGGCTACTTGAGCTCTATATGTTGCTTCGGAAACTCGAACAGACTCTTCGCGCAGTAGTTTCTTGTTAGTCAGATGAAGCACGTTTACTAAATTTTTACTTATTTATGAGGAATTTTTATCTATAAATTATGTATATAGATGAAACAAGTAAGAGCAAAAAATTTGAAAGTGATTGGTTACATATATTTTAAAATATATTGCGCGCAAGTGTTAAAATCACATATCTGAGAAAAACAGCTTTATAATTTAAAAATGCTTCAATGTTACTTAATATCTTATTTTGTACCAAAATGCCTTTAGTTCATAATTAGCATCTTCCTATGTCTGTTATGTAAGAAAAATCAAAAATTTTCTGCCTTTTAGGGGCTACTTGAGCTCTATAGGTTGCTTCGGAAACTCGAACAGACGTTTCGTGCAGTCGTTTCTTGTTAGTCAGATGAAGAACGTTTACTAAATTTTTACTTATTTATGAGGATTTTTTATCTATAAATTATGTATATAGATGAAACAAGTAAGAGTAAAAAATTTGAAAGTGATTGGTTACATATATTTTAAATTATATTGCGCGCAAGAGTTAAAATCACATATCTGAGAAACCCGCTTTTAAGTTTAAAAATATATTCACAGTTATATTCAGAGTTATCGCAGTTCGGCTAATTAATGTTTGGCTGTAGTTTATAATACATCCTGCGTTATATCTAATGTAGCATCAAAATGCACCAGACGCATAAGTAATTCCTTTCTCTTCCTCTTGTCGTTGAAAATCAAATGTTTTCTGCCTTTTACGAGCTTTTCGAACTTCATATGTATTGCTAGAGGCTCGAAAATCTGCTTCGTGTATCCGTTTCTTATCACTCAGATGTAAAACATTTAGTAAATTTCTGTTTATACTCAAATTTAAAGCATTCATAATTTTTATTATACCGTTACCACCATCATTGAATGTTATACTGGCAATATTTGTTGCTATTTGTGCAATTTCTCTCCCAGTATTTATATTTTTCGGGCAATATTTCCATATGAGGGAGTTTAAAGACTCATTAGGATTTTGAGTTCTCCCTCCAAGACAGCGTTTCAATAGATTTGGGTCTGAAAGGTCTTTAAATATTGGTTTTACCAACTCCATGACAGATTTTGGGAGGGAGTTCTTATGCTTGAAGTTTGATACTGTGTTCGAGTATGCTGCATGGTTGTACTTACACCAAGTATTTGGTCCCTTAGGACAAAAAAAGTGTTGTGGGTCACTGTCAGAAGATACCATATGCATCCATACAGCCCATATGCTTTGTCGCATTTTAAACAAATAATTTTTGTTTCCACGAATTGCATTTCCATAGTAGGAAGTCAATTTTTGAATATTGGCTCCCGTCAGCCGGCCCTTTCCTCCAATTGTCTTTCCATCTGATAGCTTCTTTCCAGCCATCTGGGTTTTCAGCTTTCTCAAACGAGTTCCCATTCTTTTTTGAATGTGACCTGTGCATTCAAGTTTTTCAACCGCTATTTCATTTCCATATAGTTTGCTATTCGATATTTGTGAAAATGTTTTCGTATCACCATCACCAATATAAAATTTGTACCGAACACCATGGTCTTCAATTGATCTGTTGAATATGCGTAACATTCCATCACATTCCATTTTTCCGGCACTACCCGAATGGTTTTTTGAACACACTATTTTATGATTCTTTTTCCACTTTTCATACCGAGGGCCACTTTTCTTACTTCTATAGCTGTTGCAACCTTTACAAAAAGAAGACATTACTTCGGTTTCAATAACTTTCCCGCTTTCTGCTCCGATTATATGATTTCTGAGAAACAGGCGCTGGAAGACCCATAGTAGAACAAAAAGTAGATAAAGCCGATAAACCCTGTCCTATACATCGCAAAGAAAACACAGCTCTTCTGTTTATTTCTGGAATATTTTTCTTAACACCAAGCATTTTTGTATTTTTCACAGACTTTAGCCCATCACAGCTATCACAATATACAAGAAATGTGGATGCTAAACCCATTGAAGATTTTTCAAGTATATTTATTGTTCCATGACATATTTTACAGCACAAAACATTTGCAAGCTCCTTGAAAAGTACTGATATATTAACCATTCTATATTCATGTTCTTCAGATGAAATATATGACTTATCAACTGAAAGTTCATCTTTTGAGCTAAACAGTTTTTTACTTGAAGCACTAAGCTTAGGCGTAGAATCAACATTTTGCCGTTCGAACACTTTCGGATTGTTTTTGTTTTTAATTACATACATATTTCCTTGAAAACGCCTTCTTTTCGTTCTTTTACCAGAACGAGATTTAGTTGCCGGTGTATCCATTATTAGAAAGCAAAAAGCAAAAAGTTTATATTAAAAAATTGCACCAAACAGTCTTGTACGTTGAAGTTTACACAAATAAATATGCAAACGTGAAAAAGTTTGTAATGTATACTTATAAAATAGATTAACTGTATTTTAGTTCAAAGTTCTTATGCTTAAACAACATAAATGCAGAAAATCAATCGTAAAAAGTAAGAAAATATAATGAAAAGAAATTGCGAAACTCAGAAGAAATTCTCCACGTTGTAAACAAGTTAACAGCGCTAGAATATAAACAAACTGGGCTGAGCAGTTCAGTAGAGGTGAGTAGTTGCCTTCCTACTGCTGTAGAAATAATTAAATAAATAATTAAGACATGGTGGTGGAAAAAGTATTAGATTTACGTGACACATCAGCAAACTACAAACATAAACAAACAGTGATGTCCCTTTAAAAATGGCGGCGATGGCTGACATGAAAAATTTTTCAAAAGTGCATGTTGCATAAAAGCTCATAACTTTCGAAATAATGCGAATTTTTGAATGCGGTTTTTTGCACAGTGTTCAGAAATGTTCAATTATTCAGAATAAAATAAAATTGAAAAATCGATTTTTTGAAGGTTTAAAGGTCCTATGCCCCCTTAATTCTAGAAGGATAATGCAATACAGTAATTGCATATGTGATCCGTAGGCAGTAGGGCCACCTCTTGAGGCAATACAAGCAGCAACCCCCCTAGGAATAGATGTAACGAGCGTGAGGATAGTTTTACCAACCTCCACAGGTTGGTCTTTATTTGAGGCGAAGGCAGAGCAATCAAACGACGGTAAATTACGTCCCATACATGCTCGAGTGGTGAGTTATTAATTGTAAGTTAGGTTTTGTAAGTTAGTTATTGTAAGTTAGGTTTTGTACTTTTTTACGTTGTAAGTTACGCGACAGTAAATTAGGTATTGTACTTTTTTACTACACACACCGGCCACTGAATTAAAAACATGGAAACACGTATGCAAATTTAGGTCACAGGCGGATGTATACAAATTTAGTTGGTAATGGGAGGTATATGTGATTGCAACACAGCTACAAGTGTTGGTGTGTGTTCTGAGATAAGTGGAATAAATGGGGAAAACGACAGATTTGTCTCCTTTTGAAAAAAATGTTATCGTGGGGCCCATTTTGCATGAGACACGATTGCCAGAGCAACTCATTGGCTTATCGAAAGGCGAGATATCCAAAGAGTATAAGAGTTGGAAAAAGGAACTGTAGGCATTGTCTAAAAGGCGTAACTCTGAATCGAAAACCATCCATCAATTAAGCGATCGGCGGCGTCTTAGACGTATTGTACGACAGAAAAGGGAATCCACTTACAGCAACAGATTGAAGACTTGTTCCAATCAATCTCGACCCAAACAGTCAGTGTACAGAGAATTGCAGCGAATCGGTGTATCCGATTACTGTGCGGAAACCAATCATTTCAGCGAAGAACCTGAAAATGCGTTTACAGTGGTGCCGGGAACGACGTCACTGGACATCCGATGATTCGAAGAATTCTGTGTAGTCGGGCGAATCACGTTGCACTTTGTTTTGTACCGACGGCAGGCGAAGAATGGGTGAGTGTCACATGCATCCACGAACCCATCTTGTCTAGTTCGCACAGTTCACGGTTTTGGTGGGGTATCATGGTGTGGGGCACATTTTGCGGTCCACTGGCGTTTCCGGAAGATCAGGTGACACCCATGGTGGGCGTGAACATTCTTGCCATCATTTCCACCCAGCATATTTACCCCACAGGCGACGGGTGCTACCATCCACCGCGCGCATGGACAATAATGCTTCAACCCACCGCGCGGGAACCGATCAACTGTGATTCACAGGAGCATGACTCGAACTTTCATCATATACCTGCCCATCTCAAAGTTCAGATTTAAGCCCTATCGAGAACATTTGGAACATGTTGGAAAGACTCTTCCGACAACAATCTCCTCTGCCATGAACTTTACAAGAGCTTACGATCCTGCTTTTCCAAAACCTGGAATTCTCTTGATTTAAATGCACTGCATACGCGTTGTAATTTGGGCTAAAGGCAACGCAATAAAATATTAAACCGTGATTTCTAATTCATTGGCCGGTGTATGTAAAAGGTGCCACATGATCAAAATTTGAATGCAATCATAAGTCTTCTACCAGTCGATAAAGAGAAATTTATTGGTGCAATATTTTTAAAGCACCTTATATGGGGAAATCAATAAGTTAGAAATTACATATCGTGTTTTGAATTCTTGTAAATATTTAAAGCGTCGTAATTAATTTCATAAGTAGTGATGGTTTACAGGATAAGTGTCTAGTTGTCGCTAATTTTTCTTCTGTAACTATGTGGTATTTACCCATTATACATACAACTAGAGTTGGGCAAAATATATTGAAAATGTATTTGTGATACAAAATACATAGGTTTTAGGACATAAAACACAAAATACATAGGTTTTAGGACATAAAACACAAAATACATAGGTTTTAGGACATAAACACAAAATACATAGGGTTTAGGATATAAAACACAATATACATAGGTTTTAGGACATAAAACACAAAATACATAGGTTTTAGGACAAAAAACCCAAAATACATAGGTTTTAGGACATAAAACACAAAATACATAGGTTTTAGGACATAAAACACAAAATACATAGGTTTTAGGACATAAAACACAAAAAAAAACATAGGTTTTAGGACATAAAATACAAAATTCAAAATACTTTTCAAATTAACAAAATTCCAAATACAAAATACATTCAAAATACATTTAAAAACATTAAACATTACCATGTATTGGACTGAATTGAATTTTCAATGCAAAGCAACATTTGTCTACATATTTTATTGGAAATAAACAAACCTCATATTTGTTAAATATCACTATTGAAATTTAAAACAAAACATTAGAATGTATTGTAAAAGTATAACTTAAAAGACTAAACTCTTTGAAATTTTAAATCTCCAAATTAACAAAGTAAAAACAATTAATTTAAGGACAGAACACATTTTATATAACAACAGACAAATATAAAATAAAAAATCTGATGTGGGCAGCACATGACTTTAGCTACAGACTCAAATTAATTTCTCTTTATTTCTTTAATAATTGAGTTTAATTACACAAAATAACAGGCATAATTATTTGAAATTACATTGAATTTGCACTTTTATATGTATATTCGTTTTAATTTGGTAACTCGATATATTTTCAAAACTGGCAAAACTAAAATGCCAAAAACCTAAAATATCTCGAGAACGGCTAGTCCTGGAGTAATAGGGTTAGTCTGATTCCGTTCATGTTTGATTACAGTTTGATTCTTTTCATTTTTGATTTTAGATTTGATTTTTCGATATTTGTTTATTAAAATCTTCAAACGTTTTATGTGTTATTACTCCAATCGTTTCTCAAATACTGCTCTTTGAAACTTCTAAAACTTTACAGTAAAAAAAATATATATGTGGCCATCACATTGTTTTTCCTACAGAATCAAATTATCTTCATTTCTTTAATAATTCATTAAATTGAGTTTCGTTGCACAAAATAACACTCATATTTATTTGAAATGACACTAAATTTGCACTTTTAATTCAATTTCGTTTTCATTGGTTTTGGACGCATTTTCAAAGGCTGCTTAGCAAAAATGTGAAAAATCTAAAATATCTCGAGAACTAATCCCAGAGTAATGATGTTGGTCTTATTCTTTTTATCCTCAAAAATTACGTGTAAAACAAGCATTTAATCCATACATTTGAGCATACGTAGTCATTTATGTTAAATTTTGACGATTTTTACGGTCTATTACATAAAAAAGCCGGGTATTTTTTTTATCCCGAATCGTACTAAAATCTAATCAGCACCAGGTAATTCACAAGCGTCTCATCAACTAATTTTTGTGAAATCTGGTCAATTAGGTTTCTAGCTAGAGATGATACAGACATTTTTGAAAAAAAAACCATTTTGCAAAAAAGAAAAAGACAATTTTATCCTGAATTGTACCAAAATCTAATCAGCACCAGGGTAATCCACAAGTGACATACCTATAAAATTTTATAAAATTTGGTCAATCAGTTTTAGAGTTAGAGTGGATACATACATTTGCACAGACACATAGACCCACACACACAGACGTCATGCTAAAATAGTGTTTTCGTGTTCTAGAGGTGTCGAAAACTCCAGTTGCGATTTTGGACACGATTTCAATACTTTCCCTATACATTACCATGTATTGCAGGGAAAGTAAAAATCTGATGTGAGCAGCACATGACTTTCGCTGCAGACTTATATTAACGTTCTCGTTATTTTAATTAAATTTAAATCATTTTTAATTCAATGTTCGTTCTCCTACGGTAACAGGACTTATTTTCAAAGGTGGCGTAAAGAAAATACGAAAAAACTAAAATATCTCGAGAACGGCTAGGCCTCATGTAATGCAGTTGGTCTTATTTCTTCCTTCTTTAAAAATTACGTATTAAACAAGCATTTAATGGATATATTTGAGCATACGTAGTTTTTATTTTAGATTTTGTCGATTTTTGAAGGCCATTTTGCAAAAAAAGGCAGGTTATATTTTTTCAAATCATACCAAAATCTAATCAGCACCAGGGTGTCCCACAAGTTATTTATCTACTGAATTTTGTGAAATTCGGTCTATTAGTTTTTCAACTACAGTGGATACAAGCTTTTGAGGGCCATTTCGCAAAAAGGCGGGTTCTTTTATCCCGAATCATACCCAAAACTAATCAGCACCAAATTCGCTCACAAGTGACTCATCTACCAAGTTTTATGAAATTCGGTAAATTAGTTTTTTAGTTAGAATGGATACAAAAACTGCACAGACAGACAGACAGACAGACACGCAGACACACATACAGACGTCACGCCAAAATAGTTTTTTCGTATTCTAGAGCTCACGAAACGTGTAGATCCATCGAAAACTCGAGGTGCGATTTTCGGCATAATTCCAATACTTTCCCTATGCATTACCATGTATTGCAGCGAAAGTGAAAATCTGATGTGGGCAGTACATGACTTTCCCTGCAGACTTATATCCACGTTCTCTTTATTTTAATTAAATTTAAGTCACTTTTAATTCAATTTTCATTCTCATTTGATAACTGGACTTATTTTCAAAGGTGGAGTGGAGAAAATACGATAAAAACTAATTTATCTCGAGAACGGCTAGTCCTAGTGTAATGGGGTTGGTCTTATTATTTTCTTCGATAAAAATTACGTATTAAACAAGCATTTAATGGATATACTTCAGCATACGTAGCTTTTTAGTTTAGATTTTGACAAATTTTGCGGGCCATGTTGCAAAAAAGTCAGGTTATTTTTTTCCCGAATTGCACCAAAATTTAATCAGCACCAGGGTGACCAATAAGTGACTCATCTACCGAATTTTGTGAAATTTGGTCAATTAATTATTCAGCGAGAGTGGATACAAACTTTTGAAGGCCATTTTGCAAAAAAAGGTGGGTTCTTTTATCCCGAATCGTACCCAAATCTAATCGGCACCAGACTCGCCTACAAGTGACTTTCCTGCCAAATGTTGTGAAATTTGGTCGATTAGTTTTTTAGTTAGAGTGGATACAAAATCTGCACAGACAGACAGATACACATACACACAAACAGACGTCACGCTAAAAATGTTTTTCTCGTATGCTAGAGATCTCGAAACGTGTCAATCCGCCGAAAACTCGAGTTGCGATTTTCGACATCATGATTCCAATACTTTCCCTATACCATGTATTGCAGGGAAAGTAAAAAACAAGAAATTTATGAGAAACCTTCATATGGAGACAAATGGTTTGTACACTTCATTTTTGACAGAACTGTAAAGCATTCTAATTCTCTTTTGCATACATTTTTCGTCTTCTTTGCATACATACAAAGTCTTTTCTCTTTACTACTACTCTTTACTACTAGTCTACTTCTCTTTTGCATACATACAAAATCATATAAATTTTCAGAAGAACCGGAACTCTAAATAAAAACCCTTAGTGTAATTTTTTATCAAAGTGTATTCTGCGGAGCCCTTGGGCTTCAGCGGCCATATTTTGCAAAGTGATAGTTTTGTGTAAATAGTATTAAAAATTTAAAAAACGAGTAACATTTTAATGCATTATTTTGACAATAAAGGAATTTTTTGCATTTTGTGGTTCTGTCATAAAATTACATTCCAAAAGGATTCCGCTACTAGAAGAATTTGAAAAACACTACCTTAAAGAATCTCGCTATTCTCTCTAGAATTAGACTCTGAATCCATATCATTTATGATCTAAGTTCTATCTATAGCTAATCTTTAGAAGTAAGTTTCAATGTTTTTTAAACAGAAGTGAGAAAAGGACTGGAGATGGAAATCCTTAGTTAACCAAGATCTACTCCGTAATTTTACGCTGCATCTATATTAGTCATTATTTCTATACACAGCCAATTCTAAGAAATAGATGTGTTATGGAAAATTCTTAATTCAGAAGTGGAAAAGAAACCGGAAGTAAAAATTATTAGTGAACCACCCCACTTCCTCTAGAATTTGATGCGGAATCCGTATCATCAGATATCATCTAAGCTATTATCTACAGCCAATTTTGAGATATAAACGTTTCAAGCAAAGTAGCAATTTTTGAACCGAAAATGAAAAAGGACCGGAAGTAGAAATCTATAGTGAACCTCTAACCTCTCAGAAATAGGCTAAATTTAATTCAGTCGTTATTCAAGCTCTATCTATAGCAGAACCCAAGAAATAGATGTTTAACCACTTTTCCTAAAAAATATAGTATGACACATTTTTGCTAATAATAAACTCATAATATAGCGCAATCTCGATTAAAGGAATGCCAAAAAACTAACATAAATACTTGTCAAACCGAGGTACTACTATATAAAACCAAAATCTTACCTTTAGATGTGTTTTAAAATTTTGTGACTTCGAAAGTCCCACGTATAACGATATATTACTTTCCCTGCAATACATGGTAATGTATAGGGAAAGTAATGGAATCATGCCGAAAATCGCAACTCGAGTTTTCGACAGATCTACACGTTTCGAGATCTGTAGAATACGAAAAGACTAGTTTTAGCGTGAGGTCTGTGTGTGTGTCTGTGTATCTGTCTGTGTGTCTGTCTGTGTGTCTGTGTGTCTGTCTGTCTGTCTGTGCAGATTGTGTATCCGCTCTAACTAAAAAAGTAATTGATTGAATTTCATAAAATTTGGTAAGTCACGTATGGGCGAATCTGGTGTTAATAGTTTTGAGTACGATTCGGGATAAAAGAACCCGCCTTTTTTTGCGAAATGGCCCGCAAAATCTTGTATCCACTCTAGTTGAAAAACTAATGGATCGAATTAAACAAAATTTGGTAGGTAAGTCACTTGTGGGACACCCTGGTGCTGATTAGCTTTTGGTATGATTCGGAAAAAAATAACCTGCCTTTTTTTTGCAAAATGATCCGCAAAAATTGCCAAACTCTAAAATAAAAATCTACGTATGCTCAAATATATCCAGAAAATGCTTGTTTAATACGTAATTTTTAAGGAAGAAAAGAATTAGACCAACCCCATTACACTAGGAGTAGCCGTTCTCGAGATATTTTAGTTTTTTCGTATTTTCTCTATGCCACCTTTGAAATGAAGTCCAGTTATCAAATGAGAACGAAAATTGAATTAAATGTAATTAAAATAAAGAGAACGTGAATATAAGTCTGCAGGAAAGTCATGTGCTGGCCACATCAGATTTTTTTGGTTTCCATAATTGGAATTTCGCCTTACTTTTCTATTATTATCAATGGATATTACTTTAAAGCATTTCCCATCTAATATTGCACACCATACACATCAAGGCCAACGGCCGTACCGTGCTGAAAACACCGGTTCTCGTTAGATCACCGAAGTCAAGCAGCATCGAGCGCGGTTAGTACTTGGTGGGTGACCACCTCGGAACACCGCGTGCTGTTGGCCATCTCGGGTGCGGTATCCCCGTGGTTTGCGCGCTAGATTTGCACGCTACCACAAATGCCGCCGTGTTCATGCGGAGTACGATCACGTTAAACATGTGGGTCCGTAAGTCCTTCCGAGAGGTTGGTGGTAGGGGAAGGAGGGTACGGTCCCTGTGGATGCCTCCCCCACTGGGTTCCGGTCTAAATTGGGTGGCACTTCCCGGCCGTCCATTCAGTTACCTTACACCTTTCTGGTAGGTCGGACGGTCTGGGTCTCAACAACAATACCATACACAACATAACCTATTAATTGTCTAAATGCATTTACATAACGAGCATGAGTGTCTTCCATCTTTCCTCATGTCTTTGCAATAATTAACTGCATTGCATCTCCTTAATTTGCTTAAAATATAATAATGCACACAGCAGAACTCGCATGGCCTATATTACTGTTTTCACAAAGAATGTAATTCTTCTACGTTTGTGAAGTTGGCCTCCCGACTTTGAGCAATTCAAATTCTGAAAACGGCATTCGTTTGAGCGTCGTTTGAACGCGTTTGAGCGATAAAAAATTTCGTTTGAGCGACAATCCTAAAGCCGTGATTTTAAAAATAAATCTGGGGAGGGGGGGGGGGGGCTAACTTCACAAATGGGCCCAGAAGTCTTTCTAAACCTACGGCTTTAGCACTGTCACGCAAACGAAAATTTTTGTCGCTCAAGCGAAAATTTTTGTAACTCAAACGCGCTCAAACGACGCTCAAACGTATGCCGTTTCCAGTTTTTGAATTGCTTAAAGTCGGAGGGGGGGGGGGTTGATTGGATTGAGTAGACGCCCAGGAAGTTTTTCTAAAATTACGGCTTTAGAATTATTGCTCAAACGAAAATTTTTGTCGCTCAAGCCTGCTCAAACGAATGCCGTTTTCAGATTTTGAATTGCTCAAAGTCGGGGGACTGCATGAAGTTATGCTCCCATATTTATTTTTAAAATTACAGCTTTAGGATTGTCGCTCAAACGAAAATTTTTATCGCTCAAACGCGCTCAAACGAATACCGTTTTCAGAATTTGAATTCTCAAAATCGGGGGACCAACTTCACAGACGTAATTCTTCTTGCCAATTTTCTTTAAATACATAGACAGGAAGGAGCCATCCACCAAACAAACTCATTACATAAATCCAATATCACCGCAAAGTTTATAACATAAACTATATTTTTCGAAGACTACTACAGTCCACAGAAACATCCCACTAATTAATATCTTTATTGGCGCAGGGTTGAAAAAATGTGTTTAGATTAACGTCTAGAAACGAATTTAATGATTAGACAAAAATGCAGATTAGCCGTTTTCTTTTTTGCGAATTGTTCGTCTGCGGTGTAAACACGATAACTCGAAATCTGAAGAAATGTATTTCGAGTATATTGAAAATACAAAATACTCTGAAAGTGTATTTTCAATACATTACCAAACTACTTAACTTTTTCCAGTTCAAAATACAAAATACAAAAGTAGTATTTAGTGATGACGTTGCTTTTCACTTGAAGTCTTATTTAATAATGGTGACAAAACTTTTATGGTTTATAGAACCATGTATATACATTTAATTTATATTTTTAATATAATTTTGGAGCATAATTTTTGAAATCAAGAATTTTAAATGAAATTTCGCAATAAAAGAAATCATATTATAAATATATATATATATATATACCGGGTGATCAGAATTAAAATACCCCTACTCTGAGCTCTCTATACATCGAATTACTCAGTGTAAAGGCTCTAAAATTGTTGAACCTATTATTCAAGACATGGAGAAAGGGATTACGCAAAAAAAAAATAGTTCCAGAAACACCGATAGGTGGCGCTGTACAACAGAAAAGGTACAAAAACATGCTCGAAAATTTTGTGGTACCCCATCTGCAGCAGCACCAATGTCTTGAGATTCAATTACCTTTATGCAAGATGGTGTGCCTCCACACATTGGACTCTGTGTACAGCAGTTTCTTCGGCAACATTTTACTGATGGCAGAGTAATTAGTCGTGCGTTTCCGACAACCTGGCCATCTCGTTCTCCAGATCTTAATCCCTGCGATTTTTGGCTGTGGGGATACTTAAAAAGTCTTGTTTATCGAGGACGTCTGGTAACCTTGGCAGATTTGAAAGACAATATCACTCTGCATGTGAGAAGCATCTGAATGAACCAATTATGATCCGCATTTGAGCAAGCTGTCCACAGACTGCAGATTTTACATCTTGAAGAAGGGAAACATATTGAGCAGCATTCCCTACATCGATAAGGTCCCTGTGATATGAAAGTTTGGTACGTTCGAATAAAATGTGTTACAAATGTGTATTTTGTGTCTTTTCAGCATATTTTCTGTTGTACAACGCCACCTATCGGTGTTTCTGGAACTAATTTTTTTTCGCGTAATCCCTTTTCCCATGTCTTGAATAGTATGTTCAACAATTTTGGAGCCTTTACAATGAGTAGTTCGATCTATAGAGAGCGCAGAGTAGGGGTGTTTTAATTATGACCACCCTGTATATCATTATCAATAATATAATTAGTAGTGAGGAAACAAATCATCAGTATACCTCTGATTGAACTACGTGATGAATTGAGTTACTGATATCTCTCCATTAACAATAAAACTACGGTATATTTTCTACATTTTAAAATGAACTATTAACTTGTATATTGTCGAATTGGCCACTGGTCAGTTTAGTTGAAATTATTTTATAATGATAGGTCAGAAGGTCGCGTGTTCAAATCATGTCCGGTTCACCACTCTATGACGAAGGTGCGATACCGTATCTTAATCATTCAGAAGTAATCATAAAAGAGAAGTTTATTTACAAGAACATAACATAAGATATGTACAAGTACTTACATAGCGTAGTGTTTCATCAAAACGAGCGTGAACGTAGTCTTCCGAAATACGAATGTACGTGTGCTTCAGTTTTGAGAATGAACTGGGGATGGATTTTATGAGCCAGTGCAGAGGCATTGCGCATGTGTCACATGCAAAGTAGAGAGTCTCTGGAGATCAAGAAGCTGTGGAGAGTTTTATGCTAATCATTTAATCTTGAAACTTATGATGACACATCGCTTGAGAAGTGTCGCCATGATGCTATTATGAATATCGTTTTAATTCTATAGTTATGCACTATATAATTGAATACGGTTCTACCTGAGTTGAACTATTAATATCATGTTCCTGAAATTATTATCATTTCATTATTTAAATTAATGGTAATACGAAAATATATGCAAAATACTATTTATTTATGTTTGGATATTATCACAAAAATGAAACTACTGCTTCCAAGAATAACACTCTCAATTCCTCATTTAAGAAAGCAGACTTATGCAAAATAGATAGCAACAATTGTTTTCAGAGAGTTCTGATCTCTCTTCATTCTGGCAAACAGCGTCTTTACATCACAGACTCTAAGTAAGTACTGACCTGATGAAGATGGTTCAAAAAAGGCCCCAAGAACAATTGTTGTTCACGCAATGTGCATACATCTGCTTTCTTAAAGGAAGTATTGAAAATATTATTCTTGCATAAGATATTTCAATATAAATTTTCATGTTGTTACACTTTTTCTTCTTAAGTTTTTGTTTACGATACCTTCTCTCACATACACACCAATGTGCACAAATGGTCATCATTTTCATAAGTGTTTGGAACTTATCCATAATATGGTAACAAGTGTAATACGCCAGAATATCTAATTCGACAATAGTATTTTAATAATATTTTGAGAAATTAAAAATTAAATATGTTAAAAATCCTATGAATAAATATCGTTAAAACTCTGTCTTTTGTTTATGCTTGTGCTATTTATACCCAGAGAAAATGAGAATGAAATGAGTTCTAATATCACCATTTGTAAATATTATTAGTTTCCCAAATGACCCCTGTTGTACAGTTTCTCTTCATAAGGATTATTTAAATCCAATTTACGTAGACATAAATACAGCTTTTGACGGCGTTTGGGGATGTAAGCATAATTATGGTGGAAATAAAATTGAATTATCATAATATTAGGTAAATTTGTTCCTTTCAAATCTCAGAAGAAGAAAAATTATACAATGTGCTATTTGCCTCATTTAATCTATTATGCCCATGTTTGTAAAAATTGCAACACTAGGAAGGAATCACTTTGATGAGCTAAAACTTTCAGCAAATGCAAATTAGAGTGTGGTATGCAAATGATTGGGATTTCAGACTCACGGCGCATGCGTGGCTGAGCAGCGTCCTCTGAACTGATGTTTTGGCCGTATAAATAGCTACAGCGGGACGTTAAATATAGTCTATGGTTGTCTACCAGCTGTTAATATTTCATGAGAAGTTACTATTCCTATACGACGACAGAAGGTGTCATATAAACAAGTTACGAAGTTTGAACGAGGACGCATGATCGGCCAAAGTGAAGGGGGTTTTCTTATCGTGCAATAGGAAGCAACTCGTTTGGAGAGCAATCCCACTATATTGATGCTAGTGTGGATGTAGTGGACTGAAGATAACCGGAGAAGTCGTAAATCTGACAGTGGAAGAAGAAATATTACGTCAGCATGGGATGATATACACCTCATCCGCAGGACAGTTATGTACCGTATAGCTTCATCTCGACTGTTGGCAGAACGTTGGAACACTATTATAGGTACGTCCTTGTCTGGTCTAACAATTTGTTGGAATCTGCTGTTCCGTGAACTGCGTTCAAGCATTCCTTTTATATATGATTCTCTTGACTCAAAACCATCGATGCCTGCGTCTTTAATAGGCTCATTAACATTGACACTGGCGTGCCGATTGGCAACAAGTCGTCTTTTCCGGTGATTTCTGCTTTAATTTGGGGTACAACCTGATTTAATTGATGACCGCATTCACATTAGACGCTATAGCATTGAACGCCATCTTCAGGAGTGCGTTATCCAAAGTTATATTGAATGAACGCCAAGCGTGATGGTCTGGGACGTCATTGGGTATCTTGGACGATCTTAGCTGCTAAGAATTGTGGGTAATCTCAACAGCAACCGGTACATCAAAGAAGTTCTGAAACCCGAAGTAGTACCCTTCCATCACCGCATTCCTGTAGCTGTGTTTCAACAACACAATGCCCGTCCACATATTGCTAGGAATGCTCAAAACTTCTTTTCAGCACATATGTCTATTCACCGGATACGTTGCCTAATGAACATGTCTAGGATTTCGTCTGTTGGCGTCTGTCAAGTGACGCTTGTCCCATAGCTAATACAGCTGAACTTTGAGTTCAGATAGAAGCAATCCTTAATGCTCTTCTTCAGATACAAGTTCAAAATCTGTTTGATACAGTGCCACCTCATATAGAAGCACTTTTAGAGAGCTTGGTGGCTTCACCAAATACTGTTTTTCGACAAGTAATATTATTTTTTTTGCTTTTAAATTTTAATCGTTTATTTGTATCAATACAGATCATGTGTGGAATAAATTTAATATAATTCTGATGATTTCTTCATGGAGTTGTAATTTTTAAAAATAGGAGTTTATATACAATATATAATTGAGGAACGTTTCTTTTTTCCAACGTAATTAGAAACATGTTTTGTCGACATGCAGGTGTTTAGTATCATTTGATTCCACTTTATGCATGGAATGTAGTATAAGTGTTCTTTTCTAGATGTCTTTACGATGCTATGAGAGGCAATGTTTTTCCTCATGTTATTGTGATTATCCGTCACACGACTATCAAGTTTGTGCATCTCACGACCGGAAATGCAGTGTCTCTAACTCACACAATTCACGATCGATTCCTTATCTCGTTCCTAATCCTGTGGAGCTCTGAGATGGAAGTGCAACTTCTTCATCCCGTGCGGCATTTTGGTTCAAGATATTCCAAGAACAAGAGCACTTGAACAAGAGTATAAGCCATTTCACATTCTGCGAACTTACGCAAAAGAGAAGATGGTGACTACAGCGGTCATCTGGGGATAGAAGACTTATATAATTTGACGTTAATTTCAATAGAGTTAGTATAGTTTTTCAAGAACTTCTTTTGTATTCGCAGATTCAGCAGATTGTTTCTCTAAGCTTAACAGCGTGATATGCTGTTTAATTTGCAGAAATTTTCCTTAATTGCGACTTTGGGTTTTGACCCCTATGTCTAATTGCCACATCCGAGGTGATAGGAGACCATGAGATACAATGTAGGAGAAATGCAGCTGCTTCTACTTGTTTTAGATTATGAGAAACCCACGGGAAGATAGATAGCCAACGAAAAGAGGATGACTGGGTGGTAAAAGCCACAGGCCTTACTGTCCAAGTTTCTGTCCGCCTTACTGTCCAGTCCACCTTACTGTTCCAAGTTTCTAAATAGCAGGTACATCATAATAAAATTCAACAAATCCCTTTTAAAGAGGTGCAGGTCCGCAACAAGGATTTGCCCTAAACTGTATCTTATTTTCCCCTCTTGAGAGTCGGAATCGAAAAAAGAAACATCCTGAAACAGCAATACTGGGCTGTAAACGGACAACATCATTCTCCGCAACAGCATCTCTGATCATTCGTCAGTCGATGCAGCTATAAAACATATTTGACATACACCCAGTCTTTTGCGAAAAGTATCAAGTCAAATTTTAACATTTTGAAATCTATAACTAATTTTTCCGTCACAAATAAACACCTGTTAATTACTGAGGCTAACATTTATTTCTTGGTCAGAGTCTAAAATGAAGTAAATACCTCAAGTACGTATTATATATTCTGGACTAGGAGATTATCTGTTATGCATATTGATAATATCGTTATAATTAACTGAGTTAAGTAGCAATAGTGAGTTGTTATTTCAAATGAATTGTCTACAGCTGAATTTGAAGTGGAGATCCTTTATAAAAAAACATTTCATGAATACATCTAAAGAGTCAAGTCGACTGATTTAAAAATCATCTTAACTTTACTTTTCCTCCACAAATGACTTACTTAACAGTTTATACTATGTCTGTCATTAAAACTAAAAAAAAAGAACCCTTTGACGTTGAAAAGCAGTTTCCTAATTTGATTGCAATGACGACCAATGGGTTTTAGGCAATGATTAACAGTAAACAACTACACCTATGGCGATGAAATAGATTAGAAAATAATGATAAAATAATTGCTTTTCAGAAATTATTAGTCATTGCATTAATTAGACGGAATATTTTCTGTGCGTTAAAAAAGTAGTTGTTCTATAACAAATGAGAAAAGTGTACTTGCAAAAGTAAAAATGTACATAGGTGGAGATTTTTATCTTATTAGCTATTAATATTTAGAATTAATCGACTCTCTATTTAGGACTTATTTTTATTGCCTATTTTTGAAACTCGCACTGTAGTCAAAATTTTAGGTGGTATTTCATGTTCCAATCTTTACGAAGATAGTAGAAGCACGTGTCATTTGAACCAGTCTATAAATTAAACCATGCAGTAATAAAATAATAATAAAAAAATTCTCAGAATGTGCAAACGATGGCAGCACTTAATGGGCAATTTCCATCGATTCCATCCGATTTCCGCTAGAGTTGTGCGAAATTTTGACACCAGAGGTCACAATGACAATCAGACTTCTAAGGAGCGGTTAGTTTTTATTGATTTTGATATGATTTTTCTTTATTTCATAATGTTTGAAAGGATGAAAAGGGTTTTGTCATATGAGTGGTCATAGCGACACTCAAACTGGTAAGAAGAGCTTAATTTTATTGATTTTGATATTAATTTTCGTTATTTTAAATATTTTTGGGAGGATGAAAGAAGTTCAGTTATATACATTTTGGTATTAGGAAATTGGTCAAGTACTAACTTAAGTATTCTTATGCGTAGTTTTATTATTCTCCTTTTATGTATTTTAATTTTTTTATACAATTCTAATCCACAATTTTTACAAAATTCGATACAGTGACAGTTCATTTTAGATTTCAAGTCATATCTGAGTATTTTATTTGTGAATTTTGAATTAGTTTTATAGTTATTGTTTGAAGTGCAATTCTCAACAATTTCCACACAAGTCGGTTCCTTAGCTATCGAAAATATTATCACAAAACTTTCCTCACAACAAGTCATTTTTTTATTTTATTAATGCAGATAAATGATGTTTTCTACAAAGAAAAATCATTTGTTGAAGTGACTTTAAATGGATAGTAAAGATAATGAGTATTTGGATATTGAAATATATTGATAGGAGTGGCATGCAAGAAACAAAATAGAATGATAAATTCTATAAAGTTTGCAGCAGATATATTTAAAAATAATCTATGTTCTAATGGAACTCTTCGTAATTCTTCTATAACTCCGAGAAGAAATGAAGTCTGTAAAGTATTTGTGTTTTCAAAGAAAACTAACAAAAGAAAATCAGGATTAAGAAAAGAGATAACTAATTATTGATCGCCGAAAGGGAAGTAACCGCGATTGTTTTCTCTGGAAGGAATGCCGATAAGATCACGTGATAAGTGGAGAGGATTGGATATTTATTGCCCCCAAGAGAATCTCCTGGATGCTTGGGAAATACAATGGTATTTTAGAGCTGTGAGAAGTATTCATTTTTACTGTTCTACATCAACAGATATTTTTATTTTGAATGATTTTACCTTATTTATATACATAGTATAACGTATGGGGAAAACATTTGGACGGAGTCGAAAATTCGTATTTGAGTTTTCGATGAAGGGGTACACTTTAAGCATCACTGAACTTAAATTGAACGCTTTTGATTTGGTGTGTTTGTGTGTGTGTGTTGTAAATAACTTGCTGCTCCAACCGGGAATAAAACCACGGATCTTTGTACTGACAAACCGACACTCTACCGTTGAGCTACTGGGCCGGTATTGCTAGCTTTTATCGTTGAAGTGGATTCTGCGTTCTCAATCCTTTAATGTTAGATTAACATATGTCATGATGAGTTTTATAAAAGAGATATATGAGAAAAATATCTGTTGAATACATCAACAGATATTTTTATTTTGAATGATTTTACCTTATCTATATACATAGTATAACGTATGGGGAAAACATTTGGACGGAGTCGAAAATTCGTATTTGAGTTTTCGATGAAGAGGTACACTTTAAGCATCACTGAACTTAAATTGAACGCTTTTGATTTGGTGTGTTTGTGTGTGTGTTGTAAATAACTTGCTGCTCCAACCGGGAATAAAACCACGGATCTTTATACTGACAAACCGACACTCTACCGTTGAGCTACTGGGCCGGTATTTCTAGCTTTTATCGTTGAAGTGGATTCTGCGTTCTCAATCCTTTAATGTTAGATTGACATGTGTCATGATGAGTTTTAATTCCTAAACTCACCATGAAATGTCGTGATGAGTTTGCAAATTTGAACTCATCATAACAACATGCAACTGACAATCTGTTTGCTCACCTCCTGCTGTTTTTACCTCAGGTTAGCTTTCTGCTACTATTTTTTTCCTCCAGGTCAGTTTCTTGCGTGGTCGTTGTTCTCCCAACATAAAACGGGAGCTCAATATACAAGAATCCACTCAATCCGTACTATTCGTACTAAAGCCACTTTCAGACCTCTGACATCTTTAAACTGACCTACAGGGTTGATTTGTTCGGACGTCATTGCAAAGAACCTTGCTTCCCCAACCGGTAATCGAACTACAGTTTTCCATGCTGACCAGCAGACACTCTATCGTTAAGATACTGTGACGGAATTGTAAGATCCTATTGAAGTAGACTCTATAATGTTAACGGGTGCACTTGTGGGAGTCTGTGGGCGAAATATCTCACGAATGAGAAGTTTGGAAAATAAATTGGGACGATTATTGCAATCAGTTAATATTGGTACCCTATTGATTGGAACCTGGCGCCAGAAATCAACGATGCGTCACTTCGCCTTATGTTACGCTTGTTGCGTTCTATGTCGCTTCATAACATTCGATCACCAGCAAAGCATGAATGGAATCTGGGGAGACAGTGTCTACAAAAACAACCTGCTCTTACGTTACATCCACCAAACTTAGTAAGTTCGCACACTATTTCCTTTAATGTACAATTAAAGAGAAAGTTGCTTGGTAGCGGATTGATTTAAGTAGCCACTGTCTGTCTAAACTTCCATCACGTTTCTACACTGCAGTCGGTAATGAATCAAATGAATCTCATGGTGATAGTTGCAGTAGCTGGATATAGTAGGTCCTCACCTGGATGTCTGAAACGCTTTGAGTTTCATCGGCAGGAACATTTTATATATCACAGTTAGCCTTTACCGGTTTTATACATCACAGTTGGTCAGGACATTTTGCTTTCGACTGCGCACATCGCGTTTTAAATGTATGTAAAAATCTACTCAATATATTTTGCATGCATTCTAATGATTTTTCCCAAGATCAACCCCGCTGCACTTAATCAATCGCTCTCTCGAGTTTCCTCCCAGGGGGCCCACTACAAGAGGGATGGTGTATGTATCTTATCTCCCTAGAGCTTTGGCCTCGCTGTCGTACTCCATTGGTGTAAACTAATAATATAACCTAATCTGTGGGCAAACTAATTTGTGGATTGGCCCGGATGTTTGCGCTTGTAGTCATTGTAGCAGGCGCTTCCAGGTACGAAGAGGTGCAGTGTCTTTGTAGCTTGTTGTCAGATCCGTCGGCGTTGGGGTCGAGTCTCGACGGAAACCTTCTGGTCTCGTCCGGTGAATGGTTCCGTCGACCTCGTTCTCCTGGCTGCGGTTTCGCTGGGTAGTGGATAACCACCTTGCTTCCCTCTCTTGTAGCGGCGTAAACCACTCAAAGTCACCACGGGGGTTATTTGAACCTGTTAAGCTCCAGGTTGTGACTGCAGCCTCTCAGTTTCTTCTCTTGTAAGATCAACTAATGGATGAATTACACAGCCCAAACTGCTGAAGGTCGAAACTTAAAACTTTGCACACACGTGAGACTTGTCATTTAATTGACGAAATAAAAAATCTAAAATCTTGGAATTTTTGCTCGAAAAATTAAAAATATTAATTTTCACGGAATGAGGACGGCTATACACTCAAATATCGTTTTCATTCTATAATGCACGGAGAATAATATCCTATTTTTTATGAACTCTATTCTTATATAGTTAGCCGTCTTAGCGATGCTTTAATTTAAAGTGGCAGCAGATATTTTTTTATTATATTTTATTAATGAATGTATTTACAGTTTTTAATTCTACTGTTTTAAATAGGATAACAGAGTTACATTTCAGATACCGAAATCGTTTGATGGCTGTTCTTCAAATCAAACTATTGAAAAATAATGCTATAATTTATATTGATTTTGTGCATTTAATTGCCGGAAATGTTAAAAATAATGCAACATGCAGCCATCAGAGATGAAATACTGTTTTACGTACCGCAATTTCCAAGTTGACAATCAAAAGTACATGCGCCATTTCTATATTTAAATTTGAAACAGTCTTTGATATTCAGAACATAAGATATGCAGGTATTAAATTCAGTAACCGAAGGAAACAGCTAGTAAGAAAAAGATTCGAAACACATTTCTTTACCCCACATTGATCATATAAATATATCTTACCAATACATTCATCTCATTAATGCCTCCTATCAATAACTCATTATATCATATCAACAATGGTCGATAAAAATCTTCCCTATAAATGCCACCTAACGACAAGAAACAATTACGGTAACTGTTATAAGTTTGAATAAATTAATGCCAAACAAATTGCGCGTGATTGTTTAACTAAATACTTTCTGAACATTTCCAAGATATGTGTTCTGTCATCCGTCCTCTTCCATTATCATCCTCAAATATATTTAATTGGTTTAAGGGGATGTCATTCGAATATTTTTAGTCCGATGAAAGGGAAGAATGCGGCGGAACCGGAATTTCATTGTCTTCTTGAAATATATTTCACACATTCTGAACTTGGAAGCATTTTTAGCATATCTTTGTTTGAGCATTAGAAAATTACAACTGTTGAATCGAGATCTATAAGGTTATCCTGTATAGTCATCATAGGAGGAATGCTAGGGGTGCTGCAGCATCCCCGTTATAAATTGCACAAATATTCTTTTTTACTTAACAACTTCCCCTTATTCCAACAATTTTCAGTCTCTCTCTCTCCCTCTATTTATCTATCTATCTATCTATATCTCTCTCTCTCTACCTCTCTCTCTATCTATCTATCAATCAACCTACCTACCTACCTACTGGCTCATCTACCTATCCATCTATCTATCTATCTCTCTCTCTCTCTCTACCTCTCTCTCTCTATCTATCAATCAACCTACCTACCTACCTACCGGCTCATCTACCTAACCATCTATCTATCTATCTATCTATCAACCTACCAACCTACATACCTACATACTTACCTATCTACATATCTACCTACCTATCCACCTGCCTATATATCTATCTATCTATCTATCTATTAGTCGTTATTTTATACATATTTTTACGGATTTATAAGTCCGATGAAGTTCCAAATGACTGCACATGGCTAAGGCTTCAGAAAAGAAATCTGTCGTGAACTTTCGCCTATCGCTGAAGGATGTTGAGATGTTAGTTTCGTATCCAGTTTGGTATAACATTTTCAATATTCCATTGGCGTCTGTGCCAGGGTGTTCATTGTTTTAATTTTTTTTTAATTTAGTATTTTTTACGAATTAAGACCATGGATATATCATGCAGAAATCGTGGAGAAAATATAATGAATTAAAGTTCCACAAGTAAAGTATTTGTTAATCATTTAAGTATACATGCTTCGCATGAGCCCCCCAAATTGAGAGGTTTTTTTTTTTTTTTTTTTTTTAAACAGAAAAAAAAAATCGGAGGGAACACAATAAGTTCATATAAGTTAATAAGAATGAAATGAAGGGATTCATTGATCAAAATTAACTGAGAGCAGAATCTACTCCTAAGCTTAGGTCACTTTATTAGAAATTTCCATTACAACAAGAATAGAGTTTTTAATTTTATCTACTGAAGAGGGATTTGAACGAACTTTTGAGAAACAAATTGGTTTATTAGAGGATAACGATCACGCAGGATACTAGCCTGTGTAAAAATAGTAGTAGCAGGAGGCTAACCTGAGATAAAAATAGCAGCTCAACGGTAGAGGGTCGCTTGGCCAGTTCGGAGATCCAGGGTTCGATTTCTGGTTGGGGCAGCTGGGCCTTTTACAACTTTTTTGGATTATATTCAATCAACAAAAAATTAAGTTTAGCTACTTCCACATATACAATAATCTGAGAGACTTTAGCTGTATCTGAAGAAAAACTCCGGAAAAAAACAAGAACCATGAGAAACAGTTTGGAGTTCTGCAAAAAGTTTCGTCTCCCATTTGCAATAATTTGAATGCATATCTCGCATCTCTTGTATTACTTCAGTTATTTTGCCATTTTTTTTAAATACGTTTCACTAAGTATTATTTTGTGAATTATTTGATTAATTCATTATTGCTTCTATTGTGTTAGCTATGGTTACTACTTTTGTTAGATTACCTGCACTTTCATTTTCCAAATGCCCTTTATTTGATGTAATCTATTTTATTTGTATCTTATTAAATGGTATATATTATAGTATGTACACTGCTGGCCATCCAAAATGCAACACCATGAAGGAAGCATCCAATAAGCATGAAATTTGCACCATACGTAGACCTCGATAGGAAATACAAATGATTAGAATTTCAGCTCATATGCAAATCATGTGCGCCAGTAGCCTGCTGTCTTACCTTACCTTCAAGGCTTGCCTGCGGCCAAGTTTCAACAGGACAATGCAAGACCACACGTGGCACATATCATTCAGCATTTCTTCATTGCCCACCAAGTTTCACTACTTCCTTGGTCCGCCTGTTCTCCAGATCTGTCGGCGATTGAACACGTCTGGTTGATGATTAGCAAACGACTGGCCCAACAAACACCACCAGCTGCTACGACAGATGAAGTTTGGCAGCGTGTGGAAGCAGTATGGACTGACATACCTCAAGAACACATCCAAAGTCTCTTTCTTTCAATGCCGAGGCGTGTAGCAGCAGTTATTGTCAGCCATGTCGGCTGCACAAAATACTGATTTCTTCGTGTTCCGCAAGTCGAACGGGACTGTATTTCAATCAATTCATCATTGTACTTCATGTTCTTTGTCCAATAAATTTGGCTTTGATATCTCTTGTATTTCATGGTGCTGCATTTTGGATGGCCAGCAGCATATTTTCTTTTGAGGTGTAAATTGATTATTGTTCTATTGTTTTAGTGTGCATGTATGGTTTAAAAGCCGTATGTATTTATAATTATTAACGTGAAAGTAGACATAATAAACCATTGAATACATTTATAGAGAGCAAGCAATTATGCTTGAAAAATTGAATTATGTTTTCTAAGACGTATTGATCTTTTTATATTGATAACTTTATTCTTTTGAATACCAGCACCTCTGCAGTTTTACGTATTGTTTTAGGAGCTATTAGTATTGTGAGACCAGGAGGCACCTTATGTAGATTTTGATGTTAACGGCGAGACAAAGCACAGATTTTTAATCGTTTTATGACAATCTTAGCCAGGGAAGTCAGGAACCAATAAATACACGTCACACAAATTGCAGGTGTGGTTGGGGTAAAATATCCTTGGGCCAAGACTTAAACCAGGCTTTATTGGAAACTGGAAGAGCCAATAATGCAAATATGCGACATCGTACTGAGGAACATCCAATGAGAGCAAGGAGGACACATCTGAACCCCAGGCAAAATGATGCTGCTACAAGGAGAAATAATTGATAAAGTATTGTTAAAATGCGAAAAGAGGGTGTCGTGATTTCAATAGAATGATATGAAAAAGTTAAGAGAGAGAGAGAGCTGTGTTTTCAAGCAGTGAAGTGGTTATTCATTTTGAGTAGTGAAAATGTTAAAGACGAAGTCCAATTCCAAATGTTGTCAAAATAATCGGTAAATATGTCAGTCATGCTGAGCTACAAACCCAAAATGCAGAGGTATGTGCCAGTCTTCATGTATATTAAGTTAATTTCTGATCATTGGAATAAGATTTAAAAACCTGGTTTCACGCGGTGCCTGTCTCCTCCTTAAGCTTTTGTTAAAATTGGTGCAATTTTAAGTACAATAATAATAGAGGTGTGAATGAATGATAATTTATTTTAAAAGTTAAAAATGTGGATTTTAATATGTAGTGTTTTTGATTTAATGATTATATTAAGGCACTCGTGCAAAGAAGTAATGGTGGTTTTTTTTGGCCACGATAGCAATGTACATATGTTACGATTAACTATCACGTCAGGACACACATGAAGCGCAATTTTTACTCGTGACAGCTAGATGGGTGACTCATTACCAATTGCGTAGCCAACCTAGCTCACCTGAGTAAAATTTGCGCTTCTTGTGGGTCTTCACGAAGAACGCTGCTTCCTGCCCTCGAAAGCTGTCGACACTATTATTGTGTTGTATGCTGCTTTTAAAAATATTATTTTAGTTTAATTACTTCAGCAGTTTGAGTTGTACGGGATAGTTATAATGTTTTCCTTAAGAGAACTCTATATTTGTTAATATGTTTGCCTCTCTCTGTAGTCTAAATCATATCTTTCTTCCCCTTTTACATATTTATGCCTCTTAAGCATAAATAATACATTTTTGTCAAGAATTTATAACCAAAAGATAGATTTAATTTAATGTCCTTAAATATTTTTATTTTTCGCTCCCAACATCAGTGCATATATATGTTAAAAGTGTAAAGTAATTCGTCTGAAAGATGTTGTAATGATATGTGATACTTCAATTTTGTTTTAAAGCTGAATTTCTAATGCTTCATACCAGCTAAGCTTTATTAAATAAAATTTTTAATGTATATTCAACATATATTTGGAATACATACTCAATTAATGTAATGCAAACGAAAATGTTTACTACGATAACATAGAAGCAAATCATCGTCTTTTAATAGACGTATTGAATATCAAATACATTAAAATCTACAAATTTAGTTAATAAAATATATATTTGTCAGATGTAATGACATTTTAAATTTTAAATTCTGACATGTTTAAAATAATTATTTAGAATTTCTATTGGATTTAAAAAAGAGAGTTAAAGAGAGGAAGATTACCATATATAAATATTTGATTTTCGAAGTTTATATTAGCAAATATTCCAAGTTTTGCAATTTGATGACTGTATTTTATTCATTACAGCTGAGTAAATGAAGTAATAATAATTGTTTTAAAAACGTGTAAAATTGCAAGAAAATCATTATGTCTTATAAAACATTTTACTCTGTTTCATTTTTCTTTGCAAGCATTTTGCAGACGGATAAATTCATAATAATTAATATACCATACATTTTACATACGTATTAATTCATATTAATGAATATAACAAACATACTGGGTGATTCGAAACGCTAAATGCAAACTTTAATGGAGGATAGAAAACATTAAAACGAACATTTTTCTTTAATGATGACTGCCCACAGACGTCCTCCTATTGTGCTAGAGGGCGCTGTTGGGTGGCGCGCAAATTGACTATTTTTCGCAATCGTCATTCGTACACGGACTTTATACGCGCAAAATGCAGCGATTTAACAAATGCTGAAATCGCTGATATGCATCGGGGATGGAATAGACCATTAGTTATGACGAGAGGGTCGTACGGAGTAATCCCGCGTTCGATCGTCGAAGTCGTCCAAAATTGCCCCTGTGTCTACGAAAAGTATATATACGATAAATCTGTAGGTCTGATAGTACGTTCGAGATGGGTTAGGGGCAGAATGGGGTAGTCCTTGTGATTGCCTTCAGATTTAAATTGGGTGGCTATCTCCCGGCCATCCAAACAGATACCTTACATATTCAGGTAAGTCGGATTATCCGGAAATTACGACTGACATGCATCTAACGTATGGCGTGTTCTTCTTCTTCTACCCAGACCGATATACCCGAAGATGTAAGATATCTGTTTGGACAATCGGGAAATGCCATCCAATTTAGACTAAACCCCAGCGGGGGCGGCATCTACAGGGACCGTACCGTCCTTCCCCTACAACCATCCTATCGGACGGACCTACAGACCCATATATTTAACGTGCCTGTACTCTGCTACTCTGCGTGAATAGGTGGCCAGTTTGGACAAAACCAGGAATTGAGTCCAAGCTGGACAGTCCAGTGCAATCACCACTGGGCTGCTCCACTCAGAATCATGTGTTCAATCGTAACGAAAGAGCTGCTATAATATTTACTGATAATCTTAGAGCAGCTCGCTTTCCTATACGCTGAGAGTCCTATACGCTGTGGGCCACCTCAGCATTCCCTTGTTACACGTACGAAGTCCCCTTTACGAATGATGATGGCGAAAATCAGCGCCCTCTAGCTTAAAAGGCTGACGTCTACAGGCATACAGTCATGAATGAAAAGGTTTAATTTAATAGTCCCTTTCTCCCATTGAAGTTTGTACTGAGAGTTTCGATTCACACTGTACAGATGTAGTGATACATTTTGTAATTCTACAAACGATTTTTGAAGAAATACATGTCCCAACTGTGCTTTAATCAGTGTAATGTTTTTATATTGCATTTAACTGTACTTTATTTTGCTTTTAAATGAAAGTCATATATATAGCTATAAATATAATGCATATAGTTTATAACTTAATTGGCGCTAACAGTACAACTTTTACCATGGAACAAATATGTTTTTGATGTCATATAGTGAAGCAACTATCGCCCTATAACAGGGTGTTGTGTAAAAGCAAGAAAGTGCTTAGCTGATCATCCATCCTCACTCGTGGAGAAAGGTTTTACGGTCTTTGCCGTTCGTCAGCACGATGCAGGCAATAATATGACCACTGAGCATAAAATTATTTAAAGCAAGAAAATCATAATTTTTCTGGTCAGAATCCAGTATCGATTAAAGTTGTTTTAATCTCGTCCACCGATAAATATGTTCTAGGCTTTGTATTCTTGAGCGCCACATCATGCTAACGAGCGGCAATGGTCGCGACATCATGTCCACGGAAGGCTGTATATTAAGCCGTTTTTAACACTTTACAACAAAGTTGAAAAGTGTTTATTACTTTGTTCATTCATTCTGTATGTCTGTCTGTCTGTCTGCCCGTTAGCACGATACCTGCCGTAAAAATGACTTAATCAAAATGAAATTTTAGTATGTTGCTCAGATGGTCTGTAAGACCTATGGGAATATAAATGAAAAATATTACCCAATTTGTTTTGGCTTGAATCCGGGTAGAAAAAATGAAATACATTGAAACCTATGGGACCTAATTTTTCAAACATTTTTTAAGAGGATTCAAAATTCACAAATTGCTTCGAAAATTTTAAGTAATATTCAAATTATTCCATAAAATAAATAAAAAAACAATCAGCAAAATATAATCAGAAGTTTTTAAATTAAAAATTAAAATAATAATTACATCTCTTATATGAAGCGATCACGTGACCATGATATGAAAAAATCACGTGATTCACCTCAAAATGATATATGGCATCCATCTTGTCTCAAAATCGTGATATCAAAAAGTTCTTTTTAATTCATATTGAGTGTTGTATCCGTCTTAAGACCGCTTTATTTTTTCTTAAATTCTGTGCATCTACATACAGAAACAACGCAATTAAAATGTATTTGAGTTTAAATGATCATCCAAATTTGATTATTTCTACAACGAAGCCTATTTTTCACTTATGTAAAATATAAACAGCAAAATATGTAGAATGAGTTGTGTAAGAATTGCTATATTTCTTTAACACAAAATTATTTAGATCATGGAGTCTGCATAGCTGATATGAATGAAATTCATTGATTTTACAAAGAGAAGGACGATTTTTTTCGATGAAGTTTTAAGCATAGAGTTTAATTAGGTGTTGCTTCATGGTCTTAATTTTTAAATAAAATAACTTACTATAGTATTGTGATGAATGAAATGAATGGGTATATATTACTTTCCTTATATACATCATGTATAAGGAAAGTATTGTGACGGGGTCGAAAATTCGACGGCGCTAAATAAATGAAAATGAACGACTAATTGAAGAACGACTAATTGAAGAAAATTCAATATCTTGGAAGGAATATAATAACTACTATAAGAATAACATTTTTTAAAACTGTAAAAGTAGTAAATTCATTGTATTATATAAGGAAAGTCATGTGTTGTCCACCTCAGATTTTTTTTAATGAAATGCTGCTTTTTTAGAGAGAGCCAGGCGTGTTATTACTTTCCTTATATACATAATGTATAAGGAAAGTATTGTGACGGGGTCGAAAATTCGAAATCGAGTTTTCGACGGGAGAGCACGTTTCAAGCATCCCTGATCACGAATCAAACATTTTTGAAGTGATGTCTGTGTGTGTGTGTGTGTGTGTGTGAAAGTATGTGTGTGTATGTATGTGTGTGTGTGTCAGTGAGCCTGTGGAGACGATAACTGACGAACGAATGGACCGATTCGAACAAAATTTGGTACAAAAATCACAATCCGTAAACACTAGAAGCTTATTATTTTTATATGGAATCGAATACTCAGAACCCCACTACATTTTCGAGTAAGATTTTGAAAAAATCGTCAAAAATCAAAACCACTAATAAAGTTAGGCAAATAGACATTTCTTATGTAATTTTTCATTAGAAAACGATTGACATAAATTTTAAAACGTTAGCATGAACCGTTGTCGAGATACTGCACATTTTTAAAAAAAAATTATCAAAAGTCATATAAAATAAAAAAAAACATATTTTCTATTGAGAAACATGGTCACTTTTCTTATGTAATACCATGCGATAAATTGGGCGACATCATTCTCGTGGAACCAGCTCGTTCCATTCATGAAAAAAGATACTTTTAGTAATACTTTTGTATTTGATCACCAATAGTCATTTATCTACTGTAAGAATAATTTATTTCTCCGTCCATAACATTTGGCGATATTTAGGCGACGAATTTGGCGAAATGTCGCCAACATGGCGACATTTTTAATTGTTGCCAAATTAACAAAAATCTCGCCAAATGGAGAAAAATGGCGCTAAATCAATGAAAATGAACGACTAATTGAAGAAAATTCAATATCTTGGAAGGAATATAAGTATCTACTATAAGAATAACATTTTTTAAAACTGTAAAAGTAGTAAATTCATTGCATTATATAAGGAAAGTCATGTGTTGTCCACATCAGATTTTTTTAATGAAATACTGCTTTTTTAGAGAGAGCCAGGCGTGTTATTACTTTCCTTATATACATAATGTATAAGGAAAGTATTGTGACGGGGTCGAAAATTCGAAATCGAGTTTTCGACGGGAGAGCACGTTTCAAGCATCCCTGATCACGAATCAAACATTTTTGAAATGATGTCTGTGTGTGTGTGTGTGTGTGTGTGTGTGAAAGTATGTGTGTGTGAGTGCGTGTGTGTGTGTGTGTGTGTGTGTGTGTGGTGTGTGTGTGGTGTGTGTGTGGTGTGTGTGTGTGTGTGTGTGTGGTGTGTGTGTGTGTGTATGTCAGTGAGTCTGTGGAGACGATAACTGACGAACGAATGGACCGATTCGAACGAAACTTGGTACAAAAATCACAATCTGTAAACAATAGAAGCCTGTTGTTTTTATACGCAATCGAATGTTCACCCCCCCCCCAAATTTTTTTTTTGAGTGAAATTTTGAAAAAATCGTCAAAAAATCCAAACGGCTAATAAAGTTACGCAGATAGACATTTCTTATGTAATTTTTCATTAGAAAACGATTGACATAAATTTTAGAACGCTAACATGAACCGTTCTGGAGATATTGTACATTTTTCAAAAACATTATCAAAAAGTCCACATTATCAAAAAGTCATGAACATGTTTCTCAAAAGAATTTAAAAAAAAATATTTCTTATTGAGAAACATGTTCACGTTCCATATGTAATACCATGCGATAAATTTGGTGACATCATTCTCGTGGATATAGCTCGTTCCATTCATGGCAAAAGATACTTTGAGTAATACTTTTGTATTTGAACGCCAATAGTCATTTATCTGCTGTGAGAACGCCAATAGTCATTTATCTGCTGTGAGAACGCCAATAGTCATTTATCTGCTGTGAGAACGCCAATAGTCATTTATCTGCTCTATTTCTTCGCCCATAACGCTTGGCGAGATTTGGGCGACGAATTTGGTGGAATGTCTCCAACTTGAAATGATGTATGTCTCCAACTTGAAATACTTTTTTAAATGATTTTAAATTGACGAAAAACTCGCCAAATGGATAAAAATGGCGCTAAATCAATGAGGACTCATTGAAGATGACGACATGGAAAATGACGAAAATTCAATATCTTGGAAATAATATAAATAACTACTATAAAAATAATTATTTTTTTACTGTAAAAGTAGTAAATTCATTGCATTATGTAAGGAAAATCATGTGCTGCCCACATCAGATTTTTTTTATCTTAGGATAGTCTCCTCCTTCTACTATTTTTACCCATGTTTGTATCCAGCATGGTCGTTATCCTTTCAATTTGAAATCGGCGCTTAATCTACCAGAGTCCACCGAATCCGTAGTAGTCACTTTCAGACCAGCGACCCTACTAGTCCGTAGTAGTCACTTTTAGACTAACTAAGGCAACTTTCGGACTTGAGGCATCTTAATTTCGATAATCTTAATTGGAACATACTCCCTCTTACTTTTGTCAAATTAAACATCCCTATCTTTTATAGAATTTTTATTTATACTTAGCCATAGAAATGTTACTTTTTTTGAAGGGCCTTTATTCCTCTCAAAATTTATTTCAAAAAGCGCTCAGCAAGGTTCAGCTATCGCTCCCTTCATGTGGAACCTTTACTTCAATGAAATTATTTCACTTAATAGTGATTTATTTTATCTTCAAGCCTTTGCGGACGACCATGCTATTATTACATTTGACAATAATAGAAATGTCCTTGAAACTAATACCAATTACCTCCTTAACTTCCTTTCTACTTCCCTCAATAATCTGATTTTAGAAATATTTATTGATAAAATTTGCTCCCTAATTTTCCCAAAAATTTATTCTAGTATGAAAAGAAATCCCATTTTCGAATTTAACAATATATCCATTAAAATTAAAAATCATTTAACATTTTTAGGTTTAATCATTGGTTACAAATTAAATTGGGACTCTCATTTTCGATATCTCCAAAAATGTCTTAAATTTTGTACTACTTTTAGCCAAATTTCTGGGACAAATTGGGATGTCAAAAAATGTTTCCTAAAATGCTGGTATCTATGTGTTGTGGAAAAAGTTATTAAGTACTGTTCTGCTATATGGGGCAAAGAACTAAAAAAAAAATGCAAATTAGAAAACTTATTTCACTCCAAAGGATCTTCCTTCTAAAAATCCGCCCAGGATACCATATAACATCTGATATCTCCTTATTTTCTCTCACTGGTATTCCCCCATGTATTTTGCAATTTCTACACTCTATAATAAATTTATTTTTTGTAAACAAAAAATTGATTCCTTTTTTTCTCCCTCCACGCCTCCCTTTGATTTTGATGTCCTTAATCTTTTCTCTAACTTTCGCCCCTCTAAATGGTCCGTTAATATAGTTAACAAAATTGATAAAGACTCTACCATTTATAATATATATACTGATGGTTCAAATATTGACAATAACACTGGTCTGTCTTTTCAGTCTGTATTTTTAAACATGATGTTCTGGAAAAGGTTCTCTCCCTGTAAGCTTGACAACAAGAATATAGTATTTCAAGCCGAACTTACCGCTATTTTCTTTGCTATTGACTGGACTTCCTCTAATAATACGCCTGTTAATATTTTTTCCGATAGCCTCCCTTCTATTCAAGCTCTTATGGCAATAAAAAATAAATCTAATTATCTCAATTCCATGAAATCCAAAGCTCTCCTTTCTAAAAACCTTGTCAATATTTCTTGGGTAAATGATCACAATAATATATCTAGGAATGAAATTGCCATGAAATTACCATGCCAGAATTTTTACTATTTCTGGTCTCCCCTCTTACTATTCCCTCTCCTCACTCACTCTGTCAAAATTTTTTAAATCTCATATACTTAATCTTTGGCAAAATTATCTTAATGATTATATTTCTACCAGGATTGGTGATCCGGTTATAATCCTGCCTTACCTCCCTATCGTGAATCCTAATTTACAAATTTTTAATAACTACCTCATTTACTTCTTTACTGGTCACGGCCCCTTTCTTGATTACCTATACTTTATCAAAATTAAATCCACCTCTAACTGTATTTGCAATAAATTCGGTAACTTTGACCATTGCATTTTCGATTGTCCATTTTCTAAAAATTTTCATCTTTGCAAACTCTTCCCCTCTAATAAACCAATTTGGTTCTCCAAAGTTCGTTTAAATCCCTCTTCAGTTGATAAAATTAGAAACTATATTCTTGTTGCCATGGAAATTTCTAATAAAGTGACACTCTCAATTAATTAAAGTGGACTCTCAATTAATTTTGATCAATGAATCCCTTTATTTAATTCTTATTCTTTTTTTATTTATAACATATATGGACTTATTCTGTCCCCTTCATATTTTCTGTTTTTTTTAAAGCTATGTTAACTGTTTCTATTTTCTCAGTTATTTTTTTCCTTCTTTAGATCCTTTGTATTAAATTTGTATTAAATTTCTGTTTTTATTTTCCATGTGCCTAAATTCCTTTCCATTTCCATATATTTTCTGTTTTTATATATTTTCTAAATTTCACTTTTAAAATTTTATTATTTTCTTTAATTTTAATTTATTTTTCATTATGTTAATATACCTCATTCTAATTTTTATTTTTCAAGAATCTTTTTATCTATATTCCAATAACCCTTCCCCCATTCTTGAAAAATGGACATACTTGTCAAGTTCAAATATAATGTAAAACTGTCTATTTAACCACAATATTTTTCATCAATTGTTATCTTTTTAGACCTAAATAAATGTTCGTTTGGCGGGGTGATAGACCCTGGGTGCCTCATGAGTGCAGGAGGTATTCTTTCCCGGCCGTGAAGATAGCTACTTTAAATCCAATGTGTGAGTCGCACGGTCTGGGGTCTTCAGACCTCGTATCTCAATAAGTAGTATTCAAGTAGTACTTGGTACAAAATTACCTTCTTAATACGTAGTATTGAGAAAGTACTTTTTACTTTCTCATACGTAGTATTGAGAAAATACTTTTTACTTTCTCATACGCAGTATTGAGAAAATACTTTTACTTTCTCATACGTAGTATTGAGAAAGTACTTTTACTTTCTTATACGTAGTATTGAGAAAGTACTTTTAATTTCTCATACGCAATATTGAGAAAGTACTTTTAATTTATCATACGCAGTGTTGAGAAAATACTTTTACTTTCTCACACATAGTATTGAGAGAGTACTTTTATTTTCTCACACGTAGTATTGAGAAAGTATTGTTTTCATGAAAATTTTCCATTTCGAGATTTTGATGCCGCGATATTTTTTTTAAGACTTCCTGAACATGTTTTGACTATTTTGGAAGTTGTCCGTCTAGCTATCTGTATGAAGAATGTGCTCGATTTCTTATGTGCAGGATAACAGCAATAAATATGAATGGATTTTCATAAAACTTTATATCCGGCTTTGATATTAAAAAATCTAGAACTAGATAGTTTTTCTTTTAAATTCAAGCGGCAAATTCAAAATTATATATTTTTTAACATGGCAGAATAGGACAAAATTTGAAATAATCCTGCATAAAAGGGATTATTTATGGATCATTGATCACAAGACTTGATAGTTTTAATCATTGTTTTGAAAAAAAAAGCCGCGATACAATTTTTATTTCGTCATGTCATTAATCCCCTCAGGGGAGAGTTATCCCAAAGGGGGTAAAATGCCAAGTATGTATCTATCGAAAGATTTTTTCAAGCCCTTTAAAGTGAAGGTTAACACGTTAATGTTGTAATAATGTGGATCTACAATATCGATTTTTTAAATGTTTTTTTTTTTTAATTTAAAAAAAAATGAATTTTGGTATGAAAAAGTCGAGTTGAGCCACATTCTAAGCTAATTTATAGTTGTTTTGAAGAAAGTACTAGGAAGTTGTATAGTGAAATATGTTGAATAATCCATTTATATATGCATTTTTAATTTATAAATGAATTGCGTACATTTTAAAACGCTTGTATGGGAAGTTTTGGAGATATTATTTTTATAAAACGTGTTTAATGAATGTCCAACAAAAATTAATCAATGAGAAATGATTGACGTTTTCAAAAGTAATAGTATGTGACACATATACTAGCATCTTTCTTATGATGCTAGAATTTTTTGTTTGCCTGAAAAGTTTCAGACTATTTTGCCTTTAGCCATTTTTATGTAACTAATTCTCCATACTTCACATGTTATTTAAATTTTAAACGGAACTTTAATGTAAATTTCAAACATGATTGTCAATAAACAATGTATATTCGCTACTAAAGTCATCAAAAGTTGCAAATTTATATTTTGTTTAACAGGTTTTGCACGTGCGCATAAATGAAGAAAATGAATCCTTTTTCCATAATTTACGCGTACAATTTATGATGTGTAGAAACTGTTACAAACTAAGCACTTGTCGTGTTTCATTTCGTAATTAACAGTAAGAATAAATAAGTTAAAATTACCATTATTTTTAGCCTTAAACTAATATTAAGTATCTGCATCAAGATCTGCATCCAAGCGGGTACGTTTCATTATTAAGTAATTAATATTTAAATTTTAGATTTCAGTCGAAAATCCCGAATTAGTCCCGACAAAATCTGATAAAATAACTTTTTACAAGAAAAAATACCTTTATCGTAATTTGACTACAATCTGACCATGAAAGTTTTCGGTTCTTTCAAAGATTTGAAAGTAGATAAGAAGCTAATTGAGAAGTAGTTGTATGCATATCGTATTGGGTATTACATAACTCGGTGAAATTTTCCCCCACATCAATTAAAAATTGATTTACATTTAAATTAAGATCTTTAAAGATATGAAACAGTGCTCTAAGTAGGCCTTTCAAATTAAGAAAAATAACCATTAATGTAGACTATATAACTCTCTTTAATTTTTCGTTAATGAAAATTGTTCAGCTATAGGGAAAACTTGAATAACGTATAAAAGCAGAAATAACACAATAATGCAGCATATTTGTAAGCAAGTTGCATAGACAAGAACATCTGTTAAATGTCTTTGTTTAAACGCCATTTTCAGGTGCAAGAACTTTTTATATTTTAAAGTTCCACAGAGCTTTCAGACATCATAATGTCCACCATCATCGGTAAGGTTAAGGAAATGACAGACATGAGTTTTTTACAACCCGAAATTGTGAATACAAAATTTGTATATGGTAAATCGGATAAACCGATACAGTTTTTTTTATCAGAAATAACAAATAAGTATTCATAAATATTTAATTTATAATTTATTACAATTAAATTTATAGGACATGTACAAAAATAACAAACCAGGTCAACTCGTAACACCAGAGGTAAAACACTAGGTTTCCAGAAAGTCAAGAAAGGGTTTTTAAAAATCATGGAGTCGAAAATGAGACGCTAGATGAAAACTAAGGATTTGAACGGGATCGAAGTTACCAAAAATATTCTGGAAAAATATAAATATAAAGGGATTCAAAAAGTAAAATACTACGAGGGTCATTGGCAGTTAATTAAAAGAAAAGTTTTTTAGGGTAAATTTATTTTTAGAGCAAATTTAGGGTAAATTTATCATTGATAACTAATTGTGAAAGAGAGAAGTTGGCAGTTTAACATTTTCACTTTCCCTGCAATATATGGTAATATATAGGGAAAGTATTGGAATCATGCCGAAAATCGCAACTCGAGTTTTCGACGGATCTACACGTTTCGACACCTCTAGAATATGATAAAACTATTTTTAGCGAGACGTCTGTGTGTGTGTCTGTGTGTCTGTCTGTTTGTCTGTCTGTGTGTCTGTCTGTCTATGCATATTTTGTATCCACTCTAACTCAAAAACTAATGGACCGAATTTCACAAAATTTGGTAGGTAGGTCGCTTGTGGGTCACGCAGGTGCTGATTAGATTTTGGTACGATTCGGAAAAAAATAACCTGCCTTTTATTGCAAAATGGCCCGCAAAAATCGCTAAAATTTAAAATAAAGAACTACGTATGCTCGTTTAATATGCAATTTTTAACGAAGAAAAGAATAAGACCAACCCCATTACACTAAGACTAGCCGTTCGCGAGATATTTTATTGTTTTCGTATTTTCTCTACACCATCCTCGAAAATAAGTCCAGTTATCAAATGCGAACGAAAATTGAATTAAAAGTTAATTAATTTTAATTAAAATAAAGAGAACGTGAGTATAAGTCTGCAGAGAAAGTCATGTGCTGCCCACATCAGATTCTTACTTTCCCTGCAATACATGGCAATGTACAGGGAAAGTATTGGAATCATGTCGAAAATCGCAATTCGAGTTTTCGACGGATCTACACGTTTCGCGACCTTTAGAATACGAAAAAACTATTTTTAGCGTGACGTCTGTGTGTGTGTCTGTGGATCTGTTTGTCTGTGTGTTTGTCTGTGCAGATTTTGTATCCACTGTAACTAAAAAACTAATAGACTGAATTTCACAAGATTTGGTAGCTAAGTCACTTGCGGGCGAGTCTGGTGCTGATTAATTTTGAATACGATTCGGAATAAAAGAACTCGCCTTTTTTTGCGAAATGGAACGCAAAAGCTTGTATCCACTCTAACAAAAAAACTAATTGACGGAATTTCACAAAATTCAGCAGATGAGTCATTTGTGGGTCACTCTGGTGCTGATTAGATTTTAGTATGATTCAGAAAAAAATAACCTGCATTTTTTGGCAAAATGGCCCGCAAAAATCGTCCAAATCTAAACTAAAGAACTACGTATGCCCAAATATATAAATTAAATGATAGTTTAATACGTAATTTTTAGCAGAGAAAAGAATAAGACCAACCCCATTACATTAGGACCAGCCGTTCTCGAGATATTTTAGTTTTTCGTATTTTTTCTACGCCACCGTTGAAAATAAGTCCGGTTACCGAATGAGAACGAAAATTGAATTAAAAACGAAATAAATTTAATTAAAATAAAGGGAACGTGGATATATGTCTGCAGGGAAAGTCATGTGCTGCCCACATCATGTTTTTACTTTCCCTGCAATACATGGTAATGTATAGAGAAAGTATTGGAATCATGTCGAAAATCGCAACTCGAGTTTTCGACGGATCTACACGTTTCAAGACCTCTAGAATACGAAAACATCATTTTTAGCGTGACGTCTGTGTGTGTGTCTGTGTGTCTGTCTGTGTGTCTATCTGTCTGTATGTCTGTGTGTCTGTCTGTCTGTCTGTGCAGATTTTGTATCCACTCTAACTAAAATACTAATTGACCGAATTTCACAAAATGACACGAATGTACGTATGTCACTTTTGGGCGGATCTGGTGCTGATAAGTTTTGGATACGATTCGGAATAAAAGAACCCGCCTTTCTTCGCGAAATGGCCTGCAGAATTTTACTTTCCCTGCAATACATGGTAATATATAGGGAAAGTATTGAAATCATGTCGAAAATCGCAACTCGAGTTTTCGACGGATATACACGTTTCGAGACCTCTAGAATACGAAAAAGCTATTTTTAGCGTGATGTCTGTGTGTGTGTCTGTGAGTCTGTCTGTGTGTCTGTGTGTCTGTCTGTCTGTCTGTGCAGATTTTGTATCCACTCAAACTAAAATACTAATTGACCGAGTTTCATAAAATGTGGTAGGTCACTTGTGGGCGGATCTGGTGCTGATTAGTTTTGGATACGATTCGGAATAAAATAACCCGCCTTTTTTCGCAAAATGGCCCGCAAAAATCGCTAAAATTTAAAATAAAGAACTACGTATGCTCGTTTAATATGCTATTTTTAACGAAGAAAAGAATAAAACCAACCCCATTACACTAAGACTAGCCGTTCTCGAGATATTTTACTGTTTTCGTATTTTCTCTACACCATCCTCGAAAATAAGTCCAGTTATCAAATGAGAAAAAAAATTGAATTAAAAGTGAATTTTATGTAATTAAAATAAAGAGAACGCGAGTATAAGTCTGCAGGGAAAGTCATGTGCTGCCCACATCAGATTCTTACTTTCCCTGCAATACATGGCAATGTACAGGGAAAGTATTGGAATCATGTCGAAAATTGCAACTCGAGTTTTCGGCGGATCTACACGTTTTAAGGCCTCTAGAATACGAAAAAACCACTTTTAGCATGACTTCTGTGTGTGTCTGTCTGTTTGTCTGTCTATCTGTGTGTCTGTGTGTCTGTCTGTGTGTCTGTCTGTCTGTCTGTGCAGATATTGTATCCACTCTAACTAGAAAACTAATGGACCGATTTTCACAAAATTTAGTAGGTAAGTCACTTGCGAGCGAGTCTGGTGCTGATTGGTTCTGGGTACGATTTGGGATAAAAGAACCCGCCTTTTTTTGCAAAATGGCCAGCAAAAGCTTGGATCCACTCTAACTGAAAAACTAATGAACCGAATTTCACAAATTTCGGTAGATGAGTCAGTTGTGGGTTACCCTGGTGCTGATTAGATTTTGGTACAGTTCGGAAAAAAATCTGCCTTGTTTTGCCATATGGCCCGCAAAAATCGTCAAAATCTATACTAAAGAACTAGGTATACTCAAATATATCCATTACATACTCGTTTAATACGTAATTTTTAACGACGAAAAGAATAAGACCAACCCCATTACACTAGGACTAGCCGTTCTCGAGATATTTTAGTTTTTCGTATTTTCTCTACGCCACCTTTGAAAATAAGTCCGGTTACAGAATGAGAACGAAAATTGTATTAAAAGTGAAATAAATGTAATTAAAATAAAGCGAACGTCAATATAAGTCTGCAGGGAAAGTCATGGGCTGCTCACATCAGATTTTTACTTTCCCTGCAATACATGGTAATGTATAGGGAAAGGATTGGAATCATGCCGAAAATCGCAACTGGAGTTTTCGACGGATCTACACGCTTCGAGACCTCTAGAATACGAAAACACCATTTTTAGCGTGACGTCTGTGTGTGTGTTTCTGTGTGTCTGTCTGTCTATGCAGATTTTGTATCCACTCTAACTCAAAAACTAATGGACCGAATTTCACAAAATTTGGTTGGTAAGTCACTTGTAGGCGAATCTGGTGCTGATTGGTTTTGAGTATGATTCGTGAACCCGCCTTTTTTGCGTAATGGCCCACAAAAGCTTGTATCCACTCTAGCTACACCGAATTTCACAAAAATCGGTTGATAAGTCACTTGTGGAATTCCCTGGTGCTGATTAGATTTTGGTACGATTCGGAAAGAAATAACCTGCCTTTTTTTTATAAATGGCCCTAAAAATCGTCAAAATCTAAAATAAATACATATGTGTACTCAAATATATCCATTAAATGCTTGTTTTATACGTAATTTTTAACGATGAAAAGAATAAGACCAACCCCATTGCACTAGGACTAGCCGTTCTCGAGATATTTTAGTTTATATTATAGAAAGACTGAATTCACGTCTGCAGAGAAAGTCATGTGCTGCCCACATCAGATTTTTTTTATTTCGAATTAGTTTTTTAGTAATTTTATAGACTCGAAATTTCTTTGAGACAGCTAAAAGCACTATAAATTACGTAGAGAAAAATGCGGCTTCAATTTTATTTGAAGCACAGCGGCACGATCATAAAAAAACGTTTTGCTTACCAAATCGGAAATTCCAGATGTATAGTGTCTAGGACCAGAAGTCTAGGACCCCTTCTGAGATAGAATTGGCCCGGATAAGGAATTACTTATTTTGTCATAGGGGAGTGGATATTTTGAGGTGGATTAAGAGGTTCTGCTTGTGATATAGAAATGGACCAGATAAGGAACAACTTGTTTTTTAGTAGGGGAGTGGATATTTTTAGGTGGATTAAGAAGTGCTGCTTGTGATATAGAAATAGACCAGATAAGGAACTACTTGTTTTGTAGTAGGGGAGTGGATATTTAGGGGTGGACTAAGAAGGATTGCTTGTGAGATAGAAATGGACCGGGAAAGGAACCACTTATTTTGTCGTAGGGGAGTGGATCTTTTGGGTTGGACCGAAAGGGGTTGCTTGTGGGATAGAAATGGACGGGATAAGGAACTACTTATTTTGTCGTAGGGAAGTGGATATTTTGGGGTAGCCTAAGAGGTGCTGTTTTTGTGATAGAAATGGACCAGATAAGGAACTACTTGTTTTGTAGTGGGCGAGTGGATATTTTTGGTGGACTAAGAAGGATTGCTTGTGAGATGGAAATGCACCGGATAAGGTACCACATACTTTGTGGTAGGGGAGTGGATATTTTGGGATAGACTGAGAGAAGTTGCTTGTGAGATAAAAATCGACCAGATAAGGAACCGCTTATTTTGTTGTAGGGGAGTGGATCTTTTGGGGTGGATCGAGAGGGGTTGCTTGTGGGATAGAAATGGACCGAATAAGGAACTACTTATTTTGTCGTAGGGGAGTGGATATTTTGGGTGGATTAAGAGGTGCTGCTTGTGATATAGAAATGGACCAGATAAAGAACTACTTGTTTTGTGGTAGGGGAGTGGATATTTTGGGGTGGACTAAGAAGGATTTCTTGTGAGATAGAAATGGACCGGGAATGGAACCACTTATTTTGTCGTAGTGGAGTGGATTTTTTGGGTTGAACCGAAAGGGGTTGCTTGTGGGATAGAAATGGACCGGATAGGAACTACATATTTTGTCGTAGGGGAGTGGATATTTTGGTGTGATCAGAGAGAGGTTACTTGTGAGATGGAAATAGACTGGATAAGGAACCACATACTTTGTGGTAGGGGAGTGGATATTTTGGGGTAGACTGAGAGAAGTTGCTTGTGAGATAAAAATCGACCAGATAAGGCACCGCTTATTTTGTTGTAGGGGAGTGGATCTTTTGGGGTGGATCGAGAGCGGTTGCTTGTGGGATAGAAATGGACCGAATAAGGAACTACTTATTTTGTCGTAGGGGAGTGGATATTTTGGGTGGATTAAGAGGTGCTGCTTGTGATATAGAAATGGACCAGATAAAGAACTACTTGTTTTGTGGTAGGGGAGTGGATATTTTGGGGTGGACTAAGAAGGATTTCTTGTGAGATAGAAATGGACCGGGAATGGAACCACTTATTTTGTCGTAGTGGAGTGGATTTTTTGGGTTGAACCGAAAGGGGTTGCTTGTGGGATAGAAATGGACCGGATAGGAACTACATATTTTGTCGTAGGGGAGTGGATATTTTGGTGTGATCAGAGAGAGGTTACTTGTGAGATGGAAATAGACTGGATAAGGAACCACATACTTTGTGGTAGGGGAGTGGATATTTTGGGGTAGACTGAGAGAAGTTGCTTGTGAGATAGAAATGGACCAGTTAAGGAACCACTTATTTTGTTGTAGGGGAGTGGATCTTTTGGGGTGGATCGAGAGCGGTTGCTTGTGGGATAGAAATAGACCAGATAAGGAACTACTTGTTTTGTAGTAGGGGAGTGGATATTTTGGGGTGGACTAAGAAGGATTGCTTGTGAGATAGAAATGGACCGGGAAAGGAACCACTTATTTTGTCCTAGGGGAGTGGATCTTTTGGGGTGGATCGAGAGGGGTTGCTTGTGGGATAGAAATGGACCTGATAGGAATTACTTATTTTGTCGTAGGGGAGTCGATATTTTGGTGTGGACAGGGAGAGGTTACTTGTGAGATGGGAATAAACTGGATAAGGAACCACATGCTTTGTTGTAGGGGAGTGGATATTTTGGGGTAGACTGAGAGAAGTTGCTTGTGAGATAGAAATGGACCAGATAAGGAACCACTTATTTTGTTGTAGGGAAGTGGATCTTTTGGGGAGGATCGAGAGGGGTTGCTTGTGGGATTGAAATGGACCGAATAAGAAACTACTTATTTTGTCGTAGGGGAGTGGTTATTTTTGGGTGGATTAAGAGGTGCTGCTTGTGATATAGAAATGGACCGGATAAGGAACAACTTGTTTTATAGTAGGGGAGTGGATATTTTGGGATGGACTAAGAAGGATTGCTTGTGAGATAGAAATGGACCGGGAAAGGAACCACTTATTTTGTCGTAGGGGAGTGGATCTTTTGGGTTGGACCGAAAGGGGTTGCTTGTGGGATAGAAATGGACGGGATAGGAACTACACTTTTTGTCGTAGGGGAGTGGATATTTTGGTGTCGACTAAGAGGTGCTGCTTGTGAGATAGAAATGGACCAAATAAGAAACTACTTGTTTTGTAGTAGGCGAGTGGACTAATTTTGAGGTGGACTAAGAAGGATTACTTGTGAGATAGGAATGGACCGGAAAAGGAGCCACTTATTTTGTCGTAGGGAAGTGGATATTTTGGGGTAGCCTAAGCGGTGCTGTTTTTGTGATAGAAATGGACCAGCTAAGGAACTACTTGTTTTTTAGTGGGCGAGTGGATATTTTTGGTGGACTAAGAAGGATTGCTTGTGAGATAGAACTGGATCGAGTAAGGAACCACTTATTTTGTAGTAAGGGAGTGGATATTTTGGGATGTGTAGTAGGCGAGTGGATATTTTTGGTGGTCTAAGAAAGATTGCTTGTGAGATGGAAATGGACCCCATAAGGAACCACATATTTTGTGGTAGGGGAGTGGATATTTTGGGGTGGACTGAGAGGGGTTGCTTGTGAGATAGAAATGAACCGGATAAGGAACCATTTACTTTGTCGCAGGGAAGTGAATCTTTTGGGGTGGACAGAGAGGGGTTGCTTGTGGGATAGAAATGGGCCGATTAAGGAACTACTTATTTTGTCGTAGGGAAGTGGATATTTTGGGGTGGACTAAGAATTGTTGTTTGTGAGATAGAAATGAACCGGATAAGAAACTACTTGTTTTGTAGTAGGGGAGTGGATATTTTGTGGTGGACAGAGAGAGATTGCTTATGAGATTGAAATGGACCAGTATAGGAACCACTTATTTTGTAGTAGGAGAGTGGATATTTTAGGGTGGACTGAGAGGAGTTGCTTGTGAGATAGAAATGGACCGAATAAGGAACCCCTTAATTTGTCGTAGAGAACTTAATTTTCTGATGTGGACCGAGAAAGGTTGCTTGTAAATTCCCGCCGAATCGCATTATCGTTTCTTTGATAAGCAGTGCAATATACAGTCAATTGGGATTATCATATTTTTTGGTTTTGTGGAGAGCGTGTACATTTTGCATCGTGTAATTTTCGGATCGAAGTCTCTTTAAATTATGTTCAAATGTATTACTTAAGCAGAGGGTGCTTATTTCTTATTTACTTGCAATAGACGCTTGTTTAGCCCCCGAACAACGGCGGGTAATTCGCTCTAGTATTAAATAACTGTTCTTGGTGCTCGTTTGAATATTTCGCTGTGAAAAGGTTTCCAGTATTTGTAGAATGCCTAGTAATCACAGTCCAACCAAAGTCAGTTCGAGTAATTTAAATTGTTCCTGATACAGCTTTTCCTCAGATTTCTGAACCACGTACATACTGTTACGGACGCATCCTCTAGAATCGTGGTTGTACACGCAGGATACAAGAACGAGTCCAAGTTTCTGGATGACTTACGTTTATTCACAAGCACAAAGTAAACAGGAACATTATGCAATCAAACAGAACTTAAATGCTCCACTCATTTCACAGAACGCGCGATATTATTCACAGAATATTGAAAGTCGTTTCACAAAACAGTCGCTACTGTTCTCGAAACATTGACAAAAAGTCACAGTCCAATGCAGCTCGTGTCACGTCCATTCATCAATTTCAGTGCAACGGAGGGATGAGTCCTTTTATAGCATCTGTAAAAACTTCTGGAAATTTCTATATCTCAAAGAATAATCGTTATTTCGTGAAGTTTCTGGAACATCCCGGAAGTCACTAATTGGCGATAAATCGCCAAATCTGGAAACCTTTATTCTAACTAGTAAATCCAGGCATCCCCTGTCTCCACGTCATGCTGACATCCTGGAGAGTATTTTCTTCGCCTGACCTTCGAGACAGACGAAACTGGAGGCGCCAACGGGAATAATGCGCGTTCGCAACAATACTCATATACACCTATGCATATATGAGTCAACTGCCCTACCGTACTGAGAACACCGGTTCTCGTTAGATCATCGAAGTCAAGCAGCATCGGGCGCGGTCAGTACTTGAGTGGGTGACCACCTGGGAACACCGCGTGTTGTTGGCACATTTTGGGCGCAGTAGCCCGGTGGTTTGCGCGCTGGATTTGCACGTTGCCACAACTGCCGCTGTATTCATGCGGAGTACGATCACGTTAACCATGTGGGTCCGTAAGTCCTTCCGAGTGGTTGGTGGTAGGGGAAGGAGGGTACGATCCCTGTGAATGCCTCCCCCACTGGGTACCGGTCTAAACGGTTACCTTACACCTTTCTGGTGGGTCGGACGGTCTGGGTCTCAACACCAACAACATCCTATGCATATACATACTTACACACGTAAATACTCACGCACATATGTACATGCACCTAAAACTATTAATTGGAGTTCAGAGAAATCAAAAACTTAACACACCGGCAAAAGCTCTAAATCAAATTTTCCAATACTATCCCAATTACTTTGTACTATGCATTTAAAGAAAATATGAAATAAACAAGTCACATATGATTAAACTTTCTAAATGTGCGACTGCATTTTAATTTTACGCTTCGCAATCTTCATCTGGCCATACTCATTACTGATTAATACTGTTCTCTGAAAACTACGTCAAAGTAATTTTTAACTGTTAGAAAATAAACGATTTCAAAATTGGATGAAATTAATCTCAAATAATTTCCGTCTAATATGTTAAGATTATTTTTACATGAAATTTTTTCAGACATTTTCGAGGTCAGATCCTATTCAATTACCATTCATAACTTCTAATTGGTTTACGGACAAATCACTTCCATTACTTTCTATTTAGATAGCAAATTCAACTGTATGGTATGAGTGATATCTTAATTGTATTTGCCATGAAGCAATTTGTTACTCCTAAACATATTACTATTCCTTCCTAAAATAATTAAAATTATTGAAATGTCGAGCACTTCAAGGAATGATTGCTCTTTTATATTATTTCTTAAAAATAATTTAAATGTTTTCTTTTTTCAAGTTTTTTTTTCAATAAATTCAATTTTAATTATGACAGTTAACAAAATTCAGTCTAGTTTGTGAGGTCTAAATAACTTATTTTTTTCGACCCAGTCAATCTGACCTACCCGAAAGTGTAAGGTATCGGTTTGGACGGCCGGGAAGTGCCACCTAATTTAGACCGCAACCCAGTGGGGGAGGCATTCATAGGGACAGTGCCTTCTTTTCCCTACCACCAACCTCTCGTAAGGACTTACGGACCCGCATGTTTAACGCAATCAGACTCCGTGTGTATACGGTGACAGTTTAGGCTGAGGTGGGAATCGAACTCGGGTTGTCCGAGTGCAATGCCCGCGCGCTAACCTCTGGGCTGTAGTTTTTCAGACCCAGACCGTGCGACCTATCAGAATGGTGTAACCTTTTCTTAATACTAATTTCAATTTTGTTATAGTTCATGTTTACTTTATATAAATAACTTCTGACCGGTTCGATTAAATAGACCAATCACCGAGCCAAGTAATATTCTGCGATCCTAGTTTGGCGACATAATACGTTTCGAATAGAGAATGAGTAAGACGGGTTAGCTGTGGGTAGGTTGATTATAGGTTGGTTAATACAGACTGTGAAAATAGAGTTAGACTAGGGTAAGCTAAGGATGGTAGAAAGGAAACGAAGCGGTAGCTGGGTGAGCCACGAGGAATGAAGTCGCTAAGTGCGTGAGAAAGAAAGATAGTGCAAGTCGGTGGAACTCGCACTATGATGGTTACCACTATGGCCAGAAGGGTCTAGTATCCCGGATTAGTCAAGACAAGGTTTATAAACTCTAGAAAATGTTTAATTATCAAAGCTTTATAACAAGTCCACTTTTTTGCGTAAGGCTAATTTATCACCAGTTCCGTCAAAGTACATTTTATGATACGTTTGTGTTAAGTAATGGGCAAGTGCAATACTGGCTGTTTACTATCTGTATTCTAGTTAAGAAGTCAGCTGATGTAATTTGAGTAAGTGCACAGGAAATGTATATTATTTAACTTAATGCTTCTACGTGTTATTGACCCTGGTCGCAAGGTCCTGTCTATCCAGTTATACCAAGTTCAGAGTTATGTCACTTTTGTTTGCCAAGTAATTACGGATTACCAAGTAATTTGCTGTCAATTAATTTGTCAAATTATTTGTCAATTAATTATTTGTTAAATCAATTGTTAATTATTGTCAATTAATTATTTGTTAAATTATTTGTTAATTATTTGTCAATAAATTATTTGACAATTAATTTGTCAATTAAGTTGTCGAGTAATTTTTTTAATTAATAACCAAGTAATTTGTTGTCACTTTTGTTTTGCACAAGTACTTACGGATAAGTAATCCCGCATTCAAATTCAATAAATCCTTAAAGAGTTCTAACCAAGGTTCGTTACGTTTCAATGGTGCACGATCGAGGCTCAGAATTCTAGAAGTTCTATATTTTCACACAATGTATCTATCATAAAATTTGTCTGTGGGAAATGTATTTATTCATTAGTCATCTTATCCACATTTCATATATTCACACATACCACATATATCTTTCCAAATGTGTTCGGAATGGGTTCAGCAACAAAATCTCGAATTCAAAAACTTTCATGGAAACGATAATTAATTTATTTATAATTATATGAGAGTACTAATTGCTGATAGACACTCAATGTGACATCTATACGTTTAATAAAATCTCTGAATATCAAAATCCATTTCAAATGAATGCTTAAAAATGGTGTACATTTTATGGTTCTGCTAACAAGGAAAATGCGGTATGTAAGACAATATTTCATCTCCGACCAATGTATGGTACTTGATTTTCAACATTTTCAGACATTTAAATTGTAACCAATCACTGATAAAATATTCTCAATCTTCTGATCAAAACAATATCCACCGGACGATTTCAATAGTTGAAGCGTTTCTATGGTTACAAATGGAATCAAAACAGCATAAAACAGAAATTAAATTAAAAAAATATCGTCTGCTATAAATATAATTTGTAATATATCTAGAAAATTTGATTGTACACCAATAAAATTAATTAAGAAAAAATAATATAATTTTTCTGAGCATGATGCAATAACGAATTCTGTGTCCAGCCCAATTACAGATGGAAAACGTTGAAACAAACAATTCCTAGATTCATAAATTTTTCGAACAGAATTTAAAGATTTTATATTTTTCTCATTACTTATAGGTTAAGCCTCACGTACATCCATAGTTTCAACTTATTTTTCTCATCTGTATAAGTATATTACGAAACTTTGGTTATCAGAAAGCTGAATTGATGTGTAATAAAAAAATTACTTTATGTAGTCCTATATCTTCAGGGTAATTTTCGGACTCAAGTATACGTAATATTACGTTTTGAATTTCTATAGAAAAATAACTCCTTCAAATGCAAGTATACTTTAGTCGAGTGTGCCTTAGATATAAAAAATATATAGCTTCGCTATTGGACTAAAGCAATATCGATGGTCTCGAAGTTTTACGAGACTCAGGAATTCTCCAGGGATCCAGACTGAGGATGCTGCTTATCTTTATTCAGCTAATGATTTTTGTACTTGGCCTAGATCTCTATCCATCTCCTACTATTGTCAGACCTAATTTATAATTGTCAGATACATGTCTCAAGTTAATAATTTGGTCTGGGTTTTCGCATCCTACGTATTGAATACTTACACTAAAGAATGCACTTCGCGCGTTCTCAATAACTAGTGGTTACTAAATCTGACGCCTATACAAGTAATCAAAGTTGTCGACAACAAGTATTAATTGTCCGCCAAAGGATATTAAATTGTGTATGTCTTGTTTTTCAGAGGTGAAAAAGTACATGATTTGTTTTTTAAATCTTTTTGTATCGTCATCCCGGATTCGAATTTTAAAAATTGTTCGATTTTGTCGTTAATCTGATAATCTGGGATGAACGGAATGAAATGAAAGCAGAGATTCCGGCTGGATTGGAAGTGCTCGATCATCCTGAAAAATTGTTGCAATATTTTAAATTATTTCGCTGTATCGCCACCACTAATTTCAATTCAAAAAATTATATATTATATTTTTCCATTAACCTTAAAGCGAAGACGAATCGACTTAAACTAAAATTCCAACCAGAGTGGAATTGCTCACTAATTTAAAGAAAATGATTTTGATTTGAGTGGCGTTTTGCATATTCATTTACACCGTTACACTTAGTTTCATTTTTTATTAAATTTCAGATTTTTCCTTCATCTAGAGTCTGAGTACGAGGAATGCTCAATAATTTTCATAAATAATCCGCTCATTCACTTAATCAGTCAATTCAGTGCATTTTATATAGATTACTAGTGGGTACCCGTTGTTGTTGAGACCCAGACCGTCCGACCTACCAGAAAGGTGTAAGGTAACTGTATGGACGGCCGGGAAGTGCCACCCAATTTAGACCGGAACCCAGTGGGGGAGGCATCCACAGGGACCGTACCCTCCTTCCCCTACCACCAACCTCTCGGAAGGACTTACGGACCCACATGTTTAACGTGATCGTACTCCGCATGAACACGGCGGCATTTTGTGGTAGCGTGCAAATCTAGCGCGCAAACCACGGGGATACCGCACCCGAGATGGCCAACAGCACGCGGTGTTCCGAGGTGGTCACCCACCAAGTACTAACCGCGCCCGATGCTGCTTGACTTCGGTGATCTAACGAGAACCGGTGTTTTCAGCACGGTACGGCCGTTGGCCCTAGTGGGTACCCGTGAAAAATCACGGGGAAATTTTTATTCACTGAAAGTTCATAAATATAGAATATCTTTGAGTTTGATTTTTTTATGTCGAAGATATTTTAACTTTAATATAAATAACTTTTAAATTAGATTTATTTTTTAAATAAATTTTGTGGATTAAATTAATAATTTTAATTAAAGTGCTAGTGAATTGTAACATTTGTACCTTGCTGTCTTGGCCGCAAAACCCACTATCACTTCTTTGTACGAGTTCCTTAACATAATCATTAAATCAAAATATTACTACATATCAAAATCCACATTTTTAACTTTTAAAATAAATTATCATTTATTCACACCTTTTATTATTATTATAATTAAAATTATATCAAATTTAGGTTTTGGCCTTGGGATATTTTGCCCCAACCACACCTGAAATTTGTGTGGTGTGTATTTATTGGGGTCATAACTTTCCGAGCGAAAACTGTCATGAAACAATGACTAAAAGTCTGCGCTTTGTTCCGTCGTAAACATCGAAAACTGTATATGGTGCCTCCTGCTCTCACAAATCGAATCAAAATTATCCCATTAAACCAATTTTGATATACTTTTCTTTAAAAGATAGGAGAATAATAATGGCGGAAGCATACATATGGAACTTCGAACTATAGGATATACATATGGAACTCGTTTTTTGAAAATTACATTTTTGAAATTACTCGAAAATCGAACTTGCTAGAAAGCTCAAATTTAACATGTCAATTTGTCTTTGTGGAATATTTTCATTCTTTGATTTTGAAAATTTGAAATTATTTTTGTATATTCACAAAAAATAATTTATATTTTTCGTAATGCTCCGATTGTAGTCATGTCAAATCAAAATGCCTGGGTTCATTTATATACGAATCAAATTTTATCTTATATTGCACAATTAATTGAATATCTAATTTCAACGAATTTAAAAAGCTAAATGAAAAAAAAAATCTTTACTTTAGTTAAACTAGATTTGTTTAAATGTATTATACATTTGTATAAAAATTTAAATTTATTATATTATTTATTATACACTACTTGACAGTTATACTACTTATTATATTATTTATTATACACTACTTGACAGTTTCCCGGCCACACAACTTGTTACCACAAACCCCCTGGGTTGGTCGTGTGGTCTGGGCCTTCAACACTACTTGACAGTGAAAATGAGACACCAAGAAGGAGTGGACAGAAAAATATGCAAATTGCACGGTAGACGTAGCTCACCGAGTTATATAAATGATACGAAATGCGCAGCTGTCCCGCTTATGTTGAGTGAGATATGACGGAAGGAACCTGCAGAATCCGCAATAGTCGTACCGCTCTGTCTGCCAGGGAAATCCTTTTGCATTTTTTTTTGTCTCAGAGGAAACGTGTAGTAGCCGAGAATGCCAGCCCGCCGCTAGCCGTGGCAGTTCCAATAGACAGACAATTTCACGAGGGGTATGGTGATCAGACTCAGAAGGGAAGGTTATTCAATACGTCAAATCTCAGCGGACCACACTCGTCAAGATGCACCGACTGTGGCGAAGATGGTTAGAACAAGGGAATGTAGCACGCTTGAGAGGTGCCGGTATGGCGAGAGCGACGTCAGCACGCTTGGACAGACGCATCTTCCGACAAATATTGGCGGCCCCGTAGGCTACTCCCATTGGTTTTTTTGCAGCTTGTGCAGGACACCTTTGATGCTCTCATATCGACCAGGACCATTATCCGCCGATTGGCCGCCGGCGACCTGCACTCATGGCGCCCGTTAAGAAGAATGCCATTGACCCAACAGCACAGACGCCTCCGTTTGCAATGGTGTCGGTATAGAGCCAAGTGGACGGCGAAGTGGCACAGGGTCGTGTTCTCAGATGAATCACGCTTTTGTTTTAGCAATGTCAGTCGCCGTGTACGAGTTTAGCGCCAAAGTGTTTACAGGACCAATCTGGCCGCACCTATGGAACGCCACACCTCGCGACAACGCGGCATCATGATTTGGCTTCATAGCCTACGATAGCAGGTCACCTCTGGTACGTATTGAGGGCAATATGACGACCCAAAGATACGTGGATGACGTACTGTGGCCGGTGACACTACCCTTCTTTCAGGGGGTGGCGAATGTCATTTACCAGCAGGATAACGCCGGACCACACACGGCAAGCATCAGCCAACATGTCCCACACAGTATCCCGGTGCTTCACCCCGTCACCAGTCTCCCCTGATCTCTTAACAATAGAACACGTCTGGGACATGACTGGACGTCGCTTGCGTGCGCTGCTACCGCCGCGTTTAGAAGACGAACTCTGGCAAATGGTTGACAAGGAATGGGCAGCCATCCCTCTGGACACCACCCACATGCTTATTGACACTGTACCTAAACTTGTTGCTGCCTGTATCGCTGCCCGCGGTGGTCCTACAACCTACTGATTAGACGGTGTTATCGCTCAGTATATAGGAGTATCATGTTGTAATAAACATCACTTATTGTTCGTTGCTGTCTCTCTCTGTTTGCCGATGTTCATCAATATTTGCCCACTCCTTCTTGGCGTCTCATTTTAACTGTCACGTAGTGTATATTGGTATTAAATTTATTCATAATTTTATTCACACATTTTTAAATATTTCCTTAACTCCTAAGAAGTTTCCCTAAATATCAAATTAACATAATGTTCTCCAATAGGCATAAAACTAGAATAAATGGTCGTGTAATGTCACAAAACTTTGATATTCTCCTGGGACTCTCCTGTTTTACGATGTATTCTCTTTCTTGTCTGTCTCTTACTAATGATCGTTGTTTGATCCGAATACCCATTCATCTGCAATGATTGTCAGGCGGCATTTTTCCTTGTATACAATATCCCACAATGTGAATGTTCTCCGATATATGCGATTTATTTTCTTACATCATTGAGTAGAAACTGTTACTTCCTTGGAATATTTTGAATGAAATATTTTTAACGTTAGAAATGTTTTATGACTTGATTACGGTTTAATTTGTAGAAGGTAACCCGTATGGTTTAATTTTTGAAGTTAACTTTTGGAATAGTATTCTTCTGTAAGGATGATTTTAATAGTGTGAGAGACTTATGCGTATGTATGAATTAAAACTTTTATCGCCATTGCATACTGATTTAAGAAGTTATTGTAAATTATGCACATTTGCCAGACGTGCACAAGCGATGTTGTACGTTGTTGTTGTTGAGACCCAGACCGTCCGACCTACCAAAAAGGTGTAAGGTAACGCGATGTTGTACGTGGAACATTTCTGTAGAATTATATTATTATACAACCGTTTTCCATACATCATTTACATTTTCTATTTCCCTGAGTTCATTCTGTGATGACGGAAGTGCACTTTGTTTTTGCATTGTGAATGGCTGCAGTCTTTAAGGAATTTATGACCTCAAACAACAAGTACCAGATAATATCATTAAATTTTGCAAGCGTTAAATAATGAAGGCAGTCAGACGGTCGCCAGTGGTGCACATTGTGGCATAAAAAAAATCTGATGTGGGCAACACATGACTTTCCTTATATAATGTAATGAATTTACTACTTTTACAGTAAAAAAATAGGTTTTTCTTATAGTAGATACTAATATTCTTTCCAATATATTGAATTTTCGACAATTGGTCGTATTTTCATTGATTTAGCTTTATTTTTATCCATTTGGCGAGATTTTCTTTAATTTGGCAACATTTCAAAAAGTCGCCAAGTTGGCGATATTCCGCCAAATTCGTCGACAAAATCTCGCCAAGCGTTATGGACGAAGAAATAAGTCCTTACAGCAGATAAATGACTATTGGAGTTCAAATACAAAAGTATTATTCAAAGTATCTTTTTTCATGAATGGAACGAGCTAGATCCACGAGAATGATGTCGCCCAATTTATCGCATGGTATTACATATGAAAAGTGAACATGTTTCTCAATAGGAAATATTTTTTTTATTTCATATGACATTTTGATATTTTTTTGAAAAATATGCAATATCTCGAGAACGGTTCAAGTTAGCGTTCTAAAATTTATGTCAATCGTTTTCTAATGAAAAATTACATAAGAAATGTCTATTTGCGTAACTTTATTAATGGTTTTGATTTTTTGATGATTTTTTCAAAATTTCATTCGAAAATTTAGGGGAGTTCTCAACATTCGATTGTATATAAAAACAATATTCTTCCAGTGTTTATGGATTGTGATTTTTGTTCCCAATTTGGTTCAAATCAATCCATTCGTTCGTCAGTTATCGTTTCCACAGACTCACTGACACACACACACACACACATACTTTCACACACAGACACACACACACACACATACTTTCACACACAGACACACATACACACACTCACACACACAGACATCACTTCTAAAATGCTTGATTCGTGATCAGGGATGCTTGAAACGTGCTCTCCCGTCGAAAACTCGAATTCGAATTCGAATTTCCGACCCCGTCACAATACTTTCCTTATACATTATGTATATAAGGAAAGTAAAAAGGATTAGCTCAGAACCTTCAGGAGTGGCTGTGAATTTAAAATAGTACACTGTAGAAGTGATAATCCGCCAACTGAAACCCAAACTGATTAATAGTCAAATTTACATTTACTTTCACAATAAACAGACATTGACTTGCTCAAACTAAATTTTATTAATATTATTATTCAAACTAAATTTTAGCATTTCTTAACTTCGCCATTATTAGTTATATTTACAACTTATTAATTTTTACAATATTACAGTCAAATCTTGCTTAACTGGGATCACGACCTGGGACCTGACTCTAGTCAGGTTAAATAAATCATCATATTATGACATACAAAATTTTACCTGTTGCTCGTTTACGCACAGCATTTCATCGGACTTTCTCATGCAGCTTTCAGTATGAACTGCTGCCTTAAATTGCATTGCACTCAGTATATTTGGACCTCTTTTGTCCTCGAATAATTGGACCTCTTGTGTCCTCCAATAATTGTAGACATTTTTGAGAAAAATATTTAGACTTAGTCAACGATGAAATTGAAGAGAAGTCAAGAAGCACATTTTGAGTGGTTAATCAGTGACGATATTTAAGAGAAATGGAGAAGCAATTTTTTACGTGATTAATAATCGGCCATTCAAGAGAAGAACAGAGGTACATTTTTACGTGCATATTCAATGGCGAAATTCAAGAGAGTGAAGCACATTTTTTGCATGCATAATCAATGACGAAATATGACGTATTAGAGAGAGTTTTACTTTCACTTGTTGAACAGGGAAAATTTGGGTCCCCCCTTTGGTTCTCATTGGCTCCTCCATGTTTGTATGCCTATTTGCTCTAGCTTATTGGGAGTAGTCTTTGCCGACATACATTGGATAGTTCATGAGGCCCACGGGCTCATTTACGTCCATGGTTGTTATTCGCGTGATGTCACCCTTCATTTATTGATTATAAATAAGTTATTCGCACATTGTAAAATTAGGCGTACTCGTGTCTGCGGCTGGAACTGCTTTGTCACAGAGTCATTTATAAAATATGTAAGTACTTTTTCCGCTACTGTATCACTGACATTTCGTTCAAATAAATTTATGTGGAGTATTAAATAATTATCACATACATCGTACTAACATGTGTTTTTTTAGACCTCAGGCTGTTAAGCCCAGTGTATGTGTGGCAAACGGCACAGTGTATCTGTGGCTGTGGCATGTGGCTTCCTCACACAAATGCACCAGCCAATGGGTCCATGGGGAAGAAATGATGGGAGCTAATAGGGCAAGTGAAGTGTTCGTACAAGAAATGGGAAGATAATTGTAAATGACTCAATGAAAAGTTGGTGAACAAAAGTGGTTAAAAATGTTGACGACGTCTTAACGAAAAGTCTTAAAATCAAGGCGACGCCGAAAAGGATCTTAATGACACTGGCCAATGGGATTTCAGCAACTGATCTTACAATAGAGATGGCATCAACGAGTTTGAGATCTGGGGTAGGGGGATATAGTCCCTGTTGTTGTCACCGTCACCGGGTTTCGGTCTAAATTGTTTATTCGGTCTAATTTAAAATAAGTAATGAGATTCGCCCCCTCTTGTTCTCCGGGGCAAAGTGGTATGCTAGTACTTGGTTCATGCTTCGGCCGTATATTAGACGAATGTTTAAATTACAAAGTGTCTGATAACTTAAAATGTATATTTGTGGAATATAAAATTTTCTAAAACACGATGTGAAATTTGAAAAAGTGTTAGCTCAGTAGAAACCTGAAATTTGAGTAACTATATTTCAATATAATTTACAAAAACGTCAATGTACCATAATTAAAGCTAAGAACCACTATAAAAATGTTAATTTTACTGATGACACAGAAAACTTTGAATTTGGGTTCTTGCACATGTTTCTCACGAAATTTTGAATTTCTTCAACAAAATCATTAAATTCTGAAATTCATTAAATGGTATATATGCGTTAAAAGTATAGTAATGTTAATATGAGATATACGTAATGGTTATAATTTGGACCTGAAAGGGTTATATGTATTCGATTTAAGTTCTGTGACACTCATCGTGTAAATCGTTCGAAAACTCTATATCAAATTTTAAACGGAAAGCAATAAAAAGCTGAAATTTGAAGAACATCCTGATTACTTTTTAATGATGTATTTCTTCCACCTTATTCAAAGCTGGAAACCACACACTAAAGTCGTAATTAGTGAAAAGTTATCTTTTATTTGGGAAAACAATCAGCTATTTGAAATCATACTCCAATTTCATGGAAGGAAAAAAGGAAAAGAAGAAGCATGTCTTCCTTCATAATGTAGCTTCCAAGTCCTCTTTTTGTAATATAACTTGGGGATGCATAACATTATAGATATGCATTTTTAAAAATATTTTCTATCGATTTATGTCATTTTGCGTGCCGACGCGGTGGTCGAACGGTCAAAGGCAAGCGTTTCATCGTACTTGTCCGACCGCCGGGTTGTGGGTTCGAGTCCGACTTCAGGCATGGATGTTTGTTTTGTTGGACGCAATGTGTTCCCAACACCACTGGTGCGCTGGGGCAACGTCATATGACGTCTAAGAGGTTCACGGTTCTGGCCGATATATAGGCGAAGATGAAAGAGTCAATGCCTGGCCATTAGAAAAAAAATCTTATTTTGCATAATTTTTAAAAAAAATTCTTCCTTAAAATAAAAGCTGTAGACATTTCAAATATGCAAATAGAAGACTGCGTTTTCTAGTTTGGATGTTTCTGGTTTTTTTTTTTTTTTCAATTTCTTTTGTACCAAACAAATATTTTTTTTATGAAATTTAATACAAAAAATAATGCATTTTTTTATTTTGAGACTATGAGGTTTGGAAGTGATATCATGACCATAGTACAAACCCGAACACTGAATGATTCATAATTTTCAGGTTTTTCTTTCCAATCCAAAATTTCATTTCGCTGGGAAAAATGGTTGCAAAAAATAAATATGAAAGGTACTATATAAATAATAATGGCAGTATTTTCTTCTATAAGATATATACAAGTGGTAAATAAATCCGCTATAGCATATAGTGTACACAGATAAAGCTAAGGCGTGTGATAGAGTCCTCTTTAAGATTTTTGATGCTGATTTATGTAATTTTACTTTCCCTGCAATGCATGGTAATATATAGGGAAAGTATTGGAATCGTGCTGGAAATCGCAACTCGAGTTTTCTACGGATCTATACGTTTTGAAACCTCTAAAATACGAAAAACTATGCTTAGCGTGACGTCTGTGTCTGTGTCTATCTGTGTGTATGTGTATCTGTCTGTGCAATGAATGTATCCACTCTAACTCAAAACCTAATAGATCGATTTTCATAAAATTTAGTAAGTCACTTGGGTTTGACCCTGGTGCTGATTAGTTTTTGGTACGATTCGGAAAAACAGAACTCGCCTTTTTTGCGAAATGGCAAGTATAATTTTTATGCATCCACTCTAGCTAAAATACTAATAGACCAAATTTCACAAAATTTGGTAGATAAGTTACTTGTGAGATACTGTGGTGCTGATTAGATTTCGGTACGATTTGCAAAAGAACAACATGTCTTTTTTTACGAAATGACCCGCAAAAATTTCATGTATACACTTTAGCTAAAATACTAATTGACCAAATTTCACAAAATTTATTAGATAATTTACTTGTAGGATACTCTGCTGATTAGATTTTGGTACGATTCGAAAAAAACAACCTGCCACTTTTTACGAAATGGCCAGAAAAAATCGCCAAACTCTAAAACAAAGAACAACGTATGCTCAAATGTATTACCTATATTCTTGTTTTATATGCAATTTTTGACGAGTAACAGAATATAACCAACACCATTACTTTAGTACTAACCGTTTTCAAGATATTTGAGATATCCCGTATTTTTGTTACGCCGCTTTTGGAAAAATTCACAATTACCAAATAAAAACAAAAATTGCATTATAAATGCATTTTTAGTGTTATTTTGTGCAATTAAACTCAATCTAATGAATTATTAAAGAAATAAAGAGAAAATCAATTCCTACATCAGATTTTTACATTCCCAGCAATGCATATAAAGATTAAAATCATGCCGAAAATAGCAACTCGAGTTTTCGACAAATCTACTTGTTTTGGGACTTCTAGAGTACGAATATACTATTTTAGCGGCGTGAAGTCCCGCGAAATGACCCGCAAAACACGTAAAAATCTAAAATAAAAACTACTTATGCTGAAATATATCAATTAACCGTTGTTTTACACGTAATTTTTAACGATGAAAAGAATAAGAACAACCCCATTACACCAGGATTAGCCGTTCTTGGGATATTTTGCTTTTTATCGCATTTTCGCTACGTCGCTTTTGAAAATAAGTCCAGTTACCAAATGAGAACGAAAATGAAACTAAAAGTGCAAATGTAGAGTAATTTTAAATAATTATGTGTATTATTTTGTGCAATTAAACTCACTATAATGAATTATTGAAGTAATAAAGAGAACGTGAATATGAGTCTGCAGGGAAAGTCATGTGCTGCTCATATCAGATTTTTTTTATTATTATTGGATCGAATTACTCTAAATACGAGTGGTATACAGCATTCAATATACAACATTCAATATTTTATATTATTCAATACTTTATACTAGTATACAACACTCAATACTTTTGCTGTACTGAAATGAAAAGAAAAACCATTGACATAAATACCACCTCGAAAAACATTATAATTCAACTATGTCTAATTTAGGGCAAAGATAGTCTAGTGGTTATGACGAGATTATAGCACGAGGACGATCCGAGTTCGATCATAAAAGGATGATTTCTTTTTTTTTCATGAAATTATATGAAGATGATTTTCCTAAATACAACAGGTAGGACCGGGGGACCGTATAAAATTTATATTTCGTATTTCTTTCAGAAATGTATGTGAGGCCAGAAATTGTTCTCACATGAGACATTTTTATTTGATTATTTATGGTGTCCTTTGAGGAAAAGAAAGCTTGCATATAAAATAAAATAGAAGAACAAGTTTTAGTTTAACCTTTAAATATTATTAATTATATTATTTATCGTTGACATGGCCGTTAAAACTCATTAGTGGAATTAATATTTAAATCGTACATCGCTCGTTGTTGTGCCGCTATAAACCCTCCAATTATTTTTACCTTTTGTGTAAGTCCTGAAAAGAATTATTAATTAATATTAAAAGATTAGACTATTTTAAAACTTAAACAATATCATTTATTAACAACATCAATTTATCAAAAGCACCAATTTTCATAAATATCAATTTTCATTTATTATCAATTTTCATTTAATTATTTTAGCGAGGGGAGATATGCGACCAGAAATATTAGTTTTACGAGGGAGTCTAGAACCTGTTATTATGAGTACTAACCTTCAAGTTCAATCTTGGGCTTGTCATCATTCTTGCCACAACTCTGGGGTGTATGGCTCCTACTCGTACTTCAATCAAAATTCGTGATTATTTTCTTTTCATGTCTGATCTCCATCTCTGCATCTCCAACCTCTAAGTCATCTCTGAAATACTCCTTTCGTATATCTCACTTCGACTGATACTTCATATCTGCAACTGCTAGGTCATGGTTGTGTAATACTCGTGATTCGACTGATTTTCACATCTCTTACTCTTAAGTCACGACAGTGTAAATACTCGTACTCTAACTGCAACTCCTAAGTCATATCTGCTAGGTCATATTCACTTCGCTCATTTTGTAAATCCGTTTTTGACTTCTGGTTCCTTCAGCGGGGGGAGGGGTAGCTCCGCCCTTTTTCCCCTTGGCGCTCATTGGTTCTTCTGAACCCAATGGCATCACTTCACAGCCCCTCTCAGTCCCTGTGGCCTGGCACACCTAAATTTACAGCATTTGACCTAAAAGTTCAAGTTGTCGTAAAGTCCGGCGCCAGCCAGACTCAAGCTTTCTTTTCCTTAAGGGACACCATAAATAATCAAATAAAAATGTCTCATGTGAGATCAATTTCTGGTCTCACATATCTCCCCACAGACAACAAAAAACAAACAAAAAAAAATTCAACAACAATAGAGTTCGAAAAAAAGTTCCATTCAGATGCCACTTTTTAAATGGCATTTTTCACTTTCTTGGGGACAATGTTCGTCCAGAATTAGTTCAACAGTCTTGCTGTAACACAAAAGTTTTGTAGCACATTATGTACACTAAATAAACATAAGTTATGTGCTCATGAACTGTACCAGGTCCAGCTTTCAATTGAAGCTAAATTAAATTTTGACTATGTAAAAAGATTTTTAAACATATGCACATTCACCTTGAAATGTTACACACTACTATCTACTTTTATATTTTTAACACCATTACACATTTTTTGTGTACAAATTACACAGTATACTATTTTTTCCACCAAATTATTTTCATACTTCATTAATTTCCATAATTGATAACTTCATCACATATATAACATTTTTCCTTAACCTTGATACTGGTACATACTTATTATATAACAATCAAACATTTTTTGTTAAATTCACATACTGTCACATCAGCCTCTTTAAGTAACCTTAACTTTGTCATTGGGAATGACACATTTTGACATTTCCCTTTAATAGGCCATCTTGGCCCAGAATGTAAACAAACAACCCCTTGCACTTGATGACAGCAATTGATTGATGTTTTCAAAAAGATCATTAGAAGAACCCTTCTATCTTTTAAACGCCTCGACACCGGAAGTTCGAACCGGACACTGCGTTCGAATCCCCTTTCCGAACTTGGAAAGTGCCTAGTCAAAAAAACAGACTCGAAAACGATTACCGTTCTTTTAATAGTTTCTTCAACAGCGATTAGCAGCCTGCATCCTCTCAACTTAACTCCTAGAACCCTGACAATGCATTATAAAGTGGACAGCGTTCGGCGTGGCTTCAAGCGGGCTAACAGAAACAGCTTTTGAATGGCGCCTGTAACAAAGTATTGTAAACCTTTTATTTATCCACTCGGCGTGTTATATAAACGTCGACTTATTCTTTTAAATATAAACCTCCTCATTATTTATTTATTATTTATTCCTATCTGCTAATGAACCATTTATCTTCGCATTCTGCAGATGGGCTTATAATTATTTGCATTTTATAACTCTTTATATTTTTATTTTTTAAATTTATTTAAAGAATTTATATATTTTCCTCCCGTATTTAAATATTATTCTGTTGGTTTCTTTGAGGTGGCTTGTATCAATTATCAAAGTCATCTTAATGGTGCATTTTATCTCTGCACGTATATGTTTTATATTAACATTATTCAACATTTTTGAAAATCATTTTATTGTATTATTTTAATATTTAAATTTCACCTTTCCATTTGAATAATTTTGTTTTCTTTATACCTTCCATATGACTTTATGAAATTCAACAAAAAAAATTCGAATTTTTTTTTTATTTTGAAATTTTGAAATTTAATTTTAAACTTTTAACTTTTCTGATATATAATTTGTTTAAATTTTATTTATTTTAACTCCTTGCTTAACACGTTCATAACTTTTATATTTTATATAAAATTATTTTATCTTTTAAAAACAAACTCAAGACTTTAATTTCTTGTCTGAAAACCCTTTATTTACTTAATTGTCAATTTTTTATTTTTAACGCTTCTTTACAATGAGTTCCGTTCATTTGCTACTTACTGGAAAATTTATTAATGCATTTATTTATTTTTTTATATCTTTAACATCTTATAAATTGAAATCCTTTTTATTTATTTATCCTTTTTTTAAACGCGGATTTATTTACTCACCGTACCTACCAAATTATCATATTTATGTATCTCAATTTATTTTAATCCTTATGACTTTGAATACCTGACGTTTATAACCATTATATGCGCGATTGTTTATCATTCTATCTCACACATTATTATTTAATTATTTATTTTGACATTTTGTTAACTGCGGCTAACCCCTTTATAGCCGTATATTATCATTTATTTATTTACCAATATGACATTTATTGCATCCTAATTCATTTTATTTATAAAAACATTTCTCAACACCTTATTTAGAATATCCTTTTCATCAATTTTTTCATATTTAAAAATACCTAATCAGAATTTCATGACAAAATAACAGAGTATATATATATACTTTTTACGTAGATTGCCGTTTGTTTACAAACACTTTTCAATTGCTACAGCACTTCATCGATAACTTTATTGTTTTTATTTACATTCCCCACTGACATCTAGGTGCCTTATTATTTAACATATTTATTTATTCATTCCGTATTTATTTATATTCATTATATATGTATTTCACATTTATTTATTATCGTACAATTTTCCTCAACAATACCTACATTTATTTTCATATCCAAATTTATTTATACTTTATTTTCATATCTAAATTTATTTATACACACATGATTATCGTAGCCTTTCCTTACGTTGTAAATGAACAACAAAAATGATTTATTTCGCACTCAAAATTTTTCAATTATATTTTCATTTCAACCTACTTTTACACCTTGTGTGAATTAAATTCATTTATTCACTAAACAAAATTTTAACTAAATTTAATTCATGTATCCTGTTACTTTAGGATTAATTTAGTTATTTAAATTGCTCATACAATTTATATATTCATGAAAAATTTATTCCGTAAACAAAATTTTAACTAAATTTAATTCATTCATCCTGTCACTTTAGGATTAATTTAGTTATTTAAATTGCTTATACAATTTATATTCTTCAAACATTTATTTATCAAAGCATTTTCACATTTGAACATTCCTACGCGAGATATCGTGTCCTCGATTGCTTTATTGCAACGGCCGATTTACCGCTATTTTTACTGTTCATAATTTAACATTTTGAATTCAAATTGATTTAAAATATTCAATTATTTATGCCTTTGTTTACTTTTTGACATAAAATTTATACCCTCAATGACTAATCTCTAATATTCTCACTTTCAGCTCATTACTTATTTTTTTACTTTACTTAAACCTGTCATTCAATTTTTTAAGCCCCAAGACTCCTTTCTCAAAAGACCTATCATTTTCCTGTCTTTCTTCGAAGACAAAATGAAGTGATTGGACCTGCCTTCCACCCTATTTTGAAAAATGCCTGGATTTGGCTCCAGACCTTATATCTGCCCAATTAGGTAACATATTTTGATTTTACCTTTCATATTTGTATATTTATGTGCATAAATTAATCTCAGCATAATTTTCTTATCACATGTCATATTTTGAGTTACATTATAAATTAAATATAATATTATTTTTGAAAAAGAACCATTTGTACAATTATTGTCAATTTTTGTAAATTTCATACCATGTTCCTCTTTTAAACCATTCAATGATTATTCCTTTTCTCCTTAGAAATTCATACAATTTCCATTCTTAAACAATTCCTTCCTTATTGTTGTTTTTTTAAATTCATATCATTATCCATTTTTTCATTTTTGAAAATATTTTCAATTCCAGATCATTTTTCCTTTAATTCATTTTTGATTTGTTATTCTCTTATCTCTCTCTCATTTTACGATTCTTTAAGTACCAATCATCAGCAAAATTTGAATTTTTAAAATTTCTTGATTTCTTGAAACAATTTTGACCAAGCCTTCTCTCCCTTTGTTCATGAATGTTTCCAATTTCATTTATGCTATAAATATGTATTTCATTTAGTAACTTTAATTTCTACCTAACATACTCTTGATATTTGCTTTGACTTTCAATTATTTTTGAATCTGCTTTTAGAATATCATTACCTTGACTATCATTGTGATTACTATCCCTTATTATTTCATTATTTTCATTTTGAATACTTTTACTAACATTTGAATTTTGTATTTCTTGAAAATTATTATTTTGATCGACCAAATCATCCATTATTTTATTTTCAAGTGAATTTTGCTTATCATTATCATGATTTCCGTTTTCATTTTCATTTTGAATTTGATGAAAAATAAAATTTTGATTTTTCCTTTCCAAAACTTCCATTATTCTATTGTCCTCTGAAATTTGAATATTTTCCTTAGTATGACTTTTAGTTGTATTTTGACCACCTTCAAAATTGACATTTTGACTAACCAGAACTTCCGTTATTTTATTTTCAAGTAATTTTTATTTCCATTATCATGACTTTGACTTTCGTTTTGCATTTTCAGACCATTAAGATTTTGACTATGTACCCTTTGAATTTTAACATTTTCATTTTGCATAATTTCATGATCAATATTTTCAAAATTTTTATCACCTTTTTGATTTTGCATAATTTTGATATCCGTATTTTCGCTTCCATGCTGAATATTTTCATTCATATTTTAAACATTTACAATATGTACACTTTGTACAGTATAACATTTTTTTGATTGAATCTCAATTATTTCACCGTTACCGTTATATTAACTTTCACTTTGTACTTTTTGTGCTAAATGACATTTTTTTGCGTGAATATCATCGATTTCACTGTCCATATCATATTTTTTCATCAATTCTTCTGCACTTTGTACATTTTGTTCGATATAACATTGGGTAGCGTGAATTTTAATTGGTTCATCTTTCATGTTATATTTATTTCTAATGGTCAATATATTTGCTTTTCCAATTTCAATTATTCGAAACGGTCCTTGAAATCTTGTTTTGAAATTTTTAATCACTCCTACTCGCATATTTTTATTTAACGTAATTTTAATCTTTTTTTGATTACAAATTACAATATCAATTTTGTTATTTTTTATTACAGTTCGAATTGCACCAAATGGAAAGAGTAATTTTGCGTGTTTTGTGGGGATAAAGATAACTTCCTTATTCTGAATTTCCAGACTTATGTCGAATTGTTCTGCAATCAACTGATTTGGTTGCAACGAAATCCTGCGTGTGAGCGTGACAAAGACCTGGACGTCAAGATTTCACTTTTCATTAACACATTCTTTTTCAGCAAAATCATTAACCTTTCCATTTTTAGGAAAATTGGCCTCATCGACCTGTGCAATTTTTTTACTGTCATAATAACCATTTTTAATATTTTCATTAAATTCAAATATGCCTTTAACTTCATCATGTGTGACAATTGGCTTATTTGCAGTAGTTACCATTTTAAACTCATTCTCTGTATCAACAATTTTATTATTTTCATCATTTGAACAAGCATAGTCATTAACATGGCTACCTTTAAAAATTTGTGTATCAATTTGCGAAACTTTACAACTAGTTTCCTTAATTTCATCAAACTTTTTATTATCGATCTGAGTCGATTTTGAGTTAACTTCATTTTTGTGCTCATCATTTAAATTTATTTTTGCATTGCACGCCTCATTTTCATTTTTAATAACTTCTTTAACTCCTGTATTTTTCTTATTTGTAATGTTTTTACCTATAATATTTTCTACACATGTATTTTCCTCAATTTTCTTTTAATTAATATTTGCTTCACTCTTTAGACTTTGGACGAATTTATCGAACCTCACCCATCCGTGTTGAGAAAGAAAAGCTGGAATTGTGGAAGTAAACTCATCATTCGGGCAAGGAACCTGGGTAAATTTCTGCATGCTTTCAATACCATTTATTTCTTTATTGTCATTGTTATTTTCTTGTGCTTTGATTTGATTTAACTGCAAATAGGGGACTGGGCTTCGCGTGCGAACCTCCCTTTCATCATATTGCATTTTATTTCCGTTATCATTGTAACTCGATATCTTATTTCGCGTTTGCGATTTTTCTCTTCTAGATTGGGACTTTGGTCTATTTTTTAAATTTTGACTTGGCCAAAGCCCCTCCGTCAGTTTAAAGACCCGCTATGGTTTCTTTCTTGTCTCTGAACTCTTTCTTTCGCAAACGTTTGCCTATTTGACCGACTATCATTTATTTCTCTGAATCCGCTATTTTGCGTATTACGAAAACCATTACTTTGCCCATTTCTAAATCAGTTACTGTTTTCATTTCCAAATCCGTTACTATTTTCATTTCTAAATCCGTTACTATTTTCATTTCTAAATCCACTTCTTTTATTCCCATACTTATTTACTTCATAATTATTTTGTGCGTTTTGATTATGCCAACATGTCGAAAAATAATGACCTCTTTTACCGCATCCTATGCATTATATAATTTCATTTTGTGATTTTTGCTGTCTTCTCCGATGATTAACATGAAATTTTCTGCCCATATTTTCGTTGCGATCAATTGTATTTATTTCTGAACGGTCACCTTGTTCCTCCATAATTTTCTTCAAATGTTCAACAAATTCTACTGCTTTGTCAAAATTATTAATATTTATTTTCCTAATTTCAAATGCAAGATCTTCTCTTAAAGTATCTAACAATTTTGAAAGCATTAAATTGTTTTTAATTTCAAACATTTCATTAGTTGAGTTATTTCCTACAAATTCATTTGTTGCATTAGAAATATTTAACGCTAGCTCAGCTACCTTCATACCTGGCTTCATCTTTATTTTATTTAAATTTATTTGCTTTTGCATCATAGTAACAGGTGCTTTAAATTGTTTCCTCAAAATTTGTTTAACTTCTCCCATATTGTTTGCATTCTGTAATTCCCTTTTTTTTGTCAAAAATTCTAAAGTCTTTTCTTTTACTCTCGTTTTTACAATTATTACTTTATTCTCTTCTGACCATTCGGCCATTTCTGCAATATTTTGAAATTGCGTTAAAAAAATTCAATGTCCTCATTTTCTTTTCCATTAAAAAAAGGCAATACATTAATCAAATTAAAGTTATCCATTCTTACTCTAGGATTTTCACTTCTTTCTATTTGTGACCTATCGGAGACATTTGGCGTCTCGAATTTCGAATATTCCTTTGAGGCATTTAACACAAAATTATCCCTTCCAAAATTTTCTAACTTAATCTAAATAACATGAATACACTTCAAAAATACTGCACATAAAACACTTCATGCAATAAAAATATTCTTAACATTATAATAAATTTTTCACACACTCTTTTCAATTAAAATATATTCAACTCTTTTCATTTTCAAAGTGATTGTGCATATTTATTTTTTACCAATGCAAAAATTTGGTCAACATATGCTCCTCCAAAATTTACATTCATTTCTTTATTTAAATTATTTCTATCCATCTCATAATAATTTATTACAATTTTCATTTAAATTTATGACTTACACAAAAGCGTCACGGTAACCAAAATATGGCATATAAAATGAAATAGAAGAACAAGTTTTAGTTTAACCTTTAAATATTATTAATTATATTATTTATCGTTGACAAGGCCGTTAAAACTCATTAGTGGAATTAACATTTAAATCGTACATCGCTCGTTGTTGTGCCGCAATAAACCCTCCAATTATTTTTACCTTTTGTGTAAGTCCTGAAAATAATTATTAATTAATATTAAAAGATTAGACTATTTTAAAACTTAAACAATATCATTTATTAACAACATCAATTTATCAAAAGCACCAATTTTCATAAATATCAATTTTCATTTATTATCAATTTTCATTTAATTATTTTAGCGAGGGGAGATATGCGAGCAGAAATATTAGTTTTACGAGGGAGTCTAGGACCTGTTATTATGAGTACTAACCTTCAAGTTCAATCTTGGGCTTGTCATCATTCTTGCCACAACTCAGGGGTGTATGGCTCCTACTCGTACTTCAATCAAAATTCGTGATTATTTTCTTTTCATGTCTGATCTCCATCTCTGCATCTCCAACCTCTAAGTCATCTCTGCAATACTCCTTTCGTATATCTCACTTCGACTGATACTTCATATCTGCAACTGCTAGGTCATGGTTGTTGTTGTTGAAACCCAGACCGTCCGACCTACCAGAAAGGTGTAAGGTAACTGTTTGGACAGTCGGGAAGTGCCACCCAATTTAGACCGGCACCCAGTGGGGGAGGCATCCACAGGGACCGTACCCTCCTTACCCTACCACCAACCTCTCGGAAGGACTTTCGGACCCACATGTTTAACGGGATCGTACTCCGCATGAACACGGCGGCAGTTTTGGCAGTGGCTGGAATCGAACCCGGGCCTACCGAGTGCAACTCCAGCGCGCTAACCAATGGGCTACCGCGCCCTAGGTCATGGTTGTGAAATACTCGTGATTCGACTGATTTTCACATATCTTACTCTTAAGTCATGACAGTGTAAATACTCGTACTCTAACTGCAACTCCTAAGTCATGTTAACTGCTAGGTCATATTAACTTCGCTCATTTTGTAAATCCGTTTTTGACTTCTGGTTCCTTCGGCGGGGGGGGGGGAGGGGTAGCTCCGCCCTTCTTCCCCTTGACGCTCATTGGTTCTTCTGATCCCAATGGCATCACTTCACAGCCCCTCTCAGCCCCTGTGGCCTGGCAGACCTAAATTTATAGCGTTTGACCTAAAAGTTCAAGTTGTCGTAAAGTTCGGCGGCAGCCAGACTCAAGCTTTCTTTTCCTTAAAGGACACCATGAATAATCAAATAAAAATGTCTCTTGTGAGAACAATTTATGGTCTCACAATGTATTTATTAGTTTAAACTGTTTCTAAGATAATAGATTTTAAAATTTAAAACATTTTTGCAATTGGAAGTGTATCTCTGTGGCTAACGGTTGAGGATAGAGCCACTGGGCAGCGATAGCACTGGACACCCTGTATATAGGAGCTTTTGATCAGGGGTAGAAGGATACAGTCCCTCTGCTTGTCACCCCATTGGGTTTCGGTCTAAATTGAGTGACTAAAAATATAATGAGATTCTCCTCTTGTGCGCCAGGGTAACGTGGTATGCTGGTAAATGGTTCAAGCTTCGACCACAGATTTGGGGAATGAGTAAATTATAAAGTGCTTGACAATTACAAAAGCAAAGCAATACATTTGTATAATTTTAAATTTTCTAAAACACGATATAAAATTTGAAAAAAAATATGTATGTTACATAAGTAAATACCGGAAATTTGAGTAGCAATATTTCAATATGATGTACAAATACTTCAGTATACCATGATTAAAGATAACATCCAATATAAAATGGTGATTATATTGATAACAAAGAAAACTTTTAATTTGGGTTCTTGCATCCGTTTCTCACGAAATTCCAAAATTCTTTAACAAAATCGTATAATCTGAAATTCATTAAATAGTATATATGCGTTAAAATAATAATAATAATGATAATATGAGATATACTTATTGCTCATAATTTTGGCTTGAGATGGTTTGAAGCATGCAATTCACGTTTAGTGACACTCCTCGTGTAAATCGGTCGAAATTACTTGAAAATCGGACGAATATTACGTTATATATAAATCATACTCTAAATCGGTCGAACGTTAAACGCCTTTTGCAATACTGTGGTCATTCGATTACTGTGTATTCATGGAAGATAATTAAAAAGTTGAAATTTGAAGATCATGCTGATTACTTTTTAATGATGCATTTCTACCCCCTTATTCAAAGCCGGAAAACCACACACAAAAGCCTTAATTAGTAAAAAGTTCTTTTTTATTTGGGATAAAAATCGTACAATTCATGGAAGAAAAGAAAAAGAAGAAAAATCATCTGTTCCTTAATAATTTAACTTCGAATTCCCCTTTTTGTAATATAACCTAGTGATGCATAAAAATTTTAGGTATGTATCTTAAAAAATATCCTCTCTTCTTTTATGTTTTTTTTTGCAATTTTTTTAAAGTTCTTTCATAAATTAAAAGTGGTAGACATTTCAAATATGCAAATGAAAGAATACAGTAGAATGCGTTTTCTGGTTTGGATGTTTTTGGTTTCTTTTCTGTTTCAATTTCTCTTGTACGAGACAAATATTTTTTTATGAAATATAATAGAAAACATAATGAATTGTTTGTTTGATTTTTACTTTCCCTGCAATACATGCTAATGCAAAGAGAAAATTATTGGACCCGTGCCGAAAACCACAACTTGAGTTTTCGACGGATCTACACGTTTTAGGACCACTAGAAAGCGACCAAACTATTTTAACGTGACGTCTCTGTGTGTATATCTGTCTGGCCAGATTTTGTATCCACTCTAACTGAAAACTAATTGACCGAATTCCATAAAATTTGGTAGGTAAGTCCCTTGTAGGTAACCCTGGTGCTGATTAGATAATGGCACGATTCTTAATAAAAGAACCTGCCTATTTTGTGAAATGGCCCACAAAAATTGTTTGTACTATTCTAGCTGAAATATTAATAGACCAAGCGAAAAAACCGCAAAATCGTTAAATCCATACATAAAAGAATACGTATGCTTAAATATATTAATTAAATGCTTATTTGATACGTAATTTTTGGCTACGAAAATATTAAGCCCAATTCCAATTATTTTATTTCCAAGATATTGAATTTTCTTCAATTAGTCGTCATTTTCATTCATTTAGCGTCATTTTTATCAAATTGGCGAGATTTTTGTTAATTTGGTAACAATTAAAAATGTCGCCAAGTTGGCGACATTCCGCCAAATTCTTCGCCAAAATCTTGCCAAGCGTTATGGACGGAGAAATAAGTTATCGTTACAGCAGATAAATGACTATTGGCGTTCAAATACAAAAGTATTACTCAAAGTGCCTTTTTCATGAATGGAACGAGCTAGATCCACAAAACTAATGTCACCAAATTTATCGCATGGTATTACATATGAAAAGTGAACATGTTTCTCAAAGGAAATATATATTTTTTTTATTGTATATAATTTTTTGAAAAATGTGCAATATCTCGAGAAAGGTTCATGTTAACGTTCTAAAATTTATGTCAATCGTTTTCTAATGAAAAATTACATAAGAAATGTCTATTTGCGTAACGTTATTAGCGGTTTTGATTTTTTGACGATTTTTTTAAAATTTCACTCGAAAATTTAGGGGGGTTCTGAACATTCGATTGCGCATAAAAACATTAGGCTTCCAGTGTTTACGGATTGTGATTTTTGTATCAAATTTCGTTCGAATCGGTCCATTCGTTCGTCAGTTATCGTCTCCACAGACTCACTGATACACACACACACATACTTTCACACACACACACACATACTTTCACACACACACACACACACACAGACATACACAGACATCACTTCAAAAATGTTTGATTCGTGATCAGGGATGCTTGAAACGAGCTCTCCCGTCGAAAACTCGAATTCGAATTTTCGACCCCGTCACAATACTTTCCTTATACATTATGTATATAAGGAAAGTAATAAAAAATTTCTGATTGACCAAATTTCTCTAAGGGGATCGTATAAAAATTTAAAAAGTATACCTTTTTGAAAATTAATGGGCGGACTATTACATTAACGGGCGGACTATTTCCTACCTTACTTTCAACATTTTTGCAATTTACATTGCCCACTTATCTCCAAAAGGTAAAGAAGACCGTTTCAAACATTTTGGGACACCCTGTATACATTTTTGGACACTCTATATAAATAGCATCTTCTATGAGATATTTACTATTTATAAATAACTGCCATAGTCTATAGTGTACACAGATTTCGCTAAGGCGTTTGATAATATCCCCTTTAGAATTTTAATGTGGAATATTTATGCTTTTATATTTTTTGCAATACATAGTAATGTATAGGGAAAGTATGGGAATCATGACGAAAATCGCAACTCGAGTTTTCGACGGATCTACCCGTTTTGGGATCTCTAGAATACGAAAAAACTACTTTTAATGTGACGTCTGTGTGGCATATATTGATAAAGGGTTCTGAAATGAAGTAATGGGCGGGACCGGAGGCGGGGCGCTTGTAACGTAACACACATACGTTCGAGATCTGTTCAATTTGAAGTTATTTGATGTATTTCACAAAGAGGATTTTCATTAGTTTGCTATTTAAATGTTCTAAAGCAAGCGGATTCAATTTTTTTGTCTTCATCGTATTACGGAGCGAAACATTTCGATGTAAGTAAAGCATCTTTTTATATTTACGAATGTTTAATTATCGAAACTTACTCGCATCAATATATACGAGATTCAATTTTTTAGTCTTCATCGTATTCGAATGGAAACATTTCTATGTAAGTAAAGCATCTTTTTCTGTTTACGCATGTTTAATTATTGAAACTCATTCAAACTACGATTCATATTAGAGCACATAATGAAATTTTTAAAAATATTTCAGCGAGCTGGGCATTTTTCTTTAGATTAGGTGTATTTTAAAACATCTGGTGTATTGTAAATTTATCTTGCTGAAAATTTTAATACCATGTTAATCATTAGTATTATTTTGTGTTAAATTCGAGTTTCTCTTACTTCCAAGTTTTCTACAACATATTTATAATAATGAGCCAACGGCCCTACCGTGCTGAAAATACCGGTTCTCGTTAGATCACCGAAGTCAAGCAGCATCGGACGCGGTTAGTACTTGGGTGAGTGACCACCTGGGAACACCGCGTGCTGTTGGCAGATTTCGGGCGTGGAAGGCCGGTGGTTTGCGCGCTAGATTTGCACGCTGCCACAACTGCCGCCGTGCTCATCCGGAGTACGATCACGTTAATGGATCCGTAAGTCCTTCTGAGAGGTTGGTGGTAGGGGAAGTAGGGCACGGTCCCTGTAGATGCCTCCCCCACTGGGTTCCGGTCAAAATTGAGTGGCACTTTCCGGCCGTCCAAACGGTTACCTTACACCTTTCTGGTAGGTCGGACGGTCTGGGTCTCAACAACAACAACATATTTATAAAGCTTTCAAACATGAATATCAAATAACTTTATTCTCTTTTTAATGTTTTCTTGCTACAATTAGAGATGACAATTAGTAAATAGTATTGCACGATTCATATAGTTACAATATTTCACAACTACCTAATATATAACCCACTGCATTTTATAAACAATGGACCCCACTGTAACCCCTTAATCTGTTGTTTCTAGTACACTCCAAAATATTTAATATAATATAACATTGAAGCATTGATAATCTAAATTACTTCACAGGAATGCTGTTGAGAATCTGAGATTTGATTTAAATTTTTATGTCAGCTTTATATGTTCATGGATGCAGTTATCTTATCTGCAATGAGAACCTGATTCAAACTCTGGGAATATCTTCTATAGGCGAAGTTCTCTAAAGAGTTTAATTTTTAATAAATTAGAAGCTGGCTGCATGGTAGCACTGAATATATCAGTCCCCATAGAAATTCACATTATTGTGGCATATATCAAGTTTTCTTGCTGCCATTGCGGGTATTAACTATTCCATGTTGATAACATGGATTAATTGTTGATAACATGTTGATAACATGCTTTTAACATTGATAACATGGATCCATGTTGATAACATATATTTTTAAATAAAATAAAAATATAACTTACTTCATATTGCGTTATACAAATGAGTACTTAAAATGTTAACGGAATTGTACACAAATATTTTTTCAGAAATTATTTAAAACTGTGATTCGTGTACAGGGATAACTAAAACGTGCAAATCCATGAGAGTAAGAAAGTCAATTTTTTTTAAACTATACTAAAAATTTACATGCATGATGATTTAAAAAAAAATTATATGCATCCTGAGATTGTTATTTAAAAACATCATATCAATTTCATACCGAATAGTTAGATATGTGTGACGGCAAATCTTCCATTTTTATTTCATTTTAATAAATTTGAAAATTAACTCTTTTTACAATGCTTTTTAAAAAGAAAGTAACTTTACAAGTTTTTGATTATTTAGTTTTTTAATTTTTAGCAGGATGGATCAGTCATGATAAAATAATATGGGGAGACAGAAAACCGGGGTCCAAAATTTGCAAATATAAAGTTTCATGATATATATTTTAGCTAGGTTACATTTAAAACTTAAAGTGGTGCCAGATTATCAAATGTCGAACTAAAATGGGGTAAGAGATGAGAAAAATTAATTTAAAACAAAATATTGAGCAATAAATATATTTTATTCCAAAAGCATTAGACAGAATGGATTACACTACACAGTACGTTGTTGTTGTTGAAACCCAGACCGTCCGACCTACCAGAAAGGTGTAAGGTAACTGTTTGGACGGTCGGGAAGTGCCACCCAATTTAGACCGGAACCCAGTGGGGGAGGCATCCACAGGGACCGTACCCTCCTTCCCCTACCAAAAACCTCTCGGAAGGACTTTCGGACCCTCATGTTTAACGTGATCGTACTCCGCATGAACACGGCGGAAATTTCGGCAGTGGCTGGAATCGAACCCGGGCCTACCGAGTGTAACTCCAGCGCGCTAACCAATGGGCTACCGCGCCCACTACGTGTAGTGAAAAACATTTACATTAATTTATATATTATAATGTAAACTTTGATAAACAGAAATCTGTATACAAAAGCATTTAGTATATTGCAATAAATATACCTTAGTACAGCTGAATGTACCTGAACATAGCCGATTTCAGAAATTTAGGGTCCAACGCGACAAATATGCACCACTCCCTATTTTACAAATTATTGATCTATTTTCAGAAACAGTTTAGGCAAAAAACAAGAAAGATCAACCGTGCTTAAAGTATTCATTATGAAACACTTTCCAACTTCAATGCAATTTTATTTAAACAAGTCTAAAATGCAATACATTCCTCGGTAATATTTTGAAACTTACCACAATACTGCATTAATTTATTATATTTGAAAACTTAAACCTTCATCGAATAAAATGAACTTCATTCAAATAACGGCATTGAAATATAAATTGCCTGGTTTAAACATCTCTAAAATGTTATACATTCCTCGGTAATAGTTTTAGAATTATTATAATACTACGATGATTCATTATATTTGAAAACTTCCATCGAAAACAACTGAAATTAATTCAAATGACGTCATAGAAAAAATAACACGTCTGGATCTCTCTATAAAAACAGGATTTCATTCATAACTTTCTCCCATTCATTTCATTCATCACATTACTATAATAATTTATTTTATTTAAACATTTTATTTAAGACCATGGAGCTACAAATAATTAAACTCTATGCTTAAAACTTCATCGAAAAAAATCGCCCTTCTCTTTATAAAATCAATTAATATTTCATTCATATCAGCCATGCAAACTCCATGGACTAAATTATTTTGTGTTAAAAAATACAGAAATTCTAATACAACTCATTCTACATATTTTGCTGTTTACATTTTACATAGGTGAAAAATAGGCTTAGTTGTAGAAATAATCAAATTTAGATGAGCATTTAAACTCAAATATATTGTCATTGCGTTGTTTCAGTATGTAGATGCACAGAATTTAAGCAAAAATAAAGTAGTTTTAGGACGGATACAACACTCAATATGAATTAAAAAGAACTTAAAAAATCACGATTTGGAAACAAGATGGATGCCATATATCATTTTGAAGTGGGTCATGTGATCGTTTCATATCATGGTCACGTGATCGTTTCTTATAAGAGGTGTAATTATTATTTTAATTTTTATTTAAAAAACTACTGAATATATTTCGCTGATTTTTTTTTATATATTTTATGAAACAATTTGAATATTACCTAAAATTTTCGAAGCAATTTGTGAATTTTAAATCCGCTTAAAAAATGTTTGAAAAATTAGGTCCCATAGGGCTCAATGTATTTCATTTTTTCAACCCGGGTTCAATCCAAAACTAATTGGGTGATATTATTCATTTATATTCCCATAGGTCCTACAGACCGTCTGAACAACATACTAAAATTTCATTTTGATTAAGTCATTTTTACGGCATTTATCGTGCTAACGGACAGACAGACAGACAGACAGAATGAACAAAGTCATAAACACTTTTCAACTTTGTTGTAAAGTGTTAAAAAGGGCCCGGATGGCGAAACAGTCCTGTTGTGAGTGCACAGGAATTGCTCACGGATGACCCGAATTTGCCTCTCAGCTTTGCCCAAACTACTATGTGTTCATGCGGAGTACGGGAACGTTCAATATGTGGGCCTGTAAGTCCTTCTGTGATGTTGGAGTAGAGGAAGAAAGTCCCTGTGGATGCTGCCCCCACTGGGTTTCGGTCTAAACTGCGTTGCACTTCCCGGCCATTTAAACATATACCTGAATAAAAAATGGGTCAGATGGTCTGGGTATAAAAAAATGAAGCCTCCAGGGCCCCAATACAAAGTGTTCTTTTGTTTTACCTATCAGCCACTCTGTACTAGACTACCATTTGAGAGATATGCAGGACTGCTTCAGGTAATTTTATTAACATTATATGCAGGGAAAACACTTTATATACACGGAAAACTTCATTTTAGTTAGAATATAAAAATCAGGGAAAATATATAAGAAAATAAATAGACCACTTACCAGCTTTCATTTTTCATTTGGCAAAAATTTAATTAAGCAAAACCCCAAATGTGTATTCTTATATTACATTCAAGATTGATTTGGATCCCATAAGAAATTTTTACCTTGATCTTAAAATATAGTAAATTTCTTTGTTATAGACAACTATGCCACTTCTAATTTATATTAAAAAAAATTGAAGCAAATAATAAATAAAAATCAAAGAATGTAGGGTGAAACTGGATAAACTTAAACATCAGGATATATGAGATGAATTTCTCATATGTTTTAAAAATATCAATTCCATACGTCGAGTTTTTTACTCTGAAAAATATCGAAACAACTCTATAATAACATTTATAATTTAGCAATTTTCCAAGTCAAATCCCCTATTAACTATTAAGTAAAACAGCGACTCCCTTGTAGCTTAGACATGCCTATCAAAGGCCTGTCGTAGCTCGAGTATAAATTGTGTGCATATTTTCTTTTAGTTCCATTTCCAATGGAATATCTTTCGACGTTGATAGACAGAGAAAGATTCGTCTGTCCTGAAAATCCCGCTTGACGCTTAGCTTTACAAGACGAAGTAAAAATGCTTTGTTTATTTACACACAGAGAACGCTTTATCCATTCATTTTGGATAATACATAATTAACATAAAAGTAAATTGATCTTAAATTATTTGGATAGAAGCTATCTACCTTGTCTGATATAAAACCAAAATAAAATATTTCTACAAAACTAACTCTTTATAAAAAATTCAAACAAAATTCTAATATGTTACATATATAAACCTAAAAGATTACCGAATTGATTCAGTGGTGTGCAGCGATATTTTACATTAGGCTAGCACAACATTTAACTTTGGTATATAAAACAATAGGAAAAAAAATCTGATGTGGGCAACACATGACTTTCCTTATATAATGCAATGAATTTACTACTTTTACAGTAAAAAATAGGTTTTTCTTATAGTAGATACTTATATTCTTTCCAAGATATTGAATTTTCGACAATTAGTCGTCATTTTCATTGATTTAGCGTCATTTTTATCCATTTGGCGAGATTTTCGTTAATTTGGCAACATTTCAAAAAGTCCCCAAGTTGGCGACATTCCGCCAAAATCTTGCTAAGCGTTATGGACGGAGAAATAAGTTATTCTCATTGCAGATATTGGCAAGACTATTGGCATTCAAATACAAAAGTATTACTCAAAATATCTTTTCTCATGACTGGAACAAGCTAGATCCACGAGAATGATGTCCCCAAATTTATCGCATGATATTACATATGAAAAGTGAATATGTTTCTCAACAGTTAATATATTTTTTATAATTTATGGGATTTTTTGATAAATTTATTTGAAAAATGTGCAATATCTCGAAAACGGTTCATACTAGCGGTCTAAAGTTTTTGTCAATCGTTTTCTAAGGAAAAATTATATAAGAAATGTCTATATGCGTAAATTTATTGAAGGTTTTGATTTTTGGATGATTTTTTCAAAATTTCACTCGAAAATTTAGGGGTTCTGGACATTCGATTACATTATAAACAATAGGCTTCCAGTATTCACGTATTGTGATTTTTGTACCAAATTTTATTCGAATCACTCTATTCGTTGTTGAGATATCGTCTCTACAGTCTCACTGACATACACACACACACAGACATCCCCTCAAAAATGTTTGATTCGTGATCAGGGATGCTTGAAACGTGCTCTCCCGTCGAAAACTCGATTTCGAATTTTCGACCCGTCACAATGCTTTCCTTATACATTATGTATATAGGGAAAGTAATATATTACAGTCAACCCTCCTATAACGCGGTACTCTCATAACGCGGTTTCCGTATAATGTGGAACAAAAATTGAAGCAGCCCTCTCTTAAGGCGGTACTCATTAAACGCGGTAGTCTTATAACGTGGTTTCTTTAAAATACAACTCAATTAGTTTAAGCAGACTCCCTATAGCATGAAATTTTCTATTACGCTTTTACAGTCAAAATTAATGGGAAATTCCCCTGTTTTTTCATCCACGTACATCACCATATTTCAATTTCAGTTATCAGGGAAATCCCCTGTAAAATTTAATACATTCACTTCAAATGCATTGGCAGACGAAAATATGGCTAAAGAATGAGTTTTAAATTTCAATTTAAATTATACGAAAAGGGGACTGGGTTTGGGTAAACAATTAGGAAATTACTTTATTGAAAATGATCCTTCAACAGTGCGAAGTGCAACATTTAAAAGATAATTACAAAATTACTTAGCTCCTTATAGAGAGATTTTGGTAGAGTTACAAAATAAAACTACATTTGAAAACGAAAATGAAGATATGCAAAGTGAAAACGACATCAAAAGAAAAAGAATTAGGTCACTAATATTTAACATCAATGATGAATGTTAATATGATTTTGGTTCGAAAAAAGTTATTAAGTTTATATTTTGCATTGTTTTTTCAATTTTCTTATATGAAGTTTTAATAAAAATAATTCGAAATATGTAAATATATATTTATTGCCTTTTGTATCTATAAACTTATATTTCATACCCATATTCATCATAACATGGTACTCTAAAAATGCAGTTTTATATAACGTAGAACAAATCAGCCTGATTTATATGTTCTGGGTTTCACTTAATGCGGTTTTTGTATAAAGATGTACGAATTTTCTGTTTTGTACTAATTCTGAGTTACTTATAACGCGGTTTCCATATAACAGGGTACAAATTAATATGATTTGCCCTAATCTGAGTTTTTTATAACACGGTACGAATTAATGGCGTTATAGGAGAGTTGAATGTACTGGTGAACCTATTTGTACATAAATTCCAATCTTCTACTTTTTTTCAAACACATTAACGACATCAATATATGTACATTTTCGTGGAAATTAAGAGTTTTTATTTCTCATATTTGAAGAAAACTGTTTAAGATGCAATAAAAGTTTGTATCTTTGTTATTAGATGATACATCATTACATATCAATATCACATTTCACTGATTCACAAATACAAATTCTGCTGAAATTTTATAGTAAAAGAATTTAATTTTTTTGTAAATTGATATTAGTTAAGCAATGTTTGCATTACTTTTATGGACTGCATACCACTGGATAAAATTTAACTAAAACTGATAATATTTGGGACACATTTGAAAAGATTCTACGATTATGATAGTTGACCACCACCCATGACCAGAGCGTTCAAAAACTTTTTCATAACAACTACCATTTGAAAACTTGTTTCCATCACAGTCCAGTTATAGCCAGAATGACCAAGGACTTTTCCCATCGATGTTATGTGGTCACATGATACACAGAATACTTGCTTTGCTTGAAATGCTATCTAGAACCGTGCAGATTAACCATGCTGTTTTTCTCTCTAGTGAGTGACCTGATAACTGATTAACAATTGTTAACTGAGACGACCATTCAGTTAACTTTTCAGTTAACTTTTCAGTTAAGTTTTACAATACTTTTCAGTAAAGTTTTACAATAAAATCAATGCGAAGCTCATTGATTATTTCAAAGCTGGGCCAAGTCTTGTTTAATAAAAATGATTACAGAAAATGAAAATCGCAACAAAATTACTTACTTCTACAAAAGAAAGTTTGTCGAATGAAAGTTTGTCCAAAAGTACAAAAAAAATTAGTTAAAATATATAGTATCTACATGTGTGTATTCTTGCATTTTATAACTATTTATTACAAGGCATGGGGTGGTTTGTGTAAAAAGGTGCTGGCATGAATTGTTATAAAGATTGGAAAATAATTGATCAGTTGCACATGCATTATAATTTTTACATATATAGATGCCTTTAAACATTTTAGCCAGAAAAACACTGGAAAGTCTGCTGAGATTTTATAAACAGCAAAAACTTCATTGTGTTCATCTAGCCTTTCTGACATTTGACAAAATATGCTCTTTTTTACCGTGTACGCTTATACACGATTGCTAAGAATTTGATATTTTTGTAAACACTTGAATTCCATATAAAACAATCTTGAAATGATGTTAGATTACTGCTAAAAGGAAATATGCTTTATTAAACATATTAAAATATAACGCCTACTCGATTGATAATTCCTTAAAAAATTATATCCAGCATAATAACCATAATAATATTACAGCGTAAAGGAGGGAAAAAGGATGTAGCGGAAGCCAAGTGACGTATGGGTTCTACGTCACAATGGTCCCGTCTCCAGTCCCGAACATTACTTAATTTCAGAGCCCCATATATGCGTCTTTGTGTGTGTGTCTGCCTAAATGTGTGTCTGTCTGTGCAATGTGTATATCCCTTCTAACTCAAAATCTAATGACTGAATTCCATAAAATTTGGTAGGTGACCCTATTAGTTTGGTGTGACCCTATTAGTTTTTTACTTTCCTTATATACATAATGTATAAGGAAAGTATTGTGACGGGGTCGAAAATTCGAATTCGAGTTTTCGACGGGAGAGCACGTTTCAAGCATCCCTGATCACAAATCAAACACTTTTGAAGTGATGTCTGTGTGTGTGTGCGTGCGTGTGTGTGTGAAAGTATGTGTGTGTGTATGTGTGTGCGTCAGTGAGTTTGCGGAGACGATAACTGACGAACGAATAGACCGATTCGAACGAAATTCGGTACAAAATCACAATCCATAAACACTGGAAGCCTATTGTTTTTAAACGTAATCGAATGTACAGAACCCCCCTAAATTTTAGAGTGAAATTTTGAAAAAATCGTCAAAAAATCAAAGCCGCTAATAAAGTTACATAAATAGGCATTTCTTATGTAATTTTTCATTACAAAACGATTGACATAAATTTTAGAAAGCTAACATAAACCGTTCTCGAGATATTGCATATTTTTCAAAAAAATTATCAAAAAGTTATATAAAATAAAAAAAAATATTTCCTATTGTGAAACATGTTCACTTTTCATATGTAATACAATGCGATAAACTGGGTGACTTCATTCTCGTGGATCTAGCTCGTTCCATTCATGAAAAAAGATACTTTGAGTAATAATTTGCATTTGAACGCCAATACTCATTTATCTGCTGTAAGAATAACTTATATATTTCTCCATCCATAACGCTTGGCGAGATTTTGGCAACAAATTTGGCGAAATGTCACCAACTTGGCGACATTTTTAACTGTTGCCAAATTGATAAAAATGACGCTAAATCCATGAAAATGACGACTAATTGAAGAAAATTCAATATCTTGGAAAGAATATAAGTATCTACTATAAGAATAAAATTTTTTTAACTGTAAAAGAAGTAAATTCATTGCATTATATAAGGAAAGTCATGTGTTGCCCACATCAGATTTTTTTTTTGTAGGATTCGGTAAAAAAGAACCCACCTCTTTCTTTGCAAAATGGCAGGCAAAAATCTCATGTATCCACTCTATCTGAAATACTAATTGATCAAATTTCACAAAATTTGGTAGATAAGTTACTTGTGGGATACTCTGGTGCTGATTAGATTTTGGTATTATTCGAAAAAGAACAACCTGCCTTTTTTTACGAAATGGCCCTCAGAAATCGCCAAAATCTAAAAAAAAAGCTACGTATGTTCAAATATATCAATGAAATGCTTGTTTTATACGTAATTTTTGATGAGGAAAAAAATAAGAACAACTGTATTACTGTAAGACTAACCATTCTTGAGATATTTGAGATTTTTCGCATTTAGTTATGCCACTTTTAGAAAATTGTCTAATTACCGAATAAAAACAGAAATTGAATTAAAAATGCAAATTTAGTGTAATTTTGTGCAATTAAACTCAATTTAATGAATTATTAAAAAATAAAAAAAAATGAATTTGAGTCTGTAGGGAAATCAATGATGACTCATTGATGATGACGACATGGAAAATGACGACTCATTGACGAAAATTCAATATCTAGGAAAGAGTATAAATAACTACTATAAAAATATTCTATTTTTTACTGCAAAAGTAGTAAATTCATTCCATTGTATAAGGAAAGTCATGTGCTGCCCACATCATATTTTTATTATTATTATTACTTTCCTTATATACAATAATGTAAAGGAAAGTATTGTGACACGGTCGAAAATTCGAATTCGAGTTTTCGACGGGAGAACACGTTTCAAGCATCCCTGATCACGAATCGAACATTTTTGAAGTGATGGCTGTGTGTGTGTGTATGTGTGTGTGTGTGTGTGTGTGTGTATGTGTGTGTGTGTCTGTGTGTCTGTGTGTCTGTGTGTGTGTGTGTGTGTCAGTGAGTCTGTGGATACGATAACTGAAGAACGAATGGACCGATTCGAACGAAATTTGGTACAAAAGTTACAATCCGTAAACACTGGAAGCCTATTGTTTTTATATGCAATCGAATGTTCAGAACCGCCTAAATTTTCGCGTGAAATTTTGAAAAAATCATCACAAAATCAAAACCGCTAATAAAGATACTCAAATAGGCATTTCTTATGTAATTTTTCATTAAAAAACGATTGACATAAATTTTAGAATGCTAACATGGAAAGTTCTCGAGATATTGCACATTTTTAAAAAAAAATTATCAAAAAGTCATATAACATAAAAGTAAAATATTTCCTATTGAGAAATATGTTCACTTTTCATATGTAATGCCATGCAGTAAATTTGGTGACATCATTCTCGTGGATCTAGCTCGTTCCATTCATGAAAAATATACCTTGAGTAACTTTTGTATTTGAACTCCAATAGTCATTTATCTGCTGTAAGGACTTATTTCTTCGTCCATAACGCTTGGCGAGATTTTGTCGACGAATTTGGTAGAATATCGCCAACTTGGCGATTCTTTTAAATGTTGCAAAATTAACTATAAACTCGCCAAATGGATAAAAATGAAACTAAATCAATGAAAATGACGACTCATTGACGAAAATTCAATATCTTGGAATGAATATAAATATCTACTATAAAAATAATCTATTCTGTTACTGTAAAAGTAGTAAATTCTTTGCATTATATAAGGAAAGTCATGTGCTGCCCACATCAGATTTTTATTATTTGCAATCGAATTCAATTGCTAGTTATTACCATCTATATACCATGTATTGCTAGTTATTACCATCTATGCCATAGCTATAGTTATTACCATCGTGTCTAGTATGTTTGGTTATTTCTATTATGGTACGAAATTAAGTATTATAAGTAAAGATTTTATGAAGCAATATCAGTGATATTATGATTTGCACATAACGTAAATTACGAGTAGAATCGTGCATATTTTCCAGTTAGATTAATATTCAATTTATGACACATGAGGCATTAAGTTGAAATTTAAAAATCATACAGATTGCTTTTTAATGATGCATTTCGGAGCAAACATAAAAAGAGATCTTGCACACAACTTCGTACATTTTTAAAAAGTACAATTTTCCTTTAAGAAAAATCTCAAAATGTAAGCTTCATTCAGATTTTATGAAGAAATAAAAAGAAGAAAGCAGCTGTTTCTTTGTAACTCTGCTTTCAAAACGTCATTCTGTAATGTTACTTTTACATAAAAATTTTAGTTATGTGTATTTAAAAGTATCCCTTGGTTTTGAAGTTCTTCTTTCTCTGAAATAAATTTCTTTCATAAATAGAAGAGAATGCCTTTTTCAATTATACAGGAAACAGAACTGTAGAATAAAGATTTTTATTTGGATGCATAATTTTTTTTTTATGTTCCTCTAGCTGTAAGAGAACGGCGGTAGTGATTGTACCTTGTACCACTTTTCTTGGCAGTTATTCTTTTAGAAGTAGAATAAGAAAAGTTTTTACTTTAATCGATGTAGCTTTGGAAAAGTATGGTGATATTCATTTAATCACAAGTCAATTTTCACTGAAATACAACGGTTGGATTTATAAATACCACAAAGGATTTTTATTGCTTTGTGCCGGTGTGGAGGGGTATCTAAATGTTAGCCCTTACGTAATCTTGGAAACCACTAAAGCGATTTGGATCAACACTAGTTGTGAAGTTTCGTATATGTTGTGCAGATGGGAATTTAGCAAAATATGTCTGAAAAATATAACTATAAAATGGAAGAATATAGCCATCGAATAGCTATATTCTTCCATTATTATAGCTATGGAATGTCGCTATCCCAATAGCCGCTTAAGCGATTTGGACTGAATCTGGGTATCATAGTGCATATTCTGTAGATGTTTACGTAGAAAAATAATCCCCAAAATGTACATAGTTCAGCTATAAAACGAGGTTTTAATACAATCAGTACTCTTTCGTAATCTCAAAAATCGCAAAAGCTATTTCGACCAAATTTGTTTGGTATACTGTGTACATTGGTGGCTCTTGAAGTGACGCAGGAAAAACGCTGCTTTACTTGTTATCGGTTGAATGGGTTATTACTATTATTTGGCGAATTGTTCAGACTCTTTTGACTATTTTTAGATAATACTAGCCGAATACCCGTTGAAAATCAGCTGTCTCGCAAGGAGCAATCCTTGAATATTGTTATTCTTTTAATAATTCGCGTTTCACATTTATCGAATATTTTAGTGTGCGGAACCCCCTAAAGAAGAAAATATTGTAAATTTTTAATTACGTACGTCTTCCTTTCGAACTATCTACCAGTACACCAAATTAATGTCTCTCTCTCATCCCGAAGCACACTATTTTGTCATTTCCCTTTTCGAACGTTTTTTTCTGGAGCATACCCATAGATGAACACCCTAAAGTTGCAAATATTGGAAATCTGAAATTTCACATTTTATTCCTTTCAAACTATCTACCAGTACACCAAATTTGATGTCTCTATCCTATCGTGAAGCATGTTTTTCTATCACTTCATACTTCAAACTTTTTTCTGTGTTGCACCTCCTTAAATGATCATTTTTGAAAAACCGTAATAATCTTAGGTTTTTTTTTTATCAAATGATTACCCCATGTACTGAATTTCAAGCCTCTATTATATTGTAAAGAAGTTGTTTTTCATTTGTTCGTCAAATTGAACATTTTATTGTGCGTTACCCCCTACAATAGCAAATGTTGAAAAACTGAAATTGTACACTTTCTTCCTTTCTAACTATCTACACGTATAACAAATTTGAAGTCTCTATCTCATCGCGAAGCATGCTTTTTTTATCATTTCACTTTTTGAATATTTTTCTGTGGAGAACCCCCCCCCCCTTAAATATACATTTTTGAAAAACTTAATTCTTCTGGGGTTTCATATTAAATGATTTGCCCATATACCAAACATCAAGCCTCTATCACGTTCTAAAAGTGGTGTTTCTACTTCATTCCGAAAATCGAACATTTTTGTGTGCGACACCCCCTAAAGAAGAAAATATTGAAAAACTGAAATTGTACACTTTCTTCCTTCTAAACTAGCTACCCGTACACCAAGTTTCAAATCTCTGTCTCTCCCCGAAGTACGTTTTCTTATCAATTCACCCTTCGAACCTTTTCCTCTATAGTATCCCTTTAAACGAACATTTTTGAAAAACTGTATTCGTCTTGGGTGTTTTCATCAAATGATTAGTTCATATACCTAATTTCAAGCCTCTATCAAATTTTAAAAGAGCCGTTTCTCATTTATTTGGTAAATCGAACATTTTGATGTGCGGCACCCCCTTAAGTAGAAAATATTGGAAATCTGAAATTGCACACTTTCTTCGATTCGAACGATTTACCCATACACCAAATTTGAAGTCTCTATCTTATGGCAAAGTATCATTTCACTTTTCGAACGATTTGGTATGGAGCATCCCCACTAGAGAACGTTTGCGAAAAATTCGATTTTTCCAGAGGGTTTTATTGAACGATCGAGCCGTGTACCAAAGTGCAAGTCTCTATCTATTCAGAAAGTGCCTAAAAAGCGTGACAGACAGACGGACAGATGGACAGACATACGGACACTTGGCAATTAATATATATACTAGCCGAATACCCGTTGAAAATCAACGGTCTCACAATAAGCAACCCCTGAATAATGTAAATTTTTTAATAATTGGCGTTTCACATTTATTCGACAAATCGAATATATTGGTGTCCAGAACCCCCTAAAGAAGAAAATATTGGGAAACTAAATTTGAGCATTTCTTCCTTTCGAATTATCTACCCTTACACCACATTAAAGTCTATCTCATCCCGAGGCACCCCTATATTATTATTTCTCCTTTGGAACTTTTTTCTGTGAAGCACATCCATAAATGAACATTTTTGAAAAACTCTGTTTGTCTTGTGTTTTTTATCAGATGATTGGCCCATATACCAAATATTAAGCCTCTATCACATTTAAAAGGAAGCGTGCCTCATTTATTCGGAAAATCGAACATATTAGTGTGCGCACCCCTTAAAGTAGCAAATATTGAAAATCTGAAATTTCACACTCTCTTCCTTTCAAACAATCTACCCGTACACCAAATTTGAAGTCGCTATCCTATCGAGAAGCATGTTTTTCCATCACTTCACCTTTCGAACGTTTTTCTGTGTAGCACCCCGTTAAAGAACATTTTTGTCAAACTGTATTCATCTTTGGTTTTTTTGTCAAATGGTTAGCCAATATACTAAATTTCAAGTCTCTATCACATTGTAAAGGAGCCGTTTTTCATTTGTTCGGTAAATCGAACATTTTAGTGAGCGGCACCCCCTACAATAGCAAATATTGGAAAACTGAAATTGCACACTTTCTTCCATTCCAACTTTTTACCCGTACACCAAATTTGAAGTCTCTATCTCATCGTGAAGCATGCTTTTCTGGCATTTCAATCTTTCGAATGTTTTTGTGTGGAGTACCTACCCCCTTAACTATACATTTTTAAAAAACTCTATTCATTTTGTGATTTCTGTCAGATGATTTTCCCATACATCAAATGTCAAGCCTCTATCACGTTTTAAAAGGGGCGTTTCTCCTTTATTCCGAAAATCGAACATTTTGGTGAGCGGCACCCCCTAAAGTAGAAATTACTGGTAAACTGAAATTGTACACTTTCTTCCTTTCAAACTATCTACCCTTATACCAAATTTGATATCTCTATCTCATTCCGAAGCATGGTTTTTTTATCAATTCACTTTTCGAACGTTTTACTCTGGAGCACCCCCTTAAAAGAAAATTTTTGGAAAACTATATTTGGCTTGTGTGTTTCCGTCAAATGATTAGCCCATATACCGAATTTAAAGCCTCTATCAAATTTTAGAGGAGCGTTTTTCTCATTTATTCTGTAAATCGAACATTTTGATCTGCGGCACCCCCTTAAGTAGAAAATATTGGAAATCTGAAATTGCACACTTTCTTCCTTTCGAACGATTTAACTATGCACCAAATTTGAAGTCTCTACCTCATTACAAAGCATGCTTTCCTATCATTTCACTGTTCGAACGTTTTAGTGTGCGGCACCCCCTTAAGTAGAAAATATTGGAAATCTGAAATTGCACACTTTCCTGCTTTCAAACGATTTACCCATACACCACACTTGAAGTCTCTATCTCATCGCAAAGTATGCTCTCCTATCATTTCACTTTTCGAGCGTTTTGGTGTGCTGCACCCGCTTAAGTAGAAAATATTGGAAATCTGAAATTGCACACTTTCTTCTTTTCGAATGATTTACCCATACACCAAATTTGAAATCTCTATCTCATCGCAAGGCATGCTTTTCCATCATTTCACTTTTCGAACCTTTGGTGTGGGGCACGCCCTCTATAGAACGTTTTCAAAAAAATCGATTTTTCCAGGGGGTTTTATCGAACGACCGAGCCGTGTACCAAATTGCAAGTCTCTATCTATTCGGGAAGTGCGTTAAAAAGCGTGACAGACAGACGGACAGACAGACAGACGGACACTTGGCAATTAGTATATACTGGCCGTATACCCGTTGAAAATCAACGGTCTCGCAATAAGGAGAAAATATTGGAAAACTAAATTTTCGCACTTCTTCCTCTGTTTGTATTGTGTTTTTTATCAGATGATTGGCCCATATACCAAATATCAAGCCTCTATCACATTTAAAAGGAAGCGTGCCTCATTTATTCAGAAAATCGAACATATTAGTGTGCGCACCCCTTAAAGTAGCAAATATTGAAAATCTGAAATTTCACACTCTCTTCCTTTCAAACAATCTACCCGTACACCAAATTTGAAGTCGCTATCCTATCGAGAAGCATGTTTTTCCATCACTTCACCTTTCGAACGTTTTTCTGTGTAGCACCCCGTTAAAGAACATTTTTGTCAAACTGTATTCATCTTTGGTTTTTTTGTCAAATGGTTAGCCAATATACTAAATTTCAAGTCTCTATCACATTGTAAAGGAGGCGTTTTTCATTTGTTCGGTAAATCGAACATTTTAGTGAGCGGCACCCCCTACAATAGCAAATATTGGAAAACTGAAATTGCACACTTTCTTCCATTCCAACTTTTTACCCGTACACCAAATTTGAAGTCTCTATCTCATCGTGAAGCATGCTTTTCTGGCATTTCATCTTTCGAATGTTTTTGTGTGGAGTACCTACCCCCTTAACTATACATTTTTAAAAAACTCTATTCATTTTGTGATTTCTGTCAGATGATTTTCCCATACATCAAATATCAAGCCTCTATCACGTTTTAAAAGGGGCGTTTCTCCTTTATTCCGAAAATCGAACATTTTGGTGAGCGGCACCCCCTAAAGTAGAAATTACTGGTAAACTGAAATTGTACACTTTCTTCCTTTCAAACTATCTACCCTTATACCAAATTTGATATCTCTATCTCATTCCGAAGCATGGTTTATTATCAATTCACTTTTCGAACGTTTTACTCTGGAGCACCCCCTTAAAAGAAAATTTTTGGAAAACTATATTTGGCTTGTGTGTTTCCGTCAAATGATTAGCCCATATACCGAATTTAAAGCCTCTATCAAATTTTAGAGGAGCGTTTTTCTCATTTATTCTGTAAATCGAACATTTTGATCTGCGGCACCCCCTTAAGTAGAAAATATTGGAAATCTGAAATTGCACACTTTCTTCCTTTCGAACGATTTAACTATGCACCAAATTTGAAGTCTCTACCTCATTACAAAGCATGCTTTCCTATCATTTCACTGTTCGAACGTTTTAGTGTGCGGCACCCCCTTAAGTAGAAAATATTGGAAATCTGAAATTGCACACTTTCCTGCTTTCAAACGATTTACCCATACACCACACTTGAAGTCTCTATCTCATCACAAAGTATGCTCTCCTATCATTTCACTTTTCGAGCGTTTTGGTGTGCTGCACCCGCTTAAGTAGAAAATATTGGAAATCTGAAATTGCACACTTTCTTCTTTTCGAATGATTTACCCATACACCAAATTTGAAATCTCTATCTCATCGCAAGGCATGCTTTTCCATCATTTCACTTTTCGAACCTTTGGTGTGGGGCACCCCCTCTATAGAACGTTTTCAAAAAAATCGATTTTTCCAGGGGGTTTTATCGAACGACCGAGCCGTGTACCAAATTGCAAGTCTCTATCTATTCGGGAAGTGCGTTAAAAAGCGTGACAGACAGACGGACACTTGGCAATTAGTATATACTGGCCGTATACCCGTTGAAAATCAACGGTCTCGCAATAAGGAGAAAATATTGGAAAACTAAATTTTCGCACTTCTTCCTCTGTTTGTATTGTGTTTTTTATCAGATGATTGGCCCATATACCAAATATCAAGCCTCTATCACATTTAAAAGGAAGCGTGCCTCATTTATTCAGAAAATCGAACATATTAGTGTGCGCACCCCTTAAAGTAGCAAATATTGGAAATCTGAAATTTCACACTTTCTTCCTTTCAAACTATCTACCCTTACACCAAATTTGATATCTCTATCTCATTTCGAAGCATGGTTTTTTATCAATTCTCTTTTTGAACGTTTCGAACGAATAGATAGAGAGACATCGGCACCCCCTACAATAGCAAATGTTGGAAGACTAAAATTGCACACTTTCTTCCTTTCCAACTTTTTACCCGTACACCAAATTTGAAGTCTCTATCTCATCGTGAAGCATGCTTTTCTAGGATTTAATCTTTCGAATGCTTTTGTGTGGAGTACCCACCCCTTTAATTATACACTTTTTAAAAACTCTATTCTTTTTGTGATTTCTATGAGATGTTTCGCCCATATACCAAATATGAAGCCTCTATCACGTTTTTAAAGGAGCGTTTCTCCTTTATTCCGAAAATCGAACATTTTGGTGTGCGGCACCCCCTAAAGTAGAAAATATTGGTAAACTGAAATTGTACACTTTCGCCCTTTCAAACTATCTATCCTTACACCAAATCTGATATCTCTATCTCGTTCCAAAGCATGGTTTTCTTTATCAATTGACTTTTCGAACGTTTTACTCTGGAGCACCCCCTTAAACGAACATTTTTGAAAAACTGTATTCGTCTTGGGCGTTTTCGTCAAATTATTAGCCCATATACCAAATTTTAAGCCTCTATCAAATTTTAAAGGCGTATTTTCTCATTTATTCGGTAAATCGAACGTTTTGGTGTGCGACATCCCCTTAAGTAGAAAATATTGGCAATCTGAAATTGCACACTTTCTTCCTTTCGAACGATTTACTCATACACCGAATTTGAAGTCTCTATCTTATCGCAAATCATGCTTTCCTATCATTTCACTTTTCGAACGTTTTGGTGTGCGGCACCCCCTTAAGTAGAAAATATTGGAAATCTGAAATTCCACACTTTATTTGTTTCAAACGGTTTACCCATACTCCAAACTTGAAGTCTCAATCTCATCGCAAAGCATGCTCTCCTATCATATCACTTTTCGAACGTTTTGGTGTGCTGCACCCCCCCTTAAGGATAAAATATTGGAAATCTGAAATTGCACACTTTTTTCCTTTCGAGTGATTTACCCATATACCAAATTTGAAGTCTCTATCTCATCGGTAAGTATGCTTTCCCGTCATTTCACTTTTCGAACGTTTTGGTGTGGGGCACCCCCTCTATAGAACGTTTTCGAAAAATTCGATTTTTCCAGAGGGTTTTATCGAACGACCGAGCCGTGTACCAAATTGCAAGTCTCTATCTATTCGGGAAGTGCCTAAAAAAGGCGTGACAGACAGACGGACAGACAGACGGACACTTGGCAATTAGTATATACTAGCCGGATACCCGTTGAAAATCAACGGTCTCGCAATAGGCAACCCCTGAATAATGTAAATTTCTTAATAATTCGCGTTTCACATTTATTCGACAAATCGAATATTTTGGTGTGCAGAAACCCCTAAAGATGAAAATATTGGGAAACAAAAGTTGAGCATTTCTTCCTTTCGAATTATCAACCCTTATACCACATTAAAGTCCGATCCCGAGGCACCCCTCTCATCCAGAGGCACCACTATATTATTATTTCTCCTTTGGAACTGTTTTCTGTGAAGCACATCCATAAATGAACATTTTTGGAAAACTCTGTTTGGCTTGTGTTTTTTATCAGATGATTGGCCCATATACCAAATATCAAGCCTCTATCACATTTAAAGGAAGCGTGCCTCATTTATTCGGAAAATCGAACATATAAGTGTGCGCACCCCTTAAAGTAGCAAATATAGAAAATCTGAAATTTCACATTCTCTTCCTTTCAAACTATCTACGCGTACATCAAATTTGAAGTCGCTATCCTATCGAAAAGCATGTTTTTCTATCACTTCACCTTCTGAACGTTTTTCTGTGTAGCACCACGTTAAAGAACATTTTTGTCAAACTGTATTCATATTTGGTTTTTTTGTGTCAAATGGTTAGCCCATATACTAAATTTCAAGTCTCTATCACATTGTAAAGGAGGCGTTTTCATTTGTTCGGTAAATCGAACATTTTAGTGAGCGGCACCCCCTATAATAACAAAGGTTGGAAAACTGAAATTGCACACTTTCTTGCTTTCCAACTTTTTACCCGTACACCAAATTTAAAGTCTCTATCTCATCGCGAAGCATGCTTTCTTAGCATTTCATCTTTCGAATGTTTTGTACCCACCCCCTTAACTATACATTTTTTGAAAAACTCTATTATTTTTGTGATTTCTGTCAGATGATTTGCCCATATATCAAATATCAAACCTCAATCACGTTTTAAAAGGGGCGTTTCTGTTTTATCCCGAAAATCGAACATTTTGGTGTACGGCACTCCCTAAAGTAGAAAATATTGGTAAACTGACATTGTACACTTTCTTCCTTTCAAACTATCTACCCTTATACCAAATTTGATACCTCTAAATCATTCTAAAGCATGGTTTTTTATCAATTCACTTTTCGAACGTTTTACTCTGCAGCACTCCTTAAACGAACATTTTTGAAAAACTATATTTGTCTTGGGTGTTTTCGTCAAATGATTAGCTCATATACCGAATTTCAAGCCTCCATCAAATTTTAAAGTAGCATTTTCTTATTTATTCTGTAATTCGAAAATTTTGGTATGCAGCACCCCCTTAAGTAGAAAATATTGGAAATCTGAAATTGCACACTTTCTTCCTTTCGAACGATTTACCCATACACCAAATTTGAAGTCTCTACCTCATCGCAAAGCATGTTTTCCTATCATTTCATCTTTGGAATGCTTTTGTGTGGAGTACCCACCCCCTTAACTATACATTTTTGAAAAACTCTATTCTTGTGGTTTCTGTCAAATGATTTGCCCATATATCAAATATCAAGCCTCTATCACGTTTTAAAAGGGACGTTTCTCCTTTATTCCGAAAATCGAACATTCTGGTGTGCGGCACCCCCTAATGTAGAAAATATTGGTAAACTGAAATTATACATTTTCTTCCTTTCAAACTATCTACCCTTATACCAAATTTGATATCTCTATCTTATTCTGAAGCATGGTTTCTTATCAATTCACTTTTCGAACGTTTTACTCTGGAGCACCCCCTTACGAACATTTTTGAAAAACTATATTTGTCTTGGGTGTTTTCGTCAAATGATTAGTCTATATACCGAATTTAAAGCCTCTATCAAATTTTAAAGGAACGTTTTCTCATTTATTCTGTAAATCGAACATTTTGGTGTGCGGCACCCCCTTAAGTAGAAAATATTGAAAATCTGAAATTGCACACATTCTTCCTTTCGAACGATTTAACCATACACCAAATTTAAAGTCTCTACCTCATCACAAAGCATGCTTTCCTATCATTTCACTTTCCGAACGTTTTAGTATGCGGCACCGCCTTAAGTAGAAAATATTGGAAATCTGAAATTGCACACTTTCTTCTTTTCGAATGATTTACCAATACACCAAATTTGAAGTCTCTATCTCCTCGCAAAGCATGCTTTCCCATCATTTCACTTTTCGAACGTTTTGGTGTGGGGCACCCCCTCTATAGACCGTTTTCGAAATATTCGATTTTTCCATTTTCATTGGATTTACTATCACACTATTCACCCATTTACCAAATGTAGAGCCTCTATCAAATTTTAATGTAGTCGTCTCTCATTTATTCGGTAAATCGAACAATTCGGTGTGCGGCACCCCCTTAAGTAGAAATATTCGAAATCTGAAATTGTACATTTTCATTGGGTTTACTATCACATTATTTGCCCATATACCAAATATCAAGCCTCTATCAAATTTTAATGTAGTCGTCTCTCATTTATTCGTTAAATCGAACAATTCGGTGTGCGGCACCCCCTTAAGTAGAAAATATTCGAAATCTGAAATTGTATACTTTCTTCCTTTCAAACGGTTTACCCATACACTAAATTTGAAGTCTCTATCTTATCGCAAAGCATACTTTTCTATCATTTCACTTTTCGAACGTTTTGGTGTGGAGCACCCGCTAAACGAACATTTTAGAAAACTATATTCGTTTTGGGTGTTTTCATCAAATGATTAGCCCATATACCAAATTTCAAGCCTCTATCAAGTTTTAAAGTAGCCGTTTCTCATTTATTCGGTAAATCGAACATTTTGGTGTGCAGCACCCTCTTAAGTAAAAAATATTCTAAATTTGAAATTGTACACTTTCTTCCTTTCAAACTATCTACCCTTATACCAAATTTGATATCTCTATCTCATTCCGAAGCATGGTTTTTTATCAATTCACTTTTCGAACGTTTTACTCTGGAGCACCCCCTTAAAAGAAAATTTTTGGAAAACTATATTTGGCTTGTGTGTTTCCGTCAAATGATTAGCCCATATACCGAATTTAAAGCCTCTATCAAATTTTAGAGGAGCGTTTTTCTCATTTATTCTGTAAATCGAACATTTTGATCTGCGGCACCCCCTTAAGTAGAAAATATTGGAAATCTGAAATTGCACACTTTCTTCCTTTCGAACGATTTAACTATGCACCAAATTTGAAGTCTCTACCTCATTACAAAGCATGCTTTCCTATCATTTCACTGTTCGAACGTTTTAGTGTGCGGCACCCCCTTAAGTAGAAAATATTGGAAATCTGAAATTGCACACTTTCCTGCTTTCAAACGATTTACCCATACACCACACTTGAAGTCTCTATCTCATCGCAAAGTATGCTCTCCTATCATTTCACTTTTCGAGCGTTTTGGTGTGCTGCACCCGCTTAAGTAGAAAATATTGGAAATCTGAAATTGCACACTTTCTTCTTTTCGAATGATTTACCCATACACCAAATTTGAAATCTCTATCTCATCGCAAGGCATGCTTTTCCATCATTTCACTTTTCGAACCTTTGGTGTGGGGCACGCCCTCTATAGAACGTTTTCAAAAAAATCGATTTTTCCAGGGGGTTTTATCGAACGACCGAGCCGTGTACCAAATTGCAAGTCTCTATCTATTCGGGAAGTGCGTTAAAAAGCGTGACAGACAGACGGACAGACAGACAGACGGACACTTGGCAATTAGTATATACTGGCCGTATACCCGTTGAAAATCAACGGTCTCGCAATAAGGAGAAAATATTGGAAAACTAAATTTTCGCACTTCTTCCTCTGTTTGTATTGTGTTTTTTATCAGATGATTGGCCCATATACCAAATATCAAGCCTCTATCACATTTAAAAGGAAGCGTGCCTCATTTATTCAGAAAATCGAACATATTAGTGTGCGCACCCCTTAAAGTAGCAAATATTGAAAATCTGAAATTTCACACTCTCTTCCTTTCAAACAATCTACCCGTACACCAAATTTGAAGTCGCTATCCTATCGAGAAGCATGTTTTTCCATCACTTCACCTTTCGAACGTTTTTCTGTGTAGCACCCCGTTAAAGAACATTTTTGTCAAACTGTATTCATCTTTGGTTTTTTTGTCAAATGGTTAGCCAATATACTAAATTTCAAGTCTCTATCACATTGTAAAGGAGGCGTTTTTCATTTGTTCGGTAAATCGAACATTTTAGTGAGCGGCACCCCCTACAATAGCAAATATTGGAAAACTGAAATTGCACACTTTCTTCCATTCCAACTTTTTACCCGTACACCAAATTTGAAGTCTCTATCTCATCGTGAAGCATGCTTTTCTGGCATTTCATCTTTCGAATGTTTTTGTGTGGAGTACCTACCCCCTTAACTATACATTTTTAAAAAACTCTATTCATTTTGTGATTTCTGTCAGATGATTTTCCCATACATCAAATATCAAGCCTCTATCACGTTTTAAAAGGGGCGTTTCTCCTTTATTCCGAAAATCGAACATTTTGGTGAGCGGCACCCCCTAAAGTAGAAATTACTGGTAAACTGAAATTGTACACTTTCTTCCTTTCAAACTATCTACCCTTATACCAAATTTGATATCTCTATCTCATTCCGAAGCATGGTTTATTATCAATTCACTTTTCGAACGTTTTACTCTGGAGCACCCCCTTAAAAGAAAATTTTTGGAAAACTATATTTGGCTTGTGTGTTTCCGTCAAATGATTAGCCCATATACCGAATTTAAAGCCTCTATCAAATTTTAGAGGAGCGTTTTTCTCATTTATTCTGTAAATCGAACATTTTGATCTGCGGCACCCCCTTAAGTAGAAAATATTGGAAATCTGAAATTGCACACTTTCTTCCTTTCGAACGATTTAACTATGCACCAAATTTGAAGTCTCTACCTCATTACAAAGCATGCTTTCCTATCATTTCACTGTTCGAACGTTTTAGTGTGCGGCACCCCCTTAAGTAGAAAATATTGGAAATCTGAAATTGCACACTTTCCTGCTTTCAAACGATTTACCCATACACCACACTTGAAGTCTCTATCTCATCACAAAGTATGCTCTCCTATCATTTCACTTTTCGAGCGTTTTGGTGTGCTGCACCCGCTTAAGTAGAAAATATTGGAAATCTGAAATTGCACACTTTCTTCTTTTCGAATGATTTACCCATACACCAAATTTGAAATCTCTATCTCATCGCAAGGCATGCTTTTCCATCATTTCACTTTTCGAACCTTTGGTGTGGGGCACCCCCTCTATAGAACGTTTTCAAAAAAATCGATTTTTCCAGGGGGTTTTATCGAACGACCGAGCCGTGTACCAAATTGCAAGTCTCTATCTATTCGGGAAGTGCGTTAAAAAGCGTGACAGACAGACGGACAGACAGACAGACGGACACTTGGCAATTAGTATATACTGGCCGTATACCCGTTGAAAATCAACGGTCTCGCAATAAGGAGAAAATATTGGAAAACTAAATTTTCGCACTTCTTCCTCTGTTTGTATTGTGTTTTTTATCAGATGATTGGCCCATATACCAAATATCAAGCCTCTATCACATTTAAAAGGAAGCGTGCCTCATTTATTCAGAAAATCGAACATATTAGTGTGCGCACCCCTTAAAGTAGCAAATATTGGAAATCTGAAATTTCACACTTTCTTCCTTTCAAACTATCTACCCTTACACCAAATTTGATATCTCTATCTCATTTCGAAGCATGGTTTTTTATCAATTCTCTTTTTGAACGTTTCGAACGAATAGATAGAGAGACATCGGCACCCCCTACAATAGCAAATGTTGGAAGACTAAAATTGCACACTTTCTTCCTTTCCAACTTTTTACCCGTACACCAAATTTGAAGTCTCTATCTCATCGTGAAGCATGCTTTTCTAGGATTTAATCTTTCGAATGCTTTTGTGTGGAGTACCCACCCCTTTAATTATACACTTTTTAAAAACTCTATTCTTTTTGTGATTTCTATGAGATGTTTCGCCCATATACCAAATATGAAGCCTCTATCACGTTTTTAAAGGAGCGTTTCTCCTTTATTCCGAAAATCGAACATTTTGGTGTGCGGCACCCCCTAAAGTAGAAAATATTGGTAAACTGAAATTGTACACTTTCGCCCTTTCAAACTATCTATCCTTACACCAAATCTGATATCTCTATCTCATTCCAAAGCATGGTTTTCTTTATCAATTGACTTTTCGAACGTTTTACTCTGGAGCACCCCCTTAAACGAACATTTTTGAAAAACTGTATTCGTCTTGGGCGTTTTCGTCAAATTATTAGCCCATATACCAAATTTTAAGCCTCTATCAAATTTTAAAGGCGTATTTTCTCATTTATTCGGTAAATCGAACGTTTTGGTGTGCGACATCCCCTTAAGTAGAAAATATTGGCAATCTGAAATTGCACACTTTCTTCCTTTCGAACGATTTACTCATACACCGAATTTGAAGTCTCTATCTTATCGCAAATCATGCTTTCCTATCATTTCACTTTTCGAACGTTTTGGTGTGCGGCACCCCCTTAAGTAGAAAATATTGGAAATCTGAAATTCCACACTTTATTTGTTTCAAACGGTTTACCCATACTCCAAACTTGAAGTCTCAATCTCATCGCAAAGCATGCTCTCCTATCATATCACTTTTCGAACGTTTTGGTGTGCTGCACCCCCCCTTAAGGATAAAATATTGGAAATCTGAAATTGCACACTTTTTTCCTTTCGAGTGATTTACCCATATACCAAATTTGAAGTCTCTATCTCATCGGTAAGTATGCTTTCCCGTCATTTCACTTTTCGAACGTTTTGGTGTGGGGCACCCCCTCTATAGAACGTTTTCGAAAAATTCGATTTTTCCAGAGGGTTTTATCGAACGACCGAGCCGTGTACCAAATTGCAAGTCTCTATCTATTCGGGAAGTGCCTAAAAAAGGCGTGACAGACAGACGGACAGACAGACGGACACTTGGCAATTAGTATATACTAGCCGGATACCCGTTGAAAATCAACGGTCTCGCAATAGGCAACCCCTGAATAATGTAAATTTCTTAATAATTCGCGTTTCACATTTATTCGACAAATCGAATATTTTGGTGTGCAGAAACCCCTAAAGATGAAAATATTGGGAAACAAAAGTTGAGCATTTCTTCCTTTCGAATTATCAACCCTTATACCACATTAAAGTCCGATCCCGAGGCACCCCTCTCATCCAGAGGCACCACTATATTATTATTTCTCCTTTGGAACTGTTTTCTGTGAAGCACATCCATAAATGAACATTTTTGGAAAACTCTGTTTGGCTTGTGTTTTTTATCAGATGATTGGCCCATATACCAAATATCAAGCCTCTATCACATTTAAAGGAAGCGTGCCTCATTTATTCGGAAAATCGAACATATAAGTGTGCGCACCCCTTAAAGTAGCAAATATAGAAAATCTGAAATTTCACATTCTCTTCCTTTCAAACTATCTACGCGTACATCAAATTTGAAGTCGCTATCCTATCGAAAAGCATGTTTTTCTATCACTTCACCTTCTGAACGTTTTTCTGTGTAGCACCACGTTAAAGAACATTTTTGTCAAACTGTATTCATATTTGGTTTTTTTGTGTCAAATGGTTAGCCCATATACTAAATTTCAAGTCTCTATCACATTGTAAAGGAGGCGTTTTCATTTGTTCGGTAAATCGAACATTTTAGTGAGCGGCACCCCCTATAATAACAAAGGTTGGAAAACTGAAATTGCACACTTTCTTGCTTTCCAACTTTTTACCCGTACACCAAATTTAAAGTCTCTATCTCATCGCGAAGCATGCTTTCTTAGCATTTCATCTTTCGAATGTTTTGTACCCACCCCCTTAACTATACATTTTTTGAAAAACTCTATTATTTTTGTGATTTCTGTCAGATGATTTGCCCATATATCAAATATCAAACCTCAATCACGTTTTAAAAGGGGCGTTTCTGTTTTATCCCGAAAATCGAACATTTTGGTGTACGGCACTCCCTAAAGTAGAAAATATTGGTAAACTGACATTGTACACTTTCTTCCTTTCAAACTATCTACCCTTATACCAAATTTGATACCTCTAAATCATTCTAAAGCATGGTTTTTTATCAATTCACTTTTCGAACGTTTTACTCTGCAGCACTCCTTAAACGAACATTTTTGAAAAACTATATTTGTCTTGGGTGTTTTCGTCAAATGATTAGCTCATATACCGAATTTCAAGCCTCCATCAAATTTTAAAGTAGCATTTTCTTATTTATTCTGTAATTCGAAAATTTTGGTATGCAGCACCCCCTTAAGTAGAAAATATTGGAAATCTGAAATTGCACACTTTCTTCCTTTCGAACGATTTACCCATACACCAAATTTGAAGTCTCTACCTCATCGCAAAGCATGTTTTCCTATCATTTCATCTTTGGAATGCTTTTGTGTGGAGTACCCACCCCCTTAACTATACATTTTTGAAAAACTCTATTCTTGTGGTTTCTGTCAAATGATTTGCCCATATATCAAATATCAAGCCTCTATCACGTTTTAAAAGGGACGTTTCTCCTTTATTCCGAAAATCGAACATTCTGGTGTGCGGCACCCCCTAATGTAGAAAATATTGGTAAACTGAAATTATACATTTTCTTCCTTTCAAACTATCTACCCTTATACCAAATTTGATATCTCTATCTTATTCTGAAGCATGGTTTCTTATCAATTCACTTTTCGAACGTTTTACTCTGGAGCACCCCCTTACGAACATTTTTGAAAAACTATATTTGTCTTGGGTGTTTTCGTCAAATGATTAGTCTATATACCGAATTTAAAGCCTCTATCAAATTTTAAAGGAACGTTTTCTCATTTATTCTGTAAATCGAACATTTTGGTGTGCGGCACCCCCTTAAGTAGAAAATATTGAAAATCTGAAATTGCACACATTCTTCCTTTCGAACGATTTAACCATACACCAAATTTAAAGTCTCTACCTCATCACAAAGCATGCTTTCCTATCATTTCACTTTCCGAACGTTTTAGTATGCGGCACCGCCTTAAGTAGAAAATATTGGAAATCTGAAATTGCACACTTTCTTCTTTTCGAATGATTTACCAATACACCAAATTTGAAGTCTCTATCTCCTCGCAAAGCATGCTTTCCCATCATTTCACTTTTCGAACGTTTTGGTGTGGGGCACCCCCTCTATAGACCGTTTTCGAAATATTCGATTTTTCCATTTTCATTGGATTTACTATCACACTATTCACCCATTTACCAAATGTAGAGCCTCTATCAAATTTTAATGTAGTCGTCTCTCATTTATTCGGTAAATCGAACAATTCGGTGTGCGGCACCCCCTTAAGTAGAAATATTCGAAATCTGAAATTGTACATTTTCATTGGGTTTACTATCACATTATTTGCCCATATACCAAATATCAAGCCTCTATCAAATTTTAATGTAGTCGTCTCTCATTTATTCGTTAAATCGAACAATTCGGTGTGCGGCACCCCCTTAAGTAGAAAATATTCGAAATCTGAAATTGTATACTTTCTTCCTTTCAAACGGTTTACCCATACACTAAATTTGAAGTCTCTATCTTATCGCAAAGCATACTTTTCTATCATTTCACTTTTCGAACGTTTTGGTGTGGAGCACCCGCTAAACGAACATTTTAGAAAACTATATTCGTTTTGGGTGTTTTCATCAAATGATTAGCCCATATACCAAATTTCAAGCCTCTATCAAGTTTTAAAGTAGCCGTTTCTCATTTATTCGGTAAATCGAACATTTTGGTGTGCAGCACCCTCTTAAGTAAAAAATATTCTAAATTTGAAATTGTACACTTTCTTCTTTTCAAACGGGTTACTCATACACCAAATTTGAAGTCTCTCTCTTATCGCAAAGCATACTTTCCTATCATTTCACTTTTCGAACGTTTTGGTGTGGAGCACCCCCTGAACGAACAGTTTAGAAAACTATATTCGTTTTGGGTGTTTTCATCAAATGATTAGCCCATGTACCAAATTTCAAGCCTGTATCAAATTTTAAAGTAGCCGTTTCTCATTTATTCGGTAAATCGAACATTTTGGTGTGCGGCACCCCCTTAAGTAGAAAATATTCGAAATCTGAAATTGTGCACTTTTTTCCTTTTAAACGGTTTACCTATACAACAAATATGAAGTCTCTATCTCGCCGCAAAGTATGCTGTCTCATCATTTCACTTTTCGAACGTTTTGGTGTGGGGCACCCCCTCTATAGAACGTTTTCGAAAACTATATTCGTTTTGGGTGTTTTCATCGAATGATTAGCCCATATACCAAATTTCAAGCCTCTATCAAATTTTAAAGTAGCTGTTTCTCATTTATTCGGTAAATCGAACATTTTGGTGTGCGGCACCCTCTTAAGTAGAAAATATTCGAAATCTGAAATTGTGCACTTTTTTCCTTTCAAACGGTTTACCCATACAACAAATTTGAAGTCTCTATCTCATCGCAAAGTATGCTTTCCCATCATTTCACTTTTCGAACGTTTTGGTGTGGGGCACCCCCTCTATAGAACGTTTTCAAAAAATTCGATTTTTCCAGGGAGTTTTATCGAACGACCGAGCCGTGTACCAAATTTGAAGTCTCTATCTATTCGGGAAGTGCCTAAAAAAAGCGTGACAGACAGACGGACAGACAGACGGACAGTCAGACGGACAGACAGACGGACAGACAGACGGACAGACAGACGGACACTTGGCAATTAGTATATATAGATAATAGATAGATAGATAGATTTGACAATACTTGTACTACTAGCGTGATGTGATTTGATGACGTTCATTGTCGAGGGTGTAGAGAAATCCCGCCACTGCAGCTGATTACCCATCACAGAAGCTGCTTCAATCATTCTTGAAGTCATGGGCCGCCACACAGTGGCGGAATTCCCCCTCCCAACGATCATCATCAAAGGACATCCCTCTACTGGCCCAAGTGTTGTCAAATATTATCTGAAAATAACCAAACGAGTCTAAAAAAATCTTCAAATTGTAATAATAATAATAATAATAATAACACATTTACCCGATAACGTTAAGTGAAGCATCGCTTATCCTGCGTCACTTCACGAGCCGCCACTAGATTGTGCAGAACATATTTTTAAAAAAATGTACTGAAGTTCGAATGTATCAATGTTGGAATGTACCAGATTTCAAATGTATACTTGTTTTGCGTAGAAAGTCTCAAAATTTTCCCTTATACTTTTGCAGAGTCCAGTTCGACGACAAGAGCTTGCAATTTCGTCTCAGTAGCTCAACGGTAGAGCGTCAGCTGGCAAGTTCGGAGATCCAGGGTTCGGTTCCCGGTTGGAAGCGCAAGGCTCTTTAAAATGGTGCCCAAACAAATCAACCTTGTAGGTTAGTGCAAAGATGCCTGAGGTCTGAAAGTGACCTTAGTACGACTAGTACAGATTCAGTAGACTCTGGAAGATTAAGCGCCGATTTCAAATTGAGAGTATAAAGACCACTCATTATACTAACCTGGGTAAAAAATAATAGTAGCAGGAGGCTAACCTGAGGTAAAAATAGTGGGAGGTTATGTTAGTGGGAGGATAGTGGGAGGAGTGACAGTTAGATTGTCAGTTGACCGCCAATCTGACATTAGAAGATGGAGATTTCAGAGTCTACTTCGACGATAAGACCTTGTAATTTCGTCCCAGTAGCTGAACGATAGAGCGTCGGCAGGCCAGTTCGGAGATTCAGGGTTCGATTCCTGGTTGGGGCAACAACGCTCTCTACACCATTTTTTGAGAACATATTTACATGTTTTCTTACTTATACAAAGAATATATATATATATATATATATATATATATATATATATATATATATATATATATATATATATATATATTAATTTTCAATTAAAACAAAATTTCTCTTCAAATGTACTAATTGCGGGAATCAACCCGGTAATTACATTATTTATCAGTTCTCTATTTTCCAACCAATACATTATAAGAATTTTGTCTATACAGGTTGCCAGCGGGGATAAAAGTGTTTTACTATAACTTTATTTAGAAAAGAGAAAAATAAGAATTTAACACTGTTGAATAATAATATATGTATTAATACGAAATTAATTGGGACGATTTTAAAACGATTTCTGTTGGATTTATTGCGAAATTCAATACGGTTGTCAAAATTTGAGCCCGTTTGAAGTAATTCTTCGAGGGCTGAAATTAATTGAATTACACTATTAAATAAATTAGTTTTACAATATTCAAGTAATTTTTGTCTTTTTTTCTGATTTCATTTCATATGGATATAGTTCAGCACTGCCGAGAAAATGGCCATTTATTACTATATATCTTCGGGTTTTAAATTAGTAGAGTTATCTTAGTATGTGACTTTTGATTCCAAAATAATGTTTCAAGTTATTGAGTAAACTTAAGTTACAGAGCAAAATACCCATTACGGCTACTTAAGTTACTTAAGTTATTGAGCAAAATACCCATTACGGCTCGTGAGTGTCAGAATATAAATACATGCTTAGCCGTGAATAAAGTAATTAATAATCCTCATATTCGAAGACAATTCATGATATCTCAATATTATTACTCCCATGTGAAATGTGAAGCTTTGACTACTATCTATCTATATAAATAACATCAAAATTATGGCTGTAGATATATGTTTATTTCGTCTCATCACGGTAGAACGGCTGCACAGAATTTCATGACATCTTGAGGATAACCTTGAAATAGCTCCATTTAAAATTTAAATCATGTGTAGAGTTTCTAAGACCAAGGATTGTCTAGTCTTAAATAATAAAAGGCAATGTATGTGTGTCTGTCTGTCTGGTACATTTTAGGCTCAGCGACAGCGCGTCGCTGAGCTACGAAATTTGGCAATCAGAGGTACGGGGGGGGGGGGGAGGTGACACGTGAAAACCGATTTTTAAAATTTTAATTATTTTTTTAGTTATTTAATGTATTATGCGATTTCGACCCTCTTTTCCCATTTTCCCCCCTTTTTCTCCACCATCCAAACGTCGTAGAAAAAAGCAAATCACACGACCGGAAAGAGCAGACAATTGTGAGTAACAATATATCAATTTCGAATCTCAGGAACAAATTCTAATATTTTTTTAAAAATTTTAAAACAAAAGTGACTTTCGGCTCAAAAAACCAAACTTTCGTTTTTAAATCCTCGCATCGGGAAAAGTTCCGATAATTTAGACGAATAATTTACATTTTTAGAAAGCTCAAATATCTGGCTTTCTTACAAACCCAATCTGGTCAAGAAATAAATATAAATAGCAGCCCGATCGTGATTTTAAAGAAGTAATGATTTTAAATTTCTCGACGAATTCTCAGCGAAGTTCCGGCTTTTCTCCCAGATGCGAGCGCAACCGGGGACATCACGCTGTTTCCATGGAGATTGTGCATCGGTTAGAAAATTACGTGATATTTTAAATGATGGAATTAAGAGCTTAGCATATGGTCATTATAAAATTTAAATGATTGAATTATGGTGGATTGAATTGTGGTGATGTATTGTATACATCGGGTGGTGGTAACAGTATACAGAGTGAAATTATTGTATTTATATGAAATTATTATATTTATAATTTAAATGATGGAACGATATGGATTTTTTAAATGGATATTTTAATTTATGGATATTTTAAATGGATATTTTAATTTGATGGATGTTTTAAATGATGGAGCGATGGAACAATGGAATAAGGATATTTTAAATGATATTACGTTATATTTTAAATGATGGAATTAAGAGCTTAACATATGGTCATTATAACATTTAAATGATTGCATTTAGGTTTTTACGGTATTTGGCCTAGGGACAAATAAAAACCGAATTAGCGTTGGTTTATTTAAGGTTTTTGGCTCATTATGCTGGATTGAATTGTGGCGATGTATTGTTTACATCGGGTGGTGGTTGGGACCACAATGAAAAAACCTAAACACTGAAGAAATAAAAATATAAATAAAAAGAAAGTTATGGAGATTGTCGCGGTGCCTTAAAATTTCATTATTAGTTTTAACGTCATTAAACTAAACCAAACTTTGTTAACTCCTCGGGGTTGAGGGCGCGGTAGCCCTGTGATTAGCGCGTGGGAATTGCACTCGGTATGCCAGGGTTCGATTCCCGCCACTGCCAAACTGCCGCCGTATTCACGCGGAGTACGATCACTTTAAACATGTGGGTCCTCAAGTCCTTCCGAGAGCTGGTGGCAGAGGAAAGAGGTACGGTCCCTGTGGATATCTCCCCCACTGGATTCCGGTCTAAATTGGGTGGCACTTCCTGGCCGTCCAAATAGTTACCTTACACTTTTCTGGTAGGTCGCGCCAGCGAGTCTGCCGCGGTCAGAATTTTCAAGGTTTGCGAACAGGCTGGTCGCCGAAGACGGCTAGTTATTAATAAAAAACGAATAATTAAACATTCCATAAATATAGCATTATGCAGACCATATTTTTAACCCAATTTATTTGAATAAAATGATATCATGCTGCTAAGTAGAGTAACTAAATTCAATGAGATTATACAGCAGACGATTTTTATTCAATATTTTCGGATTTTAATAATTAAGAAATATGCATGAAAATAAATTTTATGGGAATTACATTTTTGATTGAATTGCATGAATTACGGCTTTCGAGTGGAAGGATTGCAGGGGTAGTTGATATTTTCAATTTCTAAAATCCTATGTTTTATTTTGACCAATATTTTGAAAACTCATATATTGTGTTTAGACAATTGTTGTAACAGAATAAAAATGTTACGAGTACATATTTTTATGCCATTTAAGTGCTTTCATTTTGGCATACGTAGATCCAATTTATAGCCCTTCAATTTGTCATATATTCTTTTGTAAATTTGTTTACAAACGACAACTGGATGTTTTATTCCTCAGATCTGTTTGTGAAAATAACTTTTTATAGGTAGAACAGATATTTTTATTCTTCTTTTTAAGATAATTAAATTGAAAATTTAATAGAATGTTGTGAATATGCTATAGGAATATGTACATAATTGTGAATTTTAACTTACTATATATTATATATTCCGTTCGAAGAACGGGTATATTCCTAGCATATATATATATATGCCTTAGAAGAAAATACAGAAGAAACTGATAAAACTGTTTAAAGACAAAGACTTTTGAAACTTTTTCTGTCACAGATACTTTTTTTGGAACAGAAAATATTTGATCTGTAAGGAGAAGCTATTCTTCTGAGAAATGGGATATAAAATTTAACATTTCATTCATTTCTTTCATGTATATAAAGTGGACGATTTTATGCGGTGTAAAGTCTAGAAAGAACGACTTTTTGTACTATATGAAAAAATATAAATATATACTGTAACATTATGAGATTGATAGTCAAAATTTGGGCGAAAAACATGATCTAATATTTCTTTAACACTTTCTCTGATCACTTTTTAAATTATAACGAGTATTTATCACTTTATTTATTATATATATAAAATTATATACATATAATTATATTTATTATATATATAAAATAATATATATTTAATTATATTTATTATATATATAAAATTATATATTACATATATATATATAAATTATATTATGTTTGTATTATGACACTTAACAGTGGATAGATGGTTAAAGATTAATTTCTAAACCATTTATTAAATTTTAAAATTAGTTTCCGAAATTTCTTGTCAATTTCCATCTGTTTGAATTGTGTTTGAATTGACAAACCCACTTATTTTCTGTTGCTTCATATATAGAACACCAAGGATACTTAAGCTGCACTCTAAAGATATTTTATTAGTGGGGACGGTCAATAATGACTCATAATTAAATGTAACATATTTAATTATATATCCTAAATTTCATATTACACTATATTCATTGAAATATTTGTTTCTCAGGATTTGATACATATATAGTTTAAATAGTAACTGATCTGAATTGACGATCAAATTCCTGAATGGGTAGAATAAAAAACAGAAGACAAGTAGGAAATTAAACAGGTAGAATAGAAAACATGACTCATTACTTACGTTATGAAAACTACCGTTGGTAAATCGGCAAATGTATATAAAAATGCGTTTTGCATTTGATATATTACGGTATTGCTGCGAGCGTGTAATATTCCCTTTTGGCGCCTCCTCTTTCGTCTGTTTCGAAGATCAGGTGAAGAAAACACTATCCCTGACGTCAGCATGACGTGAGCCCAATGTTGGCAGGATTTCGCAGTTAGAAGAAGGATTCCAGATTTGATGATTTATCGCCAACTTGGCGATATTGAGTGGCTTCCAGAAACTTCACGATATAACGATTAGTTTAGAAGATAAGGAGAGATTTCTAAAAGTTTCTATAGATGTATTATAAAAAGACTCATCCCTCCGTTGGAAGAGAGTTAATGAATTAATGTGGCACGAGCTATATAGGACTGTGATTTTTGTCAATGTTTTGGGAATAGTAACGGATGATTTTTCAAAGTATTTTCGTTAGTATTTTCAGAATAATATCGTTTATTCTGGGAAATTAATGGATCATTTAAGTGCTGTTCAATTGTATATTGTTCCTGTATGCTGTATGCTTGTGAATATACGTAAGTTATCCAGAAACTTGGACCCATTCTTGTATTCTGCGTATACACCCACGATTCTAGAGGATACGTTCGAAACAAACTGGTGTCAGAAGTCTGACCAATAAGTAGCAAAGCTGACGAATAAGTAGAAAGGTTGATCAATAAGTAGAAAGGCTGATCAATAAGTTGAAAGCCTGGCAAATAAGTAGAAATGCTGACTAATAAGTAGAAAGACTGATCAATAATTAGAAAGGCTGGTCAATAAGTGGAAAGGCTGATCAATAAGTAGAAATGCTGACTAATAAGTAGAAAGGCTGACCAATAAATAGAAAGTCTGACGAATAAGAAGAAAGGCTGACCAATAAATAGAAAGTCTGACGAATAAGAAGAAAGGCTGACCAACAAGTAGAAAGGCTGACCAATAAGTAGAAAGGCTGGTCAATAAGTAGGAAGGCTAATCAATAAGTAGAAAGCCTGACCAATAAGTAGAAAGCCGGACTAATAAGTAGAAAGGCTGAACAATAATTGGAACGGCTGGTCAATAAGAAGAAAGGCTGATCAATAAGTAGAGAGGCTGACAAATAAATAGAAAAGCTGACCAATAATTAAAAAGGCTGACCAATAAGTAGAAAGGCTGACCAATAAGTAGAAAGGCTGGTCAATAAGTAGAAAGGCTGATCAATAAGTAGTGAGGCTGACAAATAAATAGAAAGGCTGTCCAATAAGTAGAATGGTTGACCAATGATTAAAAAGGCTGACCAATATGTAAAGACGCTGACCAATAAGTAGAAAGACTGATAAATAAGTAGAAATACTGACAAATAAGTAGCGGTCATCGGAAAATGTTGTAACTCGATGGCGAACCGAGCCTGGCCTTCCGCTTATTGTTGCTTTGTTTTGGAATTTGGTTCATAAGCGTGAAATCACAGAGTGGGAGACTCTAAAGAATACATGAACTTCTCTAATAGATTGACCGGGTTATAACCTGAGTACTGTTCACTATCGCTGACCATCATCTAAATGCTTTTTTTGGGACATATCGAATCAAATGGCTCTTTTGGATTTTCACCCTAATGCCCGTAGTGGAAGTAAGGACGGACAGAAAGAAACGCCTGCTCTTACCAAACCGCTGATTTACATATTTGGCACGAAGCCGATTGCTTTTATGCACACGCTTTTCTATATTTGCATATTGTACTTGAAGTATACCGCAAGTTTCGTCCAACAAAATTCATTCGTTCCTTCGTGATAGGAGAAATTGCATTTCGTGCTCATTTTATGGAAGGGGGTGTATGCTATAGCTGTGATTATTATGAGTCAACAACACATTTATCAAATTTGTTCTCGCAAAATTTGCAAAAAAATAAATATGCACTTGAAAATATATTCTGATATAAGGAAGTTGAGTTCAGTTACACTCCAGTTAACTTACCGTGAAGTTGCTTTTTTGTGATATTACCTTCGATATAATAAACATTCGAATTAAATTCATATGTTTACTTGTTTCAGCGAGGCCTTCCTTCCTCAATTATCTTCAGGTATACACGCAGGCACCATGTTCTTAATTTCAATTCCTGATTTAGATCACCGGCCCATGACGATGAGATGTAAACCTGCACGGGAGATGTGAAGGGTGTGACTCAATATTGGCAAAGACTTAATATAATGCCAAAAATATAGTATAAATTTAATGAACAATTTTTGAAGAAACATGAGCCTCTGCTTTCCATATTACTTTCCAACATAGTTGAAAGTGTTTATAACTTTGTTCATTCTGTTTGTCTGTCTGTATGTCTGCTTGTTTGTCTGTCTGGCAGTCTGTTTGTCTGTCTGGCCGTTCGCGCGATAACTGCCGTAAAAATGAGTTTATCATAATAAAATTTTAGTATGTTGTTGAGACGATCGGTGGGACATATGGGAATGCAAATGAATGATATCACCCAATTAGTTTTGGATTGAACTCGGATAGAAAAAGTGAAATACATTGGGAACCTAATTTTTCAAACATTTTTTAAGTTAAAATTCACAAGTTTCAAAGTTAAAATTCACAAATTGCTGCGAAAATTTTAGAAAATATTTAAAATATCCCATAAAATATACAAAAAAATTTCAGCAAAATATGCTCGGTAGTTTCTTTAAATAAAAATTACAATATTAATTACACCCATATTATATGAAGAGATCACGTGACCCACTTCAAAATGAAATATGGCATCCGCGTTAAAATCGTGATATTTAAGGTTCTTTCAAATTTATATTTAGTGTTGTATAAACCTCTTTATTTTTACGTAATTTCTGTGGATCGGTATTCTGTGCCAACGCAATTACAATATTTACTTTACATAATCATCAAACTTTGATTATTTCTACAACGAAGCCTAATTTTAATGGATGCAGAATGTAAACAGATGATTGTAGGATGAGTTGTGCAAGAATTATTGAATTTTCTTCACGCAAAATGATTTAGCTCTGGAGTCTGGAATAAAATTGATGTGCATGAAATATTCATTGCTTTTACATAGAGAGTCAGCCAGTCGATTTATATTTCAATGACGCCATTTGAATAAAGTTTATTTTTTTATGAAGTTTTAAGTTTCCAAGTAAAAAAATCTGATGTGGGCAAAACATGACTTTCCTTATATAATGCAATGGATTTACTACTTTTAAAGTAAAAAATAGCTTTTTCTTATAGTAGATGTATTCTTTCCAATATGTTGAATTTTCGACGATTAGTCGGCATTTTCATGGATTTAGCGTCATTTTTATCCATTTGATGAGATTTTCGTTAATATAACAACATTTAAAAAAAATAACCAAGTTGGCGACATTTCGCCAAATTCGTCGCCAAAATCTCGCCAAGCGTTATGGGTGGAGAAATAAGTTGTTCTTATAGCAGATAAATGACTATTGGCATTCAATACAAAAGTATTACTCAAAATATTTTTTCTCATGAATGGAACGAGCTAGATCCACGAGAATGATGCCACTAAAGTTATCGCTTGATATTACAAATGAAAAGTAAACATGTCTCTCAACAGTTAATATTTCAGTTTAATTTATGGGATTTTTTGTTAAATTTGTTTGAAAAATGTGCAATATCTCGAGAACAGTTTATGCTAGCGTTCTAAAGTTTATATCAATCGTTTTCTAAGGAAAAGCTACATAAGAAATATCTATTTGCGTAACTTTAGTAAAGGTTTTGATTTTTTGATGATTTTTTTTTAAATTTCACTCGAAAATTTAGGTGGGTTCTGAACATTCGATTACATTTAAAAACAATAGGCTTCCACTATTCACGGATTGTAAATTTTGTACCAAATTTCATTCGAGTCGCACCATTCGTTCTTGAGATATCATTTCCACAGTGTCACTGACACACGCACACACACACACACACACACACACACACACACACACACACACACACATACTGGCCCTACTGTGCTGAAAACACCGGTTCTCGTTAGATCACCGAAGTGAAGCAGCATCGGGCGCGGTTAGTACTTGGGTGGGTGACCAACTGGGAACACCGCGTGCTGTTGGCACATTTCGGGCGCGGTAGCTCAGTGGTTTGCGCGCTGAATTTGCACGCTGCCACAACTGCCGCCGTGTTCATACGGAGTACGATCACCTTAAACATGTGGGTCCGTAAGTCCTTACGAGAGGTTGGTGGTAGGGGAAGGAGGGTACGGTCCCTGTGGATACCTTCCCCACTGTGTTCCGATTTAAATTGGGTGGCACTTCCCGGCCGATTAAACGGTTACCTTACACCTTTCTGGTAGGTCGGACGGTCTGGGTTTCAACAACATCAACACACACACATACTTTCACATACACACACACAGACATCACCTCAAAAATGTTCAATTCGTGAACAGGGATGCTTGATACGAGTAGTGTATATATGCACGTATGAGCACACATATTTCTTTACACTAAAACATGATTTTATAGCTTATTTTATCTTTTTTTTTAAAAAAAGATCTCGATCCATTTTAATATTAAAAACATGATTTTATAGCTAAAAAAGATGTATATATACCATTTTTACATTTAGACCAAATTTTAACAGTGAATTACTGAACTTTTTTAGTTAAAAAGCTAGACTTCTACATATTAAAAGTATGATTTCACAGTGAATTATTTAAAATAAATGCGTGAAAAAGAGGATCTCCAAATGAATGGAAGCCCTCTAATATATTAAAAATACCCTGTTTTTAAAGGGTGGGGTTGAGACCCCCCCCCATTTATTTAATAGATATCTTTAAAAAACTCAAAATTTTTAACTAAATCGAAACATTTTTTATAAAATTAAAAAGAATTATAAAAATATGAAAAAAGAGGACCTGAATGAAATCATTATGAATTTAAAATTACAAAACATATGTTTAACAAAAAAGAGATGATAATTTTATACATTATAGTGGGGGGTGACGCACCTATACTGAATTATAGAGATTTTAATTAAAAATGCATGAAAAAAAGGATCTAATATATTAAAAAAATGATGATTAAGCTTTCTCTAATTCATATACGTATTTATCATCAATCATACCCGAATACTTAAGTATATATCTTCCTTTATTGATTTTATTTAATGATTCATCAGAAAGTTTCGCATGTTTTTTCGCAAGGTAATACTCTTTTTCTTCATTTTCCACATCTAACTTTACGATTAATGAATCTTCATATTTAGTAATAATTTTACTCAATGATATCAGACCATATTTCCAAGGATTTAAATCATATAATTTAAACGTTTTGGGATAACCTCTAAGTCTATTGAATTCTTCCATTTATTCGTAAACATTCTTCATAATCTGTAAAATCTCTTTTATGAGGAATCTAATCATATATTTAAGATGACCAATAGAATAAGTCTTTGAAATAACATATAATACTCCTAATCCATTCAATTTAATATCTTCATTTTCTTCCTTTTCAATTAATTCAGTCATCCTTTGAAAACTTTCTGATAATAGTTTTTCAGTATGATCAAATTCATATTTTATATACAATTCATACAATTCTTTACAAAGATAAGTCAAATAGTAAATTTCTTCAGAATTTATAAAATTTAAAGATCAAATATCACCTAAACATTCATCCATTTATATAGAATTATTTTTAGAAATAAGTCAAGCTTTTTAACTAAAAAAGTTCAATAATTCACTGTTAAAATTTAGTCTAAATGTAAAAAAGGTATATCGTAATGTAAAAAATGTAAAAAAGGTAATCGAGACCTTTTTTTTTAAAAAAAAAAAAGATAAAATAAGCTATAAAATCATGATTTTAGTGTAAAAAATATATGTGTGCTCATACGGGCATATATACACTACTGATACGTTCTCTCTCGTCGAAAACTCGAATTCGAATTTTCGACTTATAACTCGAAAGTGTCTCAACCGATTTACGTTTTATTACTACCCTTATATACATAATATATAAGGAAAGTATTGTGACGGGGTCGAAAATTCGATTTCGAGTTTTCGACGGGAGAGCATATTTCAATCATTCCTGATCACGAATCAAACATTTTTGAAGTGATGCCTGTGTGTGTGAAAGTATGTGTGTGTGTGTGAAAGTATGTGTGTATGTGTGTGTGTGTGTGTGTGTGTGTGTGTGTGTGAAAGTATGTGTGTGTGCGTGTCAGTGAGTCTGTGGAGACGATAACTGACGAACGAATGGACCGATTCGAACAAAATTTGGTGCAAAAATCACAATCCATAAACACTGGAAGCCTATTGCTTTTATACGCAATCGAATGTTCAGAATCCCTCTAAATTTTCGAGTGAAATTTTGAAAAAATCGTCAAAAAATCAAAACCGCTAATAAAGTTACGCAAATAGACATTTCGTATGTAATTTTTCATTAGAAAACGCTTGACATAAATTTTAGAACACTAACATGAACCGTTCCCGAGATATTGCACATTTTTCAAAAAATTATCAAAAAGTTATATAAAATAAGGACAAAAATATTTCCTATTGAGAAACATGTTCACTTTTCATATGTAATACCATGCGATAAATTTGATGACATCATTGTCGTGGATCTAGCTCGTTCCATTCATGAAAAAATATACTTTGAGTAATACTTTTGTATTGAATGCCAATAGTCATTTATCTGCTATAAGAACAACTTATTTCTCCACCCATAACGCTTGGCGAGATTTTGGCGACGAATTTGGCGGAATGTCGCCATCTTGGCGACATTTTTAATTGTTGCCAAATTAACAAAAATCTCGCCAAATTAATAAAAATGACCCTAAATCAATAGAAATTACGACTTATTGAAGAAAATGCAAAATCTTGGAAAGAATATAAGTATCTGCTATAAGAATAATATTTTTTTAACTGTAAAAGTAGTAAATTAATTGCATTATATACGGAAAGTTATGTGTTGCCCACATCTGATTTTTTTCATTTGTTTCTCAGATTAGTAAAGATAAGGTTTATGGGGGGGGGGGGGGGGCTACACATTTTAATGTTTCGTAAACCGCTAAGAAATGTCGACCGTTTTTGAATCACTTTGACCGCTGAATCACTTTGTAGAACAATTTAAACTATACCTGTTGACTTTATTTCCAATGTATACTTCATATATTGACGAATGGCCTTATCCTAAATATTCAACAGGAGCCACAATATACATATGCAGAACAAGAAAATAGAGTAGTTAACAATACAAATCCATGTAGAACAAACAATTGAGAAAACTTCATAGAGGACAATACATATCTAACATGCCAATACTGGATGTAGATATTCTTTCCCAACAAGGCTGAACAGAAGAAAAATGATCTTCTATAATTCAGAGAGGAAACAGGGGATTGTTTATAATTCCAATTCTGTTAAGATGAACTGCAAGGTAACCATGTCCCTTTGCCAGTCTAAAAGCTGGAACAGCGCTTTTTCTCTAAAGCTGAAAATCTTATCTGAATACAATCTCTCTGCATGGCTTAATTTTAATTCGTGTCGGGAATTTTATATTTTGGTCATCTTTAATTTTGCGACGGAAAATAGAGGCAATTGAGGTATAAGCAATCTCTCTGCAAGATGATTAGATGGCATTTGTACCTCTTTTTGCCAAAATGTCTGCTGCTTCATTTCCTAGAACACAACGATGAGATAGACTTCATTAAAGACCTATATTTTTTGACATTCGAATCGAAATCAGTTTTTGTAAATAAATTTATATACACCGTCATTGAACTTAACTGACACATATCTTCCTCCCGTTTGTTCACTTTTCTCAAAAACAAGAAAAGTTCGTTCTGTTATTTTCCCCCCATCTTTCGTCGTGTGATACATACATTTACACAGGCTGTAGAAGAAATTTCGATTTTGAAATATTTGAGAAATTTGTAAATATATTCAAAAATATAAGAAAGAAAGTTTGTTAAAATATCAAGAAGAAAATATGTAAAAATATATGCTCAAAAATCATTTTTCAAGTTCTAATACTTCTTTTTTTAACATTGACATGTTAAAATGTTAAGTATGAATATTACTACAATATTAATTAGTAACTAAATATTAGTACTAAAATAATAATTAGTACTAAAATATTAATTTGTAATAATATAATAGTTATCCAAGCTGAATAAATCTAACACCATTGTAAGCAAGAAGTTTCGAAATATACTTCTGGGAAAAAAAAAAAAATGTGATTTTGTTTTAACCTTTTCAGTCATCAAATTACTTGAAATGTATTTTCTTATGCGCAATTTATAATTTAATATTTCTAAAATCATGAAGTAACTTACACAGAAGCATATACTGTTATATTTTTATCTAAAGAATTAGCAAAAATGGAAAAAAATATTTCTAAAAACATAACTAAAAATTAAATCAATAATTTATTTTCGTTAAGTGTATTATAACAATAAAAATCTCTTCAAGGTAGAAGACTATTTACATTATTACTGTCCAGTTCTACAAACAGCTTTAAACTTAGTCCATATATATTTAGAACTCCAGGAATGTTTTTAACGAACTTATAAATTGATGCATTTTTTCCAACGGATCGGCTGACGTAACATCCATCTTCGATATTTTATTTCTGAAATTCCTTGTGAACTTAGCAGCTGGATTTTTGCATATGCTCATTCATGAAAAATACTTCACTTTAAAAACATGTGTTCATGTTTAGAAGTGTCGGAATTGATGGTCTCCTTTTTTAGAACAAAATTAGAGAGAAAGAACAAAATAGTTTCTCACTTTCTTTATCTCATAATCATGTAAGGGGTAAAAATTCGGGTTTACCTTCTTTAAAATTCAAAGTATATGTATATGGAAAATATTCTGATTGAGTCATATATCCGTCTCTGAGAACTTGAAAGAACGACTTGTTTGGAGAATCCCTGAAGACAAATTTATTTAATGTTTGTGGATGGAGATGTCTGTGTGAGACTGTTAGATGGGCACCTTTCGGAAAAATCCAGATAATCAAGTGGAATATCTAGATTATTTAAATTGTTAAAAGAACTATTGCTTATTTTCAGTATGACAGTCAGGGAAAAATTAACTAATTAATTGATTTATTAATTTATTAATATATATATATATGTATATATATATATATATATATATATATATATATATAATATAAAACTTGAAAAATTGCTACAATGTTTGTTGAATTGATTAAAAAGCTAAAAGCAAAAAATAATTTATAATACAACTTGTAAAGGCCTATGCTGCAATTTTACATGTGTATAAATTCCTATATAAATTCCCAAAAAGGACAAGTAACAATGTACTCGTAAATTTCTGGAAGAGTGACAGGAGTAACGGCGGGGGGGGGGGAGTTGCGACCCCCAACACTCCGGTTAAAGCTTTTTTCCGCCATGGCAAACGTTCCCGGTAGCCGATACTCCCTACCCTATTTACTTCATGACTCTTATAAAACCATAAAAATTATATACATACATATACACTTTCAATAATATGTAAATCTTTAAAAGTTTACTATTCTACGCTAAAACAAACCAAAAAGCACACTATAAAAATTTTTAACGATTGATTTAAAATACTAATGTATGAAATTACTTCACTCGTGCCTATTTAATACTTTAAAATCAATATATTCATGACAAATTAAATCCAAGTCTGAGTGGTTATTTTAAAAATTGGATTCAAGACCTATTAGCTACATTATCGCCATATAAATACAGATGTATGAAATTTCTTCACTCGTGGTTATTTAATCCTTTAAAAACTATGTATTCAAAACCAATGTTTGAAACCCAAGTCAGAGTGGTTGTTTTTTAAAAATTGGATACAAGACCAATTGGCAACATTATCGCCATATAAATACTAATGTATTAAATTACTTCACTCGTGGTTATTTTAATACTTTAAAATCAATATATTCAGGACTAATGAAATCCAGGTCAGAGTGGGTTGATTTAACCACTTTGTCAAATTATATATATATACAGGGGTTGTTGTTGTTGAGACCCAGACAGTCCGACCTACCAGAAAGGTGTAAGGTACCTGTTTGGACGGCCGGGAAGAGTTCCCTTTCAATGTGAAATTGTTCGGATTGGGAATGAATTGTCTTCAGTGATGAGTCCCGTTTTGAACTAATTCCCGACGAACAGCACAGAAGTGTCAGTTGAGACAGCCCAGACATCGTATGGATCCTGCTTTTACTGTCAAATGCCACACAGCCCGACATCAGGGAGTTATGGTCTGGTTTGCCATTTCCTTTGATAACTGGATCCCTTTGATAGTCCTCCGTGGCACCATCACAGCACATTGGTACGTTGCCGACATTCTACGACACGTTGTATTGTCATTCTTTTCGCGACACCCCGGGCTAACTGTTCAGCAAGACAATGCCAGGTCAGACACGACACGCCCCTCTATTGGTTTTCTGCGTGCTTACGACACACTTCCTTAGCAAGCCAGCTCCTCAGATCTCTCCTCTCGCCTATTGAGCATATTCCGGCTGAGATGGGGCATCACCTGCGACCATCCCAGAATGCAGACGAATTAGTTCGTCAAATGGAGGCCATTTGGAATATTTATTTATATATAAGTCGGCATATTTATTTAGATATAAGTCGGCTATATCTAAATAATATCTAAATAAATATGAAGTTGGTACACATATTCTCAATGAAGTCCCGTTTTTCAGATTCGTTGACGATGTACTAATCGGATCAATAGATTATACAAATCAATTCGATTTTGGATTTTATCCCGTAAATTTGGAGCTAATTGAATCAAATAATCAAGAAGAAGATAAAGTTGATTTTCTAGATATTAGTATATATTATAATGAAAAAGACTCCATATGTTTCAAACTTTATGATAAAAGGCATACTTTTAACATCGAAAGTAATCACATAATAATCTGGAACACAAATTTAAGTAAAAGTATATTCCGTAACTTAATACTCAACCATCTACAGAGGTATAAAAGACTCAATACACCACAAACGGAACGTAAAATGCGAAAGGAATTTAATCAGAGAAGCAATAAAACAGCAATATCCGACATGTTTTCTATGGCATTATCATAATGCATTTTACAATACAAAAAGAACAGCATTTATGCAAATTTCAACGATCTGATAGTATAAAATGGTACAAGAACAGCTGCGGATAATACGCATTTTACAAAAATTGGTAAGGGTCGTATCAATATGTGTTTGTAATAAATTGGTCGATAGGCGTTTTTGTTTCATATCCGTATTACTTATTCATCGTATTTGCAAAGGGAATTTATTTTGAATCTCCAACCGGGGATTCTGGTTTTGATTTTTCAATCTGGCTTAGTGCGATTCATGTTTGGATGGCCCACGGAGGGTTGCTTCGGGAAGGTACCGGTTCCCGGAGTGTTTCTTTGCTGTAAAAGCATGCTATAACCGGCAACAAGGGATCACAATCCTCTTTGGCTGTTTCATACTTCACCTGTAAGCGCAACCCCATCTCATTTTATTTTTAACACTTCACAATAAAGTTGAAAAGTGTTTATGACTTTGTTCATTCTGTCTGTCTGTCTGTCTGTCTGTCCGTTAGCACGATAACTGCCGTAAAAATGACTTAATCAAAATGAAATTTTAGTATGTTGTTCAGGCGGTCTGTAGGACCTATGGGAATATAAATGAATAATATCACCCAATTAGTTTTGGATGGAACCCGGGTTGAAAAAATGAAATACATTGAGCCCTATTGGACCTAATTTTTCAAACATTTTTTAAGCGGATTTAAAATTCACAAATTGCTTCGAAAATTTTAGGTAATAGTCAAATTGTTCCATAAAATATATAAAAAAAAATTCAGCGAAATATATTCAGTAGTGTTTTAAATAAAAATTAAAATAATAATTACACATCTTATATGAAACGATCACGTGACCATGATATGAAACGATCACATGACCCACTTCAAAATGATATATGGCATCCATCTTGTTTCAAAATCGTGATTTTTTAAAGTTCTTTTTAATTCATATTGAGTGTTGTATCCCTCCTAAAACTACTTTATTTTTGCTTAAATTCTGTGCATCTACATACTAAAACAACACAATGACAATATATTTGAGTTTAAATTCTCATTCAAATTTGATTATTTCTACAACTAAGCCTATTTTTCACCTATGTAAAATGTAAACAGCAAAATATATAAAATTAGTTGTATTAGAATTACTGTATTTCTTTAACACAAAATAATTCAGTCCATGGAGTCTGCATGGCTGATATGAATGAAATATTAATTGATTTTATAAACAGAAGGACGATTTTTTTCGAAGTTTTAAGCATAGAGTTTATGAATTGTAGCTCCATGGTCTTAATTTTTAAATAAAATAAATTATTATAGTATTGTGATGAATGAAATGAATGAAATCCTGCTTTTATAGAGAGATCCAGGCGTGTTATTTTTTCTATGACGTCATTTGAATTTATTTCAGTTGTTTTCCATGAAGTTTTCAAATATAATAAATTATCGTAGTATTATGATAGTTTTAAAAATATTACCGTGGAATGTATTGCATTTTAGAGATATTTAAACCAGGCAATTTATATTTCAATACCGTCATTTGAATGCAGTTCATTTTTTTCAATGAAGGTTTAAGTTTTCAAATATAATAAATCAATGTAGTATAGTGATAAGTTTTAAAATATTACCGAGGAATGTATTGCATTTTCGACTTTTTTAAATAAAATTGCATTGAAGTTGGAAAGTGTTTCATAATCAATGCTTTAAGCATGATTGATCTTTCTTGTTATTCTTGTATCTGCTTTCTTCATTTGTATCTACTTTATAAGCTTATATTGGAAGAGCAGCATTGCGCCTTTGGATACTTATGGGCTTTTGATTATATAATCTTTTGCTAGTTTGATGAATTATTTATACCCTACATATATATATATATATATATATATATATATATATATATATATATATATATATATATATATATATATATATATATACATATATATATATATATGTATGTATATATATATACATACATATATATATGTATATATATATATATATATATATGTATATATGTATGTATATATATATACATATATATATATGTATATATATATGTATGTATATATATATATATATATATATATATGTATGTATATATATATGTATGTATATATATATGTATGTATATATATATATATATATATATATTATATATATATATATATATATATATATATATATATATATATATATATATATATATATATATATATATATATATATACATGTATGTATATATTATATATATACAGGGTGTCCCAAAAACCTTGACCTTGGCTTTTATTTCTTAAATATTGATCTTAGACATATATTATAAATAATCAAGATTGGTATCACGTCTGCATTCAATAGATAAAATTAAGGACAAAACGTTTTAAAAAACGAAAGGTCTATTATTTAACACATCCAAAAAGACGTACAAAATATATATTAAATATTGCCATAGCACTTTCGGAAGTATATACGCCCTTCATCAGTGGCTTCATGAATAGTAAAAACATGGAATGTTTATATAGAGAGAGACCAGTTTAAAGAAAATTTGTATAAAATATAAAATGATAAGTGAACTTACTAAAAATAATACAAGAGATATACACGGTAATTACAAAATAAGTTTAAACGCTTACGAATTTTAAATTATTACAATCTCTGGTAATTACAAAACCTGGTAAACTTTCTACGGTTCTTGCCCAATGTGTGGTTAATGATAAATTTCCTCCCGTTTTTGAAAAACTTTCCTTTTGGTTCGTTGTAACAATCCTCGTAGTATTCTTGTTCATAAAACCCTGTTTATTTATATTTACCGTTTTATTATATTTACTGTTTATTTATATTTACTGTTTATTTATATTTATCAAATTTTAAGTTATGCTTGGCGACTCATTAAAAGTTATTTGTTACGTCATTCTCAGGAATATTATGCTTGACGTTTTCTAAAATTAGTATTAGTGCTTTTCTTGTAATAATTTAAAATTACAACTAACACTTGGATTATGTTTACACACAAATAACACATGATAATACAATTGAACTTAATATTTACGATACCTCCACCCAGATGAGATGCCTAGTAATCCAACATTTGATCTGTCTCAGATCCTGATAAAGAGGTCTCAGTTATTTAATTAAAAACACAGTTTGTACGGATGCACGGATTGTCGGAGTTGTAGCAGAATTCTGGCTACCATCGCGGATTATCACGGAATCAGTAATCAGAGTTCACTGCATCAGAGTTCTCCTCCCCCCAATTGTCGGTGTCGCCCAGCAATTCCAGGAGAACCGGGGACTAGGTACAGACCTATGCCGATTGCGCTGCATTCCGTACTCAGCTGACGGGTGACGCGTGCTGCATAGAGGCCCAAGGTTGGAACCTCGAAAACATTCCGCTTATGTCAACTCGATCGTGAGGTGAGATCAACACTGCTGTAGTGTACCATTCTTGCAGTACAAACAGTTGTCAGGGCTGAAATGCAGTATAAAAAATAGAAATATAAACTTACAGGTACAGTCTCCACGTGGAGTCAAAATGTTCGCAGGGGAACATACGACAGAACATTTTACCTCGCTTCGTTAAAGCGAATGGTCCAAAGGGTGGTCCACACTACTCCGTCTATTTTCAGAGCTGCGTGGTACTGTGCATCAAAACTGTCGAAGTCATCGCTGTTCCTATGACCGCCACGGCCTGATGAAGCAACTCTCGATCGGGTTCTGCCCTAGCTCGATGTGACTTAGAGCTGCCATAAACTCGGTTGGCTGAAAGGTTGCGCTGGACTACGAGCTACACCTGAGTGTACGTGGTTGCAGCGGGTAAGAAAAAGGCATTGGTTCCGTACTGTATGCATTTGGTTTCTGCTAGAGAGGGGCAGCGAACACCGTGCCTAAAACTGCATCAAAATGCATATCGGATCGGGCTTCGGAAACAAGTGCAGATACACTTGGAGACTTATGCTCACGAAATCAGAATTGAGTCTAATTTTACATTTTACAATCGAGTCCCTTCAGATTTTTGAAACAGGAGGAACAAAATTAGGAAGTCACCTCGTCTTCTCATTCGATATCTCACGATGTGCGAGAAAAGGTCGGTTCAATTTCGACGAATTTTACTGGCCAGTAAAATGACGCTCATTTCTTATGCGTCCCAATAAAAAATGACAACCGGAGGATTTCCCACAGCCGGGAGGTCCTGGACTGGACCTCGATGTGAGCCACACCTGACAGGGGCTATACATTTCTATAGATTTGTAGTTTTGCACTTTAACATGTGTCACAAACTCTTTTATGAACATTTACAACCAGTGTCAATGTGCATTCAAGCCATGGCGCCACATCAGTCCCATCCTGTCTGTGAGGAGGCATTGCTTTAGAATATACCCCATACACATTATATACATTTTGAGTAATTGCTACTCCTTCCCCCTTTCATTCCTGTGCTATCCCGGGCCCTGAAATATACTTATACTAAGTGCCAAACATATGTCATGCATCATGACAATGGACACTATTACTGTGGATCTTAGTATAGTTCATTGTGATATACTTTGGGATGTTATGAATAAAGTGTTTAAGCTTCGCATTCCATTCTGCCATCACCCTAAACTTCTTCTTCAGTCTTTATCTTTTGATTTTAGTAAATCTATATAGCAACAAGCTTGGTCACATTACATTCCTATTGGAGCATTCCATCTATGGAAGTGTACTAGCCTACATCTTCTCAAAAATGTTATTATAAACATCAAATTTACACAGCCTAGTTATCTTTATAAAAAATTCCTATCTGTTATTAAAGAACTACAACAATATTTTGTCATAACTTATGTAGATAAAGCATCTACTAATTATGCCATTATTTGTAAAAAATATTATGTTTCTCTCTTACAGAATTACTTAAAAAATAATCATTTTTTAAACGCATTAATAATCAATCTATCAAAATCAAAACTAAAATGCTTAAACTATATACGCAATTAAATATTAATTGTAAATTTTATAAATTTCGGTATGTTACTTTGGTTCCAAAATTCCACAAATCAACTCTCAGTTTTAGAACGGTTACTTGTGGACAAAATACTTTTACCACTACTGCTAGTAAGTACTTACTTAACTGTTTAAATGGAATTAATGAATCTCTTAAATTTAACAATTCGGGATATTTTATTTTGAACAATAGTTTTGATTTAGTTAATCACCTTAGCACATATTCTTGGTTTCCATACCTTTGATTTTAAAGACTTATTTAATAATATTGATATTAAAGATTTATATAAAGTTATTATCTATCTTTATCATGATTATCTCTCTTTCAATAATGCTCCATTTAATGTCAAAAAGTTTCCTATGCTATTGCACTTTGTGTTATTCAACAGTTATATTATTCAACGTGATAACATATATTTACAAACATCTGGTGTACCTCAAGGGGTCTGTAGTAGTAATATTCTAGCTAACTTATATCTTTATTATCATGAATGTCATTTTTTCTCTAATTCATATATTATATATCGATATGTTGACGACTTAATTTGCATTATCATTGATAATTCCTATCCAAATAATATTGAATTTTACCTCTCTAACATAGGATTAATCCCTAATGAGCCTAGTGTTAGTCAAACTGTGAATTATTTAGACCTAAATATAGATACCCTCAACAATCATGTTATTACCAATCTATATGATAAAAATGATTCTTATAACTTCACTATCAATGAGCTGCTATCATATCAATCTTGTAATTCTATTCAGATGTTTAGAAACATCATTTTAAACCAGCTATTTGGAATACATCGAATTTCTGATCCTCAGTTTCACTATCTCCACATCAATAACCTTAAACGTATTTGTCAAAGTTACCACTCTCTGGAAGTATTTGTAAATAATATAATTAATAATTTCAAATACACCACATAGTAATTTTACAAATGCGTTATTTATCCTTTATTGGATAACTCATATTTGTGAATTGCACTCATTCTTATCACCTATCTTTCCAATAGGTCTGAGTCTGATACTGTTTACTATTTTTGAAAGACTACTTTCCACTTGTCATGAGTCCTATAATGATTACTACTTTTGAAAGTCTACATTCAAAAACATTTTTCGTTCTCGTTCATTAGTAGTATATACATTACGGTATCCACTCGCTTTAACGAAGCGAGGTAAAATGTTCTATCGTATGTTCCCCTGCGAACATTGTGGACTCCGCGTGGAGACTGTACCTGTAAGATTATATTTCTGTTTTTTATATTTCTGGTTTTTAATTCATATGGTTTATTATTTCTCCTGCCACTAGCCAGTAGACAGTTCCAATGGTATTCATAGTCAAATACTATCGCCATTGTCTGAAACTGGCTATTCTATCGGTTTTAATTCGAATTGAATGGCTGTCCTGACGAGAATGCAGTTTCGAACTGACCGACATTTTTTATGTAGCTTCAATTGATTGTTCTCTATGTCTTGATCTTTAATCTTGAGCTAATTATTACTGCCTTTTCTTATTTTTGCCGTGTTTGCTTTTTCATTTTATATATATTTATACATATATACCTGTTTAATTGTGATTTATGTATACTAATATTCCCCTCATCCCCTTTCCATTATAGTGATAAGTTACATACCATTTTTATCCTTAGTCTTGGTCTATAGCTACTTATTTGTAACAGATACGCTAGTGATGGTTTTTTTTGTACATACCGTAGTTTATGAATAGTTTTTGATAAACAGAAACTTCAATTTATATATATATATATATATATATATATATATATATATATATATATATATATATATATATATATATATATATATATATATATATATATATATATATATATGTAAGAATGAAATATGTAGGATTAAAGAATATTGTATTATAAGAAATGCGGGACACATTTAAAAGAATAACGTAAAGTTGAACTTTTAATTCTTAAATTCATTAAAGATAGGATTGACCGTTAATTCTCATATAGTAGATTTAGTATTTGAATCATACATTGCCAGTTGTGCCGCTATAAACCCTCCAATTATTTTACCTTTCGTGTGAGTCCTGTATAGAAATAATTAATTAATAAAATGCTAACTTGATCACACCATTTAAACTTGAACAATAAAACATTTATTAACAACATCAATTTTAATTAAATTCAATTACACTATTTAATTATATTATTTCAGCGAAGGGGACATGTGTGTGACCAAAACGGAAAATCCAAATATTAGTTATAACCAGATATCATTTGAATGGGCACATACCTTCAAGTCTGTCTTGGACTTTGTCAGCATCTGCATTTAATGTCGTTCATTTACAGCATTAACTCTTGGTGTAATGCTCTCACACGTAAATTCGTTGAACATATTGACTGCTGTAACTCTGCACTCGCACTTATTTCATTCTCTTAATATATCAATTCATCGCTGTAGTATCTGCACAAGTCATAATGTCGAAGTTATCTGTTCCAAGTCTTCATCGTTTCTGCTGGCATGCTTCTAAGTCAAAATTCAATCGTTGTCTTTTGGTATGCTCTTAAGTCAAAATCTCCATCGTTTCTCTCTCGTTCTCCTTTACCCAATGGCACCATTCCACATTTCGTAAGGCCCAGCTCAGCCCCTCTGGTATGGCACCCCCTAAATTTATTGTCGTCTGACCTTCAGATTCACGGAGTGATAAACTTCGGTGCCAGCCAGACTACAAGATTTGTCTGCCGTTTTGGCCAACATAAATACTCACATAAAAGTGTCTCATCAAATGTGAGATCTATTTCTGGTCTCACAAGAAAGATAGTATATCAGTATTTATGCGCAATGCAGCAATAAGCACTAATTACAAAATATTAAAATATATAATAAAAATAACAGAGGAAAAGGAGAAGGAAGGCAGCGTAAGGTGCTTTTTGAACACTTTTGGAAGATCAGTTTTTATGCATTTAGTAAGTGATGGCTACATTACTTTGTATTGTGTATTTGAACCTAGTTGGAGTATTTAAGCAAATGCCATCAGAGTACGTTATTACATATCTTGATACTTCGGTATCTATATTACTTTACGTCCTTTTCCGTTTGGCCTGGTCTCGTAATAATTATGATTGTCACTACGAGGGTCGGCTTCAGTCGGTGCTGGCATCCAGCACTGCAATGCCGCGGCATTTGAGACATGCATGTTGATAACTGGGGTGTAAGGTCACTACCCCTTTCTGCCATTATGTAAGCACATTACGCTGCCTTCCTGCTTTTTTTCCTCTGCTATTTTTATTATATTTCTTTACATATATATATATATATTTATATATATATATATATATATATATATATATATATATATATATATATATATATATATATATATATATATATATATATATATATATATATATATATATATATATATATATATATATATATATATATATACATGTATATATGTATATATGCATATATATATATATATATATATATATATATATATATATAATAAATGTTGCTCTAGGGATTAATGCCTCATATTTTACTTCATCTATTTTGCGTTTTCAGTGACTATCCCTTTAACTATATTCCAATTCCCTGTTGTTAATAATACAAAAGTAGTAGCTTCTGTCTCGCAAATTATCATAAAAAGGACGAATAAATGTTTAGTTCTGGTGAAGTTTATATGTAATGGCTGGATCAATAGTTTATCCCTTAGGAATTTTGCTTTAGGATTTGAGCAATATGTTCATTGCATAGAATATTATATTCACATCTAATATTTTAATGCATTTAATCTTTAAATGTATATCTTACTTCCCTTACGCATTTATTAAAATATATAACAAAATAATTGTGGTGAGGGCTGGAAATAAATTGCATGGTTTGAATGTATTTACGCGTTATATGTAATTATACCTGATGTGCTTAATTAATTCTAGCATTAATTATAATTAAATAAACTGTAACACCGAGGTTTTTCTTTAATTAGTATATTCTCCACTTCTGTTTACATATGTCTTAAAATATGGTTCAGTTTTCAGTTAAGACTGATAAATCCTTGTAATTTTCTTCTGGTACTGATCCGAGAAAGGAGATCCATATACTTAGTTCTTGCGAAATCTAATGGCTTGAATATAATCAGTCCTACAAGAAACTTTTCCCTCAAATTGAGTAATTTTTGTATACGCTTTTCATAATGTATTTACACAGTTTGTACCGCCTTTACCATATATACATTATCTACATTCATGTCCAAAAGTTAAGCATAGTTTCTGTTTATATAAAAATTTCAGGAAATCTACATCGGAATGGAAGGAAAAGGTATGCGGGTGAATAGGCTAACAGAGGAAGAAAACAATGCAAAACAAGGATAATAACGACTTTTATTATCCAAAGAGAAGGGTTGAAAGTAAAAGGATCACAATACGAGTGTCAACCTCAGTGAAACAGAATGATTAAAACAATGTGATGCTGCAGTTTAATACTGTGTATGGGGACTTCGGGTAGCCACGCATGCTGCACAACGATTTCCCATACTTTCGATAAGGTGTTGTATGAGTTGTATGCTCAAAGAATTCCAAGCCTCACGGAGAGCAGTTTTCACTCCGGGAACGGAGCTTAGTGCATAGCATAGGTCTGCGAGTTGTCTCCCGAATATATCCCACACATGCTCTACACATGCCCCATACATGCTGCTATCCGCACAAATGCTGGATTTATATCAGGAGAGTTGGCAAGCCACTGCATGTGCTGGATATCTTCAGTTTGAAGGAAGTCGTCGACCAAGGCTGCACGCTGAGGAGACGCGTTATACTCTATGAATATGAAATCAGGACCAACAGCACCTCAAAAAAAATCGAACGGTAGGCTCAAGGACCTCACCTCTGTATCTTTGACCGGTATCCGATCTCGAGTCCATCATGATGCCTGCCCAGACCATGACCCCACCGAATGGAAAACGATGTATTTCCGTGATATTTCCAGGGTGAAAACAAGCTCCACGTTCTCTTCAGATCGTGGTACAACGAGAATCAGTTTACAGGCTAAATCTGGACTCGTTACTGAACACGACATTGCCCCACTGTTGTCCACGCCACCGCTGATGTTCCAAACTCCACTGTAAACGCACTGGTTTCTGTGCAGATGTCAAGACGATGCAAACTGCTGGTCGTTTGGCATAGAGACCAACGTCTCTGAGTCTTCTGTAAGCAGTTTGCCTCGAAAAAGTGACTCCCGTGACGTCTGTCAGGGTCGAACCCAGTTGACTGGCAGAACGGTTCCTCTGACGTCGCGCAGTTATCACCAAACATCGGTCTTGCTGAGCCTTTGTTACCCTTGCCCGACCTGGTACTAGTCGTCGGGTCACATCTCCAGTGGTTTGGAACCTCTGCCACAGTCTGGACATCACACACTGGGGCACATTCAGAATTCCAGATGCTGTGGTTTGGGATTGACCGGATTCTAACATTCCAATAATTCCTCCCTTCAAAAACGTGTCCAGTTGGCATCTTTGTGACATCTTTCGTCCTTTTTGATTGTTAACAACGTTCCGTACCACAGCAATTGCGATATTGTTGGGTTACTTTTGGTTATTTAATAATTTTAGGAAGTTCGTTTTTTATTTAAACGTGTTCAGGGGTCTTATTTACATAGTCATTCTCTTTTAGTTATCCATTTCCTAATTGTTTAGGTCTTTCGATATTCATCTGTTCCAAATAGTTTCTATTCCATTGTTATTGTGTTAAAATGGCGATAGTTTGTTCTTTTTAGGTTATAGCTATTTAAATTTATTTAAATTGGCTAATTTGAAATTCCCTTTATTACCCTTTTTATTCCCTTTGATTTGATTCTAAATTTGTTGTTGTCGGTAAAGAATTTGTTGATTTATCGCAATTTTTCAGTTTTATTCTATTTTCAGCTTTTTAAATATTTCAGAATCGTCCATATTTAAATTATTACCGAATTCGTATATTCCAAATCGTTTCACTTAATTTCTTTTTAATTTTCATCTGCTTTAAAATTCCTGTTCTCTTCTTTAAAATTTGGAGTTTTTGATTGATTGACCGTAATATTAAAATCGTCTGTCATTAGTTATTTTATCGTTCATCGATAATTTTGTTTACTATGTGTGTCAACGATGTTTCGCAGTATATAAATACATTCGCGCTCTTCTTATTATTGATTGGAACTAAAAGATGTAAGCTATTAAGCTGTCCTGTGCCGTTTGGAACGCGTTCTGTGGAACGCAAGTTTTTATTTCCCGGCCTTTTCACTTTATTCGGTTTAATTTACGATGTCTTGCTAACGATTCGTGTTTCCTGATAAGACTTAAGTGCGTACTTTTAACTCTGCATAAAAAAAATAAAATATTTATTCCGGCAAATAAAACGTCTGATCTGTTATAAAGTTGTAGCGTCTTCAATCTGTATTTCCTGCCGTGGAGGCAAATGTTGATCCAAGATGTTCCACGGTTTATGCGGTAACTGCCGAGATGGCCGGCCAGCTAAGCGTTTGTTTCTCCCTGGCTATGCTGCTCTTATTATGAAGAACTGGAGCGTGATTTTTGGTGAAAGGCACCGGACATATGCTATGCATTCAGTTCTGATGCCAAAGGTCCGGTGCAGCTGTGTGGAGAAATTATTTCATCGTTACTAAACGTCCTGTTTTGGAATATCCCTTGGAAAACGGATCCGATCGAAGATTTTCCATATTTCTGATGGACATAATCCTCCTGTGCCGTGTCTTGCCTTTCAAGAGGTGTTCTTCAAGAACTTTAGTTTCCCTGTGACGTCCTCTGCTGTAGATCATTGATGTTTACCCTTGGAGCATTTGGTGAAACATTTTATGTATATCTCTCAATAGTTAAAATATGTTTTTATTCTAATTGTTTTCAGTTTCAGATGAATAAGACCCCTTGACCTATATATTTTAGGTGACCAGAACCTATGGTTTTCTTTAACTTTTAGTTGAAATATCCCTTTTGGCTAACTGATGTTCTTTTTATTCTAAATTCTAGTTTGGCAAATAATTGTACAATTTTAACATTGTTAACTTTAAATTTAATATTCTAACGTTTTCACTATTACCATACATCCGGTCACTGTTTAAATTTATTTATTTAAGATGTTTAATATTTGATTTGTTTAGTTAATGAGATGTTTTAAAAATCTGTAAAATGTTTTGAAAATTCTTTAAAAGTGAAATTAAAATTTTAATAGATGTTAGATTTTTTGAAAACTTAAATTCTGTGTTTTCTCTCTTTCTTTTTATGTGTTCTTATTTTATGTAGTTACATATTTGTAAATTTAGGAATAACTGGTCAACTGGCTCATTTTCAGATATATTTCAGATGATTTTTAGGTTTTAAGAACTTTTCAGGGATAGTTTTTTCAGTATTCAGAATGTTTTAGAATATCTTATAGGCCGCATCCGGAACCTTGCCGGAAACTGCGTTTCTGAAGTTCCTGCTGGAGCGGGGCAACGTTTGCCGTGAGGGATCTGCCGGTGGAAGTCTGGGCTTCCTCAACCACGAGTCCTTCAAGAATTTTGTGAGGTACGCCTTGGTTATTTAGACGTGCCGTTGGGCAGTCGATTGGACTTGAGCATCGATTTGAGGAACTCTTTGCCTTTGATTTCATCTGCGTTCATTTAATTGTATACATCTATTAACTTCTGCATCTATTTATTACACTTAAGAAATATTACATTTAATGAAATATAAATTATCTAATAATGTCAAATTGAATTCTTAGTTGATTCCTCGAGTGTAGTGCCTCTCTTGGTTGACCATACCTTTTAAATGAGTATTATGAAATATAATAATGTTAATGTATATTTAAAATGGATATTTAATTCCGGCTAAGAGTCGATCATATTTAGTGAAGTGCGGTCCAGTAGTAGTTGCGCCAAATGAGAATCAGCATTTGTATTATGTGTTAACACCTAACACTTTCGCCTTAAATAAATGATAATTTAAACGAAATAAAGAGCATTTATTTGTGTTGAATTAGTGTATGATTTTAATGTTTTCTGCTGTTGTTTGGACCTTCAAGATAAGGGTGTAATCTATTTATTTTGGATTTGTTTGGGTTTGTTTCGCAGGTCATCAGTTGGGTTTCACCCACTGACAGAAGGTGTGTTTCGAACCGGGGTTGTGAAAATTCGAGAAAGTTAGACTTTCTTAGTTGGCCGTGTCCAGCGGGAAATCTCTGCGACAGCTGTATTTACATCTGTAGGATGATTGAATAATAAAATGACTTTTGGATCTGTTTGAGATTTGTCATTTGTTAATAATTAGATAATAGCATGTCTTCTGTGGGGATTCTTTATGCAAATCTTTGAAGTTCAGTGTAGAAGAAAACCATTTTCCTGGTTGGCCAGATCTATTTATATGGCGGACTTCGAGTTCCGAGAGGACGAATTGGGAAGAGATTTAGAAAGGAGAGTTCTACGAAATGAATCGGGAAAAAGTCCTGCTAAGTTTGGCATATTCGGCTAAGGAAGTACATGCTTACAAATTAACTTGTGATGTGAATAGCAGGAATGTCCATCGTCGTCATATAGTAATTTATCGCATGAAGTAGTTTTATAGTCTGTAAAATTCAGTAGTGAGTTAGGTTCGAATTAGATTAGTAATGTTCCGGGAAATATCGTGTTAGCTGCGTAAATAGTGTATATAGTAGAGTTGTTTATAACGTCATTTATGTTTGAGTTCCGGCGAGATAGCTGTGGATAAAATAGTTAATATGTTAAGTGTCGTGATTTTTTCGTCGAATTCTGATCGTTAGGTAAAATGATGGTAGGTAATGACGTTAGGTAAATGATCGTTAGGTAAAATGGTTGTAATAGTTCAAAAGAACCTGTACAATGACACTCCTATCAGAAGAGTAATTTATACCTCCTCAGCACAACAGTGGCACATGGAAAAGGAGAAAAGGAATTTCAAGCACGCTTAAAATTTAACCAAACTGAGGGTATAATTAGATTCAATTCAAAACAATTCTATACTAATTCTATCATTATTCAGAATTAATATTATTCAAAGTTGTCGAGGGGAAATGATGGTGTAGGCAGTTTGGCAATTTTGCAACATATTAATTTTAGATAATGATCATACGTATATAGTATTATTTGAAATTTAATTTTCCCGCACACTCATTTCTCTTCGACAATTTTGCTCAATATCCATTTTGGATTGCCGCCTGTTACACATGCGTAATACGCCCATAGGAGGTTCTCCCCCTGGTTCGCTGGCATTCAGTAAACCCCGGTGGCTGCCTCTGTGCTAACAATCGGTTTAGCAAATTAAATCTTTGCTTATACTGAAGAAACATTTGCACTTTAGAACTGCATAAAAGATAGAATAATTCATCAACTAAATCGAAATTTATAAGAAAGAAAGGCTTCGTTTTAAAAATTTGAACTATGTATAGGTTCATACCTGCAAAAACCCGTCTTCTTTTTGTTGCTATTCCATTCAGAACGCTAACTCACATCTCAAATTTGTTGAATTTAACTTGACATTAAACAAATATTAACATCGAAAAACGGGTTGTTTCTATGTGCCCCCCTAACAATATTCTAATAATGTTCAAAATTTCATATTTTTGTGTGATATTTCATGTGGTAGGAAACAGAGAAACTAGAAGAACACGAAATTTGTCACACGACGTCAGCTACTTTTTAACACTTTACAACATACTTTAAAAGTGTTTATGGCATATAACAGGTCATTCTGTCTGTCTGTCCGTTCGAACGATACCTGCAGTGAAAATGTCTTTATCAAAGTGAAATTTTAGTATGTTGTTAAGACGGTCTATGGGGTATATGTTCAAGGGGGTGCCGGACTATCAGGCTTGTCGAGTAATTGGATGCCTGAATAATGAAGGTTTACTGTATTTACTTTTGAACTACAGGGAACATCCCTGTAAAGTTTTATATTCCTGCATGAGGGGTTGATGAGATATTGAGAATGACTGAGTTATAAATTAAATATTTGCATATTAAAGGTAAAGATTATAACCACTATCAATTTTTAATTAATACCATAGAATGCCCTACTTTGGAGAAAATAGTTTTATACATTGTCGTCTAAAATCTTCATACGAAGAACAGTCTTTGCAATGCATTAAATTGTCTCTTTTTAATACATACGTGACAGATTTATAACGTAAGCCAAATATATTTTTTGATACGAACCATTAAATACCCTGTCATCTGAGCCGTTATCGTAAACGTAACATGGTTTTCTCTGGTCAGAATACATTAACTTGTGTGTTACATGGTTCTTAGGAAGTCATCACAGGGATAAATTGCATCCTAAACAGCCTCTAAGTTGATTCTAAGAATGTGATTTATGGTTGAATCGATTGTAGTAAGAGTTAGGATCACTATAAGTAGATGACTTAAATTCTGAAAGCTTAAGAATATTTTTGTCTTATCATTATTTCTCTAAAATATGGGAATAGTTTGTGTTACGTGCCGCTTCGGAATAACTAAGTTATCGTTAATTTAATTACTAGTGATACAGTGTTGAGGCCAACCTAGAGTATCTTGGTGTACGTGATATAACATAGCGATAAAAAATTGCTGTTTTTGTCAATTTCCATATGTCAATATAATAGCAAATAAATGCTCAAAATATGCACCAAAAAGAATATAGTATTCCCAATGCACTGTTTCTCGTATCACATAATAATTTTAATAAAATTACGTAATGTATTTATCTAAATACTGAATATTCTTATTTCTCTGTAGAAAGATCTAACAAAAACCTAAGTACCATGTTGAAGACCTAGACCACACGGCCGATCCAGAGGTTTGCAGCAGCAATATGTGATTCCGGAAGAAGCCTAGGTACCATGTTGCAGACCCAGACCACATGACCAACCCTAAGGCTTATACTAGGTACCATGTTGAAGACCCAGACCTTCCGACTCATCCGAAGACTTGAACAACCATTTGGACCGCCGGCCTACTAGGTATCATGTTTTAGTTGTTGAGACCCAGACCGTCCGACCTTCCAGAAAGGTGTAAGGGCCTAGATACCATGTTGTTGTTGTTGAGACCCAGACCGTCCGACCTGCCAGAAAGGTGTAAGGTAACCGTTTGGACGGACGGGAAGTGCCACCCAATTTAGACCGGAACCCAGTGGGGGAGGCATCCACAGGGGCCGTACCCTCCTTCCCCTAGCACCAACCTCTCGGAAGGATTTACGGACCCACATGTTTAACGTGATCGTTCTCCGCATGAACACGGCGGCAGTTATGGCAGTGTGCAAATCCAGAGCGCAAACCACCGGGTTACAGCGCCCGAAATGTGCCAACAGCACGCGTTGTTCCCAGGTGGTCACCCACCTAAGTACTAACCGCGCCCGATGCTGCTTGACTTCGGTGATGCCTAGGTGCCATGTGCAATTATTGGCCAATCTCTTTGATTTTCCAACTTTTCCAATTTGCAGGTTTTCAAGGAAGCGAAATTTGGCCAAATATGTCACAATTTGTCGCCAAGATCAAACTATTCTGATTTTTCAGCAATTGGGAGTTATACATGTTGCTTTACAGTAAAAGTACTTTTAAGACATGGAAAGAGTAACAATATAGATCATTAAAAGTATGAGAACTTTGAAAAATGAAGTCAAAACGCTTTAAATCCGTATCAAAATCTGTATAGTGCAACCCATGACATAGTATTCTAGACTAAGAGGTCAGAGCCATGACAGAGAAAAAATACAGATTGCGAGTTTGTTCGTCCTATGAATCGAAATCTATAGGGAGATATATTTAACTATTGGTACGGTCCATGTGTGGCCACGGTGAAGATAACCACTTTTAGAAGAAAATTGTCGCATTTTCGTTTCAGACTATATGAGAATCCACTATCCAGAACATTTGAGTCAATAATTTAATACCCGCCAGTCAGCTTAACTATCATCCTTCCCGATGATTGCGCAATAATCACTGCATTATATACTTAACATATTCAGACAGAACTTTCTAGGCTTTTGTGGGTTTTTTTTTTTGCAACATAATCTGTCATCAGAACAATGCATCTCAACTCCAGAATTATTGGTTCGCAACCGCACACTACTTAAGGTTGTGCGAGAACATTGAAAGGTCATGATAACCGTTTTGTTACCATTTCCCTTTGTGGTGCACATTTATAAATGAAGAATGCAAAGCATACTTTTAATTAAACATCTAAACAAGGCCTTTGATCTTTAGTCGTATAGCATTGCATTGTGCCGCATTAAAACCCACCATATAATATTTAGTACGAATTCCTGGAATAGAATGTATTAACATATACTACACACAATTAACTGCACCCATTTTAACTTTAAATTAACATTATTTATTAAGAGCTATCTATTCATTATTAAATTAATTACAATATTATTTAACACATATATTTATGGAGGAGATTGGACATGTGAGACCAGGCATACCAAAATTCCTAAACTGACTATGACATTTTATAATCTCATTTGCACATACCTTCTTGTTGTCTTCAGACGTTTGGCCTGCATTCAATGGTTAATCGAAGGTTGTTTGTTTCACCATCTCTATGACGACGGCCTCTTATTGGTGCATATCCGCATATCGTTTGTTGCACCTGTTGTACACCTCTGTAGAAATTTTTGCATGTTTATTATCGACTCTCGTTGCTATCTCCAACTATTTTCTCCAACTGTATCTTACATCTCTTTCTACATCTCTCTGAATGATCTATATTTTAGATCTGAAACTATAGAACCTTCTCTTGCTTGCCACTTATTTTTACCTGAGGTCTGATACGCCACTTCGGTTATCATTGGTTGACCTCAGGGTGATGCGACAACACATATTCCAAATTGGTTTAACTTTGAATCAATTTGTGGAATCATCTTTTAGCCCATTTTTATGGCTTACTGACCTCTCAGATCAGGGCCGCTGTAAAGCTGGCGTCACTCAGACTATGCCCCTTTGTCTGGCCCGTTAGATATCATAAATCCACAAATAAACTTGTTTGCGTTAATACTGCAACCGTTCTGGTCTCACACTCTCATTTACATTTAAAGTGTGATTTTCCTCTAAATCAGCAGCTTATTAGATCTTCTGGTTTGAAGGGCCTATCAGAGGACTGGCCAGGCAGGCTGCATATTTTATCTGGGAAGTATCAAGTTTTCAGCAGATTAAGTTTTTTTTCTTTGGCAGTTTTCAGCAGATTTTTAAAGCGAGTGTCAATGTTGTGTGTGCGTGCGTAGAATTGTATCCTCTGGGATTGTAGGTGTGCGCCCAGGATGCAAGAATTAGTCAAAATATCTGAAAAACTAACATGTTTATTCACAAACACAGCATAAACACAAACACAGCGTAAAACAATATATAGTAAAACAGTACTCAAATGTTCCCCCAATTCCACAAAACAACTGATATTGTTCTCAAAACATTGACATATTTTATTGCACAAAACAAACGCTACTGTTCTCAAAACATTGATGTATTTCATTTCACAAAACAGCTGCTACTGTTCTCAAAACATTGACGTATTTCATTTCACAAAACAGCCGCTATTGTTCTTGAAACATTGATGTATTTCATTTCACAAAACAGCTGCTACTGTTCTCGAAACATTGACGTATTTCACTTCACAAAACAACCGTTACTGTTCTCGAAACATTGATGTATTTCATTTCTCAAAACCGCCGCTACTGTTCTCGAAACATTGATGCATTTCATTTCACAAAATAGCAGCTACTGTACTCAAATCATTGATGTATTGCATTTCACAAAGCAGCCGCTACTGTTTTTAAAGCATTAATGTATTTCATTTCAAAAACAGCCGCTACTGTTCTGTAAACTTTGAAGTATTCCATTTCACAAATCAGCCGATACGATTCTCAAAATATTGATAAAAATCACAGTTCAATGTAGCTGGTATCGGGTCACCTGCTCTACAACTGAGTGATGACTCCTTTTATAGACCCGCTATAGAAACATCTGGGAATCTCTCATATCTCGTAGAATATTGGTTAGTTCAAGGTGTTTTTCGAACCTTCGGACAGTCGCCAAATGCCGCCAAATTGGACATCAATAGACATATCTGGCAACCCGCTTCTAAACTTTAGCATCTGGCAACCCTCGATTCACGTCACAGGAATGGTTGCATGTACGGGTGTTCTCTCCATCTTGTTTCCAAAAGATACTCAAGTGAGAACATTTTACACGTTCCTAACAATATATTATTGGAGAAATCCCCTGTGCAGTCGTGGACGACTGTTTGATATGACCATACGGTGCTCGGTGCACGAAAATTATAGGCCAGTGGCGTGGAGGTAATTTTGTTTTTATTGCGGATTTCACCCGTGTGTGCAGAGTACGACAGAATAGGATATTTATTTTCACAGCTGAATAAATTGTATGATTTGCGTCATTACAGGCATGTTTCATACGTAGCAGTCGTACAGTTATGTTTGTTATGTCAGACAAGAAAGCGTGTATCTCAGTGAGATAAATGTGCAGTTGTTTAAGGGGCACAGGACCTTTAAAAGTGCCATAAACAGAGTAAATTTCCGTATTTCACGTTTAACTTTGTACCTCTTCTATTATACATCGACAATAACTAAAAATTTTATGGCTAATAAGTGAATACCTGTGGTATATGTGCTAATTTTTTCAATAAGGTGAATCCTATAATAATATTTTTAAAAATTGTGTAATAATTTGCATGTATGTATTAAAATTTTATTTTTATATAGGTTGCTTGCGCGCATGATTGCAACAAAACTATTGCTTCCAGAATCAAAATTATTTCTGACTAGGATGCAAAAGTATCCATTCAAGACGTCTTAGATCAAAATCAAAACATTTGCATAATTTAAATTTTTAAAATTAAATTTAAAATTTAATCTCATTTTTAATTTTAAGTAATTTAATTTTTTAAATTTTAATTATACAAATGTTTTGATTTTGATCTATGTTTTCTTGAATGGATACTTTTGCATCATAGTCAGCAATATTTTTGTTTCTGGAAACAATAGTTTTGTTGCAATCATGCGCACAAGCAACATATATAAAAATACAATGTTAATAAATACATGCAAATTTTACAATTTTAAAAAATATTATTATAAGATTCACCTTATTGAAAACATTATCACATATTCTACAGGTATTCAAGTATTAGCCATAAAATTTTTAGGTATCATCGATGTATAATAGAAGAGGTACGAAATAAAACGTGAAATTTACTCTGGTTATGGCAATTTTAAAGGCCCTATGCCCCCCCCCCCACACACACACACGGTTCGTTAGCAGTGTTGATTTCAGAAAATAATTTTGAGTTAAGTCAGTTTAGGCCTCATCGCTAGTAGTATTTAATATTAGTCCAGTACTGGACCAATGTTGTATATCTTGGCATTACATTGAAAATAATTCCAATGTACTCCCAATAATGGGCAAATATTGGGGTTACATTCGCCTTCAATATTGGCTAATATGTTCATTAAAATATTATACCAATATTAATCTTACATTAAAAATATTGGCATAATATTGTCCCAATATTTTAAGCCAATATTGCTCCAATTCCGCCAAAATGTCCACTTTTTCATATTGGAACCAATAAAAAGTCAATATCGGGTCAATATTGGAATCCTACTAGATATATATATATTCCCTTAAGTAAGAAATTTACAATATCTGTTATGACATATATTCAACCTTTTGGCAGTAAATGTACCAAAAAATACATTTACAGATTTTTACTTTCCTTATATACAATAATGTATAAGGAAAGTATTGTGCGGGGGGTCGAACAATCGAATTCGAGTTTTCGACGGGAGAGCACGTTTCAAGCATCCTTGATCACGAATCGCACATTTTTAAAGTGATGCCTGTGTTTGTGTGTGTCTGGGTGTGTGTGTGTCAGTGAGGGTAGGCAAGTCATTTGGTAGGCAAGTCACTTGGGTGTGACTCTGGTGCTGATTAGTTTTTAGTATGATTCGGGATAAAAGACCCCGCCTTTTTTTTGCAAAATGGCCCGCAAAATTACCTGTATCCACTTCAGCTAAAAAACTAATGGATCAAATTTTACAAAATTCGTTAGATAAGCCGCTTGTAGGTTATCCTGGTGCTGATTATATTTTGGTATGATTCGGAAAAAAATAACCTGCCTTTTTTACGAAATGACCCGCAAAAATCGTCAAAATCTAAAATGAAAAACTACGTATGCTGAAATATATCCATTAAATGCGTGTTTTATACGTAATTTTTAACGAAGAAAATAATAAGACCAACGCCATTACACTAAGACCAGGCGTTCTCGAATTATTTTAGTGTTTTCATATTTTCTCTGTGCTACCTTTGAAAATAAGTCCAGTTACCAAATGAGAACGAAAATTGAATTAAAAGTGAATTAAATTTTATTAAAATAAAGATAACGTGGATGTAACTCTGCATGGAAAGTAAAGTGCTGCCCACATCAAATTTTTCATGACTGCAAGAAATTTATATCCGAAAATCAAGGACACAAATCCTTAAGATAAAATCATTTTATGAAGTCATCTCAGGAACATCTTGACAAGCGAGTACATTTTCTATTTCTAAAAAAACCTTAGCAAGTATATGAAATACCTTTTTATTACTATCCAATAAATATCCAGCTACTGGGAAGTTATCTTGAGGTTAACATGGTTTCCGATGTCTTGAATACATTAAGTTATGCATTACATGGTACTTTGTCGGTCAGATGTAGGTCAAATTGCAACGAGAACGATCTATGTCTTAAAAATAGCCTAATCTATGTCTTAAAAATATAGAAAACTCTTTGAATAAGGGTACAGGAAAATATTGCGAGTAAGTACGTGATTTATGCTTAAAGAGTAAATGTAGTAGTAGTTAAATACGTGTTAAGAGGAGATCATATCTGAAGATTGAAAACAAATCATTTATTAGCTGTTTCTTAACGTTTTATTGTCCCGGATATACATAATAATAATGTAAAGGGAAGCTATTTCAATGGGTTAGATTAATAAAACTTCGAGTTTACACGTTTTGGGCCCTGTAGAACACGATTATTCTGTTTTTAGAGTGATTCCTGCATGTCTGCGTCTGTCTATGCAACATTGGTATTCGTTTTAGTTCAAAACTGACTCACCGAAATTGTATGAAATTGATTAGTTTTGTTATTACTGGACTATCTTGGTGTTGATTAAATTTTGATATAATTTGGTAAGATTCGGTAAAAATATATTTTTTTTAACTGGATTCGTGTCTGCTTGTTTATTTGTTTGTTTGTGCAATATATGTTTTCACTTTAACTCAATTGTTCGACAAAATTGCAGAAAATTTAATAGTTTTTTTCAATAATGGACTACAAGCGTACTGAAGAATTTTGGTATAATATGAAACGTTAGTGTGAGATCAAATAGGCCATATTTTATTTAGGTAATTTTTAATTCGGGTAAATATTAATTCAGATAATACCGCAACCAAAACAGGCTGAACACAGGCGTGAGGCAAGTGGCACCAGGGTTTACAGTTTTTGCTCGAAGAGGTTTAAGACTAAAAAATTCACAATTTATCTATGACATCATCAGATGGAAAAGCCCAGATATCAACATGGGCGTAACCTATGCTTTCGGGTAAGACTCCAGAAAACTCCATCAATAAAGAAGGTCAATAGACGGAAAGAGATAAAAGACGGTGTGTGGGAACTATGGGAATATAAATGAATGATATCACCCAATTAGTTTTGGATTGAAAAAGTGAAACAAAATACATTGAACCCCATGGGACCTAACTTTTCAAATATTTCTTTTGCTGATTAAAAATTCACAAATTGTTTCGAAAGTTTAAGAAAATATTCAAATTATCCCATAGAATATATAAAAAAAACTCGAGCGAAATATATTCAGTAGCTTTTTAAATATAAATTAAAATATTAATTACATCATTTATATGCAGAGATCACGTGATCATGATATGAAGAGATCACGTTTTATTTTGAAGTGGGTCACGTGATCATTATATGAAGAGATCACGTGACCCACTTCAAAATAAAATGTGGCATCCATCTTGCGTCAAAATCGTGATTTTTAAAGTCCTTTTTAATTCATATTTAGTGTTGTATCCGCCCTAAAGTCGCTTTATTTTTGCTTAAATTTTTTACATCTACATCCTGAAACAACGCAATTACAATATAGTTTAGTTTAAATGATCATCCAACTTTGATTATTTCTACAACGAAGCCTACTTTTCATTTATGAAGTATGTAAATACCGAAGGATGCAGAATGAGTTGTATAAGAATTGCTGCATTTCTTTAATGCAAAATTATTTAGCCCATGGAGTCTTCAATATAGCTGATATGAATGAAACAATCATTGATATTACAGAGAAGAAAACGATTTTTTGATGAAGTTTTGAGCATAGAGTTAAATTACCTGTACTTCCATGGTTTTAAGTTTTAAATAGAATTAATTATTATTATATTGTGATGAATGAAATGAATGGAAATATGTTAATGAATGAAATGCTGCTTTTATTTAACGAGCCAGCTGATTTATATTTCGATGACGTCATTTGAAGAAGTTCATTTGTTGTCAATGAAGTTTTCAAATATAATAAATTATTGTAGTATTATGATAATTTTAAAAATATATTCGAGGAATGTATCGAATTTTAGAGATGTTTACACCAGGCCATTTATATTTCAATGCCGTCATTTGAATGAAGTTCATTTTTTCCGATGAAGTTTTAAGTTTTCAAATATAATACATTAATGTAGTATTGTGATAATTTTAAAAATATTACCGAGGAATGTATCGCATTTTAGAAATGGTTAAATAAATTTGCATTTAAGTTGAAAAGTGCTTCATTATCAATCCTTTATGCATGATTGATATTTCTTGTATTTCATCATATATTCTGCTGGAAATTTCAGAATACTTTACGCTCTCAGTATAGGGTGAGGCATCCTTTGGAATCATGGCTGTACCCTGAGGATACAGGAATGAATCGAAATTTCTTACGTTACTTTTACTAATACGTTTACTTACAAGCACAGGGTAAGTAGAACATTATACAGCAAATAGCTCGAATAGAAATTAAATATGCGTTGCACCTGGTGTTCTGCCCCATAACAACACCCGGATTAGTTGATGTGTCTGTGGATAATAGGAGCGCAAATGATGCAGGCGAGCAGGTGGCTGCGAATCTTTGAATACTTTATGAGTGGAAGATAATAGGTAATCTTTTGCAACTCTTCTCCGTATTATGAACGTCTTACCCTTCTAGTAATACTATATTTAACTATTATCCAGTCAATTCTTAACAAAGTCTAAACATAAACCTAGGAATATCAAAGAAAATTCATTAATTTCCGAAATGCAATTTTAGCCGCTATTACTTCTAGTAGTATTGTGTGACCCGTTCATAGATCATTCATAATTAACGCATAATTATTTAATTACGTTTAGACGCAGTTGTAACTTGTTTTGAACCTCACCTCATTTCTCGCGGAGATGAAAACAAAAGAATACTCAACAAACATGTGTCGCTTATTAGATTAGAAGGGAAAAAGGATTGAGTTGCAAGTGATGCCATCTATCATTTACTTAATTAAATTCTTGAGATGTGTGAATTGTAAATGACATCAGGATATAAAATATCATTCGTTACCTATTTTATTGGTCTTGATACTGTTACGACGTATACTCTGGGATCGTAGGTAAACTCTCAAGGTACAAGAGTATGGATAATACCAAATGTATGGATAACTGCAAGTTTTGTATAAAATCACTCTGCGTAATCGGGAATCATTCCCAGCTCCATAGCTATCTCGCACGATCTCCAAACAACTACCGGATACATTAAAACAGCCGATATCGCAAAACAGCCGATACTTATTTTCAAAACATTGACGTATTTCGCAATTTAATGTAGCTGGCATCCCGTCAACTGCTCTCCAACTGAGCGATGCCTCCTTTTATATACCTTCCGTATATATTTACAGAAGGGACTCATACCTCTCAAAATATTCGTTATTTCGAGAAGGCTCGAGTACATTCTAAAAGTCGCCTAGTTTGGCGCTAAATGCCCATATATGTCAACCCTGGTCCGAGAGTTCAATGATGGCAACCTTTCATTGACGTAATAGGAATGGCTACCTGTAAAGGTGTTTTCCCCTTCTGATTCTCAAGAGAGCTTCCAGTGATGGCATTTTTCATGTTCGTAACAGCATTTATTATAGGATTATAAAATTCCAAGTTTCGAACTTATGTTACTCTGAAAATTATTTCATTCCAACATCCTAGGCTGATTCTACAAAAATACAAGACATTCTTTGGAAGCTTCATTTAGAAAAGCATTCTAAGAGTCCCCAAGTTTGGCACTAAATGATCATATATGTCAACCCTAGTCCGAGTGTTCAATGATGGCAACCTTGCATTGACGTAATAGGAATGGCTACCTGTTAAGGTGTTTTCCCCTTCTGGTTCTCAAGAGACCTTCCAGTGAAGGCATTTTTCATGTTCGGAATAGCATTTATTATAAGATTGTAAAATTCCAAGTTTCGAACTTAAGTTACTCTGGATATTATTTCATTCCTACATCCTAGTCTGATTCTACAAAACTACAAGACATTCTTTGGAAGCTTCATTTAGAAAAGCATTCTAAAAGTCGCCAAGTTTGGCGCTAAATGACCATATATGTCAACCCTAGTCCGAGTGTTCAATGATGGCAACCTTGCATTGATGTAATAGGATTGGCTACCTGTGAAGGTGTTTTCTCTTTCTGGTTCTCAACAGAGCTTCCAGTGATGGAATTTTTCATGTTCGTAACAGCATTTATAATAAGATTATAAAATTCCAAGTTCCGAACTTAAATTAGTCTGATAATTATTTCATTCCTACATCCTAGTCCGATTCTACAAAAATACAAGACATTCTTTGGAAGCTTCATTTAGAAAAACTGACAACTGGAATATACTCTGTGGCAAAAGAGAAAAATATTTTTTCTTCCAGAACAGCAATGATCATTGTGTATCCATTTGATCTTTTAATATAGTAAATATTTTATTTATGAGGACTTTTTTGTTTTTTGGAATATTTAGAAAAGTTTATATTTGAGACTTGAGATATTAATCGCATCACGTGTGATATCTATATAAATAAAATTGAAAATCTGTCTGTGGTTGTGTTTGCTTGTCTCATTATCACGGGAGAACGGATGCACCGAATGTAAATGAATTTTGTGGGTAGAAGTGAAATAACATAGAAGAATAATACAGACGTTATTTAATAGATATATTAGAGTAAAAGATATAAAAAAATCTGATGTGGGAAACACATGACTTTCCTTATATAATGCAATGAATTTAATACTTTCACAATAAAAAAAATAGGTTTTTCTTATAGTAGATATTTATATTCCTTGCAAGATATTGAATTTTCGTCTATGAGTCGTCATTTTCATTGATTTAGTGTCATTCTGATCCATTTGGCGAGACTTTCGTTAATTTGGAAACATTAAAAAAGTCGCTAAGTTGGCGACATTCCGCCAAATTCGGTGCAAAATCTCGCCAAGTGTTATAAATGGAGAGAAAGTTATTCTTATAGCAGATAAATAACTTTTCGCTTTCAAATACAAAGGTATTACTCAAAGTATCTTTTCTCATGAATGGAATGAGCTAGATCCACGAGAATGATGTCACCCAATTTATTGCATGATATTAGATATGAAAAGTGAACATGTTTCACAACAGTTAATATACACATTAAACTGCCGTAAGCCCTAGGGTTGGCTGTGTGGTCTGGGCCTTCGACATCGACAACAGTTAATATATATATTTTTTAATTTAAGGGAATTTTTGATAAATTTATTTTAAAAATGTGCAATATCTCGAGAACGGTTCGTGCTAGCGTTCTAAAGTTTATTTCAATCGTTATCTAAGGAAAAATGATATAAGAAATGTCTATTTGCGTAACTTTATTAAAGGTTTTGATTTTTTGAAAATTTTCTCAAAATTTCACTCGAAAATTTAGGGGTTTCTGAATATTCGATTGCGTTTAAAAACAATAGGCTTCCAGTATTCAGGGATTGTGATTTTTGTACCAAATTTCATTCGAATCGCTCTATTTTTTTCGTGAGATATCGTCTCTACAGACTCACTGACACACACACACACACGCACACACACACACACACGCACACACACACACACACACACACACACGCACACTCACACACGCACTCACAGACATCACCTAAAAATGTTTGATTCGTGATCAGGGATGCTTAAAACGTGCTCTCCCGTCGAAAACTCGAATTCGAATTTTCGACCCCGTCACAATACTTTCCTTATACATTATGCATATAAGGAAAGTAGTAACGTAGAATATATTTTAATTTTTTAGATTAGAATTATTGTTTAAAAATTCACATTTGACATTTATTTACAATGCATAGGTAGAATATTTTGTCATTGGACTGGGTATACCTGTGGTATAATATTTATAAAGTAGGGACCAATTTACGTCATTCCAGTACCATTAAAAGAATTTGCGCAATAGCGGATCAACTTTGAACGATCGAGAGAAAGATATTACTTTAAACCATCAAAAATCTCACGCTTCATGCATTGCGCCCGGCACCACGGCTATGCATTGGAAATAGGAACCGGCGAACATAAACTCCTGCCAATCTTCGCATCCGCTCCTGATATCTACAGGCACATGCGCGCCATACGCCCCTCCCATTCAATATTTCTTATGGGACTTCCTATCGAAAAATGCATACTAAACCAACCCCTAACACAATGCCATTAATTTACACTCCGCTAGCTCAGTGTTTATCAACCACTCAGACCTGGCATCAATTTTACGGGGCCACGAGAGATTCGCCTGGAATTTGTCGTTTTAGTTTTATAAGCATTTTTTATGGATACAAATTTTATACAGGAAATATTCTAAGGAGGATAAGATTCGTGAATGTGTCGAAAAGATGAGCGCCTAAATAACATCCTAAATAACCAGAGCTCTTAAATAACATCCTAAATAACGAGAGCGCCTAAATAACATATTAAATAACCAGAGCGCCTAAATAACATACTAAATAACCAGAGCGCATGAATAACATACTAAATAACCAGAGCGCCTAAATAACATCCTAAATAACCAGAGCGCCTAAATAACATACTAAATAACCAGAGCGCCTAAATAACATATTAAATAACCAGAGCGCCTAAATAACATACTAAATAACCAGAGCGCCTAAATAACATACTAAATAACCAGAGCGCCTAAATAACATATTAAATAACCAGAGCGCCTAAATAACATCCTAAATAACCAGAGCGCATGAATAACATCCTAAATAACCAGAGCGCCTAAATAACATCCTAAATAACCAGAGCGCCTAAATAACAACCTAAATAACCAGAGCGCCTAAATAACATACTAAATAACCAGAGCGCCTAAATAACATATTAAATAACCAGAGCGCCTAAATAACATACTAAATAACCAGAGCGCATGAATAACATCCTAAATAACCAGAGCGCCTAAATAACATCCTAAATAACCAGAGCGCCTAAATAACATCCTAAATAACCAGAGCGCCTAAATAACATACTAAATAACCAGAGCGCATGAACAACATCCTAAATAACCAGAGCGCCAAAAAACATCCTAAATAACCAGAGCGCCTAAATAACATCCTAAATAACCAGAGCGCCTAAATAACATCCTAAATAACCAGAGCGCCTAAATAACATCCTAAATAACCAGATCGCCTAAATAACATCCTAAATAACCAGAGCGCCTAAATAACATACTAAATAACCAGAGCGCCTAAATAACATACTAAATAACCAGAGCGCCTAAATAACATACTAAATAACCAGAACGCTTAAATAACATACTAAATAACCAGAGCGCCTAAATAACATACTAAATAACCAGAGCGCCTAAATAACATACTAAATAACCAGAGCGCATGAATAACATCCTAAATAACCAGAGCGCCTAAATAACATGCTAAATAACCAGAGCGCCTAAATAACATACTAAATAACCAGAGCACCTAAATAACATACTAAATAAACAAAGCGCCTATATAACATACTAAATAACCAGAGCGCATGAATAACATCCTAAATAAACAGAGCGCCTAAATAACATTCTAAATAATCAGATCGCCTAACATCCTAACTAACTCTCTCAATACCATTTTCTTACAAACCAACTTCAGTAAAATCAATTTAATAATGCAATTATCCATTATATATTGAATAATATTACAATATTTTGTGATAAAAATGGGATATGTTATTGAAAATCAGCATAAATTATTTTAATAGTACAATCATCCATTTTCTATTCAATAACATTACAGATTTTTGGTGATAAGAATGGGATATATCAATGAAAATTTGCACACATTAATTTAGGATGTTGGACTGAGGAAATTACAATATCTATACGATTTTATTAGTCCAGTGATGGATAATTTATGTAAATGTAATCTCATATTTGTTAGCATACAGCACCGTTTACATAAATGCACTAATATGATTTATGATTATGCTATGATTACTTATTAATAACTATTTAATGTAAGAACCTTAAAAACTTAGAAAGGCATTTAGATGGAAATTTGTTGTAACCTGGCTCTCGTCTTATAAAATAGTAATTTACCAGACCGCGGTGTCACAAAGGTTGAGAACCATTGCTCTGAATTCTCTAACAAACCAATTTATCAAGTTTAGTACCTCAAACATTTTATCTCAAGTTTTCAATTTCTGGTTATACTATGGACGGAAAGAGACAAATTATGTTTAAATTTATGTGTCATATAATTCAGCTCCAAAAATCTATCTATGCAATTAATTAATGCAATTATGCAATTAATTAATGCAATTAAATGCAATTAATTCAAACTTTGTTTAAAGTTTGCATTAATTGCATTGTTTAAAACGTGAATGTGAAGATAAAGCAGGAAACACGTCTCTCTAACTGAATATTCAAATATTCATATTCTGAATTTTTGAATTGGAACGACCACTCTATATTAATTTTCCTATTCAGCTGAATCATTGAGGTGTTCTCATTTCTAACTCAATGAGTTGAATGCAATTTTTCTTTTATTTTTTCAGGCATTAAAATCTCATGACCATGTAGATGCATTATATTGTACGTGTGCGGTAACGCCTTTGGTCCGAGATTATAAACACAAAAATTGCAAAAAAGCCAAATTTTAGAGGCTATTACACCAGATCTATGGGTTAATTTGAAAATGAAATTTCAAATTTGGATTCAGCATGGTCCAGATAGTATATTACAGTTTTTGACATATTGTTATATTGCAGCATGTTTGGAGGCATTGAAAATATGTTTTGTTATATAGAAGCATGATTAAATTTATTGGAAATATGTTTTTTTATATAGCAACGTGTTTGGAAGCATTGAACATATGTTTTGTTAGAACGTGAGTGAAAGTATTGAAAATATGTTTGTGTTGAAATAGCAACACATTTTTTACCTCTATCGAATCTACATGCAAAAGAGATACTTAAAATGCATTAGCATATTTTGCACTTCACCAAAGCAAACACAAATAAAAAATCGGCAGTAGCTCTAGTTTACGGAGCTGAAAAGATTTTGCGTGATTAACATATTTTTGTGCGTGGATTTTCTTCTTTAGACATTTTCAAAACAGCTGGGTGTATTAAACTACCGAAATTAGAACCACATTTTCAAAATAGCTCAAAAAATATTAAAATATCAAAGAGACGTTTCCCTACAGAATATAAGTAATTTGTAAACACCAATTAGTGATCCCGAAACTAGGTTTTCTAATGAACATTTTTGTCGCTTACCATTTATAGCTATCTCTTATAGTTTAGATACTATTTCGTGCAAAAATAAGCAAAGTGAGGCAGAAACTCGCTTAAACAATATCATTTTTGTTTTTGAAAGAAAAAAGTAAAAGTACAAAATATTAAAGTATTTGTGATTGGGGGACATATATATATATTTTACATATATATATATATATATATATATATATATATATATATATATATAATATTAATCAAAATTATGAATTTGATAGAGTCACACTGCCACTGTCATTTTGATAAATACAAAGACATCGTAGATAAACACCATCGGTATGTTATAACGGCAAATCTAAATATTATTTATTATGATGCACTGAGATCACTGATGTTACTTGGTACTAAGTACCGTATACCTACTACATTTAAACATAAATTAATTTGTAAAGATTTATATCTTGACTTAAATAAATTTATCTATAAAATCAGCTACAAATATAAGTAGTATCTATACGAACGTACGAGCACACATGTACTTTATACACTAAAAACTATATTTTATAGCTTATTTTTTATCTTTTTTATATATAAAAAAAGGTACCGATCCATTTTAATATTAAAAACATGATTTTATAGTTAAATAAGGCCTTTTTTACATTTAGACCAAATTTTAACTTTTTTTTTAGATAAATGCGTGAAAAAAGAGAACTTCCAAATGATCAAAGATAGTCTGCCCCATTATGGGGCATCTTGATATTTATGAGGGGACCGTTAGTCCCCCATTCATAGGTAAATTATGGTGAAAATAAAAGGATTTATATGAAAGTCGTGAAAAAAGAGGACTTCTAAATGAATCCTCTAAATAAACTTTAAAAGAGATCCTAAAATAGGATCTTCATTACAAAGTGACTCAAAATATATTGATGAAGAAACACGTCCGTAATTTACGGACGTGTTTTATAGAGTTATTTATGGATATCATAAAATCTTGATAGTATTCTAATTTTATTAAATTTTCTGAGTGATTAAGCTTTGGAAGTTCTCTAAGCTTTAAAATAAATGGGGGGACTAACGGTCCCTCCATAAAAGAACCTAGATGAAAAATAAAATATATTATAAAAATGATTAAGCTTTCTCTAATTCATCATCACCCGAAATACTTAAATATATATAGTCATTCACACTCATCCATTTATAAATAACCATATTTATATGAGCGAATGTCTGAAAAATATCAGTCTCAACGAGGTTGAAAAAATCTGAGGTCATTTATTATCTAAAACATTTCCCAGCTCGTGGTGTTTTTTTCCAACGCTGCCGGAAAATAATATTTTTTGACCTCGCTTCATAGATTTGACACCGCTTCCTGGAACAAACACCACTTCCTGGTGTTGTGATGTGTCACTTTCTGACTAATCTTTCTGACTGATAAGAGCAGTCTATATAAAGGGTTCACTGTGTGATAAACTTGATTGTTGGTTCATTAGCTCAAACAGAAAGAGATTTAATAAATGTAAAAGATAAATTACGTAAATCATATGAGAAACGAAGAGATTTAAAAAAGAGATTAAAACGTATAAGTAATGATTTAATTTCTATTGAAGAAAGTATTGATGATTATAACTGTAGAAAATCGAAATTGGAAAAAACTATAAATCAAGCTAATGCTATAAAAATGAAAGAAGATTTGAAAGATCTTACAATGGATTAATTTTATATGGTTGAGAAAAGCAGAGAGGTGGAAGGTATGTAAAGTTTATTATAAATTCACCCATTCTTCATAATCTAGGAAGCTTTTATCAAACCAGTTAAAACTATGATAAATATAAAATTGAGAATAAATTATATTAAAACTAATAATTATTAATTAGGTTGAATTTAAGAGTTATAAAAATATACTTTTTTCTTTTAACATCTATATTTTTTGATGGTATGTTATGTACCATCTCCAAAAAAAAGTATAAATATATGGTATACATGGTCTCTAATTTAACATATTTAGTTATATATTCATCCATTCTTTATAATCTGTAGAATCTCTTTTTTAAGTCTGTCTTCAGACTCTCTAAAAGAATCTCAGAAAATATATTATAAAAATGATTAAGCTTCCTCTAATTCATATTCATATTTATCATTAATCATACCTAAATACTTAAATATATATCTACCTTTATTGATTTTATATATTGATTCATCAGAAAGTATTCCATGTTTATTCGCTAGGTAATAATCCTTTTCTTCATCCGCCACATATAACTTTGCGATTACTGTATCTCCATATTTAGTTTTAATTTTTTTCAATGATATCAGATTATATTTCCCAGGATATAAATCATTTAATTTAAGCGTCTTAGGATAACCTCTCAGTCTATTGAACTCTTCCATTTATTAGTAAACATTTTTTTATAAATTCATGACCAATAGAATAAATTCTTTGAAATAACATATAAAACTCCTAATCCATTCAATTTAATATCTTCATTTTCTTCTTTTTCAATTAATTCAGTCATCCTTTGAAAACTTTCTGATAATAGTTTTTTAGTATGATCATATTTTATATACAAATCATACAATTCTTTACAAAGATAAGTCAAATAGTAAATTTCTTCAGAATTTGTAAAATTTAAAGCTCGAATATCACCTAAACACTCATCCATTTATATAGAATTATTTTTAGAAACATTTTTATAATGTCCTAAAGCTCTAGTATTCATACCATCTTCTAATATAAATCTTTTATCATCTTTTGCTGATAAAGCTATCTTGTTCACTTGAATTGAATACAATTCATGTTTCTTACTTCTAATTAAATTCTGTGTTCTATATTGATCTTTTTTATTTAATAAACAGTCTTTATAATCTTCAAATGATATTCTGTTTTTAACGGTACTAGTCTTAGTTCCTTCAGACTTCTTAGTCTCAAATTTCTTATGGTTTTCTTTATCTTCTTCATTATTATTATATTCTTCAACACTCTGCTTTTCTAATCTTATTGAATACATTTTACTTCTTAAACCTACAAATTCTTCCATAATCACACCGTTATTTTCATCTTTCATTTTACCTAATACTTTTTTATTACATCTAGACATATTATACAGATTATTTACTTGATAATCAGATGTATCGAAATAATCAATCATAGACTTCATATCTTCATAAAAGTCATCTGTTTTAATATCATATATAAAACTATCTGTATCCATATATAATAACTTAATATTATCCTTATATCTCGGTTTCATGACATTATAATGAAAATCATACATTAAATGTTTAGATAAATCTAATATACTCATTCCAACATAAATCGGTTTATTAAAATATAGTTTTGTTTTTTTCATGTGAACAGCTACCAAATTTTCATCAAAAATAGTTCTACATTTGAAATTAGGTTTAGCAATTAATTTTTTAACTTGATCATAATTACAACATAATCTTACATCGATTCGTTTTCTTATATTTTCCATAGTTTTTCCAAATACTGAATTATTCATTAATTTATAAAAATCTTTCTCAAAACCATTAGCAGCTTTCTTTCTCATTTCAGTGTTTAAATCTATATATTTTTTTAACCAATTCGATTGTTTAAATTGCAATACTCTATGTACTCTTACAGCCTTTAAACCCATTTTCAAATATTGTTTTAAACTTCTATAATGAACTACATATTTCTCTTTATCGTATAAAGTTGTTAATAACTTACCTTGTTTCGAATTTTCAGGAATTCTATTTTCAGGACATAATGGTAAATCTGAATGATAATCATGTAACTCTTTTGGATATCTTAAACTAATTTCAAATATATATCCAATCTCTGAATCATCTTTTATTTTATTGTTATATAATTCACGTTTAACATAATTTATTTCATCACACCATTTAAATTCTCCATATGGTAAATATTGACTCATAGCCCATCCATATAAATTATTAGCATCTAAATACATTAAATAATTAGATTCTTTACTATTATCATAATTTTTCATATATTTATTATTAGCTTTTCCATATCTATTACAACATTGTTGAAGACCCAGACCGTCCGACTCGTCCAAAGGACTAAGAGCAGCTATTTGGACGGCCGGTATTACAACATTGTGAAACACCTCCTCTTAAACCTTTTTCTATCATGAGAATCATATCATAATCATTTAATAAATCTAATTTAACATTTGTTATTGTTAACATTGCATCCCAAGATAAACCAGGAGCAGTAAAATACCAATCTGGATCTGGTTTTTAAACAAACATCTCTAAAATTTTCAAATACATCTGTTAAAATTAATACATCTGTTTTAACATATAAATCTGTATATTCACCTAAATTTTTTATATTAAATTCTTTCCAAACACGTTGAGCATGTTTATATTCTTCATCAGTTATATTACATTCATTCAATTTATTATAAAATTTATCTTTTGAAGGTAATTCTGTTTCTTTGTATTTATCTCTAGAATCCATATAATCATAAGGATATACACCTTTTCTTCTAATGAGATCTAATTTATCATCAGGAAAATGTAATGATGTCTCTCTAAATTTTGATTTTAAGTATTTAATATATTTCATTTTTCGTATTTTTGGAGGATATCTATTTATTTCATTCTCTGGTCTCAAGTTTTTTGATAAATTATCTAAACTGCAAGACATAAATTTAAATGAATCAATAAATCTGAATTTCATACCTCCTATTTTTTTGCTGAAAGATATATATTTTTCTTCAGTATTAGGTATAACATCTATTTTTGATTGATCAAATCCAAGTTCTTTTATAAACAAATGAGAATCATAACCTGTTAAATTATGAATTTTTACTGAAATAAATTTTGGAATTTGATAATTTAAATTACAAACATTATGAGCATGACCCCTATATTTTCCAGTTATATGACAATGATCAATTACTTTTTCATCATTTAAGATTTGATTTTCACATATATGACAAATATTAGTTCTTTTATAATGATTTTCATCGAACTCTATCATTGATTTGATACTTTCATATTTTTTAGTTTTGTCTTCTATCATTTTTTCAATTTTAAGAGTATCCTCTTTTAACATAGATACAAACTTTTTGATTGTATCTGGTCCTCTATAAACAACAGGAGGTTTAAAGTATTCATTTTCATATTTGATATAATAACAAAATGCATCTGCTACATGTTTTTGATATTTCACAGTATATGATTTAGTTTGATCTTGCTCACATGTATCAATTTTAGGTAAGAGAGATTCAAAATCAGCATATATAGTATATGGTACTCTCATTTTTCTTTCATGATTTTTAAATTGAATAACTTCATCTTTTTTAGGCATATTAATTGTGACAGCATCTTTACAGTATTCCACATGTATCTTTAATCTTTCCTCAGAATAAAAATAATTTAAACATCTATCACATAAAAATATACGATGATTATTAGTAATTTGTGATCTGATCAAACTATTCATATTTTTAATCCAACAATAATGATCTTTCATATAAAACAAGTTTACATGTTTTTCTAATTTATTGTTCGTTATTCTAAGTGGATAAATTGAACCATCATAACTATAAACATTTACAGATATAATATTTAGTTTTTCAAATTTCTTAATATTGTCTAATGAAACAGGAAAATCAATTCCTTTAAAATTTAATTCATCTTTATATTGTTCATATTTTGACACTCTTTGGGGATCTTTTTTACAGGATGAATTGCTGATAATATTGACCACATAAAACATTTATTATCTTTATTTTTTACATTTATTATGGCTTGTTTAGATTTAATTTTTTCAGGTAAATCAATATAACTTGATCCTCTCAAGGGTTGATACTTATTTATTCTCAATTCCAAAAATTTAATTTCTTCAAGACTCCAACCAGATCCTTTTGATATAAAATCATCAGATTCATTTATTAAGTTGTCAATAACATAATCATAAAAAGTATGTAAATCATTAGATTTTAATATAATTTGATTCTCAGTTTTGAATGTAAATTCTTGAATTTCTTCATTTAATTTATACAAACAAAACAATTTAAAATTTACCTTTATACCATTAAATTCTTTCAAAATTTCCTATATTTTTTCTATTACAACCTTTCTTTTCTCTTCTAAAAATTCTAGAGGGATTTTAATATTATTACAATTATTAATTCTGTATGATCTTAATCTAGATTTATAAGCAGTTTCATATTCCTTAATTTCTACATTGCCTTCATCATTTAATAATGCTTTTTTATGTTTTCGACTTGATATGTGATTTTCTAAATGTTTATAATATATGCCGCAAATAATACATTTTCTTTTTTGTTTTGATCTTTTAATCATTAAGTCTTTCTTTATATGTTCTTCTTCATCTTCATAATATTTACCACATATACGACATTTTCTATCTTCTGTAAATAACTTTTCAAGATTTTCTTCTACTGTAAATACATTTTCTTCAGGAAAGACAGATTTAAAATCATTTTTATCAAATCTTAAACTAAAAGAATCAAAAATTTTCTTAATTTTTTTACGTTTTTCAGGTTTATCAATAAATATTTTTTTCTTTTTTTCCAAGTATGCTGACAAATCTAAATTTAATAAATCTACTAAAACAGGTTTATATTCACCTGTTTTTCTGATATATTTAGTTAATAATTTAATTAAATCAACCTTCTTACAACCTTTAGGTTGTTTAATATTCAATTGTTTTACTACTTTTCTAAGTTCATTAATAGTCTTTGACTTTAATGTAAACTCCATTTATTAGGAAACATTTTTTGTAATACTTTTTCCTGGAAGATGCTTACTGTGATAATTACTTTTCAAATGTCTCTTTTTGTGTGTATATGTATATTGCTTTCCACATTCACATATATTTTTTTTATATTTAATTATGGATTCACAACATTTGCAACGACTTTGGGAATTAATTTTTCCATTTCTATGATATATGTAAAACTCATTTACTGATTTCATAGTCAAACAGTGTATGCACTTTTTTGTAACCTCCATTTATTAGGAAACATTTTTTGAAATACTTTGTAAGAAATCATTCCATATTTTTTCATATTTCTTTTTAACTTTTTGGACTTTTATATTATTTTCAATATTAAAAATATCACAAATCTTTTTCATAAAATAGTAATAGTTAATTGATTTCTCATAATACATAAAATCTAAAAATTTTAAAAACATATCCTCAACTTCTTGAGAAATATTATATCTCCTTCTTAATCGATTAAAATAACAAACTCTACTATTATATCTTTGTTTTAAACTTTCATAATCGATAACATAAAAATATTCTTCTTCTTCTGAATCATAGATTAATTTTGTCTTTAAATCATTCATTTATATATGAACTAATCCAACTATTAAATTCATCTGGATATCCTAGCCATTTTACAAAATACTTATTTCCTTTCTTTTTTATGATTTTTTCAATTTTATATATATCATATTTTTTATTATATTTTACCATTTCATTTTCATAAAAAGTTCCTTCAATTTCTTTACTGTTTAAATCTTTTAATCGATAAGTAATAGGATCTGTTTTTAATACTTCAGAAACTATAAAAATCTCTTCAGTAAATGTAGAATCATCTACTTTCCTGAATGTTTTCTTAATTGTAGATATTCTAACACTATCCCCTATCTTAAATTTAGGTTTTTTATGATCTTTTTCGTATATAAATTTTTATAAACTAGAGATTCATTTTCTCTAGCCTCCACAGGTGTCATTTTTATTGATCTGTGATATGAATTGTTATAATTTTTAAGTAATTTAGGTAATACATCAATATATCTTTTAGTATTGTTAGCATGCATATATTTTATAATTTTTTCTCATATACTTCTATTAAATCTCTCAGCTATTGCAGATTTTATTTCTTTATTTTTAGTTGTAAACCAATGTATATTATTATCTTTAAATAATTTTTGTGTCTGTTTTCCTGTAAATTCAGTACCTTCATCTGTCAAAATGAATTTTGGTATTCTTTCTTTAAAAACTTGTTTAAAGCCTTGTACAACTTCTTCAGATGTTTTCTTTTTATAGGAAAAGCCCAAGCATATTTATTAAAAGCATCTATAACCGTTAACAAATAATTAGTTCCATCATTATATTTGCTATAATTTTTTATAAATAACAAATCAGCGTCAAATTGATTATTACTGTTTGGAACATAAACTCTTCTTCTTTTAAATTTACGAATGACAGGTTTATATCTAGTATATATATCTTGTTCATGTAAAAATTCTTCAACATTAGGTAACCCTGTTTTTCTTTTCAATTCATTAATTCCACAATAACCTGTTTCTGGATTATAATAGACCTCTTTTAAATTCCTAAAAAAGTATTCTTTTTACTTCCACAAATAGTACAGATACCTTTACCAACAGGTTTATTATTTTTAGAAGTAGTTTTATGATAATGTTTAGTTGAGGTTTTATCTTTACACTTGACACAATATATAGAAAGACCTAATCCAAAAGTTTTTTTAGCTTTAATAATAGGTTTAATAATTCCTCTATCTAATCTTTCACGAAATGTTGGATCTTGTATAGCATTTAAATCATCTATTAATTCTTGATCAGCAACATGTCTCAGTTTTGTATCTTTTGTTTTATTGTACTCAATATCATGTTTTTTATATGCTTTATCAACTCTATTTATTCCAGGATCACCTCTTTTTAATCTTTTTTCTAATTTTGTAAATGGACCACAATATTGATATCCTGGTAAATGCATTTCTGGAGGATTTATTTTATCTTGTAACCATCCAATAATATCACCACCTCTAATTAAACCTACATAACCTCCACCTTTTATTTCTTTTAAAATATGAATATTTTTTTTTACACACCATTTATTTATTTAGAAATTTATATCCATTCAATTGCATTTGTTTTACGTATTTTTCAACTGGATTAAATTTTAAACTTTTTATGAAATCCTTTTCACACATATAAATTTCTTCTTCTGTCATATCCTTAGCTTTAAACGAATTAATGAGTTCTTTATAAAAATTATAACAATGTCTATATTCTTCCTTTCTTTCCGCAATTTTTAATGCAAGATCAATAGCTTCTACTATACCAACTGATAAACTTAAAAAAACAAGTGGTAGAAAGGCTATTGCTGATAAACCTGTTCCACTTAGAATAACCTTACTTACTGATAATGAAATACTTATCTTTTGATACATATTTCTACTCTTTCTGTAAACATACAATCTTTTTTCTAAATATACATCCATTTATATAGGATTAAATTTTTTCCTGTATCTTATTTCTGTATTCACTAAATCTAACATAAAAAATCGTATTTTTCTTGAACACTTTTATTATACATTTGTTTGAATTCTTCAGTACTTAATATACCATCTATCTCTCTTATAATCTGTTGAATTTCTTTTGGTTGTAGATTGAAAAATATAAAGTAATTACAGTTCTTTCTTATATCGATAGGTGTTAAAAAATATGACTGAGATAAATAAATAAGGGATGCGTTTTTCTTTCTACCTCTGATAAATAATTCTCGAATGTTTTTTTGATCTTTCTCAATCACACAATCATCAAAAATAACTAAATTCTTTAATGTAGGATTTAAATCATCTACAGTAATAAAATTTTGATCTGAAGAAAATAATACTTTTTTTTTGTATTTATCATATAATTTTAATAATCTTTTCTTATTCTTTATATTCTTACATTTCAAAATATCTTCTCTTTCTATATCTTCAAACAATGTATATTTTTCTTGTAATTTAGAATATTTAGGTTCGTATAAATCTTTTGCACATATATATAATGTATCAAAAAATAATAAATCATAAATCAAATTTAACAGTACATTTGTTTTACCTGAACCTGAAGATCCTACTATAAGTAATCTAAATGGATGTTTAGGTAACAAAGGATGTTGTTTAGGATCAGGTAATTCTTCTGGTTCCGTGTAATCTTTAATTTTTATCATAATTTACTAGCAGTAAAAATAAAATTTGCTGCAGTAAAAATAAAATTAGCTGCAGTAAAAAAATTAATATTATATAAATGAACTTAGAAAAAGAACGGAAACACAAGTTTTTAAAACAAATAAAAGATTCAATTAAAATAGTAAAAATAGAAAAAGAAATAAGAAAGAATAGTGAAGATCAACTAAAAGAAAAAATAGGTATTCAAAAAACCTTAGAGGAATTTCATAAACCAGTCACTCAAGAAATTGAAAAATATGAAAAATCAAATAAAGAGATTGTAAAAAAGTATTCAAAATGTTGTAGAAAATATTTCATTACCATCTATAGAAGAGCCTATTGAAGCTGTGAAAGAATTAGTATCTTATACTTATGATATCGATCAAAATTCAAATTTAAAATATTTAAAAGAGGAAAAATTATACAGACCGTCAGTATTTTTAAATGATCAAGAAAAATTAGAGGAGATGTATGGAAGAGCTAAACAGTTAAAAGAAGGATTATCTAAGAAAAGAGGCAACTTAAAAAGTACAATTTCTAGAGCTAAAAATTTTTCAGAGGAGGAATTAAACCAGAAAAAGAATGATATAAAAGAAATTAAAAATAAAGAAAATATGTTGCAAAATTATATTCATAGATTAAATATGATTCGTAGTAGTAAAGAAATGAAGGTAGGTAAAGGATTGAATGTATTATCAAATTTAACAGAAAAAATATGTAATGGTAGTAAATCAAAGAAATTATATAATCAAGTAGTTTTATTGTTAGATATGTTATTAAAAAATAAAGAAATGACTTATAATGATGTACAACGATATCATAAACAATTTCTCTGTTAATAAATGATAAAAAATAAAGTTTATTTGAGTGAAGGTCAGAAAAATAAACTTAAATCAGCTTTTAGAAATAAAGTAGAAGTAACATTACAAATAGATAAATCTAAAACTCCTAATCATGAGATGTATTTAACTAAAACTCAAATTAATCATATTAATGATAAAAAAAGAATTACAATCAGTAAAACTCAATTAGATAAAAATGGAGGATTTTTACCATTTCTAGCGGCACTTATACCCTCTTTAATAACCGCTGCTAAAATTGCAGTTCCAGCATTAGCATCAGGTACTTTATCTGGATTAGCTAGTTCAGCTATACAAAAAAAGATGAAAGGATCTGGGGAAAAAAAAAACTTGGAAAGGGAATATATCAACAGTGGGAATTAGCGACAAAATGATTAAAGAAAATATGAAAAATGAAAAAGGATTTAAAGGTGTGTTTACCTCCGATTTATTACCTAAAACAATAGGAAAATTTTAAAATGGAATCATTAATTTAGATGTATCAACAGGCCCCGGAACTCATTGGGTTTGTTATTATAATGATCCTAAATATAAATATGTGGAATATTTTGATCCGTTTGGTGAATATGACAATATGAAGAAGGACTATATTCCTAAAAATATTAAATCATTTCTTGTTACATCCAATAAAAAAATAGGTTATAATGATAGTTTTTTACAGAAACCTTCATCTGTGAAATGTGGTATATTTTGTATGAAATATATAAGAGAAAGGAATAAAGGTATATCACCTAAAAATGTTCTCAAATCATTTCCTACACAAAAACCTAGTGAATATAATGAAAATTTTGTTATGTATAAATGATAATATTAAAATCTGAAGGTCATGAGAGATCAGAGGAATTTACTGTAAATTTTATTACACCTCTTAAAATAAAAAAATTAGCTTTACACTCATTCTCTATGGAAGTTTCCTGGTTTAATATAAGTAAGAATTATGGAAATAACATATTTAGATTGTATACATTAGGCACAGATATAACAATTACTATATCAAATGGTAATTATACTATAAGAGGATTAAATGAGTATATGATGAAAATATTCGGTGAGGATCCACCTGTCAAATTTGGTATTATTGAAGCAAGACAAAGAATATCTATTAAACTGAAAAATGGTTGGGTAATTGATTTTACAAAAAGTAACTTTCATAAAATTATAGGCTTTTTAAATCCTACATATGGAAGTTATGATGAAGAAACAGAGGTTGAAGGTGAACATATTGCTGATATATCTAATGGAAATGATAATATTTATATTCACTGTGATGTTGTAAAAGGATCTTTAATAAATCAATATAATTCAGAAGTTATATATTCTTTCACTAATAAAAACCCTCCAGGTAGTATAATTTCAAAAGAATTTAATAATTGGATATATTTTCCTGTTAAAGTAGATCCTGTTGAAAGAATAAAAATGAGGATTACTAATCAAAAAGGTGAATTAATAGATTTAAATAAAGGAGCTGTAGAATTTAATTTTATTTCTTCTTAAATAAATGAATAAACATAGATTATATAGAAAAAGTAAAAAAATACAAGGATTTTTAAAGGTTTTATTGAAACCTAAGAATAAATTAAATGAAATATTTTCTATGAAAAAGAAAGGAGGTGGTTTAAAAATTCTTCCTAAATAAATGATTTATGATTTAAGTGATACTCGTTATTATTATAATGATCACATTAAAAGTTATGAATTAAGAGAAATTCACCCAAAAGAACATAGTTCAGATGAGAATGCTACCTATGTTTTTCATATTAATGATACTAAAGCAAAAATTTTATATTCTAGAGGATATCTTGAACAAAAATTAAAAATTATAAAAAATGATAAATCATCTATTGGAAACGAAAATGTGAGTCTGGTAAATGGCGGAGGTTTTATCAAAACTTTAAAAGTACATATAGGAGATACCGAAATTGAATCAAATGCACAGTCAAATTTTTCAATCATGAATCATGTTTTAAGATTAATTCATTATACTCCTGATTATGCAACATCACAAGCTCAAAATGAATTTTTTTATCTAGATACATCTGATTCAGCTGACCGTAATGAGTTCAAATATGATGGTACTTTAGAAGATACTACTAAAATAACTGAATTTTTTAATAATTTGAAAATGAATAAAGATTATAATGAAGGATTCGTAAAGAGATGGGAACTAACGAAAGATAGCAATGTCATTAAAATATGGACACCTTTAAAAGATATAATCGATTTCTTTAGAGAATATGAAAAGATAATTTCAGGTTTTGAAGTGAAAATAGAAATTCAAAGAAATGAAAATAAAAATATGATATATACTAATATAACAAACGAAAATTATAAGGTAGTAGTTGAAGGTTTAACCTTGCATTTACCTTATATAGAATTAAAAAATTCTGCAGAAAGTTTGTTTCTGGAATCATATCTATCGGATAAAGATATAGAGGTAAATTGGGATCGATATAGATTTAAGATGGTAGGCCCCTATAGAAGCAACAGTGGATCTGTGACAGCAACTACAGCGTCAGATGAAGTTTTAGGTGTCTATGTTATTCCTCAATATGTTGAAAGAGATAGTAATTATGAAAAAAATAATATGGTATTTGATAATATAGATATGAAAGAATGCTGGTTGATGATTAATAATAAACAAGTTCCTCTTATGCGTTATAAAACAAATTTTACCAATAAAGATTATAATAGAGTGTATGAAGCTCTTTTACATGAAGGATTAAACGATAATAATACAGAAACAGGACCTTTGATAAATAAGGAGAATTTTGGTAATCTGTATCCTATTTTTCCTTTTGACTCATCAAATCATGAAAACTATACCGATTTAAATAATTTAGATATTGAATTTAATTGGATAACGAATAGTCAAAAGGAATATAAGTTTTATTTTATTTTTAAAGAAAGAAAGAGATGTTTTATAAATTTGAAAAATAAAACTATAACAATGGTTAAGAGTTTAAAATCTTAAAATTAATAAATGAGTGCTTATTATCCACCTTATGATGATCAAATGAAAGAAGGACCTATTGGACCTCCTGGTATAGGTTTTAAATTAATGAATGACGGAAATTATGATATGAAAAATAGAATTTTAAAAAATTGTGAAAATCCTATAGATGATTTAGATTTAACCACTAAAAGTTTTGTTTTGAATAAAATAGAGAATAATCATCATGAATTGAGAGATCTTATAAAAACTAAATATGATGAGGGTTTTTTAACCTTTACTGAAGAAACAGGCAAGAGAATAAAAGAATTAAATGATACAACTTTACATACTTTAGAAGGTAAACCTTACGATGCAAAAGGAAAAAGAATAGGAAATGTAGCAGATCCTAAAGATGAAAAAAATATTGTGAATAAAAGATATTTTGAAAAAAATTCGTTAATATTACAGAATGATAAATTTGATGCAAAAAATAAAATAATTACGAATGTTTCTGAACCTGAAAATGATAACGATGCTGTCAATAAAATATATTTAGACAATAGAGATATCTGGGTTACTATACTAAATGATTTTCATACAGATGGGGATTATAAAAAAGTAAATTTCAACATGATGAGCTCAAAATTACTGGATCAAGAGATGCGATTATCTACCGATATGTATATGAAAATTTCCATATATATAGATATATATGATACAGTAGAAAGTAAATATATATATGATAAAAGTCCACTGATATCACTAGAAATCAATGGTAAGGAAATTTTAAATGTTAATAGAGATGTAGTAACCTGTTTTGTTTATGGTAAACGTGATGATATCATCACATTAAAGATAAAATGCGATGGTAACGCTTTAAAACCTTATATGCATATTGAAAAAATTTCTTTCTAATAAATGGATATTGATTGGAATGAATTTTCCAGAAAAAATTTATCTGAAGATGTAATTAGAAATCTTAAAGGTCATGTAAATTGGGATTTAGTTTTACAATATTCAACACTGTCTGAATCTTTTATTGAAGAATTTGCTCAACTTGATGATTGGTCTAAAATTTCTAGATATCAAAAATTATCAGAAGATTTTATAGAAAAATGTAAAGATAAAGTAGATTGGGTAAACATATCTCAATATCAAACTTTAAGTAACGAATTTATCATAAAATTTTCTGATAATTTAGATTTATATAAAGTATCAATATTTCAAAATCTTACAGAAGATACTATGAGAGAATTAAAAGATGATTTAAATTGGCTGTATATAACTAGATATCAAACATTTAGTGAAAATTTTATAGAAGAATTTATGCATAAATTAGATTTTTGTTATTTGATTAAATATAAATTTGATCTATTACCTGATCACTTTTTTAATGTTTATTGGAAAAAAGTACAAGCTATACAGATGAGTGAATTAAATAAAAAGTTTGGTCATCACGAAATAGAACCTTACCAAGAGAAAATTATTGAAGAGATATATGAAGTTAAATCAGTCTTGAGAGAGTGTGTTTATCTTTTGAGACAATTAAGTAACAAAGATGATAAATAAATATTTAATAAAAATGTTTCTATATAAATGGATGTTACATATAATAATGGTATGGAAAAAAACTATGTCTTTCTTAAATATAGAGAATCCTACTGAAGTGAAATCTATTTTTATATTTAATTGTATAGGAGATACATCTCTTGAAGGAATAGAAAATTTAACTAATTTAAAAGAATTATATTGTGTGAGAAATAAATTAAAATCTCTTGAAGGAATAGAAAATTTAATAAATATAGAAACATTAGATTGTAAAGATAATAGATTAAAATCTCTTGATGGAATAGAAAATTTAACTAATTTAGAAACATTAAATTGTAGTGGAAATAAAATAAAATCTCTTGAAGGTATAAAAAATTTAACTAATTTAAAAGAATTATATTGTGAAGATAATAGATTAAATTCACTTGAAGGAATAGAAAATTTAACTAATTTAAAAAAAATATATTGTGAAGGAAATAAATTAATGTCACTTGAAGGAATAGAAAATTTAACTAATTTAAAAGAATTATATTGTGATAGAAATATATTAATGTCACTTGAAGGAATAGAAAATTTAACTAATTTAGAAATACTATCTTGTGGATATAATATATTAACTTCACTTGATGGAATAGATAATTTAACTAATTTAAAAGAATTATATTGTGAAGATAATAGATTAACTTCACTTGAAGGAATAAAAAATTTAATAAATTTAAAAGTATTAGATTGTAATGAAAACGATATTACATCTCTTGAAGGTATAAAAAATTTAACTAATTTAAATAAATTATATTGTAGAGAAAACGATATTACACCTCTAACTGAATTAATATTTTTACCTAGAATAAATGAAATATGGTATGATGAAGATAAAATAAATTTACCCCTGATGCTAAGAAGATTTAGTAATAAGGTATATAATAACTCTTATTTGGAAGATGAATTCCATATCGCAATATGGGACAGTATTTTTAAGTCTTAAAAAACTCAGTAAGAATATTTAGAGAGTCTGAAGACAGAGGTTTTACAGATTATGAAGAATTTATAAAAAATGTTTACTAATAAATGGAAGAGTTCAATGACCTGAGTTATCCCTTAATAGTTAATATAAATAATTTAAATCCTGGGAAATATGATCTGATATCATTGAGAAAAAATTTAGACACTGGGAAAATTTTTGTAATCGTAAAATTATATGTGGAAGTTGAAGAAAAAGAGTATATCCTTGCGAGAAAACATGTAAAACTTTCTGATGAATCAATAAATGAAATCAATAAAGGAAGATATATATTTAAGTATTTGAGTGATGACGAATATGAATTAGAGGAAGCTTAATCACTTTTTTTTATTCTTTATCATTTTCTGAGACGATTTGGGATCGTCTTTTGACATATTTTTTTAATTTTGTTTAGTTAAACATTTTCTATTAAAAACAGGGTGTATATATTTTAATATGTTTTTAACTAAAAGATCTTTAATATATTTAGAGGACTTCCATTCATATGGAAGTCCTCTTTTTTCACGCATTTATCTAAACTTGACTTTCATATAAATCCTTTTATTTTCTAAAAAACTTTGAAAAAATAATATAATTTTTTCACCGTAATTTACCTATGAATGGGGGACTAACGGTCCCCTCATAAATATCAAGATGCCCCATAATGGGGCAGACTATCTTTGATCATTTGGAAGTTCTCTTTTTTCACGCATTTATCTAAAAAAAAAGTTAAAATTTGGTCTAAATGTAAGAAAGGCCTTATTTAACTATAAAATCATGTTTTTAATATTAAAATGGATCGGTACCTTTTTTTATATATAAAAAAGATAAAAAATAAGCTATAAAATATAGTTTTTAGTGTATAAAGTACATGTGCGCTCTTACGTTCGTATAGATACTACTAATATAAAATCCCTGTAGAAGCCTTCAAACCCTAGAGTGTCTTGATAGAAAAATACTTAAATCTCTAATTAGAAAATTGAGTTGAGTTAATAAATCATATAAAATCAATTAAAAAGTATATTAAAGATATTCAAATTCATTTTGTCATTAAATATGTCGATATGGCAAGTAGTAACTACTCAATCATATGTAAATATTACTATATAAGTACCCTCCAGTCACACTTGCTTAATAATAAAATCCATAATTTACGTAATACTAACTTTAAAATCTTATCCAATAGAATATCTGCCAAATATTAGCAAACCCATTTAAAAAATAGTTATACTTTCCTTATACATTATGTATATAAGGAAAGTAATATCTTAAGTACAATATGCTAAAAATCAGACTAGAAAATTATCAATGGCTTTTGTTTAATTGAAATTCACGTGTAAGGTGATTTTTAAATGAAAGTCAGATTTATTCTTTCTAAAACTCCCAAATACGCAAACGGATGTTTCGCCATATTGTTGCTCTGACTAATTCTACTTCACAAACTATTTAAGTTTAATGCTTGTCATTATTAGTGTGTTTCTTCGTCTTGATATTATATAAATTTAGGTGAATGTCATGTTGTTCGTGGAAAATGCCTCATATATTTTAGTATTACATATGACTTTTTTCTGCGAAGAATATTTAATAGAGCTATGTTTGACCCAAAATGACGAATCTATTGGCATTGCCCAAGAAATTTTCATTCATGAAAGGTCACGTCCCTTATCCAATCAGTGTCTTAAGTTATGATATTTATAAAGGGTTGAAAATAGGGGAAGTATATAACCACTCATTTCTCCTTTTTGGAAGCTAGCTTATAGTTCCAGCTTTTCAGCCAGGCTGGATTTTAAGATTTGGACGGTTCCAATACCATACTTCGTTCAATGCACCGTAAGGGCTAAATGATTTCAGATTCTAGATATGCGTTTTAATAGAAAAAATACTTTGAAACGTCTAATTTTAAATAGGTAAAGTATAAAAATTTTCTAAAATAAAGACATACGTATTCGCAAAGTTATTTAAAATAATATAATAAATAAAAGTATCTTTAAATTAATTTCAAACAGGGGAGGCTAAGCTTTTGATCCTCAATGGATGCTACGTCCCTGATATACAATAGAAGATTTGGTAAGAAGTAAAAGATAAAACAGCTATCAAATAAATCGATATGAATGCGATCATAGTTTCCTGAATGAAGCTATTGCAAAAGGCTACCCTAAACGTTTTCTTTCTGACGTCATAAATAAGTTTCACAATATAACCGTAACGGAATGTTACAGTTTGTATTTAAATAAATGCACGCATGAAGTTTCAGCAGATAGAAAAATGGCACTGTCATGGACGTATTGGATACGAGGTGGCCGGGTGTTTTTATACAAAATGGTAAGAGAAGACACTTAGTTGATGCTTACGTTCCGCTTATAATGTATGTACGGGGTTCGTTTGTGTTATTATCTGTTAGATGTTTGATATACTGCTATATGAGTTGCATTTTTAGTTGTAATGGGAATTTTGTAATTTCTGTACTTTTTTGCTATATATTTTGTGTTTTAAGTATTGAGTACTTGGTTTTCGGCAGTGTATCAGCTTCCAAGAGTGTCGTCATGACATAAAGCTGGCTTAACCGGGAAGTGGGGTCACAACCCCCCCCCGGCTACTTTAGATACATTGCTGTTCTTCTCTTTCATTATATTTCGTTTATATAAATATACTTGGTTGAGCTGCTTAGCGCCTATGGGTATGTTTTCTGTTTTTTGGTTGTATTAATGTAGGCATACATATAGTTATATATATATATATATATATATATATATATATATATATATATATATATATATATATATATATAACACGAATTTCGGTTCGTGGTTATATGGTGTCAGTAACAATAATAAATATAGGAATTATGTGATGTGCATACACTTAAACTAAATGGCACCATTTTCAAAATAGCTACAGAAATCAATAAAGAGAAAGACTCTAAGAGGGTTTTATTTAATGCGAAATTGGAAGTATGCTCTAAAAATCTGAATAAATTTAAATACCACTTTCCATTCATCAAAACAAACGGCAGTAAGGAATATTCTGAAATCTTTCTTATGTTTTGACAGCGAGTGTCTAGACATGAAATTGGATTCGTTGTGGAGTGTGAAGTTGGAAGTTGGAAAGCTAAGAAAAATCCTTGGAAAATACATGTCATTTTTATATTATTTTTTGTAAAATGCATTTTCGTGTTAAATTTAAAGTAAATCGGTTTGAGATTTTCTTCAATACATTAAAGATATATATTTCATCTAATTTGCATTTTATCTGAGTTATTTAGATATATTGGTAAATTTTCACTAACACCAAGAATCACGTTATTTCGGAGAAATTGCTGTTCTTCTAAAGACGACATGTTTAAAAATTATTCGATATTTTTTTCTTTACTTGAATGTTTAAACATGCATTTTCACAAGCATCTCCAATAATTGATTGTTAAAAATATGCTGTTTAACAACCGGAACGTACCTTTTAAAACATGAACTGGTATGCACACACCCATACGTACCAGTTTTACTGGCATATATATGTAAACTGAGAAGTCGAAAATATCAAAATCTCGGACACTTGCTTTAAATGAAATCAAATTGACTGTTTTTAAAATTTTATTTCTCATTTGGCGACTTGGCGAATTTTGAAACTGCTTCCAGCCACCGAAATTTTATAAATTGAAAATACACCCTGTTGCAATATACAGGGTGTTCCAAAAACATTGACCACGGTTTTATTCCTTAAATATTGATCTTAGACATATATAATAAATTACAATGTTTCGTGAAAAAAAGTACAGAATTTTATGAAATCGATTAAAATTTTCAAGGGAATTAAATTTTAAGAAATACAAAATTTAAATTTTGATACGGCCCCCGTACAAAAACATTTCCAATGAGTAAAATATTCCCCATAAACTAATAAAGTGATGTAAAAATTTTCAGCATTTTATCATAAAAGTCCCAGAGATATGAAGAGACAAAAATTCTGACTTAAACCACTTTTCGAAGCATCGACATGGATTCTCAGAGGGTAGAAATTATGTCGGCAGATCGCGTTTCATGGGTCTAACCCAAATTAAGAAAAAACAATGACTACATAAATAAATCATAATTTTGCTATTTATTGGTACAAAAGTATCTACACTGTGTAGAAATAGTAATTTTACACAAAGATTACAAAGCTTGTTCAAAATGTTTTCCATCCATGCCAAAAAATTCATGCCATTCAAGATAAGATGCATATATTATTTGAATATGATGCATTTCGGCGTTGCGTCATTTGCACTCTTACTGTAAACGTTTACATTTTAATATGTGATTAATCCCTCACCAACTTTGTTTAAACATATCACTGGGACTTTTTATAATAAAATGCTGAAATTTTGTACATCACCTTAATAGTGGATGGGGCACATTTTACTCATTGGAAATATTTTTGTACGTGGGCCATATAAAAATTTGAGTTTTGTATTTCTTTAAAGTTAATCCTCTGAAAATTTTTATCGATTTCATAAAATTCTATACCTTTTTTTATTCAACTAATTTATTATATATGTCTAAGTTCAATATTTAAAGAATAAATGCCGAGGTCAATGTTTTGGAGACACCCTGTATATGTATGCATCCTAAAGAAATTGAGTTACAGCCGCGAAACGTGGCATATATGTATATGCAAATAAATGGAATTTGGAAGTAAAAATCCTTTTATTAAGAAATGGTGGCAACAGGAAAATGACATTTTAGTAGTTGGTAAATACTGTCCTGACAGCTATACAAGCCGATATTCGGTGACGCAAAGAGTCAATTAAGTTGCCACTGCGGAAAATTTGGCCACTGATGTGCCACTGGTCAGCTACTTCAGTGAAATTCTCAGAAGACAAGACAGCAAGTGCCGTCCCAGCATATCCCAGACGTGTTCTATTGGTGATAGGTCTTTGGAAATGGATGGTCATGGCAGGATATTAAATCCTTAAAGACATTGTTGAGAAAGTCGTGCAGTATGTGGTCGAGTGTTGTCTTGTTGGTAAATGACAACTGGGAAACTAGACAGCATAGGCTGATCAATCGACTGCAGAATATCGATGTTCAAGCGAACCGTCAGACTGTCTTGTAGCATAACTAGAGGAGATCTCTACTCTATTCTACGGTCCAGATCAGGGGGCTCACCTAAAAGGCATACAGTTTCTGAATCCCCGGCCGGGAAGAAAGTTTGATCGCCAACACAAAATAAGACTGACAAGTCACCCCAAAAAAACAACCAGGTAATCGCACCACCGACACAGGGGCAACGCACCAGAACCACAGAATATTTATTTTAAAATAAAAAATGTACTACAGCAGGTCGGAGACATTCCTCCGCCACATCAGTGGGTAATAATAATAATAATAATAATTAAGATTCAATAAAAATCAAACTAATTTAAGCACAAGCATTAAGATATAAACAGAAACACAATTAATAACACCAGCCGGCATTAACAATAAAACTGAATTCACAATACCTAACAACTAAACAAAAGATAATACAATCAAAACCAGGACTAAATCAATTTAAACCACCCAGGCAAAGACAAAGAAAATTAATCAAGGAATAATACCACCCCAAAACCACACACCAAAATATAAAACCGTCAAACCACCAATATCAAATAAAATAATTTAATACTAAAAAACTGAATTTAGTATTTCACTACTAGCTAAACAAAAACCAAAACTATCCGAAATAAACAAAAACCTCCAAATCAAATAACTAAAATTATCAAACCATCCAACAAATCAATCCACATCAAAGATCGAACCAGCGGACGCTTACACACGCAGGTCGAACACACCTGACAGACAGATCAATCAAACTTAGCAATAACTAATCACAGCATAGGAAAATCCCATCTTAAATAAAAAAACAAAATAGAACAAAAACTCAATCCAAAGCAAAAACACTAAAATCCAATAAGCTAAAGATAATCCTAACAAACCAACCAAAATAAATTAGAAAACAAAAACCCACCGCCGGTGAAGTCACCAAACAAAGGTTGAAACAAATCAATAAAAATAATCAAAAGTTTTAAACCTAGATCACTCAAATTCATCATCAAAATTAATCATTACAAATAAACACAATCAATAAAACCTAGACTAATAGAAAGAAGCTGTATCAAACCAATCACCCAGATGAATCATATCATAACAAGCGAAAGCAAACCAATTACCCAAAGAGATCCTACCATAATACTGAGCAGACTATCCCCAACCGAACATAAAATTAATGAAATATTCTATAAACTCTTCATAAAATTGATAAAACATAACGAAATGAAATAAATAATTTAAATAAAGGATCCTCAACTCAAGGCGCATATTAACAACATTCAGTAAAGATTACCAGTAATAAAAAGTAACCCTCAACCCGAAAGGATAATAAAATAACTACAAAAGACACAAAAGAAACCATAACTGTATCTACTAACAAAGTGAAGTAACCACATGCAATTCAATAATATAAAACATCATAAATGTCAATTAATGACAAATGGAAATAATCAACAAAAGAATAAAAAAACTAGAGAAGATCGGCTGTCTCACAAAACAGCTTCCCAGACTGCCACATCGCGTGTGATAGCCACGTGCCGCTCGATAACAAATGCGGGATCGAAAACGATTGTCAGTTGCTGTGGTCATCAGCACTGAGATTAGTAATAGAATTAGTCACTAACGACAGCATGTCTGTAGTCCATTAGGTGCACTAGATCGAACTCGTCACCAATCCATTACGCTCTGTCTATGTTAACAGGTCAGTAGTAGATGCCTTAATGGACGTCCTATCTTCTGCCAGTCGCTTTCGAATAGTATCCCTTAATACAAGATGCATAGAGGATGGCAAACGCTTTCGAATGACTGATTGCGGCGCTATTGTTGTGGATATGGCTCCTCCCCTGACTGCACGATCTTCTTGAGCTATCTTCTTTGTCTATCTGCTGATAGTTGATGCACCTTCTCTGATTTACTGTTGCCAACAATAAGCAACTATCATATTGCTCCCATTCTTATTTCATTTTCGCTATTTTTAATTACTTTATTTTACGCAATAAAACTAAATTAATGCATTTCAAAATATATGAAGTAAAACTTATAATAGTCTATATGGAATGTCATGCCTTGCTCATATCTTACTATAAGTTCTAAAAATCTGATGTGGGCAGCACATGACTTTCCCTGCAGACTTATATTAACGTTCTCTTTATTTTAATTAAATTTATTTCACTTTTAATTCAATTTTCGTTCTCATTCGGTAACCGGGCTTATTTTCAAAGGTGGCGTAGGGAAAGTACGAAAAACTAAAATATCTCGAGAACGGCTAGTCCTAGTGTAATGGGGTTGGTCTTATTCTTTTCGTCGTTAAAAATTATGTATTAAATCAGCATTTAATGGATATATTTGAGTATACCCAGTTCTTTAGTTTAGATTTGGACGATTTTTGCGGGCCTTTTTGCAAAAAAAGGCAGGTCATTTTTTTCCTAATCGTACCAAAATCTAATCAGCACCAAGGTAACCCACAAGTGATTTATCTACCGAATTTGTTGAAATTCGGTCCATCAGTTTTTCAGTTAGAGTGGATACAAGCTTTTGCGGGCCATTTCGCAAAACAAGGCGGGTTCGTTTATTCCGAATCGTACCCAAAACTAATCAGCACCAGACTCGCTCCCAAGTAACTTTCCTACCAAATTTTTTGAAATTCGGTCCATTAGTTTTTTAGTTAGAGTGGATACAAAATCTGCACAGACAGACAGACAGACACACAGACACACACACAGACGTCACGCTAAAAATAGTTTTTTCGTATTCTAGAGGTCTCGAAACGTGTAGATCCGTCGAAAACTCGAGTTGTGATTTTCGGCATGATTCCAATACTTTCCCTATACATTACGATGTATTGCAGAAGTAAAAACTAACTATTTTATAGATTACTTTGTTTTATAAAGCTCAAATTATTGTATATTAATAAATACAATTGATTTATTTCCTGAAAAATACTGTCAACATCAGAATTTATTTTCAGCTTACATAAGATCATTCAGTTTAGATTTACTGTTTAGTTTGTTGTAAAGTTAAACATGTATGCTAAAACGTTAGACAAAACTACATCTCCATAGTTTCTCATTTCACAAGTATAATATATCAAATTTTTTTCACGTGCAAAATTGTTAAATTTCAGCGGCAAGAAAAAATAAGTATACCCTATACAGATACATTTAAACTAAATGGTATTCACTTGCAAAAGAGCTACACAAATCAGTAAAGAGAAAACACTCTAAGGATGCGCTTTATTTTATGCAAAAAGAGAACTATATTCTAAAAATCTGAATAAATTTCAATACCACTTCCCATTGATCAAATGAAACGTCAGTAAGAAATGAGCTGAAATCTTCCATGTTTAGACAGCAAGTGTCTAGACATAAAATTTGATTCGTGGCGCAATTTAATGTTAAAAGTTGAAGATCTAAAATGCATTTGGAGCAGAAATATGGTTTATAACGATTTGTTTTTTTAAATTTTGAATGGTTTTGTTTTCTTAAAGATATAACATTTGCTTGAATAATAAATTTGGTGTTATCAAATGTAGAAAAATTTAAATTTTCTAATCATATCTTTTAAATAGAAATATTAGTAGTATATTATTTTTTTTATATTTTTGTTATATATTATTTATTTATATTTTAGTATATTACTTATTTATAATTTAGTATATTATTTATTTTTATTTTTAGTACATTTTTAATTTATATTTTAGTTATATTATTTATTTATATTTTAGTATATTAATTATTTATATTTGTAATATATTATTAATTTATATTTTAGTATATTTGTTACCGCTAAAGTGCAGAAATCAGTTATCCTACAGATTATCTAGGTAATGTGCAAATTAACTAGGGCGATCCGTTAAAGTGCCGAAAAGTGTTTCATTTCTCAAATTACCTAGGTAATCTGCAAATTACCTAGATAATCTGCATTTTACCTACTAGGCACTCGTTAAAGTGAAAATAAGATCATGAATCTTTGCTAAAGAGGTTTGCGAAGAATCTTTTCTTCATTTTACTCAACAATTCGGTGCTTACTTGTATACTGGGAGCTAAATTTATCTGCTTTAAATTTATCTGCATAAACTCACGACGCAAATTCACGCGCTAAAAGGCAGAAACGAATTTGAAAACAGAATTAGCTATGCTACGTACTGGCAGCCGACACAAATTATTAGAAATAAAAACTACTGGCGACAAGACGCTGGCGAAACCAAACTAAAAGTGGAGGGACAGGGGGAAGGAATAGGGAAAGGGAATGAGAGGAACAAACTTTTGAGCTTTAACGATACGGAAGCCGTTAATGTGCAGATTAACTAGGTAAAATGCGCAAAACTCTTGATTCCGCAAGTTAACGGAGCAAATCAGTTAATCTGCAGATTAGCTAGATAATGTGCGCATTAACGGCTTTCGAGCTTTAGCGGTAACATATTAATTATTTATATTTTAGTATATTATTTATTTATCATTGAGTATATTAATTATTTATATTTGTAATATATTATTTATATATATTTTAGTATATTAATTATTAAATATTTATATTTTTAGTATATTATTTATTTATATTTTTAGTATATTATTTATTTATATTTTTAGTATATAAGTTATTTATATTTTAGTCATTTTAATAAAATATTACTTTATACGGTATGGTAACTGCAAGAAAATTTTTTTGTTGCCAAAGGTCTTATTTCATAAGGAAATTGTAAAGGAAATTTAACTGTTGCAGCCAAATAATCAGTTATTTGGGGGTTGTCATAATAATAATAATAACTCTAACATTGCAGATGACATTCCCTATACGCGTGTTGTACGTTTATTTTACACTCGTCAGCATATAAAATGTGATATCTGCCATGGAAGAAACTTACTGTGCTTTACAATTCTGCGAACCTCACTTGCAACTTAAAACATACAGTTCTACCACATAACCGACTTCAATGCACCTTAAAAAATCTGATGTGGGCAGCACATGACTTTCCTTATATAATGCAATGAATTTACTACTTTTATAGCTAAAAAAATACTATTCTTATAGTAGATACTTATATTCTTTCCAAGATATTGAATTTTCTTCAATGAGTCGTCATTTTCATTGATTTAGCTTCATTTTTATCCATTTGACGAAATTTTCGTTAATTTGGCAACATTTAATAATGTCGCCAAGTTGGCGACATTCCGCCAAATTCGTCGCCAAAATATCGCCAAGCGTTATGGACGGAGGAATATGTTATTCTTACAGCAGATAAATGATTATAGGCGTTCAAATGCAAAAGTATTACTCAAAGTATCTTTTCTCGTGAATGGAACGGGTTAGATTTTCGAGAATGATGTCACCATATTTATCGCATGATATTACATATGAAAAGTGAACATGTTTCATAACAGTTATTTCAAAAATGTGCAATATCTCGAGAACGGTTTATGCGTTCTAAAGTATGTCAATCGTTTTCTAAGTTAAAATTACATAAGAAATATCCATTTGCTCAACATCAATAAAGGTTTTGATTTTCTGATGATTTTTTCAAAATTTCACTCGAAAATTTAGGGGTGTTCTGAACAATCGATTGTGTTTTAAAACAATTGGCTTCCAGTATTCACGGATTGTGATTTTTGTACCAAATTTCATTCGAGTCGCTAAATTCTTTCGTGATATATCGTCACCATAGACTCACTAACATACACACACACACACAGACATCATCTCAAAAATGTTAGATTCGTGATCAGGGATGCTCTCCCGTCGAAAACTCGAATTCGAATTTTCGACCACGTCACAATACTTTCCTTGTACATTATGTATAAAAGGAAAGTAATTAAGCTCGGGCTATACGAAGCTGCTTCCCATTGAGGATTGCAAAATTATGGGGCTTAGCTGATTCTATCTTATTTTATTTTATTTGCACTCGCGATGTCGACTGTTCATCATGGCGAACACATGATTGGTGTAATGCCTGGTCACCTAATCTACTGTATGCAATGGGAGTGTAATGGTTGTAATCTCTGTCTCAACTCCTATGCTTTGTCACCCACTTTGCCTACAATTAAGGTATATTTGTACGTTAATGAAGTTTACTCATCCAAGATTGTCGAAAATTTCTGCATAAACATATTAAAACATATTGATGGTATGTGAAAATTTATTGAATTATATTGAATAGGTTAAGGCAGTGTAAAATAATTGTGAATCTTTCTTGAATTTCACATAAAGAAAATCGTGAAGTAAAATACTATGAAATTCTCGAATCAATCATCATGACAAAGAAATAGGAGTGATATTCTTTTCTTTATAGATGTTAACTTGAAATATTTCCAAGAAAACTGAAAGATGGATCACAGATTTGTTAAGATAATAAGAAGATATCTTGAAAAATGTTTAAGAAACTTTTACTGACGACGATTTAATGCATTTTTTACAGTTTCTGATGTTTTGTTTTAAACTGTACAATGTTTTAAATTGTAGAATGTTTTAAACTGTACAAACTGTACAAATAACTTTCTGTGTTATATTTAATAAATACAAGAAATCCATTTTAATGCAAATAGCTGTTTCTGAATTATATCGAATAGGTTAATGCAGTGTAAAATAATTTTTAATTTTTCTTGAACTTTATATAAAGAAAATCGTGAAGTAAAATACTATGAAATTCTCGAATCAATCATTATGACAACGCAATAGGAGTGATACTTTTTTCGTTATGGGTGTTAATTTTAAATATTTCCAAGAAAACTGAAAGATGGATCACAGATTTGTTAAGATAATAAGAAGATATCTTGAAAAATGTTTAAGAAGAAACTTTTACTGACGACGATTTAATGCATTTTCTACAGTTTCTAATTTTTTGTTTTAAACTGTACAATGTTTTAAATTGTAGAATGTTTTAAACTGTACAAACTGTACAAATAACTTTCTGTGTTATATTTAATAAATACAAGAAATCCATTTCAATGCAAATAGCTGTTTTTGAATTATATCGAATAGGTTAATGCAGTGTAAAATAATTTTTAATTTTTCTTGAACTTTATATAAAGAAAATCGTGAAGTAAAATACTATGAAATTCTCGAATCAATCATTATGACAACGGAATAGGAGTGATACTTTTTTCGTTATGGGTGTTAACTTGAAATATTTCCAAGGAAACTGAAAGATGGATCACAGATTTGTTAAGATAATAAGAAGATATCTTGAAAAATGTTTAAGAAGAAACTTTTACCGATTACGATTTATGCATTTTCTACAGTTTCTAATTTACCATTTTAAACTGTACAATGTTTTAAACTGTAAAAATAACTTCCTGTGTTATATTTAATAAATAAGAGAAATCCATTTCAATCCAAATTTAATTCAATTCGAATTATTGAATTTTGATCATTCGGCGCAGTTTTGGATACAAATTAATTATTATCCGAATAATATTCTGTTTATGAGTAATGGAAATGACAGATTCTGTAAACATTTTCAAAACTAATGAGGGGAAGAGTGAGGGGAAGAAGAGAAAGGGGAGAGAGGAGGAGAGGGAAGTGGAGGACGAGGAAAGAGAGAGTAGGAAAAGAAGGAAGGGGAAAGGAAGTTGGGGGGGGATGTGGGAGAGATTATTTACGATTTTTTCTGATATCAAAAGTATAATTAAATGATTAAATTAAAGGATATATTATATGAAGTATCATTTGATATATCTGATATTAGGACTAATTTAGGTTCCTTATAGAGTGAGCCAATAAAAGTACTGTAATAAAGCATGTTAGTAAGTGTACGAGTGTTTTATTTGTGCAATAAAAATGTTTTTACTTTTTCACACTATTACATAGATAATGCATGGCTTTCGCAAATATTTTAAAATTCGAGATTTCAACGGGTTACCCTGTCTTAAGACCTTTAGAACCAATTTCGAACACTTTTGAAAGTATGTCCTGCTACGTTTATGTTTAACAATTATCATGGTTAGAAATTGAATTGTTCGATGTCTAAGATTTTCGCAGCATTATTTCCAATAAAAAGTACTGATAATTTTCGCAATAATCATGGTATTAAATACAATATGGAGAGATTGAGAATTTGTTCTGCATTGTGGACGTTAATAATATCATAGTAGCAAATTATTTATTTTTACTTTCTCATACATAGTATTTATGAAAATATTGTTTTCACGAAACGTTGTAATTTAGGTATTTTGCTGCCAATTTATGTTTTAAGATCTGAACACGTTTCAACTATTTTTGGAGTAATGTCCATCTATCTGCCGAATGTCTGAGGTCAATTACTTGTGTATACCATAACTGCTACAAATATTATTGATTTTGACGACACTGTATATCCCACTTTATTACCAAACAAATCTAGAAGTAGATAGAATTTTTTTAAATTCGAGCGAAAACATCAAAATCTATTCAAAACTTTAGATTTTTTTTATCATGGTCGCATATAACAAAACATGGCATTATCATGTATAAAAACGATTATTTATGTCTCAATGATAACGAGACTTAATCGGTTCAATCATTGTCGACAAAAATAGCCGCGATACAATTTTTACTTTAATTATATACATAATGTATAAGGAAAGTATTGTGACGGGGTCGAAAATTCGAATTCGAGTTTTCGACGGGAGAGCACGTTTCAAGCATCCCTGATCACGAATCAAACATTTTTGGAGTGATGTCTGTGTGTGTGTGTGTGTGTGTGTGTGTGTGTGTGTGTGTGTGTGTGTGTGTGTGTGTGTGTCAGTGAGTGTGTGGAGGCGATAACTGACGACCGAATGGACCGATTCGAAAAAAATTTAGTACAAAAGTCACAATCCGTAAACACTGGAAGCCTATTGTTTTTATACGGAATCGAATGTTCAGAACCCCCTAAATTTTCGAATGAAATTTTAAAAAAATCGTCAAAAAATCAAAACCGCTAAGAAAGTTACGCAAGTAGACATTTCTTATGTAATTTTTCGCTTGAAAACGATTGGCATAAATTTTAGAACGCTAACATGAACCGTTCTCGAGATATTGTACATTTTCAAAAAAATTATCAAAACGTCATATAAAATAAAAAAAAAATATTTCCTATTGAGAAACATGTTCACTTTTTCTATGTAATACCATGCGATAAATTGGGTGGCATCATTCTCGTGGATCTACCTCGTTCCATTCATGAAAAAAGATACTTTAAGTAATACTTTTGTATTTGAACGCCAATAGTCATTTATCTGCTGTAGGAATAACTTATTTCTGCATCCATAACGCTGGGCGAGATTTTGGCGACGAATTTGGCGCAATGTCGCCAACTTGGCGACTTTTTGAAATGTTGCCAAATTAACGAAAATGTCGCCAAATGGATAAAAATGACGCTAAATCAATGAAAATGACGACTAATTGTCGAAAATTCAATATCTTGGAAAGAATATTAGTATCTACTATAAGAAAAACCTATTTTTTTTGCTGTAAAAGTAGTAAATTCATTACATTATATAAGGAAAGTCATGTGTTGCCCACATCAGATTTTTATGTTCGTGACGTCATTGGTCAACCTCGAGAAGGAGGGGGGGGGGCAAGTTACCCTCTCAGGGGTATATTGTTAAGTATAGTATCGATCGAAAGATTTTTTCACGCCCTTTGAAGTGGAGGATGACACAATATAATTGTAAACTGCTCAAGTTTTCGGACGAGTCGTTCGGTCTGGGTCTTCAATACTATAATTTTAATCATTTGAATGGACGATACCGATTTTTCATAATTTTATTTGCAAAATTTTAAAAGAAAAAAAATCGCGAAAGCTATTTAATGGATTATGGTATGAGAAAGTTGAGCTGAGCTATGCTCCAGTAAATTTGTAACAGGCCCCACCTCCTCTATACCTGTATCTATCCACACATATTTTTTAATTTATTTAAAACAATTTTGTTTACCAATGCAAGTACTGTATATCTGTCTTTATATTAAATATGATTATATAAAGACATAAAATTACAATTATATAATGTCAGCTGCGATTAATGTTCATTATATCAGGTTCGGAAAATAATGCTTTATCAAAAGATCACGTGGTACACACAATTTGTGTATGTTCCATGTCAAACTTGCTATTTCATCAGCAATCAATTCTTGAACCGTTATTTTGTACTATTTACTATATTTTTTAACACTTTAGAACATAGTTGAAAGTGTTTATGACTTTGTTAACACTTTACAACATACTTGAAAGTGTTTATGACTTTGTTCATTCATTCTGTCTGTCCGTTAGCACGATTACTGCCGTAAAAATGGCTTTATCAAAATAAAAATTTTAGTATATTTTTTAAACGGTCTGTGGAACCTATGAGAATATTAGTGAATAATATTACCCAATTAATTTTTTATTGAACCCCGATTTAAAAAATGAAATATATTGAATCCTATGGGACCTAATGTTTCAAGCATTTTTTAAGCAAATTTAAAATTTACAAATAGCTTCAAAAATTTTAGGAAATACTTCAATTATCCCATAAAATATATAAAAAAAAAATGCAGTAAAATATGCTAGGTAGTTTTATAAATAAAATTTATTTAATATAGGGAGAAAAACAAATTCAATTAAATTCTGACTCTCGTTATATCCTCCAGAAAGAAAAAATAGTTATATTATATAATAAATATCTTTCCAAGCGTTTAATTATTTTGTATATGAGAAAGGTTTCACATTTTAAAATAAATATGGTAGATAACAGTTTTTCAAATTTTTAAATAAAATAAACTATTATATTATTGTGATGAATTAAACGATTGAAAAAATAATTATGAATGAAATGCTGCTTTTATATAGAGGCAATTTATATTTCGATGACGTCATTTCAATAAAGTTCATTTTGTTCCAATGAAGTTTTCAAATATAATAAATTATTGTAGTGTTATGAGAATTTTAAATATATTACCGAGGCATGTATCGCATTTTAGAGATGTTTCAACCAGGCAATTTATATTTCAATACCGTCATTTGAATGAAGTTCATTATCATCGATTAAGTTTTCAAATATAATAAATTAATGTAGTATTGTGATAATTTTAAAAATATTACCGAGGAATGTATCGCATTTGAGAGATGTTTGTATAAAATTGCATTGAAGTTGGAAAGTGTTTCATAATCAATGCTTTATGCTTGATTAATCTTTCTTGTTTTACTTTGTTGCCCAAATTATTGCCCGTATATTTAAAATGGAATGCAATAGTACCATGGGTTATCTTCATATCTTTCGTGCACATTTGTATGCGCTTCAATTATTTTGAATTTCATTATCCGTGTTACCAAGATCTCTACTTTTAAATTCTTCATTTTTATCATCAAATAACATATTATGGAATATATATAAATCTTTTACATATAGTCTATAACATATTATTTGATACAACATATTATTATCTTCCATAATCGATTAATATGTTATAGACTATATGTAAATTGCTTAGAACTAAATATTGTTTTAAATTCGTTTTTGTGAAGTGGTAAAAACAACACGAATTCCAAACTCATAGATATAAGAATATAACGATAAGAAGGAATATAAAAGCAACGCTATCGGACGTGTGTATCAGAGAGATACATTAGAATATGAACTACTGCAAAAATACTACTGTAAAAATTAAACTGTTGCTTCTTCGACTTAGACCGTCCGATCTACCCGAAGATGTAAGGTATCTGCTTGGATAGCCGGGAAGTGCTACCCAATTTATACCAGAATCCAGTGTTGGGGGGGGCATGCACAGGGACCGTGCCCCCTGCCCCTACCACTAACCTCTCGGAAGGGCTTACAAACTCACACATTTAACGTGCCCGTACTCCGCGTGAAAACGTCGACAGTTTGGGCAGAGGCGGGAATTGATCTCTGGTCGTTTGAGTGCGCTAACCACTAAGCTGTCGCACCCATCATACTGCTGCTTGTAAGAAAAACATTTACACAACTCTCTTGATGACCACCTGGGAACACCGCGTACTGTTGGCACATTTCGAGCGCGGTAGCCCGGTGGTTTGCGCGCTGGATTTGCACGCTGCCACAACTGCCGCCGTGTTCATGCGGAGAACGATCACGTTAAACCTGTGGGTCCGTATATCCTTCCGAGAGGTTGGTGGTAGGGAAGGATACAGTCCCTGTGGATGCCTCCCCCACTGGGTTCCGGTCAAAATTGGGTGGCACTTCCCGGCCGTCCAAACAGTTACCTTACACTTTTCTGGTAGGTCGTCGGTCTGGGTCTCAACAACAACAACTCTCTGGATGAAATCTAGCATATGGCAGTTAAGTGACTACAATTGTTCCATGGGCATTATAAATACCCTGCTTTAGAATTAGATAACAAGTAAAACAGTATACGGCCTTAATCACGGCTAAAAACTAACTTCGGCGGTGCAGATGATGAGCTATTTAAAATGGAGACTGAACACACACAGCAGAAATTCATACGTGGGTGATATCAGCCATGGAAAATCAACCATAAACACATTACTCGGGAGAATGAAGGGCGTCTACCCTGCCCACAAAGACAAGAGGACCAGGTTCTGCAAATGAAATCTTAAGCATTGAAATGAGATTTAAAATCAAACAGAGAGAAAAAATAAATGAACCGTTGAATTTTTGGTAAAAACGAAAAAGATTATAAGGAGGAATAATAGTCGAATCCTTCTAAAGGAAGAATATCAGAAATACAGGGGAATGAGGCAGTAATTAAGAAGAAAATAACAAAAGGACGTAACCGGATTCGAAAGTTAATTTAATTAATCGAGTGCAGTTCCCTCGCTCTAACCACTGGGCGACCTCGCCCTACATTTTCCACTGTGTACCTCCACCAAATTTTGTTACGTTACGTTCAATACATTACTCGCAAGAGGGCTCTGAACACCTCACGTTATTTTATAGCCTCCCGGTATTTTAAAATAAATACTTGCAAACGAAAACTGATGAGACTATAAAATTTTTATTGGTCGGATATTTATTATATAAGTATACATAAGAAATTTATAAGGAATAAGAATGTATAAGTGGAGTCGACAACTCCAGATATTTTATCTTAAATTTAAAATTCAATTTTTAGTCACCATGATACAGGCAGAATATTTAAAGTAGAAATTTAGAATTTTATAGATATATAATAATATATGAAACTTTTATCAGTAGGTCAAAGAAGTGTAAAAATCAGTGAATTCAAAACATCCGCGTGAAATAAAATTCCCGAATATTTCACAATCAATCATTCTGACAGTGGAATAATAGAAAGATATTTTTATTATGGGCGTTAACATGTTTAAAATGAAATTGAAATATGCTCAAAAACGGGTTATAGTAAAGCAAATGATATTGTGTAATAGTTATGAAGAACATTTTTATTAATGATTATTTAATGCATCTTTTCCAGTTTAAAATAACTAGTTTGAAACCATAAGTTTGTGTTGAATTTGATCTGTGAAAGAAACCCATTTTTACCGTTAAGTTCCAATTCATTCTACTACGATGGGTATAAAAAATATGGTGCATTACAAGCATTACTTAGCCAATGATGAACACATTTCTATGAATGAATATTATGTCTATCAGCAGATATATTGTGTTCATTTCGTTTCTGTTCACAATCAATCAACATATCTTCATATCTTTTAATACAATTTTACTTTTTTGACGGCCCTCCGTTAGTCTTCAAGATATTTTCTGAGTAAAAACTCGCTTTTAGATATTACTGATGTTGGCAAATATTTGAGCCATAAATGTTGTTGTCGCCACTGCGAAAACGGTGCTTATGAGTGCAAAGTAAGCTATGGCGACTCAGATACGTTCAACTTTCACACACTTTTGAACTTTGAACTTCATGCATGCATGATAATTTGTTTTCAACATTTGCATAATGTATAAATCACGTCTGTCGTCATTGGCAAATCGCTTGCTTGGTGACGTCAGGCACGTGAAAATATTTAACCGCTGGCATTTCTCCTGTCTCACTCCGCTTTTACTCTTTGCCAATGTACACGTGCATCCAGCGGATTGGCAAATACGCCATGTCGTGTCTTATGCTTAGCCAGAGGCTTCTGTTCTCATGATTTACGTTTATGTATAACTTTTAATCGTCCTATGTTTGTATATAAAATGTAAGTTTTTAAATGCGTCTTTTATTTTGTGGATGTATAAGAGAATTCGGTAGGAAAGCTCGTCCACAGAGTGATTTAGGAAATATACAGTCTCGGAATGATTACAGCAGCCCCGTTAAGATCTCTGACAGTTGTATAGTGTCTCTGTTGTAGTAGTGATTTTTAAGTAAGCAAACTTCAAAAAGCGACAAAATGATTTATTGCAAAATTTGTGGCGGCGAGGCCACTAATAAACGTGGATTCATGTCCATGACCTGATTACTGCACGGGCCTCCGTGGCCGTGGCCCTGGGCCCTAAGTTTTGTTTATGACAAATTTTAAGCAGAAATAATTTTCACTTTTTTCAAAAAAAAAATAATATTCAAGGACGTAAATATTTCTGAAACTAAAATATAAAACTGAAATTACGAAAATAATTCATACATAAAGAAAATTTTCTAAAATTTCAGAATGTAGGTATTTTGTGTCAATACAAATATGTCATTATTTTTTAATATTAAACATTCTTTTAATTCACTGACGTAAAAATAATTTTGCTTTGAAATGGAAAGTAAGTTGAAGTAAATGTCTACATGATGTACAAAAGATGGTCACGGGCCTCCAAATTCGGTATAGAGTTATATGTGCCATGAGTGTATGAGGACCATGAAATACCACCAGGCCCTAAACCCCTCATTGGTTTAATCGGGCTTTGGTCATGCCTGCCACAAAGTTTATTAATACTGGTTGCTACAAGCAGAGTATAATTCTGAGAGAACTGAATATTTTGTGAAATATACACATTTCCATACAAAACTTGTATAACAAATATAAACTTGGACTTTCTTTTAAGATATTTGATATTTTCTTACTAAAGTACGCCAAAGAAAAAAAAAATACATAATATTTTTGAAACTTTAGGCAGCGTAATAAAATGAAATATGAAACATAATGCAGCACACTCCCTTGGGGAAAATCCAATAAAAAGACAACAGAAAAAACTAGAAACAGTGATATCCTTTCGTGACAGATGTCATAGATGTTTGGAGTTGAGTACATATTTCCATTGTTCAGCTACGTTTGTATGTTATATGTTCAAACTTTTGAATTGTTTGTTCATAAATGGATGCCGAATTTTTCGTTTTCCATGGAGATCCATAGGACAAAGCGTGAAGGTATTCAATTTATTTTATTTTAAATGAAACGAAATTAAAACTGTACGATGTACCACATTTAAATATTTATAATATTTTTTATTCAAAATTTACGAAATGCAATTTAAGAGTGAAGCGAATAGAATTTGATTACTCGGTTTTTTAGCAATAGAGTTTCAAACGTCGTTTCGAAAGCTGTTTCAAAAGTTTTGAATAGGAATCTTAGATCGTTGAATGGTGTTCTTATTATGCCTTTATATGATGACTCGTTTTGTTACTGTAAGCTGGTTTTCATTTCTAATATTTTACGGATTTGTTCGCATCTAGAGTAAGTACATTGAATTTAATACATATATTTAAAACTTAAAGCTTGGATGTCAATTTTAACCATCAGGTAATTGCAACTGGAAGAATTTGCCTACGGATTCGGATAAAAGCCAATCTGAAAGATCGTTTTCAATCTTTCCGAAAATATCAAGACAGAAACTCTATGGATTTCTGAGACATTTTTTATTGCTTTTGATTATTTTTTATTGCTAAGGAAATTATATGTGTGAAAATAGTTCAAAACTGTGCTTTAACGTAATATAACTAAACAATTAGTTCACCTTAATAAAAATAAATTGCTCCGAGGTGTTTTCAGAATCGATCAAAAGTATCATTATACCAAATGTTGTACCTACTGTGGGTTACTTTGATTTTCCTCTATTCTACCAATATACTAACAGACAAAAATATGATATGGGCAGCTAATGACTTCTCCTATATAGAGGCATGAATGTACTTATTTCACGGTAAAATAATGATGTATATGATCTGTGGAACAATTTTTTAAATCTTGAATTGTACGTTTGACACTTTTCTGGAGGACAGCGTGTTGTTGTTGAGACCCAGACCGTCCAACCTACCAGAAAGGTGTAAGGTAACTGTTTGGACGGTCGGGAAGTGCCACCCAATTTAGACCGAAACCCAGTGAGAGAGGCAACCACAGAGACCGTACCCTCCTTCTCCTACCACCAATCTCTCGGAAGGACTTACGGACCTACATGCTTAACGTGATCGTACTCCGCGTGAACACGGCGGTAGTTTTGGCAGTGGCGGGAATCGAGTCCGGGCCTACCGAGTGCAATTCCCGCGTGCTAATCACTGGGTTACTGTGCCCGGAGGACAGCATGTAAAACTATTTCGAAGCACTCAGAATTAACTTACATTTCACACTCTAAATAAATTGACAATTATCAATATTGATAAAATCCGCGATTAGCAATATAGTCCATATATATTTAATTAATACAACAATATGGCGTCATTTTCGTTAAATTAATTTCGTTATTGTTTTCAATTTTAACGATATTTTTGTCAATCAGGAAGAATTATCGCCAAGTTAGGGATATTTCGCTATATTAATCGCCAAGTGCGCCAAATGTATTGCCAAGTTTTACATTCCAAGTTGTTAGTATTTTATTCTGGTGAATGGAATAATCTATATTTACGAGAATGCTGATAACAAATATATTACATACTATTACATATGAGAAGTGCGCATCTTTCATGATAGTTAAAACTTTTTTATTAATTTTACATAATTTGTTTTATATATTTATTTAAAAACAGTGAAATTTCCTCAGAACAATTCATGCTAGCTTTCTAGAATTTATGGCAATCGTTTTCTAATCAAACTTTGTATGAGAAACGGTTATTTATGTATCATTATTAAAAATTATGATTATTTTATGATTTTTTTGAAATTTCATTCGATAATTTGGGGGGGTCTTCCAAACATTCGATTTCGTTAAAAAACCAATAAGCTTCCAGTATTCATTGACTTGTGTACCAAATTTATGTATTACTTTTTGTTCCAAATTTGTGCACTAATTTTTGTACCAAATTTATGTACTAATTTTTGCACCAAATTCATGTACTAATTTTTGTACCAAATTTATGTACTAATTTTTGTACCAAATTTATGTACTAATTTTGGTGCCAAATGTATGTGCTAATTTTTGTACCAAATTTATGTACCAATTTTTGTACCAAATGTATGTCCTAATTTTTGTACCAAATTTATGTACTAATTTTTGTACCAAATTTTGAACTAATTTTTGTTCCAAATGTATGTACTAATTTTTGTACCAAATTTATGTACTAATTTTTGTACCAAATGTACGTACCAAATTTCGTTCGAAAGGCTTTGATCGTTCGTGAGATAGTGTCTCCGTAGACTCACGGACACACAAGCAGACATCACTTCAAAACCGATAGATTCGACTGCAGGGATGCTGGAAACGTGTTCTCTCAGACGAAAATTCGAATTCAAATTTTTATATATTATACTATGTTTATAGAGAAAGTAAATATATTAACAAAGATGTTTTCTTATATTAAGTAAGATTGTTTCTATCCACAGACTAACATACAATCCCACATACATCGATGAAGAAGGATATCCTTGTATTCATAGAGGCTCAAAACGTGTAAAGTAACAAAAACCGCAAGAGTTCGATTTCTGAACATGTTCAAATATTTTACTTTTACATACACTAGCTATTCTGGAGACAGTAAAAATATTCATCGCCTCAATAATTTTCTGTATAACAAAAGTAACTCAAATTTTCGTTCTTAAGAAAAATTCATGTTTTTATAAAGTTTTCTCGATTGAATGCACTTCATAAATAATTGAAGAAATAAGAAATAGGGAGATAAAAAGTGTAAAATGTGTCTGATTTTGAAGGAATGTTTTTAGACGGGTTTTCTTTGCTATTTTTCATATGTTAATGTTAAGAAACGGAAAATATATTTCATCGTTTGTATTTATAAAGCATTATGAATGGTCTGCAGACGTCAAGGACAAACTCCAAGAATGCAGTTTTATTCTTCCAAGAAATATCACCAAATGTATATAAATTTTAACTGCTGTTGAATTTATTGTTGGTAACTAACGGAAAATGACAGCAGTTTGTCGACGTTTGATATATGTAAGATATTTTTTATAAATATCAATGTTTTTTTTATCATAAATATTGCATATTTACTTACAATACATGGTAATGTATAGATTGAGTATTGAAATCGTGTCGAAAATCGCAATTCGAGTTTTCGACGGATCTAAAAGTTTTGGGACCTCTAGAATACAAAAAACTATATTAAGTGTGACGTCTGTGTGTGTGTATGTGTGCAATATATGTATGTATCCACTCTAACTGAAAAACCAAATTGAGATTTTTCAATATTATCTTATTTTTGCTTAAACGATTATAAAAATATGTCTAGTTACCAAATGGAAACGAAAATTGATATAAAAGTAAAATAGTTCTGTGTAATTTCAAATAATTATGCTCATTACTTAGTGCACTTAAACTCAATTCAATGAATTATTAAAGAAATAAAGAGAAAATTAGTTTAGGGCTGTAAGTCAAGTGCTGCCCCACGTCAGATTTTTACTTTACTTACTATATATGGTTTGTATAGGGAGAGTATCGGAATCGTATTTAAAATCAGAACTTGAGTTTTCATAGGATCTACACGTTTCGAGCATTCTAGCATGACGTTTATAGTAGCTATTCTTAGCCTGACGTTTATAGTAGCTATTCTTAGCGTAACGTTTATAGTAGCTATTCTTAGCGTAACGTTTATAGTAGCTATTCTTAGCGTGACGTTTATAGTAGCTATTCTTAGCGTGACGTTTATAGTAGCTATTCTTAGCGTGACGTTTAGTATATGTTTGTCTGTTTGTGTAACAGTCTGTGCAATATATGTATCCATTCTACCTGAAAAACTAATTAACACGATTTTACAAAACGTTGTAGATAAGCCACTTGTGTGTGACACTGATTAGATTTTAACACTATTCGAAAGAAAAAGATCCTGTCATTTCTTTTCAAAACATCCCACAAAATGCGTATATATCCACTCCAGCTGAAAATCTAATTGACTAAATTTCATAAAATCTGGTTGATAAATCACCTATGAGGTAATTTGGTGCTAATTAGAATTTGGCATGTTTCGAAAAGAAAGAACCTACTTTATTTTGCGGAATGGTCCGCGAAAATTGTCAAACTCCAAAATAATAGACTACGTGTGCTGAAATGTATCTATAAATGATTCCTTTACACGGAATTTTTGGTGACGAAAAGTATAAGGCCACCACCATAACTATAGGATTAACCGATTTCAATATTTTATAATTTTTTTTATTTTTACAATTTATTTTCGACAAATGAAACAGAAAATTGAAATAAAACTGCAAATTCAGTGTTATTTCAAAAAATTCGCCGTGTTATTTCATGATTTTAAACTCTAATGAATTATAAAAGAAGGAACGAAAAAATGGATTTTAGTCTGTAAAGTTAACCACACCAGATTTTTTAATAAAAAGCAAATTTTTCATTTTCATTTTCTGGAAATAATGTTTGAACTACATTGTTGCTAGGTGTGTGATCAGGAAGAGCTTTTTCTCTATATCGCACTGATGATTTTTCTCATTACTAGACGGCGGTATGGTCATTGCTCTTTTTTGCTGAAGACTTGCATTTTTTGTAAAGAAAATGCAGATTTCCTGTTTAGAATAATACACAGTATATCGTGAAGTTTGTCTTTTTTTTTAAGTTAGTAAGTATTATGTAAAAATTTCATGTTTTCTTCACAGTTTACTTAGATGTTATCTTTGAAAGTTCAATAGTATCTTGCACACTATTTGTTAAGCTCGTTATATTAAGAGATGTATAACGTTATGTATAGGGTTTAATCTTCAGTGCCCGCCTTCAAAGCTTGATCTCAGGATACACCCTTAAAACGCCTCTTTCCCGTTTAAAACTGAATTTGAGACCAAATAGACAATTTTTTATTCAAGCAAACTATATAAAGGACTCACACGAGTGGAACCAAGATTGACAGTTTTCACTAAGAGGTGTACTACCCATAAATCAGAATTTGCGATGACTGCATCCATGGTGGCGGCATGGGCGTAAACGGTGCTTCCGGCAAGACTCGATCAAGCTTTATCAAAAAGGCAGGGGTCCAATCAGGATCAATCCCAAAACATGATAAAAAGCAAGGTTTATGAAAATCAGGAAAGGAGTGGCATCCCGAATCAATGTACATTTAGATTAAGAGGTTAGTAGGAGCACTTCAAGAAGAGTCGTCGAACTACAAGGGTTTTAGCAATTGTAAAAATTTCGGTGTGCCGCGAAGACGGCCGTGCTTGAAAAATGTTGGTTCCACCAGTTGTGAGACAGATATCGACCAAGTGAAAAAATAGCCCAAGCCAGGCCAAAAAGCAATAATGCATGGCCACTGCCTAATACAGGTATGTACCAACGAAGTTATATTTGACAAAAAGTCGATCGCAGATCCTGTTAATGTTTGGTAATGAATTAATTGGTCTCATATTCCTTCATACGTCATTTGTATGAGATTGAAATAATAATATTTGTAAAGAAATTAAGTATTATTGGTTATTCTGAATTAGTGGCCATTACTATAAACACAGATTTAATGATAGTACATAAATAAATATAATTTTAAAAGAGTAAATTTGTGGTTAATGACCAATCTGTTGTTTTTCAGCTACGGTAAGTGGACTCACATTTTGAGGTAAATTTAGAGGGTTATATGGTAGATGGAGCCAGGTGCAGAGCTATATGGTACGCACGGATATATGAGCTTCAATCATTCTAAAATGAATATCATATTTCCAAACCTAAAAATTATATAATAATTAATTAAGTTGAAGTAACTTATTACTTCCCTTATATACATAATGTATTACTTTCCTTATATACATAAAGTATTACTTTCCTTATATACATAATGTATAAGGAAAGTATTGTGACGGGGTTGAAAATTCGAATTCGAGTTTTCAACGGGAGAGCACGTTTTAAGCATCCCTTATCAAGAATCAGACATTTTTGAAGTGATGTATGTGTGTGTGTGTGTGTGAAAGTATGTGTGTGTGGGGGGGTGTCAGAGAGTCTGTGGAGACGATTGTCATAAGGCAAAGTTGTCTTTATCAAAAATTACTATACCAGGAGTTACCTTTGATGCCTTCACTCAGGATGGAGTATGTAAACTCCCGGTTCTCAAGCCGGAGACACAAATACACAATATATAAATAAACACCCTTGCACATCACACTTCTGAGCCACGCTTTCTTTGTGTGCTCACTGAAGATATTTTTTTGAGCAACTCAATTGACATGTTGTTAGGTCGTTGTCGAAAATTCCAATCTGTCGAACTTTCTGGAACAAACTTTGGGGTACTTGTTTATTTCCCCTTTTGGTTTCATGCCACTTCTCCCATTTGTCGTTGATGCAGAAGGGGATGAACGCTAATTATCTATGTTTGCGTTCCAATTGGTTTCCTCTGCTGCATTCACATTGCTCATTATTGGCATCCGTAATTGCAATGTCAACATGTCGTACAAGTATTGAACGACAACGATAACTGACGAACGTATGGACCGATTCGAACAAAATCTGGTACAAAAATCACAATCCATAAACACTGCAAGCCTATTGTTTTTATATGTAATCGAACGTTCAGAACCCCTAAATTTTCGAGTGAAATTTTAAAAAAATCGTCAAGAAACCAAACCCACCAATAAAGTTACGCAAATAGACATTTCTTATGTAATTTTTCATTAGAAAACGATTGACATAAATTTTAGAACGCTAACATGAATTGCTCTCCAGATATTGCACATTTTTCAAAAAAAATATCAAAAAGTCATATAAAATAAAAAAAAATTCCTATTGAGAAACATGTTCACTTTTCATATGCCATACCATGCGATAAATTAGCTGACATCATTCTCGTGGCTCTAGCTCGATCCATTCATGAAAAAAGATACTTTGAGTAATACTTTTTCTTTGAACGCCAGTTGTCATTTATCTGCTGTAAGAATACTTTATTTCTAGTCCATAGCGCTTGGCGAGATTTTGGTGACGAATTTGGTGGAATGTCGTCAACTTGGCAACTTTTTAAATGTTGCTAAATTAACGAAAATCTCGCCAAATGAATAATTATGACGCTAAATCAATGACGACTCATTGATGATGACGACATGGAAAATGACGACTCATTGACAGAAATTCAATATCTTGGAAAGAATATAAATAACTACTATAAAAATAATCAATTTTTTTACTGTAAAAGTAATAAATTCATTGCATTATATAAGGAAAGTCATGTGTTGCCCACATCAGATTTTTTTAATATCCCCACTGATGGTTACCGCTTAATTGTTTCACGACACTAAATCTATACGCCTCCTTCCTAGCAAAACAAAATTGTTCCACGTCTACCTAAGCATCCCCCCTTTAGCAAAATGTCCCTATCCCAGGGAGAGAGAAACTCGCTATAATTTGAATCAAGGATGTTAGCTTAATAATTTACACAAAAACAATATGGATTATCATATAAATAACCTTTAGTTTTTAAGAGCATTAAATTATCGTTTACTTGGCGACATTTATCGAAATTCGTCAAGTTGGCGATATTACACAAAATTCTTGTGAAATTTCTCGCCAAACGTTTCAGATAGAAAGAAGAGATAAAGGATTTTGTTATATAGTGTTTCATATAGATTATATGAAATGAATAACCTTATTTTAGGTTGATACACAGAAAAAAAAATAATTGTTCTATTTTCCTGGGGGAAAATGAATAGTCTGTCGATAAGATTTTAGAAGTTGAGCACTTATGACTCCCCAGAGATGCCTCTGGTAATTAAGGAATTCGATAAAAACTTTTTATTGTGGGTTAAAAGAGAATTTCATTTGCTGTCAGATTTATAGTCTGTATTTTTACTTTTCTTACAATATATGGTAACGTATAGCGGAAGCATTGGAATCATATCGAAAATCCGTGCTCGAGTTTTCGACGAATCAACACGTTTCTAGGAATCTGGAACCCGAAAAAACTATTTTGAACGTGACGTTTGTGTATGAGTCTTACTGTAAAATGTATGTGTGAGACCAGAAATAGATCTCACACTTGTTTTGGTGAGACAGTTTTATGCCAGTAATTTATTGTGTCTGAAACATCGGACAATATACCTCCAGTCTGAATGACACGAGTGTTTACAGTGTGCTGACGCAAAGGTCAACCAAAATCATAAATTTAGGGGTATCGAGAGAGAGGAGTCGAGCGAACTCTTAAGAAAATGTGAAGTAAGGACATTGGATAAAAGGCTGCCCTATAGAGAAGGTGCTTGTAGCGTCAGCCTGAATGCCGCAAATAAGAGCAAAGGGGGAGTGTCGAAAGCCCAGGTCGTCCGCTTAGTCCGAAGACATGCAGCAGCAAGATGAGCAAAGGGGGAGTGTTAGTCATGAGTCAAAAGAGCCACAACCTATGACATAGAAGCACGATGATTTGGTTAATACTGACTGAATTCATACGTATGACTTGGTAAGAAACGGTGGTACAGCACGACGACTAGATATGTAGAATGTTCCGTAGATGTTCCAAAAATAATGGCTAGATCTTTTGATTTGTGAAGTGCAATCAGAAGTACGAGATGGAGCCAAACACCCAGAGTTACGGCCAGTACGAGTTACTGATGCAAGCATTATTATCCATGGTCAAAGCTGAAAGTAAAGGTATGTGTCCATTAAAAACTACAGGTCTAAAAACATTTAGGCATTTTAATACTGGTCTCACATGGTGTCTTCCGTAATAACTAATAAGCAGCATAATTGTTGTAATTGAATAATTAAGTATGTTATGTGTTAATAAATATTTTATTGTTTAAGATAAAATGGAGCAGTCAATTTAGTATTATATTAATTAATATTCTTTTACAGAACTCGCGCGTAAGGTAAATAATTGGAGAGCTAATAGCGGCACACATCGCAATGTACAATAATAATGAGTCCACTATGTACGATTTTACGGACATGTTAAAATAGAAATATACCGGGTGGACCGAATGAAAACACCCCTACTCTGAGCTCTCTGTACATCGAACTACTCAGTGTAAAGGCTCCAAAACAAGTATTCAATACATGAGAGAAGGGATTACATGAAAAAAAATTAGTTCCAGAAACACCGATAGGTGGCGCTGTACAACAGAATATATGCTGAAAAGGCATAAAATAATCACAAAAAAACAAACATATGCGATATGGAATTTTTCCTTTTTAACACTTTACAACAAAGTTGAAAAGGCATAAACCTTTGTTCATTCTGTCTGTCTGTCCGTTAGCACGAAAACTGCCGTAAAAATGACTTAATCAAAATGAAATTTTAGTATGTTGTTCAGACGGTCTGTGGGACCTACGGGAATATAAATGAATAATATCAACCAATTAGTTTTGGATTGAACCCGGGTTGAAAAAATGAAATACATTGAGCCCTATGGGACCTAATTTTTCAAACATTTTTTAAGCGGATTTAAAATTCACAAATTGCTTCGAAAATTTTAGGTAATATTCAAATTGTTCCATAAAATATATAAAAAAAATTCAGCGAAATATATTCAGTAGTTCTTTAAATAAAAATTAAAATAATAATTACACCTCTTATATGAAACGATCACGAGACCATGATATGAAACGATCACATGACCCACTTCAAAATGATATATGGCATCCATCTTGTTTCAAAATCGTGATTTTTTAAGTTCTTTTTAATTCATATTGAGTGTTGTATCCGTCCTAAAACTACTTTATTTTCGCTTAAAATCTGTGCATCTACATACCGAAACAACGCAAATACAATATATTTCAGTATAAATGATCCAAATTTGATTATTTCTACAACTAAGCCTATTTTTCACTTATGTAAAATGTAAACAGCAAAATATATAGAATGAGCTGTATTAGAGTTGCTGTATTTTTTTAACACAAAATCATTTAGTCCATGGAGTCTGCATGGCTGATATGAATGAAATATTAATTGATTTTATAAAATGAAGGACGATTTTTTCGATGAAGTTTTAAGCATAGATTTTAATTTTTGTAGCTCCATGGTCTTAAACAAAATGTTTAAATAAAATAAATTATTATAGTATTGTGATGAATGAAATGAACGGGAGAAAGTTATGAATGAAATGCTGTTTTTATATAGAGATCCAGGCGTGTTATTTTTTCTATGACGTCATTTGAATTCATTTCAGTTGTTTTCGAAGAAGTTTTCAAATATAATAAATTATCGTAGTATTATGATAATTCGAAAATTATTACCGAGGAATGTATCTCATTTTAGAGATGTTTAAACCAGGCAATTTATATTTCAATGCCGTCATTTGAGTGAAGTTCATTTTTTTCGATGGAGGTTTAGGTTTTCAAATATAATAAAGTAATGCAGTATTGTGATAAGTTTCAAAATATTACCGAGGAATGTATTGCATTTTCGACTTGTTTAAATAAAATTGCATTGAAGTTGGAAAGTGTTTCATAATCAATGCTTTAAGCATGATTGATCTTTCTTGTTAATTTCTTTTGCTGATATGAAAAAATAAGAAGATAAAAAAGTTGAGAACCTTGGCAGATTTGAAAGACACTATCACTCTGCATGTGAGAAGCATCTCAATCGACCAATTGTGATCAGCAGTTGAACAAGCTGTACACAGACTGCAGATTTTACATCTTGATGAAATGAACCATATTGAGCAGCATTCCCTGCATCGACAATGTCCTTGTGATATGAATGTTTGGTACGTTCGAATAAAATGTGTTACAAATGTGTATTTTGTGTCTTTTCAGCATATTTTCTCTTGTACAGCGCCACCTATCGGTGTTTCTGGAACTAATTTTTTTTCGCGTAATCCCTTTCCCCATGTCTTGAATAGTGTGTTCAACAATTTTGGAGCTCTTACACAGAGTAGTTCGATCTATAGAGATCTCAGAGTAGGGGTGTTTTAATTCTAACCACCCGGTATATAGGTTAATAATAATTAATCTAAAAATGCCAACTTTAAGTTTTTTCTAAATGCGCACCACAGTATGCTTAAAAACTTCACTCTAACTCAAACACTATTGAGCGAAATTTCACAAAATTTAGTAAAAAACCACTTTTACAAACAGTCACATGTGGGTTACTCTGGGGCTGACTAGAGTTTGGTAAGATTCAGAAAGAATAGCCTGCCTTTTTCCGGCGAAATGGTCCGCAAAAATCATTAAAATCTAAAATAAAAGATTACGTATGCTTAAATGTATCAATTAAATGTATTTTTATACGTAATGTTTGACAACGAAAATATTAAGCCTAATCCCATTATTATAGAACGAATAGTGTTCAAGATATTTAAGTTGTTTTCTATTTTCGCAACATCGCCTCTAGAAATATATCTAGTCCCCAAATGAAATCGATAATTGGAGTAAAACTGCAAATTCAGTGTAATTTCAAATACTTACCCATGTTATCCTGTGGAAATAAACTCAATCTAACGAATTTATTAAACAAAGAATGAGAAAATAAATTTTAATCTGTAGGGAAAGTCGTATGCTGACCACATCAGAGTTTTCCTTACTAAAATACTGATTTAATAAATTATTTTTATTTTCCTTAATATTTTGAAATTAAAGCAATTAAATAAATAATTATGTAGACGGTATATAAAGTCAAAATTATTAATTTAAATAGCTGAGAGGTATAAATTCCATGGATGATAATAAATTTTGAAAGTTCTGGATAATCGAGTTACAATATTAGATCTTTGATATAGATTATTAATGATGGGCCCTTTGCTGCTTCCAGTTGAAGACCCCAAGCATTGTGGATTAAAACGTTACTTTTCTTTACTAAATGTGGATGACATGATCAAAATTCAGGAAATAAAAATTCTGATGTTGACAGCACACAATTTTCCCAATATACTCAAATTCATTTTCTTTATCCTCCTTTTATATAAATAAAGCTGAAAATATGTCTGTATGTATGTAAGGTTATATGTATGTGTGTTTGTCTCATGATTATGGGAAAACGGCTGCACTGAATTTTATGAAATTTTTTGGGTGGTCTTGGAACAGCCCCCACTTAAAATTAAGTCGTGTATTGACTTTCTAGGACCAAGGATTGTTAAGATATTAATGATAAATGAAGCTTCTATACAGATAATATTATGCAGACCATAATGTTTACGCAAATTTATAGAAAGGAAAATATATCGTGTTGTTTACCAATGGAATTGAATGTAATGTGTTTACACAGAATATAAGTTTATTAAATATTTTTCGATACAAATAATAAAGAAATGTATATAAAAATAAATTTTTATCAGAATTGCGTTTTTGACGGTGTGGGACCAGAAATAGATCTCACAATTGTTATGGTGAAAACGTGAACCCAAAGGTCAGATAAAGCCATAAATTTAGGTGTGTCAAGACAGAAGAGGGATCGAACCCTTAAGAAAATGTGAACTAACGACATTGGATGGAAAGACTATCCAATGGAGCAGGTGCTTGTGGCGTTGCTGTGAAGACTGCCAATCGAAGCAAAGGGGGAGTGACAGTCCTGAGACAAAAGGGCCACAACCTGTGACATAACGACGATGAGAAAAAATACGAGTTCCACATTATGACTTGCAAGATGATGATACTCAGATAAAGAGCAATACTTGCTCGACATGATGACGTAGAAGACGATGACTTGGTTAATACTGACTTAAAATAAGAACGGTGATACTTGATGAATACAGCACGACGACTAAAGATGCAGAGTGTTCCGTAGATGTTCCAAAATAATGGATATATCTATTGATTTGTGCCGTCCGGTTCGATCCAGCGTACGAGATGAAGCCAAACACCCAAAGTTAGGGCCAGTACGAGTTACTGATGCAAGCATTATGATCTATAGTCAAGGCCGAAAGTGAAGGTATGTGTTCCTCAAATATTTACAGGTCATCAAAACATTTAAGGTAATTTAAGTGGTCTCACATTGTCTCCCTCAGCCGAAATAATTAGTAATAAGAATAAATGTTGTATTTAAATAATTGTTATGTTGTTAATAAATTATTTATTGTTAAGTTAAAATGGTGTAATCCATTTAGTACTATATTAATTAATAATTCCTTTACAGAACTCGCGCGAAAGATAAATAATTGGAGGGTTATTCGCGGGCACATACATCGCAATGTACTACAATAATAATGAGTTCCACTACGTACGATTTTACGGCCATGTTAAGATATATATTATATGTTAATAATAATTAAGCTAAAAGTTCAACTTTAAGTTCTTTTAAATAGTTACCACAGACGGTATTGTATCAATTACAGTTTAAAGACCATGGCAATTAATGATATTTACAAATTCTTACGTCATATGTTTTAGTTTAGCAAAGCGTTTTCAAACTCATTAATTTTGGAATAAATGAATAGACAGGGAAGTATCCTCTTGGACAAAGAGATCCGTTCAGAGATCCAATTCGAGTATGAGGGTGTAGAACTAGTATTTAGGTCTTCCAAGTTTGCCATCAGTGGCTGATCGAAGTCCATCTCAGCTGGGCATAGACCATACTGCTATGATGGTTCGAAAAGCTAGGACTTAGTGGAGGATAAGTCTGGGTTAAGGTCGTATCTCCTGAATATAGCGTGGACATATTAGTACGAGAAGATGCTGCGGAATATGTGCTGAGTTGAGCTCCAAAGGCATTCCATAGATTTTAAATGGGATTGAGATCCGGAGAATATTCTAGACATTGCATCTGAGCAATACCTTCGCTTTCAAGGTGCCTATCGACCACACCTGCTCTACGTGGAAGAGCGTTCAAGTTCATCAAACGAGAATCTGGATCCCCTGCTGCATTGGAGAGTCTCGGAAAGGGCTTGAGGATCTGAACCTTAAGCCTTTCCGCCTGCGCAGTACCTCCTGTGAACAAGTGCAGGTCTGGGTGTTAGACAGAAGAAAATTCAACATTTACCGTATCACTACGGGGACTAAAGCGTGGTGTTAAATAATATTATTGGGCTAGTTGCGTATTCCCTGTGTTCTCCTGTCCCATACACTTTTATTGTCTAAATCTAGAGCCAATCATGACTCATACTTTAAGAGTATATGAGGAAATTCCGCTACTGTTCAAGTCGCATGCTGATGACACCACTTTAATCGATCTTCTCTTGTCTTAGCATTCATCAAGATAAAAACTCGTGGGTACCCGGGCATAGAATCACTTAATATGTAACCTTTGCCTCACAGTACTGGCATATATCGACTTTCCTATTGTTGTTGGCATTGATCGGTTTGCTGGACAATATATTTTGGTCAGTAATGCAATTTAATGGTCATCAGAAGATATTGTAGCTCTAAGAATAACTCGAATGGTTCGCCAGATAATTGCCTCACTTGTTTGAAATTGTGTACATAAAATAGAAATGACAGATTGGTTGATAGAAAATAATATAGTGACTCCCTTCATGGACTAGCCTTCCTCAAGTCTCCAACAGTACGACAGCATTAAGAATATTCCAAATGCATTCTTAGTGTTATAATAAAGTTCGTCGCCGGAATTCAACCCTAAAACCCTTTGAAAAATTTTCTTTGAGCATTGAAACTCGTAAGCGTAAGCGAGTCTTTTTCACCCTGCGCCTAATTTTCATATTGTTCCAAGAGCAAATCGCTATTGGACACATCATTTTATATTTGTATATCCCCATTGACGACAACATCAAGATTTATCCAATAAAATCTACGACTGCATTTGCTATTTCAGAATTTGCATCGAGTGCTTAATTTTTAGAAGTATCCTAACCCTATATTTTCAGTGTATTTACTAACATTTTAATAAACGTATAAATGAAGAAAAACCGTCGGACCCAGATATTTCCATATTCATTCCCCTTTTATTTTCTTCAGGGATTATACCACACAGAACGTTACCTTTCATTCTCACTCGCAGTTTCTCTAATTGGTTTACGACCGCAGAGCAGCGATTGTTTTCCTTAGATAGGACTGCTTGGATAACTTCTTAATTGGCTGTGTCTCCTTTTGCACCGCTTCCAGTACTTTACTATTTCATATAATCTTAAATTATTTCGTTAAGATTTAGTTTTAAGACAAAGTATCTGGAATGAGAGTCGACAGTCCTTTTTCTCATACGGTCATAATCCATATTTTATGTGAGACCAGGAGACATTTATGCAGTGTTAATGTTACGAATATTAACGATATATACCAAGCAAGACTATATAGCAGACACGTAGGCACGACAACTTTGACCCGAGAGGTCATGACGGCCATAAATAAAGTGCACATATATTACAGATGTGGTTGGGTCAGAAAATCTTCTGGTGACCAAAGCTGAAACCGTGCAGATTAACAAATTAGCCAATGAAGAAATGTTTCTGCATCGCCGGGAGGATAACCAATAAGATACGGAGGGGAGCATCTGGACCTCAGGCGAAACGATGCGGCAACAAGCAGAAAAATTTAAACAAGGTATTTAGTGAATTTTCAGTCGACATTCAGACATGCTGTAAAAATCTATATTAAGAGATATGGTGTTACAGTTAACGATTAAATGAGTCCGAGAGAGTTGTGATTAAAATAACAATCAATATTCAGAGAAATGGTGAAAAAGTCACTTAAGAATCACCGGTTAAAAAATTGTGCTTTTAAAAATGATGGAAAGCAATAACTGCCAAGTTGCGATAGCGTTCGATACTTAGAGTGTATTTAAGTGCATATGACAAAAGGCAATAAAGGTCCAACATGCAGTTCAATGTCCAAGACAATAACACATGTATGTGCCAATCTACATTATATTTAGGTCTACATGATTTTAGGCAAATAGATTCCTGGTCTCACACACGCAGTTTATCTTCCTTAAATATATATATATATATATATATATATATATATATATATATATATATATATATATATATATATATATATATATATATATATATATATATATATATACTCGCACAAAGAATAAATGCTGGGTTAATGCGGCAAAGGTGCAATGTACGGTATATGATTTACGATCTAATTAAGAATAAGAAGTCACTCTAAAGAATTAATTATTTATTATAAAGGAGAGAATTCGAATGTTCAGTTTCTTTCACCACATTTTGTTTAGGTTCAAGTAAAAATATATGATACTATTAACTGTTTTGAGCTGCTATCTTAAAAATCATTTTCTTATTATTTTTCTGAAAGATATTTTAAATATCCTTTCAATATTTTTTCTTGAAAATAGTTGAATAACCCTGATAAGTTGGTTGATTTGTGTTAATATAAACAATTTTTATACAATTTGCATCTATATCATATTGATGAAGGAGACTGATTGAATATAGGATAAAGAAAAAATAAATATCATATATTTTCTAAATCAACTTTCTTTATGTTTATCACACTTTACTTGAGATATGTTTATTTATAGTTATAACAGATTTTGTTTTAATATTTTTAATTCAATTTTTTATACATTTTTTGATTCTATTTGATAATTTTATTTATAGAGATTGATTCATATCAGTCGTAGCAATTTCAAAATGGCGATAAATCATGTAATGTAACCGATTAGTTAAAGTTGTTTGGAGTAAAATATTTTCTCCAATATTATTATATATATTTAAAACACGTATAATAATAATATATTTTATATATGGTGCCAATTATCTCTGTAACGCTGTAAAAGGAATCAAATTGAATTACTCCAAAGTGAATGTCGGAATCACACACAGATCGTAGGAAAATAAATATAATAAATGCATTTTCTTGTCTTTCTATTTCAGCACATTTTCTCCATATGTCCTTCAAATTGTTTTTCTTTGTCTATTTCATTACTAAAAGCAGATGCTTGTTTACAATAATTAATAAATAAATAAATTGTTAACATTATAATTTACTATATTACTTATATTACATATAAATATTAAATAAATTATTTACAATGATTTTCTAATTTGACATCAAATATTTAATTGAATTTTGTATTGCATTTTTCTGCCAGAATGCGAGTGGTCAGGTAAAATGATAAGCCGTTAACGATGAGTGTACTATGCGTATAACAATTAAGAGATGTTTAAATGCATTTTTATTAGTTGTCTTGATTATTATATACAAGTATATAGCTCCCCTCCCTCAACATAACATTTTCAAATACTATCCGCAATCCATTTAATTGGTATAAAGCAGCAGTAACTCGCTATTTTATTTCAATATTTTTAATTTCAACTCGTTTTGAGTGCCAATTTGCGATCCAGAGTTTTATACTATTTTGTGTCTTAAAATATTTGTTTGAGTCTTAAAATATTTGCTTGAAAATTTCTTCAGAGGAAAATAATTGAATGGAAATATTACATTTAAATTTACTGCGGTCTTTTTAACATTTTCCAACATAATTAAAAAGTGTTTATAACTTTGGACAGTCTGTCTGTCTGTCCACGATAAATGCCATAGACATGCCTTTATCAAAATGAAATTTTAGAATGTTATTGAGAAGGTCTGTGGGACATATGGGAATGAAAATAAATAATATCACCCAATTAGATTCGATTTAATCTTAGTTTAAAAAAATGAAATATATTGAACACTATGGGACCTAATTTTTCAACCATTTTTTAAACGAAATTAAAATTCAAAAAATGCTTCATAAATTTTAGAAAATATTCAAATTATTATATAAAATATGGAAAAAAATTCAGCAAAATATGTTGGGCAGTTTTTTAAATACAAATTGAAATAATAACTCTTGATATATGAAGATATCACATGACTCGTTTTGAAATAAAATATGGCATTGCATTTTATTTTCTCTATCAAAAATAGCTTTATTTTTACATATTATTTGTTTATCTAAATTCTATGCCTACGCAATTACAATATTTTTTATTTTAAATGATCACTAAACTTTGATTGTTTCTAGAATGAAGCCTAATTTTAACGTATGCAATATATAAACAAATCAAGTAATTGTATGGTGAGCTGTATAAGAATTGCTAAAATTTTTTCACGTAAAATTATTTAGCTCTGGAGTCTACAATGTAAGTGATATGAATTTAATATTCATAGACTTTACATAGAGAGGCAGAAAATTCATATTTCGATGACGCTATTTGAATGCAATTCATTTTGTATAACTAGCATTATCTTTTTTGGTGAAGTTTTAAGTTTTCAAATATAATAAATTACTGTAACACTGGGATAATTTAAAAAATATCAGTGCAGAATGTATCACATTTTAGAGATCTTTACATAAAATTGCATTTCAGTTGGAACGTGTTGTATAATCAATGCTTTACGCATGATTGCTACTTCTCGTTTATAATAATGATTTAAGATAAATCTTATATTTTGTATCATGAACATTTTCTTGATTGTTCATGTTAAAAATGTAAATCGGTGGATGTTACAGCTGTATGGAAACTATTAAAAAAGGAAATAATTTATTATTTACGTAAATTCGATGTTTTCATAGCTCATTCATTCCTCTGGCCCCTAATGATTAATTTCAATTCTGAACTTAAAGAGAATATTAACAACTACCGGTTTTCATGTTTATTTTTTTTTATAATAAAATACTTTCCTGCTTTAGTGAAATGTATTTTCTTAATTTCTATAAGGAATGAACACCATTACTTTTATGTGAAGATAAATAATTTCTAAAACGAATAGATTATTGAATATTTGTGTAAATATGAAAATGGGATACCGAGTATAACATGCGGTTCTTTTTAATTTAGAAACATGTATAAAGATATTACCTCATTTCTGTACACTTTTATTTGAGCAGGCAATAATACGATTTTATTTCTTAGAAAACTTCACTTTACTCTTACATCAAAGACTCCTGGGATTTCTCACAGTTTTCCTGATACTTGAGTTCTGATTGTCTTCCGTAAATTTTAAATTCTTTCACAGTCGATTTGGAGTATTTTTTCTTATGGATACCTTGGGAGAATAGATTGTAGATATATATTTCGATGACGTCATTTGAATACAGTTCATTAGTATAACTAGCATTATCTTTTTAGGTGAAGTTTTAAGTTTTCAAATATAATAAATTACTGCAATACTGTGGTAATTTAAAACATATCAGTGCATGTATCACATTTTAGAGATATTTACATAAAATTGCATTTCAGTTGGAACGTGTTCCATAATCAATGTTTTATGCACAATTTATATTTCTCGTTTATAATAATGATTTAAGATAAATTTTATATTTTGTATCATGAACATTTTCTTGATTGTTCATGTTAAAAATGTAAATAGGTGGATGTTACAGCTGTATGGAAACTATTAAAAAAGGAAATAATTTATGATTTATGTAAATTCGATGTTTTCACAGCTTATTCATTCCTCTGATTCCCAATGATTAATAAAAATTCTACACTTAACGAGAATATTTACAACTTCCGGTTTTTATGTTTAATTTTTTTTATAATAAAATATTTTTCTCGTTTAGTAAAATATATTTTCTTAATTTCTATAAGGAATGAACACTATTACTTTTATGTGAAGTTAAATAATTTCTATGACGAAAAGATTATTGAATATTTATGTAAATATGAAAAGGAGGTACCAAGTATAATATATGCTGTTGTTTCTAATTTATAAAGATATATAAAGATATTACCGCGTTTCTGTACACTTTTATTTGAACAGACAATAATACGATTTTATTTCTTAAAAAACTTCACTTTACTCTTACATCAAAGACCCCTGGGAGTTTTCAGAGTTCTCTTGATAATTGAGTTCCGATAGTCTTCCGTAAATTTTAAATTCTTTCACAGTTGATTCTGAGTATTTTTCCTTATGGATATCTTGGGAGAACAGGTTGTGGAAGTTAAGATTTACCTTTCGTCAGGAATATAATTGTGTTTTTACAATCCCTGAAGTACATTTGTTTAGATAAATTACTGTAATGGGGTTAAAACTCGAAATACATACATTAACTAGTGTTAAGTGCCCTAGATCTGGAATCAATAAATTTATAGAGATATATTGTATACATTTGTGTGTTTCTCAGCTTTTGGATGTGTATCAGTCTGTCCGCTTGTGTGTATGTTCATTTTAGTCTATCTCAAATGATATTCAATGTATTAACAAATATATAGATATTTGCATGACTGTGTTAGACTAGTGGTAATGATGCAACCTCTCGTAATAGCTACACTATTAACTACAACTTTTATATTTCTGAAAAACACTTAAAAAATTTTCGGCAAATTTTTTCGGCCCCGGATGTTCATGCCGGACATGACTGATTTCATTTTATTTTACTTTCCCTGCAATACATGATAATGTATGGGAAGGTATTGGAATCATGCCGAAAACCGCAACTCGAGTTTTCGACTGATTTACACGTTTTGAGACCTCTAGAATTCGAAAAAACTGTTTTTAGAGTAACGTCTGTATATGTGTCTGTCTGTCTGTGTGTCGAATACCTAGGCCATACGACTGACCCTAGTAGGGTTTACAGCTATTTGAGAGGGCTATTTGAGTTGTGGGTCTGCCTGTGTGTGTAACTCAAAAACTAATGGGCCGAGTTTCATAAAATTTGGTGAGTCACTTGGGTGTGCCCCTGGTACTGATAAGTTTTTGGTACGATTCGGGAAAAGAGAATCCGAATGGCTAGCTAAAATCTCGTTTATCCACTCTAGCTGCAATACTAATTGACTAAATTTCACAAAATTTGGTAGATAAGTTACTTGTGAGACACTCTGTTGCTGATTAGATTTTGGTATAATTTGGAAAAGAACAACCTGCATTTTTTTACGAATTGGTAGCAAGAAAGCTCAATCTAAAAAAAGAAAAAAGTATGCTCAAATGCATTAATAAAATGTTTGTTTCGTATGTAATTTTTTAAGAGGAAACGAATAAGACCACCTCCATTACTTTAGGACTAACCGTTCTCGAGATATTTGAGATTTTTTACATTTTTGTTAGGCCGCCTTTGCAAAAATGTTCAATTATCAAATAAAAATAAAAAATCTGGTGTGGGCAACACATGACTTTCCTTATATAATGCAATAAATTTACTGCATTTACAGTTAAAAAATGTTATTCTTATAGTAGATACTAATATTCTTTCTAAGATATTGAATTTTCTTCAATTAGTCGTCATTTCCAATGATTTAGCATCATTTTTATCAATTTGGCGAAATTATTGTTAAATTGGCAACATATAAAAAAGTCGTCAAGTTGGCGACATTCCGCTAAATTCGTCGCCAAAATCTCGCCAAGCGTTACGGACGGAGAAATAAGTTATTCTTACGGCAGATAAATGACTATTGGCGTTCAAATGCAAAAGTATTACTCAAAGTGTCCTTTTTCATGAATGGAACGAGCTAGATCCACGAAAATGATGTCACCAAATTTATCGTATGGTATTACATATGAAAAGTGAACATGTTTCTCAATAGGAAATATTTTTTTTTATTTTATTTTTTTTTTTTTATATTTTTTTTGAAAAATGTGTAATATCTCGAGAACGGCTCATGTTAGCGTTCTAAAATTTATGCCAATCGTTTTCAAATGAAAAATTACATAAGAAATGTCTATTTGCATAACTTTATTAGCGGTTTTAATTTTTTGACAATATTTTCAAAATTTCAGTCGAAAGTTTAGGGGGTTTCTGAACATTCGATTGCGAATAAAAACAACAGTCTTCCAGTGTTTACGGATTGTGATTTTTCTGACATGTTTCATTTGAACCGGTTAATTCCTTCGTCAGTTATCGTCTCCACAGTTTCACTGACACACACACACTAACACTTTCACACACACACACTAACACTTTCACACACACACACTAACACTTTCACACACACACACACTTTCACACACACACACACACACACACACAGCCAACACTTCAAAGATGTTTGATTCGTGATCAGGGATGCTTGAAACGTGCTCTCCCGTTGAAAACTCAAATTCGAATTTTCGACCCCGTCACAAGACTTTCCTTATACATTATGTGTATAAAGAAAGTAAAATTGAATTAAAAGTGCAAATTTAGTGTTTTTTTGTGCAGTTAAACTCAATTTATTGAATTATTAAAGAAATAAAGAAAAAAGGAGTTTGTGTCTGTAAGGAAAATCATGTGCTACCCACAGATTTTTACTTTCCTTATATACATAATGTATAAGGAAGGTATTGTGACGGGGTGGAAAATTCGAATTCGAGTTTTCTGCGGGAGAGTACGTTTCAAGCATCCCTGATCACGAATCAAACATTTTTGAAGTGATGTCTGTGTGTGTATGTGAAAGTATGTGTGTGTGTGTGTGTGAAAGTATGAGTGTGTGTGAAAGTATGTGTGTGTGTGTGAAAGTATTTGTGTGTATGTGTGTGTGTGTCAGTGCGTCTTTGGAGACGATAACTGAGGGACGAATGGACCGAATCGAACGAAATTTGGTACAAAAATCACAATCCATAAACACTGGAAGCCTATTGTTTTCATATGCAATTGAATGTTCAGAACCTCCCTACATTTTCGAGTGAAATTTTTAAAAAATCGTAAAAAAATCAAAACCACTAATAAATTTAGGCAAATAGACATTTCTTATGTAATTTTTCATTAGAAAACGATTGACATAAACTTTAGAACGCTAGCATGAACAGTTCTCGAGATATTACAGATTTTTTAAACAAACTTATCAAAAAATCCCATAAATTAAAAAAAAATTAACTGTTGAGAAACATGCTCACTTTTCATATGTAATATCATGCGATAAATTTGGCGACATCATTCTCGTGGATCTAGCTCGCTCCATTCATGAGAAAAGATATTTTGAGTAATACTTTTGTATTTGAACGCCAATAGTCATTTACCTGCTATAAGAATAACTTATTTCTCCGCTCATTACGCTTGGCGAGATTTTGGTGACGAATTTGGTGGAAAGTCGCCAACTTGGCGACTTTTCAAAATGTTTTCAAATTAACGAAAATCTCGCCAAATGGATAAAAATAACGCTAAATCAATGAAATTGACGACTAATTGTCAAAAATTCAATATCTTGGGAAGAATATAAGTATCTATTATGAGAATAACATTTGTTTAGCTGTAAAAGTAGTAAATTCATTGCATTATATAAGGAAAGTCATGTGTTGCCCACATCAGATTTTTTATTCTGGCTCAGCGCATATGATACATCCGAGTGTAACAAACGCGCGCATTTTATTCTCGGGCTCCCATAAGAGACCGAGAGTCTCTTTGGACATCACTGGGAAAGTTGTGCACAGCACAATTCAAACTCCCTTCGCTGGTTATTTACGTCTATATATTGCCATTTCAAAATTAACAAGTAATTTTTAATTGTAATTATGAGAAAACTTGCTGTGTTTTGGCAACAACTCCACTGGCCCGTGACATGAATGACGAAATACCAGTCACGAATGACGAAATGCTACTCTCGTCGACGTCAAGAATGACGAATTGTTACTCTCGTCGACGTCACGAATGACGAAATGCTACTCTCGTCGACGTCACACTGAAAATTTTTTGATAGAATGCCGGGATCATAGCCCAACCTTATATTAAAGAACCTTGCTTTCGACCATCTATGTGACGATCTACGTGTGAATGTATGTCCTGCAAATTACAAAGCTAATACTTGGCCGAGAACATAGGATTTTAGTTTTAAAATATAGCTGGCTATCAGCGGCGTATTTAGGGGGATGGTTTAAGGGGTTTAACCACCGACGCCGAAATTTTAAAAGTCTAAAAATGTTTCCTGAACACACATGTGATCTGAATTCCCATTCAGTTTGTCGTTCCTGCACTAAAAAAACCCATTTAAACATTCAAAATAATAATAATAATGAAAATTAATAAATAGGTGTAATATTCTCCTAGAGGAAAACTCAAAGTCCCCAAATTTGGAAAAAGCCAGGTTCCTGAGTTTTCCGCTGACTTAGCACGTACAATGTGCTCATGTAAATCTCCTAAAAGTTGTTCCCATTCATAAAACACGAAATACTGTGCATCCACCCTTCGTTTAAACATCGTCACCGAATAAATACATAAAGTGCTTTTCACGAAGGAGGTACAAATATGATTTGCTGTGCACCAAAGAGCAAAAATATAATCTTTTGTATCAAAATATGAGGATTTGTGTTACCTGACGAAAAATCAGTAGCAGGTTGTAACTGAATCACTATCGACTCAGTTAATTTAGATAAACTATAATGTTGTACAAATTAGTAAATTATAAAGATAACTGTTGTGCAGTTAAGCTAAGCTAAAATTTAATATGAATTATACTAATTAATAAAATTGTGTTTGAGCAACATTAATGTTTGTTTGTTGGATAAGAAAAATTAGTTTCATGTTTATTACTCAAATTGCTTTTCAGAAACACTGGGAAATATAGAAAATATAACTGAGTTTCACTTCTGCTATGTACTGCGATAAATTCTTAACCGTCCCTAATGATAAATAACTAATTTAAAGTTTAAAATAAATAAACTTAACCATAACGCATATTTTTATATGCCGCATATTTTTAACGCAATATTATTAACGCATATTTTTATATGCCTCAAGTACAAATCAGAAAAGTTGGTATGGGACAATACAGGGAGAATGGACAAGATTGTGTACCAACAGATTCGACTCACACCTCCACAGCAACCTAGTGGTTTATGCCGTTAAATGAAAGAAGCAGAAAGGGTTAATATCATCGACCCAGCAAAGCCACGTCAAGGCGGAAAAGGTCGGCAAAATCTCCAACGACACGATTCTAGAAACGCCTGTCGAGTCTCGACCCCAGCCCCAACTGGTCTCTGAAAAAGGCACAAAAGCACAGGTCCTCCCCGTCACTTGTAAGTTCCTCTCCTCCACCTAGATGTTCCCGAACTCCACCTGGAAGTTCCCCTCGGCCACCTTGGGTACCGAGAGAGTGATCATTTCTGAGAAGAATAGCGGATTAGAGGGTTAGCAGGCATGCAGTAAAAATGTTGTTGTCGAGACCCAGACCGACCGACCTACCAGAAAGGTGTAAGGTAACTGTTTGGACGGCCGGGAAGTGCCACACAATGTAGACCGGAACCCAGTGAGGGTGGCATCCACAGGGACCGTACCCTCCTTTCCCTACCACCAACCTCTCGGAAGGACTTACGGACCCACATGTTTAACGTGATCGTACTCCGCATGAACACGGCGGCGGTTGTGGCAACGTGGAAATCCAACGCGCAAACCACTGGGCTACCGCACCCGAAATGTGCCGACAGCACGCGGTGTTCCCAGATGGTCACCCACCCAAGTACTAACCGCGCCCGATGCTGCTTGACTTCGGTGATCTAACGAGAACCGGTGTTTTGAGCACGGTACGGCCGTTGGCGGCATGCAGTAAAAATGTGGAAAGAATATGATTCAACTCCTCCGTTATTACAGGATTTTCCATGGAATCCACAATTCTGGGGCAACCTGATAAACACCCTGTTCGTTGATGTTCGAATAGGTGCCATCAATAATCGCTTAACCAGATTTCGAATCATCCAATTATTGCACCAATAAATAGCAAGCGAGGGCTTTCAGCACATTGATATCAAAGTGTCCTCACTGCTTATTGATCATCAATAATAGCTGTGTATAAGCATAGTGTCCTCACTGCATCTCATTTGTGTTTATTAAAGATATGATACTCAAATTAACAATATATGAGTATTAGCATTATGCATTTGTCACTACGATAACTTTCTGTATTGTGCAGAAATATGACAAAGTTCACTAGCTGATGATTTTCATCAATTTGCATACAAACTAAGGTAACTTGTTTTATTATTTACTGAAGTATCGGTCACGGATGGAAATTATAATTCTTAAGTACAAATGTTATTAACTGGATAAGAATTCAAATGTGGGTAAAAGACATTTTAATTTAGGAAATGCAAACAAATTAAATGTGTTTATGTAGTGCAAAATGTTATTTTTACATATATGCCTCAGTTAAAATTAATGATTATACTTTAATAAAGACATGCTAATAAAAGTCAATAAGTTCAATACTCTTTGTGTGAAAGATAAGAATAATTTGAACATCGTATAAAATCACAAGCAATGCAGTTATGTATCATACAGTTGTTTCAAGGATACACAAGGATAACCCTTCGTTAGTGCAAGTGAACTAACAAACACAAAGTCCAAAAGAGGGTTGGGCACATAAGGCTGAAGCAGGGGGGATTTTATATACATAAGACTTGGATTAACAGAGAGACAGTCAGAAAACAGCATGAAGAACCGCCCAGTCAATCCGAAACGACACGTAACACACAAAATACGATGTGGGCACCACACGAATTTCCCTATTAACTGAAGTTCATTCCGTGTATTTCTTTGACAATTAATTAAATTGAATTATTTGCACTAAATACCACAGATACTTATTTGAAATTGATATATTTTTTTAAATATTTCCGTATATTTAATTTTTAAATTCAGATTTCGAAGATTCCAAAATAAAAAGCATGATTTAGTTTTTGTAAATTGCACTAGAATGTGCAATTTAATCAACACCATAATAACTAACAGGTGACCTACCTACTACATTTTGCAAACTATCGCCAAATCATTTTTGAACTATGTAGAGTGTATACATACATTGCACGGATAGACAAACGCTGAAACTTACTCTAAAAATTACTATTGTTTTAAGTTAAAATTTGTTGACCTTACGTTAAAAAAATCAATTCATAACATAGTTAGATTGGATGCATATTGTACAGACAGACATGCACATGCACACATACTTTGCTCTAAAACCAATTTCATTGCATTGTAGAAGGCCGAATACGTATAAATCTGTTGAAAACTAGAGTTCCAGTTTTCGACCTCCTTTCTGCATATTCCTAATCAAAAATTTTAATTTCTTTATAACCAGTAAAGAACCTTGGTGCCCCAACCGGAAATCGAACCCAGGATCTCCGAACTGGCCAGGCGACGCTCTACCGTTGAGTTATTGCGACGAAATTGTTGTAAAAACGTGAGTAAACAAACGCAATTCACGATTCCCCTGAACGTCGTTCAACTAATAAATTATTTTTGAACGACTCACTTCGTTCTCGGAAGTGAATCGCGACGTTTTTCCGGCATGCGAATTATGCAAATAATGTGCTCGACGCATATGCAAGTAATTTGCATATCCGGGGGCGTTTCGGATTACGATCGCGTTCCGGAACGATCCCGGTTCGGGTATATATATATATTGAACTTATCTTAAAGCAGTTATCCCAACGCAATTTCCGACGCAATTTAATCATAATTCAAATCTGGATTCAATTCGAGATTCATTTCGACGTTCGGTTCCGGTGGTTCTTGCCTAGCTGTCAGTACTGACATGTTAAGTTTGATCCTGTTATATATCAAAATGTTTCTTTGCGAAAGGCAGATGTTGCGAAAGTCGAAGACTGAGAATTTCGGTAACTGATCAACGTATATTTTCCCCTGGGACTAATTATTCCAAGGAACCTTTTCGCCATGTGTGTTACCAGTTCTAGGGGCTTCAATGAGTGTACGCCTAAGTTTTGGAGTAATGTAGCTATTTTATTACCATCAAGACCGCAACTGCTTTAAATTGACGCAGTATGCAGCGAAACTTCTTAGAGCTTGTTAGCTTATGATTTTGTAAATACGAATGCTTTATCTAGTATCTTACCAAGGGATGTAAATATTGATAATGGATGCCTGAAATAAAAAGTTACTAGACTTTTACTTCCTGAACTTTTTGCTTCTTTACACAATGGCAAAATCCAGTGCTATTCTAAGAGGATAAATCGCTCAAAATAACTTTTCACTTACGCGGTTATATCCATCGTCAAACTCTTATCGTCGAAGTGGATTCTACATTCCCCACCTTCTAATATCAGAATGGCGGGCAACTGACAATCTGACTGACTACCTCCTGCTATTTTTACCTCAAGTTAACCTGCTGCCACTACTATTTTTACCCAGGTTACTATCCTGCGTTTTCATTATCCTCTCACTTTGAAATCGACGCACAATCTTGCAGAGCCCAGTGTATCCGTACCAGTCATGCCAGGGCCAATTTCAGACATCCGACATTTTTTCCAATAACCTATAGGGTTGATTTGTTTGGGCGCCATTGTAAAAAGCACTGCTGCCTCAACCTGGAATCGAACCCTGGATCTCCGAACTGGCCAGTCGCCGCCGCTCTACCGTTGAACTACTGGGGCGAATATGCAAGCTCTTATCGTTAATGTGGACTTTGCAAACCTCTTAATAAAAAGTAATGGTTATGACACTAAAATTGCTGATCCTAAAATTTCTTACTGTGTACAACACCCTCACAAAACGTGTGTGTCGAAAGCCCAGGCCGTCCGACTCGTCCGAAGACATGGAGTAGCAGGGTGGGAAAAGCGTGTGTGTGTACTATTTCCTCCGTGGTGAAGGGACGTCCTACGTCCACAAGACCCCAGGTCCCATGGCGAAGGGGAGAGAAATTACAGCTTAACTTTTATAAAGGCTCCCGAATGGCGGAAGTCTGACTTGGCCTCGACAAGACAACATCCATGTCCTCTGGCGGGATCCGAACCCGCAACCTGGCAATCTAGCGATCAGACGGAAACGCGTGCCCCTGACCGCTCGACCACCGGATCGGCTCACAAAGCATAATTACAGAGACTGCACAAACGGAACTAAATACAAACATGTACAAAACAATTATTATATAATCCTCTACAGAAGATTATTATTATAGGAACATCTAACAAATTGATGATTTGTAAATAATAACTACCCCCAAAATGCGTAATTACTATACAGGCCCCTGACCCCTGGCAGTGAGACAAATATCATTCAGATAGGTTATCTTCTATAGTACATTATTTACATGGACAATCTTGTTAATACAGATCATTCCCAATTTAGTTATTAAATTCTGAGCTTAGAATTAAATTTACTAAGTAATAATTGGCGTGTTTAACTACCAATCAAATTTAATAACGTTTGTGACATTTGGATAATCCGAGTTCTTAATAGCTCTTGGGAATCAAGTGCTTATGAGAGGGGAGGGAGGAGAATCAGTTTTCGAATTCGTTCTCATTGGGGGCCAACATTTATGTTCAAAGAGTACCGAAAGATTGAAATGTATTTAACAATTCCCATTTATGTAATTAATGCACTGGGAATCAATTATGATGCTGCTAACGATTCAAATCCCAGAATGATTATTGTCTTGTGAAAATATTCCTTTAATTTTATATTCGTGTTGTTTAAAATCAGTACAAGGGAATGATTGAAATCTCTGATTATTTATATGTATATTTTATTGGTAACTGCTTTTTAATTTCTATACGAAACATAGTGTACATATGTTATGTCAGAATCCGACATCAGATTTTGATGCGTTTACACGATTTGAGCATTCTGGATACGAATCAACCATTTTTACTTTCCTTATATATATAGTATAATGTATAAGGAAAGTATTGTGACGCGGTCGAAAATTCGAATTCGATTTTTCGACGAGAAAGCACGTTTCAAACATCTCTGAACACCAATGGAATATGTTTGAGGTGATGTGTGCGTGGGTGTGGGGGGAACGATAACTCTCGAACGCATGGAACGATTCGAATGAAATTTGATACAATAATCGCAATCAGCGAATACTGGAAGCCTTTTGTTTTTACATGGAATCGAATGTTCGAATGGAATCGTAAAAAATCAATTTTTATGTAATTCTTTATTAAAAAGCAATTGACGCAAATTTTAGAGCACTAGTATGATCCATCCTCGAGATACTGCACATTTTTGGATGATGTGTTGCGATAATCTTAATTTCCAACCAGGATTTAAATCTCAGATCCTGAAACTGGCTAGACAGCGCTTCATATATTAAGTCACACAAATTATGTCCCCGAATTATTATGTCTTATAGTATAATTGGATCCTACATCCTCCTTCAGATTTCAGATGCAAATTAAACTTTTAATTTAAACTGCCTCCTTATCATCTACTTTTTTATAGTGGCTAGCATACTGTGCGTCGTTATGTTCGTGATTGCAAAAGTCAAGGTTTTATAAAGCATAGTCTTCCCAAAAATATAAACTTAGTCTGTTTCATATATCTGTACCTAACTTGCACGGTTAATTTGTCCTAAAACCGTAAAGAACTCAAGTATCTATTGGAATTCGAACCAAGGACCTTCAAATTGATCAATCTATGCGTTATTTCTTGAGATAAGACGAAATTATTTTCTCTTCTAGTGGAAATAGATATTACAGTCTCAGAATTTTATCTATTACTGAGTTTATGTAAGATATCATTTGGAGAACTGAGCAAAAAAAAAAGAGATTTGGTATGATTATTCAATGGATATATGGGCTTATAGATTTTCGGATCACCCAAATCAGGAGAAACTTTGCAATTTTCTATATTTTATTTCGAATAGAGAGAAAAATTATACGTAATAATTATTAAAATTGTGAAGTATAATTATTTACTTCACACCGTATGAGACCTAGTTTCTTATTTTATTTCAAAGATTCAAATATCACCTGATATTCATAAAGACTGGCACATACCTCTGTATTTCGGGTCTGTTGCTCGGCATGCTTGGAATCTTTATCAATTATTTTTCTGACATTTGGAGTCAGACTTAGTCTTTTTTTATGATGTTGTGGTGCACAAAAGAAGGAATTGAATGCGTATATATTTAGACTTAAAATTTAGTAAGATTATTGTTACTGCATTGATTACCATTAACACCGCAACTCTGATAATGAAACATTCAAGTTTACATATTCTTAGTTGAATTAATTATTTAATAATACCGCTTTAACCATCATACGAGAATTATGCAAAAGCATAATATTAAATTGACTTATTCTAAACATGGCCGCAAATTATCGTATTCGTGGAACAATGCATTGTGCAGCTATAACCCACCAATTTTATCTTTAGCACGAATTCTGTAAAAGATTAATTAACATACTCCTAAATTAATTGCACCATTTTAACTTTAACAACAAATCATTTATTAATAACATAGATCACTTAATTTCTCAATTACAACTATTATTCATCTTATTCGTGCGGTTAATCGATCTTTTTTGTAGTGATTTTTTTTTGTTTATTTGTCCGCGGGAAGATGTGTGAAAGCCTCAGGCCGTCCGGCTCGTCCAGAGGACTTGGAGCAACAGAATGGACGACCGGGCGGGAAGATGTGTGAGACCAGAAATAGATCTCGCACCAGTTTTTGGTGAGACAGTTTTATGTTCAATATTTATGGTTTGTTGCAATAGCAAAAAATGTTTCAGACGAAATGACACCAGTTTTTACAACGCGCTGAACCAAAGGTCAACAGAAACCATAAATTTAGGGACGTCAAGACAGATGGGTCGAAGGACTCTTGGGATAAGAAGAAGCAACGACTTTGGGTAAAAGGTTGACCAATTGAGAAGATGCTTGTAGATTCACCCTGAAGGCTATCAATAAGAACCAAAGAGGTGTTGAAGACCCAGACCGTCCGACTCGTCCTGAGGACTAAGAGCAGCTATTTGGACGGCCGGGAAGGAACCAAAGAGGTGTGTTAGACCTCAGGCAAAAAGACCGTACCTTATTTCATTTAAAATCGGAAGCGCGGGAAACGGAAAGTAAAAACTAATTCGGTTTCTTATTGTCCCACCCATCGCTATGCATATACAGAACCGTGACGTCACCTCCACCTTGACGTCCCCACCCACCACCTTCCCTGCTTCAGCGGGGGAGAAACGAAGCGGCACGCCGAGCGGAACGGCGAGAAATTTAAAATCATGACGTCTTTAAAATTGCGATCCTGAAGGCAATTTTCATTATTTCTAAACCAAAGAGGTGTGTTATAACCAAAGAGGTGTGTTAGACCTCAGGCAAAAAGAGGTGGCAACCATGAGATGATATTATACAACTTCTACGAGAATACGAGTTAGCAGTTATGAAACAAGTGATGAAGTAGTTGGTAAAGTCCGAAGCAAGAGGTCAGAATGCCATGACGAGTCCTGAGTATTTCCACCAGACCGCACAGTAGAGAGATGCAGTAGAGGAATGTTACGCAAGTGTTATATAGTGTTCCGTAGAGATTTCAAAAGAATGACTAGATCAATTTAAGTACAATTAGCAGTACGAGTTAAAGCCAAAACCGTACAGTTACAGTCAGTACGATATGCTGATGCAAGAATTGTGGTCTATAGTCAAAGTCGAAAGTGAAGGTATGTTCCCATTAAATATTGTTGAAGGTCTTAAAAACTTTTTAGGCATTTTTAACTAATGGTCTCACATTGTCTCTCTCCGGCGCGAATAAGAGGAATAATTGTTGTAATTGACTAATTAAGTGATCTATGTTGTTAATAAAAGATTTATTGTTAAAGTTAAAATGATGCAATTAATTTAGTAGTATGTTAATTAATATTCTTTTACAGAACTCGCGCTAAAGATACAATAGGAGGGTTATCAGAGACACAACTCATAATGAGTTACATCATGTACGATTTTACGGCCGTGTTTAGATAAATCAATTTGATATGAGTTTGCATAATTCTCCTATGATGGTTAAAGCGGTATTAGTAAATAATCAACGCATTAACAATAGTCTTAAGAAAATAAATACGTCTAAATATTTGCTTTATTCTTCTTATTGTGCACTACAGATATTTTCACTACTCAAAATGAATGATCAGTACACTGCTTGAAAACACAACTCTCTGTCTTGACAGCTCTGCTCGAATTATCACGAGCTCTCTCTCATAGATTTTTTGAATAAAATTGAATTTCTTTCAATGACTGTCCTCCTTGTAGCCACATCATTTGGCCTGGGGTTCAGATACGCCCCCATTGCTCTCATTGGATGCTCTCCAGTACGATAGCGCATCCTAGCATTATTGGCTCTTTCAGTTTCCAATGAAGCTTGGTTTAAGTCTTGGCTCTAGGATAATTTTGTCCCACCCACAAATGCAATGTGTGTGACGTGTATTTATTGGGATAATAACTTTCCGGGCCAAGAGTGTCATAAAACGGTGCCTAAAAGTCTGCGCTTTGTTTCGTCGGAAACATCAAAACTGCATATGATGCTTCCTGGTCTCATAATCCAGAATGTGCACAATCTAGATCTTTGCACAATAGTTTGGTAAAGTAAAATATTATATCGATTTGTTACTTCTGTAACTTTAAGTCTTTGAAACAAATACAAAATTTAAATGGAAATGTTAGAATATGACCCATGTTTTCTATATTATATGTCACCAGTGGCGCACCCAGAATATTCCTAAGGGGGGGGCCATTGGTGCACAAAATTTTTATGAAGGAGGATGACTCCTCGATAAATTTTCCGAGAAAAAATGATCAGAGGCCATATCAATTAACAAGGCGGTTGTCTTTTTTTGTACATTTATTTTTATCAAATTACTAACAATTCTTTAGTGCAGTGCAAAAGAATTGAATGATTAGAAGAAGTAGTAGTAGATATTTATACAAAACAACACAAATTAAGAAATAGATGAAGATAAAATTATTTGTTCTGGTCTGCTTATACTGTATACTTGTTTTCAACCACTCTCTCATGATTACATATTGTTATATTATTCAATTATGATCTATACATATTCATAAAACGAAGTCCAGCCTCCTGTTTTTCTTTGTAGCCAGAGCATTAATTATCTGGTCTGGATCAATTTCCACTTCACGGTGAATGTTCATTGACGCCAGTCCATTCAGTCTGGTTTCACTCATACTGTTTCTCAAGTAAGTTTTCAACCTCTTCATTGTGGAGAATGACCTTTCAGCACTGCTTGTTGATACTGGGAGGGTGGCATACACTTTTAAAAGTTCAAACACAGTTGGAAAAGTCCTTTGGTCACAAAAGTTAAGCAGTTCGATTGGGCTTTTAGTTTTCTTGTTCAATGCAAAGACCTTCATGTACCACAGATGTAGTTCAGCTTTTAGAGTATTATCTGATCTGGGTCCTAAATCATCTGCAAATTTCCTTGATAAGGCAACAAATCTCTCGTTTTCTTCCAGTGTCGGCTGCCTTCCATTCGGAATGACAGATGCAAAACTTTGTAGAAATTCCTTATGTTTGAGAAATTTTTCATGGAGGTGAGTGATGAAATTATCAATCCATGGAATGAAAATAGAAAGTCTGTAGTATTCTTCAGGAGTCTGTACGTTGAAATTTGATCTATAAATTTGTCTGGTGGCACGGCGTGGTAGAGTAATGTTTTCTCCATGCTGTTCCAGCTTCTTAACAGCTTGTTCAAACAGATGGTGAAACTCGTTCTCTGCGTTCTCTCGAATTATAGATATAGCTTTCAAAACGTCTTCTACGTCACTCACAGCAGTTGCCAGATCAAGGTTAACTTCCTGCAGCTTTTCACTCAGACGAACACTGTAGCTGAGTAATCTGTCAGCTGAAACAAGTGCTATGACAAACTGTGATGTTAACATTGAACATAACAAGGTATGAGCCTCTGTTGATGTCTCCTTGTCATTCCAGGTAGTAATCTCCTCCAGAGCGTCGATTACTTGATCAAACAATGAAACCATAACTGTGACGGCATCATGTCTCTCCACCCAACGAGTAGGGCATAATTTCTTCAGTTTTTTGGCACTGATTTCTGTCTCTTCCTGATTAGCTGCATTAATTTTGCTGGTGAGAACAAGGTTTCGTTTTGGTGTGTTGAAAAAACTAGAGATTTTCCCTATTATTCCAAAGCTGTTTCGGATATCCGGAACTCTAGATGAATAAGTTATGGCTAAGTTCAAACAGTGTGATGCACAATGAACGTAGGGGGCTTTGGGGTGTTGCTCATATATAATTGCTTGGGCGCCATTGTACTCTCCACTCATTGCAGAAGCTCCATCGAACCCTTGTCCACGGAGGAAAGACGTATCAATGTTGCAGTCTGCAAGGCCTTTAAGAATAGCATCTGCAATTGCTCGACCTGTAGTTTCAGTCAGGGGCACAAACTTAAGGAAGTTCTCCACTATCTTAAATTCAATTTTATACTTATCATTTGTTTCAAACCGTTTCAAATAACGAACGCAAAGTGTCATTTGCTCTACCGTTGCAATATCTGTGGTTTCGTCACATAAAACCGCAAAACATTTGGCCTCATTCACCTCAGTTGCTATGTGCTTCACAATGGAATCATTGCATGCTGAAATAATCTCATTTTGTATATTCCAACTTATGTAAGTTGCATTTTTTGCACAACCTTGTAGATGAGTTTTCAGTATTTCTTCTCCTGCATCAACTCGGAGTCGCAAAAGGGCTCTAAAATTTCCTTCGCCTTGGCATGGTTCTGACAATACGTCCAAATCCCCACAGTCTCTATGCCCTCTCATGGCCAGCCCTTGCCTTCCACAAAAAATCACTGTTTTGATAATAGGTTTAAGAATAGCCCTATTCTGCAAAACTTGTTTTTGCTTTCCTCTGTCCATTACTTGATCCACAGGAACCGTTTTTCCTTCCGTGACCCTTAAGAACTCATCGGCTTTGAGAACTGAATCCTTATGATAGAAAAATTTTTCATGTTGACTGAACTTCTCCAAGGCCTTCTTCCAATTATTAAATCCTTTTGAAACAAGTTGACCTGTAGCTTGTGTGGATCTTAAACCGACTTCATGGGGTGCAAAGAGAACACAAAATTTGCAATAGGCACTGTCCTCTGCCTTTGAGTAAGCTAGCCAGTTATGCTTACTCAGCCAAGATGAGCAGAACTTCCGAGTGTGGTGAGGTTTTCCTTGACTTGATACAGCACTAGTGACAGTAGCAGGAAAACTGTAATTTGCATATGGTTCCCAAAGATTTTTTAGCGCTGTTATCCTATCTTCATCTGTGAGGTTAGATTTCTTGACATAATTAGAAATATCTGCAGCCAGAATTTCTATTTCAACTGTGTTTGGTATTGTGTTTTGTCCTACCTTTACCTCCTCACAAGCGTTTGAAGACAGCCCGGGGTCACGGCTGTTGCTTGCTTCGACTGCAGCCTCATCAATGTAACAAGAGCTCAGGGAAACGTCGTTGGGAACGTCACTATTTTCAATCTTACTTTTTTTTTTAAAATAATTTCCCAGTGTCTGTTGGCCTAGCCCTTTTCGTTTTTCACTCATTGTCTTTTTTTTTACCTTGCTCCTCAGTTATTCAAGAACAAAATTTGCTATATAGCCGAAATACGCACATAAACACACACACTGATCGTTAAAGATGCATTTCACTGTAAGATCAGTTGAAAGTTCAGGACCATTATTAAATTCAGCTATTCACCACGCAGGCCCTCGTTCCGAAACTACCAATTCACTGTTATCACCTTGTGTCGTAACGTCGCACTTTATTTCAACTCACAGCAACACTTAATTCGCGAAGCGTTGGCACGATCTATTTATTCACTTCCACAATTTTCTCACTGGGTAAACGAAATCCTCGAGTTTTCGAGCGAACAGCCGCTTCCCCGCCGTTCACTCTTTATATAGGGCCACGGAGGCGCCTGTGACGTCACTCTACACAGCACTGGTATAGTACGACTATAGCGAGAAGGCATTTGGGTCACGTGATTTTGGACGAGTCCATTAGTTAAATTCAATCACAGGTAGAAACGTCTTAAGAAGAACGGGTTTCCAGAATTGGCGCCTTTAGTGCGAATTAATTTATAATTTGTACAGTACGATAAAGAGCTTTATATGTATAATTACATTCAGTGTAAGTGTTGGGATATGCTGGAATTGTTTTCTTCACAATGATTAAAATTATTTATTACAATAATGGTTGTAAATGTTTTTTTTTTATACTTTCTCGAAGGCAGACCTAGTTCTCCCTTGTGCTGACAGCGCCCTTCGCGTTTTGCTTTGTCAGCCCAAGGGGGGGGCCAGGGCCCCCTCGGCCCCCCCCGTGGGTGCGCCACTGTATGTCACTGACATATGTGCAGCCACTCTTAGCAATTTATTTACCAGTGAGATATATATCTTTATGAATAAATGTTTCAAATATTTTAAATTTCAAAACTAGTCTTGCAAAAGCGGTAGTTACAATTTCTTATAGTCATGGCAGCAATGTTAATAAAACAGAAAACGAACACATTTACAATATGTAATTTCATAGAACAAAACCGAAAGATAAACAATATATTCAAAATATTGAGTGTTTTACCAAAATATGCTCTCTGAAAATAAAGAGACCAGTGACTTTATCGATGAAAATAATCGTACCAAATTTCATTCGATTTGCTCCATTTGTATCATTAAATATCGCGAACATAGACTCACAGGCAGAGCGATACACAAAGAAAATTTGACACAAAGCCTTGAAAGATGCTAATCCAATAAAATCCAAGAGTGGGGTTTTTAACTCTACAAGCAGCGACGGAGCGATCTGGCTAGACAATGTCTACCAACTGTACCAAGTAATTATATTTTCGTTTGTACATTATTTGAAATAAGTGCATAACATATTTGGAATAACGCATAAGTTAAAGTTGCTTGGAAGGGGGTTGTTTGGGTCTGTCTAAACTGTCTAAACAGTTTCCTTTTACGCTTTGCTACTGCCCACAGTATGTTTACTTTTGATATGCGTTCTATTGATATGCGTACTTTTGATATGCGTTTTGATATGCGTAAGGAAATAAAAAATGTAACGGAAAAAAATGTAAAAATAAAATTTAGAATAAAATATATTAAAAAGTAAACGCAATTAATAAAAGGAGAATATATAAAGGAGAAAATAAAAGTTACACAGTTTTCTGGAAGAATTTAAAAGGGAGGGGGGGGGTACTGTTAAATAAGAGGGTTTTATTGAAATGTATCCAAGGAATTCTATTAACAAATGACATCATCAGGTCGAAAAATTTTCTATAAGAACTTTTTCTATAGGAAAATTTTGTGTAGTAAAATTTTCTATTATTTAAAAGATTTATTGTAGTTTTAATAATATCCATTTATTGACAACTTCAACATATATTATATTTAACATTAGCGAATGAGCTCCGTAATTCATAACTTTAACTAACATAATCACAACTAAATGGATATAGAAAGTAATGCATACTATAAGAAAGAAAGGCAGTAATTATTAATATATATATATATATAATGTATATATATATATATATATATATATATATATATATATATATATATATATATATATATATATATATATATATATATATATATATACAATCCTAAAATTAAGACAAAGGGTTGCAAAAAGGTCAGTGGGGATTATGATATCTTTTCCTGGTTTGAAGCTAGCTTTTAATCCTAGGGAACATTCCCAGAAACACTGCAAGCCCGAAACAACAATCGACAGCGTCCAAAGGGAAAAAACAGAATCCCAGACTAAGTAAGCAATAATCCAATGAATGTAAGAATAAAAAGAGAAAATTCAAATCATCCAATAGAGAACTGCAATAAAGTTCGTATGAGGAGAAAACCACCAATTGTGTGGTGGTCATGTCAAGACATGAAAGGGGAAAACCGATTGCCCACTAAATATGAGACACAGGATGAGGTTACAGTGTATCCAAAAAGAGAGTGGAGTTGCATTCCAGCAATTCTTGAAAATTAAGATAATTTTCTTCACTATATTTTTTACAAAATATAACATGTTTAATGAAACGTACTGATATGATTGTTCCTTAGTTCATTTTAACAATTGTTTTAAGCATTTATTAAATTGTGTAACGGAAGAATTCAAATGTCGGTATCTGGCCAAGTGGTTAACAATCAAATTACGTTGAACACTTATACTCAGATTGGTATTCCAATTGGTGAAATACTCGTAATTGATTTTGTAATCAAAGTAATGTCTTTTGTCAAATATCCTGTAACTCAGTTTATCACTAAGATCATAGTAAATAGTAATATCCAGAAAGCCTGCCTCCTCCATACCATTTGGTTCCGTTTCGATGAGTTCTAAACATGGTGGATAAAATGTAAAGTCAAAATTTGTAGATCTGTCAGTTATGCCAATTAACACATCATCTACGAAGCGGAAAAATGGCAGTTCATTAATTAAATGAGTGCCCCGTTCATATTGATATAAATAGAAATCAGCAGGTAGAGAGGAGCATCCCCCTCCCATGGGGATGCCATTGATTTGTCTATAAAATTCATTACCATTATACAGGATGTTTTCAAATATAACGATTTTTAGAAGGTTCTTGTACTTATTATGTTCATAGTACTTCTGTAAATCAGTTATTAAATAAATTTCCATTAAAATCTCATATAAATCTTGTAGATTGATGTTGTTAAAAAGATCATTGAAATCAAAAGTTCTAAAATAAAATCGTTCAGGAAAAGTTTTCAATTTGTTAACTATCACGTAACTGTGTTTGACCATAACAGAGCATCCCTTACATATTTTCTTCATAACAGGTGTTAAAAGTTTCAACAATATGACATTTTCTCTAGTTAAGTATGTATTACATCCAATTGTTACGGGTATAAATTTCAGTTTTTTTATGAAGTTTTGGAATCAGCACTAAATAGGGAAATTTTATAACTGTAATATTAATTCCTATTTTTTTTATAAAGGGCTATAATTCTGTTTACATTAGATGTTAAGCCGTTTCTATTAGGCCGGTACAAATACCAGTCTTCATAACATGCTTTAAGAAGTTTAAAGTAATATTGTTTGTATGTAAATGCGTAATTATTATTAACTTTGTCCATATAGGCTATAATATATTGGGTCTGAAATTCTTTCATGACTCCATTGTTGATTTTTTCAGTTTTCATATACAGTTTACGCAGATTATGATGATACTTAAATGTTTTATATATATTATAACGCCATTCATAAAAGGTAGACACGGGGTAACTGTTTTTTATCGCCATTTTGTAAATAAAGGCATCTAAATATTTTTTTAAATTATTTTCAAAACCATTAATAATTTGTTGTCTGTACATTGTACCCATTTTTAAATATTGATGAAGAGGAAGATTATTAGCAATTTTTATATCTCCAGTAACTATATGTCCATGAACTTGATAACATAACGGATGATTTTCACATGTGCAATCTTGTTGATTGTACTTTGCAAGATTTTTACGGAGTATATTATAGTTGTAAATAGTACGGCCATGAGTCTTTTTATAGCGATAAGTTAAACAAATACGAATTTGTTTAGTCGGTAAAAGGTGATTCAATTTTTAAGGATATCTTTGATGTTGATGTGATCAAAGGTTTTATTACTAAAAGTAATGATAAAACATTCTTTGATCGCTTGGTGATCAATTGGTAAAAGGAACTAAGGAACAATCATATCCATTACGGTTCATTAAACACTATTACGATATATTTTGAAAAAAATACAGTGAATAAAATTATGTTAGTTTTAAGAAATTGCTGGAATATAACTCCACTCTCTTTTTGGATACAATGTAACCTCATACTGTGTCTCATCTTTAGTAGGCAATCGGTTTTCTCCTTTCATGTCTTGGCATGATCACCACACAGTTGGTGTTTTCCTCCTCAAACGCACTTTATTGCAGTTCTCCATTGGATGGTTTGATTTTTTTCTTTTTATTCTTACATTCATTGGATTACTGCTTATTTAGTTTGGAAATCGGTTTTTTCCCCTTAGACGCTGTCCATTGTTGATTCGGGCGTGTTGTGTTTCTGAGAGTGTTTCCTAGGATTGAAAACTAGCTTCCAACCAGGAAAAGGGGTCAGAATCCCTCTTGATCTTTCTGCAACTCCGTAAACGCACTCATCCTCACTTTTTTCTTTTATATATTTTATTATATATATATATATATATATATATATATATATATATATATATATATATATATATATATATATATATATATATATATATATATATATATATATATATATATATATATATATATATATATATATATATATATATATACCATACACATGTTTAGTCATATATAACTATTACAAGAAATTTTACAACTTAAAAATTCCCATATTATCATATGCGCATTGCAGCCATATATTCCTGTTCGGTTTTCAATGGATTGGATTTTGCTTTTCCAATGTCGGCATGTGGAAGATTTCTTCAGACGAGCCTGGTTCCGGGAACGTTTCCTGAGATTAAAAGCGTGCTTCAACCGGGAACAAGGGTCGTAATCCCCCTTGGCTGTTCGACTTCCCTGTAAGCATCCCCATTCTCCTTTAGTTCTTTTTTCATTTCTTAATCATTTGATTCTATATATATATATATATATATATATATATATATATATATATATATATATATATATATATATATATATATATATATATTATCATGTTCTTTTTAAATTTTCAACAGCTTGTCGTATAGTCTTTTTGATGTCACATTTACATTTCAGTCCATCTTCCTTTCACTTTTGCTATACAAAGCATTTTCTATTAATGATCATTCTCAGGTATATATAGTACAAGTAAAATAAGAATTCTTCATATATATATAGTATATATATATATATAAATAATTCTTCAATTATATATATTATATATATATATATATATTATATATATAAAATTGTAATATGGTTATAAACTTGTATGATAAAAGGCAGGATTTTAAATGTAATACATCAAAAATTCAACATTTTTGCTCTTGTTTGCATATATCTGTATTTAGAAGTATTATAATAAACCAGGCTCTTAGAATCAATAAAATTTGTGATGAATATTATAAATTAGCACATTTTATGGAATTATTGAGTACAGTGACTAATAATGCATATCCTCCCAATTTCGTTATTAAAATTATCAACTCAGTGTATCAACTTCCAATCGATAACATCCTTGAAAACTTTAATTTTTTTTTGTTTGTGAATAAATTAAAATTAATGTGCACGATAGGAAAATTTTAAAATAAAATTAACTTAAAATAAAATTAAAAAAAAAATTAACTTAAAATAAAATTTAAAATAAAATTAGTTTAAAATAAAATTTAAAATAAAATTAATTTGAAATAAATTTAAAATAAAAACTAAAACTTTAAAATTAAACTTAATGGAATGAGGACATTTAAGAAAATAGATGCTGTCACAATTGTTTTGCCATCTGTATATGAGGTGTTTATTTACGAACTGATGTGTATATTTAAGAAAAATAATTATAGGATTTAAATATAATGAGTTAGGGGAGAAAAATTGAGGAGAATTAATAATGTATGGTAATATTTTTCGGGGACTAAATTTATGGAAATAAGATATGAGTAGAAGTATGATTTTATGTGTAATATTTTTGAGTATCAATATTTCTATTTATGTTGCATGATGAGTATTGTATTTATGTAAACGGGTATTGTTCGTAGGGATAGAAATTTTGATTAGAGAATCAAGGGAGAACTTAACAAGTTTTAAAATGACAGAAAGGGGTGACATGATGGTAACGCCTACAAGTAGGATCCCTGGAATTATGTCCTTGTTAGGAGAACTGAGCGGAAGCGATGAGAATGAGACCTCCATGTTTTTCGAACAGATTAACTCATTAAGCGAATTAACAAACTGGAATGATTTAGAAAAATTAACAATTGTGAAATCCCGTCTGCGCGGAAACTCAAAAAAATTCTACATCGGCTCAAAGGACCTGCGTAGCTAAATATCTTTCGAGGCCTTCAAACAGAAATTTCTAGATTTTTTCACCTCCTAACCAAATGTTACGGCAAATCAAATTCTTTTTTCAACGGCTAAACAAACAAAGGGAGAAAGTATCAAACAATTAGCTCACAGAATTATGACATTAACATTAAAACATGTGGGCAAAACGCAACTCAACGACATACACACGCGATTATGGACAAACTTAGCTTAAGTAAATTTTTGGAGGCAGTTGAGCCCGAATATCAGAAGGAAATAGTAAAAAACAATCCAAAAAGTTTTAGGGATGCGGTAAAAATCGCTCAGAATTTAGAAGCGGCCAATCTTGCAACAATAACAGTTGATTTAAATAACATTACCCAGTACAGCGACATTCAAATGTTTAAAAAAGAACAACAAGAATTTAACTCTAGCTTGCTTGAAAAGATAACAAAAGAAATAAATCATCTTAAAATTGGAGAAAGCAAAAATAACACTCAGATAACGGACACATATTTATGCCATTTTTGCGGTAGAACCGGACATGTTATGCAGGATTGCTGGAATTATATTAGAGATAGAAATCAACAAACACAAGTCTCATTACAATCCAATTTTAATCTTTCGCGGAGGCCGGAAGAACATTATGCGGGAAAAAGGGAAATGTCCCCATTCGATACGGAACAAATTATGCTGAGAGAATCCCAAATAGGGAATACACCAAACCCCCAGATAGATTTTACCCCTCACGTACTCAAAACTTCAGGGATGGAGAGCATACTTATGCGGACGAAAATATTAATGAACGGAGAAAAAGAAACCAAAAATATACATATAGCAATGACGAACGAAATTTTCTCCGCGTAACAGAAATAGTTTTCAGAGGCAAAACCAAGACAGATATATAAATACGGAAAGCTCAGACAGATTCGGCAACGGGAGAAACAATTCTAGAAGAAATGCAAATTTTAGCAGAAATTTAAACTAGAAGGGGAGATTGGGAATTATCGTCAACAAAGGCATAGAAACGGGGTGCTGTCTCCTTTAAATCAAGATAATAAAATCCCTGTTAGAGATAGAGAAGGCATAGTGAGTAATTCAGAAAAGGATCAGTACATAGATAGAAACAATTTCAGAGAAGATAGAATTATAAGGAATAGAGCGGAAATTAATGAAAGGGAAAATATTGATAATAACAGAATCCAAAATAGTGGAGAAAGAGAGGCCAGACAAAATTGAACTTATCGCTTCTGTTGGGGACGAATTGAATACAGAATTATCCACGGTAGAAATTAATTGTCAGGACAAGGAAACAGAAATTTTCGTAGACTCCGACGCATCCATTTCGGTTTGGGCTATTAACATTTTCAAAAAAATCTAAGAAGAGACGCAGAAATTACGTGAAAATAAAATAATGAATGTTTTGGTTAGTGAGGGTGCTGATTTCGAAGATACACAAAATACAAATACAAACTATGATAATGAAAATAACCAAATTTCGAATGGAAATAAAATAACGCATGTTTTGGTTAGTGAAGGTGCTGATTTTGAAGATACACAAAATACAAATACAAATTATGATAATGAAAATGTCCAAATTCCAAATGGAAATAAAATAACGGATGTTTTGGTTAGTGAGCGTAATGATTTCGAAGATACACAAAATACAAATACAAACTATGATAATGAAAATATCCAAATTTCGAATGGAGATAAAATAACGGATGTTTTGGTTAGTGAGAGTATGGATTTACAGGGGCCACCTTTAGAGGTTGCACTCCCTCTACAGTTCACAATGTTACATATTTGCCAAGGAACACTAACATACATAATTAAATTTATATATATATATATATATATGTATAAATATATAATTATCTGTTAATTATATAAATAAATAAAAATGAAAAATAATAAAATAAATCAAAAAAATTAAAAAAATCAAAAAATCGGAAAATAAGATGCATTAACATTAATGTTATGAATTTTACTTTCGCTAAAAAATTGTAACTTTTGCCAGTTTTGAAATTACGATTTGAGCGCCCTTATAATGGTGTATAGTGGCATTCTCTTTTATACAGTCTTCCTATGAATTACGTGTTTAGTAGGAATTTTCATTTTGATTCATGTTCATATTCAGAATTGCTTATACGGGTTGTTTATATGCTGAAGTATTACTGTAAACGTTCTGCTGGGAGTATTACTGTAAACGTTCGTACTACCTCCCTGGTAGTATTTCGATTTGTTCATCCCGGTGCTTCTAGATAATTCAAGCTGTTGAGGTTGATCATGTATATGTTACCGGCAATGTGTGAAATGCCGGCATTCTATAGAATACCTAGGCATTTTATAGAATACCGGCCGTTTTTAGGCAAAGTATGAAATATGAGAATTATTATATAATTTCTCTAGGCATTGTATATAATACCTAGGCATTCTATGGAATGACAAACGCTATTTAGGCAAAGTATGAAAAAAGGAATGAATCGGAGATATATTTCATACTTTGCCGGTTTGTCATTTGGCATTCTATAGAATGCCTAGAAAATGTGTGAAATGTTAATCGTTTCATAGATTGCCTACCAGTTTTCGGTATTCTATAAAATACCTAGGTATTCTATAGAATGCCGGCTTTCATACATTGCCGGTTATGTTACCGGCAATGCATGAAATGCCGGCATTCTGTAGAATATCTAGGCATTTTATAGAAAACCGGCTAATTTTAGGCAAAGTATAAAATATGAGAATTAGTATATACTTTCCCTAGGCATTGTATATAATACTTAGGCATTCTTTAGAATGACAAATGCTATTTAGGCAAAATATGAAAAAAGGAATGAATCGGAGATGCATTTCATACTTTGCCAGTTTGTCATTTGGCATTCTATAGAATAGCTAGGAAATCGGTGAAATGTTAATCGTTTCATAAATTGCCGACCAGTTTTCGGTATTCTATATAATGCCTAGGTATTCTATAGAATGCCGGCTTTCATACATTGCCGGTAACATATACACGTGGTGAAAGAAGAAGAGTTCATGACGCATGGTAATACTAATTTCCTTAATGATTCCTATCTTCATTTTTTGATGCCTGTAGTTCGAGTTTGAGTATTTATAGTAATGTACTATGGCTGAGTCTGAAACAGGCATTTTGTTTGAGTTAGTTAGAGTTAAATACTCAGACCTGCGGAGGAATTTGATTCTGACTAATCATTGAATTTGGGCTGGTGCTGTTCACCTCTCTTATCGGCATTATGGCTGTTATTTTGCTTCTATGGTGATGTTAATATTACTTGAATTTTTTATTATTACATATTTTTAATATTATATATATATATATATATATATAATTGAAAGTACATTTGTTTATGTATAATTTTGTACTTTTATTTGTTTGTACATCTGTTCCTTTTACAAATCCACACTTTGGGGCCGATTTTTTTTATCTACTTTATTTAGCCTTATATCTACAAATAATCTCGTCCATGTTTCAATTTTCCAAGACCAGGGGTTGTTGAGAATTAATTAAAATTCACAAAATTAAAACTTCAGCAGAAATAGCATTATTCCAGATGATTTTTTCCCGAAAAGTTATTTGATGAAAATTACATCATATTGCTTAGCAACGGAATGTAGTCAAATGTGTTTGGGGAGAGCAGGGGGCCGACAGGCCTACCCTAATGAAAGTAACTTTTTAACATTTGTTTCATACTTTAAAAAAAATAACATTTTCTTTCCTCGTGATAATACAAATCAATTATTTCGTAAATCAATACCTAACATGTTATGTATAATGATATAATTAATATAATAAACACATATAAAGAAATTTCTAGTTAATTGAAAACATCTAGGTCCGCCCTTGTTGATTATTATCCTACTATTTAATACAAAGTTTCAGTTCAAAATGAGTCAAGATCACTATAAAATGACGCAGAAACTTAGCCAAACCTGTGATAAAGGTAACAGCCCAAGTTCAATTAAATACCATAGAAAATGAATGTATGAGAAAATCGAATGGATTTTCACAATGCAGATATTTTATGAATCACTTGAGCGACGACATCTAAACGTAACGAGATTGCAAGAAGCATCTGGGCCCATACATACCACTAGATAATGTTCCTCATTTACCTTACACTCAGATAATAATTACCAACGCATCATCTACAATTATAATTCATAGTTTCTGTAATTGGTTTATGATTCTAGAATTTCGACCGTTTTCTGTTGAACGTTGAAAAGCAGACAACTGTTTGGATAACTTCTTAATTACGTTTGCTTCATTGGGTGTTCGTAAACAAGGCTTGAGTTATTTCGTATTATTTTGCATTGTTTAAAAGAGACTTAAAGCATTTGGTTGTAAGTTCCTTTATGAAGATAAATTATAAAGAACTACACCAGTGAATTTTAATCTTCTGTGTCAGTTGTTTGGGTTTGTTTTCGAAAACACATTGTGTGTTATCTGCATTGTTTTTTTCTTAGCACACAAGAATTATGATGAAAAGAATTGAAAAATGTTTTTATATAATGACTAATTTTAGAATTGCGTTTAACTTTAGCTTTCGTTTAACTTTAGCGCATAACGTTTAATTTTAGCTTTCGAATAAAAATCATTAAATATTTACCCCTGATTTATTAAGTATTACTTTACTTATATACATAATGTATAAGGGAAGTGTTGTGACATGGTCGAAAATTCGAATTCGAGTTTTCGACGGGAGAGCACGTTTCAAGCATCCCTGATCACGAATCAAACATTTTTGAGGTGATGTCTGTGTGTGTGTTTGTGTGTGTGTGTGTCAGTGAGTCTGTGGAGGCGATATCTCACGAACGAATGGAGCGATTCGAATGAAGTTTGGTACAAAACTCACAATCCGTGAACACTGGAAGCCTATTGTTTTAAAACACAATCGAATGTTCAGAACTCCCTAAATTTTCGAATGAAATTTTGAAAAAAAATCATCAGGATATCAAAATCTTAATAAAGTTATGCAAATAGACATTTCTTATATAATTTTTCGTTAGAAAACGATTGACATAAACTTTAGAACGCTAGCACGAACCGTTCTCGAGATATTGCACATTTTCAAATAAATTTATCAAATAATTCCATAAATAAAATAAATAAAAACAAATATTAACTGTTAAGAAACATGTTCACTTTTCATATGTAATATCATGCGATAAATTTGGTGACAGCATTCTAGTGGATATAACTAATTCCATTCATGACAAAATATAGTTTGAGTAATATTTTTGCATTTGAACGGCAATAGTCATTTATCTGCTATAAGAATTATAGTATTTCTCGGTCTATAACACTTAGTGAGATTTTGGCGTCGAATTTGGAGGAATATCGCCAACTTGTGGACTTTTTTAAGTGTTGCCAAATTAACGGAAATCTCGCCAAATGGATAAAGTGACACTATGGATAAAGTCAAGGTAAATGGAAGTAAGAGAGGTAGGCCATTCGTTTTTGGTAACCTACTCCTATCCAGAGTTCTTGGAATTACTGACGTCACTGGTCCCTAGCCGGACCTTTCCGAAATGTGGGAAAATGTGTCGATGTTTTTAACACTCGCGCTCCTAATGATGAAAATAATTCAAAGCGCTCAGCTTTTGGAAATAACATAAATGACCAAATGCAAATTCTGAGTCAAATGCAAGCGGATATTACGGAACTCAGAGTCATTTCTAATACTTCAATACTGCCTTTCCAAAAAGGCATTCCTGTTTCAATAGCAAGCTTAAAAGGACTTTATGATGACACGAAAGAAAATAATATTAAATACATAATGACATTTACAGTCAATCAAGATGCTTTAGAAAATATATTTTCCCAAATTAGAGGTCTTGGACGATTTTATAACCATCCTCTTGCTACTGATTTCAAATCCTGACTTAAAACATTATTGCTTGGGGCTAAGCTTCCTAAGCCAATAAATACAAATGAGGAAAATGACCAAACACTAACTGCGACTTTATTTTTCAAATTAGAAGACGATGCAGTCAGCATCACTGCATATATTGAGCCTCAACATGACATTCATTTCAGTCCTGATGTAAATGAAAAAGCAGCCTTGCGTTTTTTTGCAGGATATTTGACATATCGTCACAATGAAGGACAGTTAGGAACTTATTCATATCTAGTGGAATCAACATCCGAAAATGACAAAAAAGGGATTGAATCTTTATCAAGAGGTGGTTTAATAGTTCCATATGATACCTGGATAGAACCAGTCACCAAATTAGAAGATATTTTTTTAAAACTACACGGAAATTTTATTTCAAATTCAAGAAATATTTTAGAGAACCTCCAACTGAAAATAAAAGAACAATTTCCTGAAATAGCTCTTGATATTGTAAGAACATATACCAGAACCAGAACCTTCTTTCGAATAAGGCACATAAATGAACAGATGAAAAGAAACGCCATGAAAAAAAAAGCTGAAAGAATTTTTGGTCATTCACGTGAAGAAATGAAAAATATGCAATGGAGAGAGAGATTTAAATTTTAAGGTTTACTCATGACCTAATAGTTAGGAATTGACTGGATACGTGTGTTAGGTTTTCATGGTTTTCCTAACATGTAACATACATGTGACGCAGCTTCCCTTAAAAAGTCCTCCATGAAGGCAGTCCTCCTTTATAGAATGGTTAATAATGGTAGCCATTTTTAAAATTATCCTTCTCTTCCATAGGGGAACATCCGTAACCCAGTCATTTGATCACTGATCTTTGTAACATCAGAATTAGTTGAAAGATCGTGAGATCAAATCTAGTAAAGTCACTAAAGAGGTATTGGGAGGTATACCCCCCCCCCCAGAAACCTATCGAAAACTATTGAAGTTAGAAGGAAGGATATTAGGAGAAATAGGAAACAACTCATTTCATTATCGCCCCCCCCCCCCCCATTTTTTCTGTCGATGCAATTGATTAAAACCTACTGACTGATTGGACGTATTAGATTTTCATTAATTTTCAAACATATAGCGTAAATAAGGCACAATTTCGGTAGATGTTCCTTTATGAAAGGCATTTTCAAAATCTGGTCACAACTGAACTTATCTAATCAATATTTCGTCCTATCTCTTTACTTTTTTAATTTTTAAATTTTGTTATCATGAAGTACCCATATTCAAAAATTGCCTATCGTTTTATGAAATTTAGTGCTCATTTAATTTCTTGAATAATTCAATTTTTTGACCATCATGAAACAATAATAATACATAATTAAAGAAAACAATTGTACTGATCTTTTGTATCGTACAAAATATGATTTCCATATTTGTTCGCATTCGGAGAAGTCTTTAAATAATTGGATTTCGTACACATATCAATTTCATTATGAAAAAAAATAATACGAGCAATAAGGACGTCACATATTTATTTATTTCTATAATTCTGAATACTATTTTTGAATTACATTCAGCAAATCATTTACTGTCTTCTAATTTATTTTATCATGTCAAGTCGACCAGCATGATATTTTAAAGCAGTTCGATAACAATGGACAGGTTTTATTGGTTTATTATTCTAGTCTCAGATAGAATAATAGTGGCTTGTATTTTAGCTAAATCCTCCGATATTTTACTATGCATTTATTAAAGAAAAACTAATAACAATTTTAAGATGCAGAAAATATTTTAGCATAGTTTAAACAGCTCAATTGCTAATGTCATCATTAGAGATGCTTAAAAACAACTCTAACAATACAGTCCTAAATATAAAATTTACTATAACTAGTTTTATTTCATATTATATTCTCATATATGAGTAATGAAATCTAATCTATCATTTACTCGGTAGAAATTTCAATATACTATAAGATGTATAATTAAATTAAGAAAATTGCTGCGGTATTCAATGTATTTCTTATGACAGCAACGGGCTACGGACCTGTCTTTGGGACCAGTGACGTCGGTCGCGAAGGGAGGGGAGAATTCCAGCTGTTGGCGTACAATCTTTGGCCAACCTTACTTTTCAATAGACCTTGGGATAAAGTGACGCATGCCCCTGACCGCTCGACCACCAGATCGGCATTTATCTGCTGTAAGAATAACTTACTTCTCCGTCCATAACGCTTGGCGAGATTTTGGCGACGAATTTGGTGGAATGTCGCCAACTTGGCGACTTTTTTAAATGTTGCTAAATCAAAGAAAATCTCGCCAAATGGATAAAAATGACGCTAAATCGATGAAAATAACGACTATTTAAGAAAAATTCAATATCATAGAAAAAATATAAGTATCTACTATAAGAATAACCTATTTTTTTACTGTAAAAGTAGTAAATTCATAGCATTATATAAGGAAAGGCATGTGCTGCCCACATCAGATTTTTTTGTTAAATATTCGGATTAGTTTGGGAAAACCGAATCTTCCACAGAGGATATTTTCAGAGGAAAATGTTATATGACACAAGTAAAAGTTAATTGTGAATACGCCAATGTCTTAAAAATACTATTATTTATACGATTTGTAGGTCACCTCACCTCACTTCACCTCACCTCAACAATGCTCGCTTCGAATTCAGTGATACTTTAAACATGGTCTCCCGCACAAGACTCGAGTTCGAAATTTGTCACAATATTTCCCTTGGGCCAACGGCCGTACCGTGCTGAAAACACCGGTTCTCGTTAGATCACCGAAGTCAAGCAGCATCGGGCGCGGTTAGTACTTGGTGGGTGACCACCTCGGAACGCCGCGTGCTGTTGGCCATCTCGGGATTTGCACTTGGTAGGCCCGGGTTCGATTCCCAAAATTGCCGAATAAAAATAAAGTTATGGAGATTGTCGCGGATGGCACGGTAGCCCAGTGGTTAGCGCGCGGGAATTTCACTCGGTAGGCCCGGGTTCGATTCCCGCCATTGCCAAAACTGCAGCCGTGTTCACGCGGAGTACGATCACGTTAAACGTGTGGGACTGCAAGTCCTTCCGAGAGGTTGGTGGTAGGGGAAGGAGGGTACGGTCCCTGTGGATGCCTCCCCCACTGGGTTCCGGTCTAAATTGGGTGGCACTTCCCGGTCGTCCATACAGTTACCTTACACCTTTCTGGTAGGTCGGACGGTCTGGGTCTCAACAACAACAATATTTCCCTTATACATTAAACTATATATGCAGGGAAGGTAAAAACAGTTACAGAAATTTATTAGTCATAATTCTCCCCATACATTAATTACTAAAATGATAATTGATCAATTTTCCTTGGAGAAGAGGGAAATGTTGAAATCTCATAAAGCATAAGCTCTAAAATTCTCCCCCCCCCCCCCCCACACTCGTCACATACACACTTGATTCCCAAGACGCATTAATAACTCGGAATAGCCAAATGTAACAAACGTTATTAAATTTGATTGCTTGTTAAACGAACCAATTATTCCTTAATAAGTTTAATTCTAAGCTTGGAACTTAATTACTAATCGTGAATGATCTGTTTAACAGGATTAGCCATGTAAATTATATTATAGCAAATTCGAACTAAATAAACGGAGTATATAGCAGAATATTCCCTTTAGATACTAAAGACAGCACTAACAGGCTTTACAATTCGGATTTAATGTGTTACCTTTTAAATTTGAAGAATTAAGGGGGATTCATGATTAGGTTTCGAATTTTATTTGGTAGAACTAAGGTGTAATATTTTTTTAAAAACACATATATATATATGAGTAATTGTACAGATATCCGATCACCGTTAGTTTCGGTTTTCATTACGTTTGGTGACATTTGGTGAAAAATTTGAAGAAATATTGCCAAATGGACGAGTTTTGGTGAGTTTGAGAAAATTCTAGAATTTAAATAATTTTTCAACAATTTTCTGGGTTATGTACTACAGTGTTTCTTTCAGACATACCTTCGGAGAGGGGGGAGGGCGAAACCCCTCTGGAGACGAGTATTTGCCCTCCGGAGACATTTTATGTTAATCTAGTTTCTATTTATATGACACATCATTTAGATATATTTACAGGGGGCAAATAGGAAACTTGCCCCCTTAAAATTTCACCCCCCCTGCCAAATCTCCCCTCTCCTGCCAAAAAATCCTGAAAGAAACACTGTTGTCATGTCGCAATTCTGCGCCATGAGCCTTTTTGTATTTTCTGAAAGAGAAACATCCTTCTCTCCGTTCGTGCCAGTACAGTGTTTTTACTAACACTTGTTTCCATTGAAATTACATTAAAAAGCGCATTTCGTCGAGAAAGCGTTGGTATGTCTGGACTTAGTGTCTGGCCGGGATGCGTGACGTTTGCTCGCTGTTGCCGAGGAGGAGCGCGCCGTCCAATCAGGAAGAGGCGCATTTTTTGCGAAGGAGAACTTGCGTGGGCTCAGAGGACCCATGCTCGCTCTCTTCGTGCTGGAACACTTCGACTGAAAGGTCGCATCGAAGGTTTTGTCTAATTTTAGACAAAGGGATTTAGCCGAAATGGCTAACTGGCGGAGATGGGCATTTTGGTTCTAAAGGAAACCGCCCCTGTATTATCTGGAGCTGAAGAAGAGGAGCCTGGAACCTTTCATTAATAATCCTGATGCAAATCTATTCTAAATTATAATTTTTTTATTCCAGGAATTATTCCGACGACGACTCTGGAGTTTGAGATGTAGCTGGGCGGCTTGTTTCAATTCGAGGCATTGTATTCGGAAGTTCGGTTTCTAAAGATTTGGGAATTTACGTTGGAAATTCGCCCTGTGAACTTTTGAATCCCCGGCTCAAGACCCGTGATATCTTGAGGCGAATCTGAGCTACAAATTTTTGTAAACTTGTATCAAGGTAAATTTTCTTTTCCGGAACAATGTTTCCGAAGCGGTACTGGCATGACGAAATTAAATTCAATAATTAAAATGGCTCTTATTAAAATATTTAAAGTTAAATTAGAAATGATTTAAGATCATATGATTATGAATAATATAATTATTTGAATGCTATATATTTTTGCCAGAGCAATTGGTTTCTTGAATATGTTTAATATAAGTGAAGCTCTGAAGTTTATTTATTATTTGAAAGTTAAAATACACATATTGAATTCTTCGAAAAATCTAAAATAAATCAATATTTAAGTTGTGTGAAAAAGAGCCTATTTATTTGTGTCTGTATATTTACTTTACTCACTGTACTTCATTTAGGGTTTTTTAATTCCCCTAAACTGGGAACTCCTTTAAATCTTGAACCTGGTGTTTTTGCTGATACATTTTTGAGAATATATTTGTTAAAGTTATGTCTCTTTGGCATTTTGAAATTAAGATCACGAAGTTGTGGGTGGTGGAGTCAGTAGGTGCTGGTTTGTACTGACCCAGCTCCCACAAATTGGTGCCGTATCCCTTTCCCAGAGTATTACAGTGAGTGAGGCATAATTTTATGAAAGAGTGCAAATTTTTTATTGTGTAAAAAAATATTGCAGTACTAATATGTCGAAGTAAGTTGAAAAATTCTTTTGTGGTGCAAAATATTTGAGTTTAATGGGCATAAAAATTTTGTTTATGTGTCATATATTAAGAAAAAGTGCAAAAGCACATAAGCCCAGATGCACCAGTGAATTATTTGCATGATTTAATTTGCATTTTACATATTGAAATTGTGTTACATATATTTTGAGGTACTTGACATACATAAATACACAAAATTCTATGTGATATATGATATAAGTGAAATTTCCAAATACACACACATTAAAAGGTAAATACATGAAGTGCATACATTTATTTTGAAAAGTGAATACAAAAGTTCTATGCACATGCAAAAGTGATTCGAAGTTCATGATAATGAACAAAAAGTGAAAAAGTTACACGTTGTGTTTTTCAGTGCTCTGCTTACACATAAATAAGTGATTTTAGAAAAAGTGAAACCAATTTTCCACAATAAACTGTGCTTCGTGATAAATTTGAAATTTTCTGGTGAAAAACCTTGAAAAAAAAAAAAAAATGCCTAAATCTAGAAATACGAGAGCAAGCAGGAGCAGAGACTCCTCTGCTCAACCAAGAGTGTCCAACCACCGAGTCCCTTCGGTGTCTCCACCACGACTTTCTCCAAATGCTGGTAGATCGGCTTCCGCTGTCAGAGACTCTAACAAAATGAAAATTGGAATTGGATCACAGTTCCTTGGATCCATTCCGAGTTTTGCTGGCAATGCAAATGAATCTTTTCAGAACTTTTTGGAGAAATTCTCTCTTGTCGCTGAACATGCCGAGTGGTCTAATAGAGACAAAATTTTTGTATTAAAGCTAAAATTGTCTGGTAGGGCAGAAAGACTGATAAAATCAATTCCTAAACTAAACCAAAGTACGAATTTTTCAGAATTAGTGAATACACTCAAGGACAATTTTATGAAAAAAGAAAATATTGCCAAAAATGTCGCTTCCCTGGTCAACTGTAAACAAATGACAAACGAGAGTGTTCGTGATTATGCGAACCGCATAGAAGCTGAATCCTATGTTGCCTTTCCGCAAGATGTAGTGTCTGATAATGAAGATTCCTTGAGAACTGCCATTTTATTGAATGCTTTTAAAAAAGGGTTGAAAATCAGCATTCGAAAGTCTGTCTTATCTGCAAATCCACAGTCATTTGAAGCTGCAAAAGAAATTGCCATTCTGGAAGAAGAAGTGCAGAATGAAGAGCTGGAAGAAATGACAGAGGACATAAATGCTGTGAGAATCGAAAAAGACCCTAATCATGAAATTGAAGAGTTGAAGAATGAATTAAATTTAAAGAAGAAAGAATTTGAGAAATTAAGAAGAAAATTTTGTGAAAATTCAGAGAAGAGGAAGAAAAGACTGAATGAAATAAGAGAAGATCTGGAAAAGAGCAATTCCAGTTTTGAAGAATCTTTCCTGGATACGCCCTCTACAAGCAGATATAATGAAAATGAATTGGAAGAGGAAGATTGGGAAGATATTCCAGTAAAGAAGAAACATAAACCATCAACATCTTTCAGAGCTTCTACACCATCTAGAAAATCTGAAAGTAGAAACCGTTTCAGTCAAAGAAGAATTCCAGTTGCCTCACAGGAAGAAGAGTGGTATGTTAAAAGTCCTTATCAAAATTATTCTCCAAGAAAGAATTCCTCATGCTTTAGAAGACCTTTTCGTAACAGTTCATATAGAAATCCAAATGTCCAAAGAAGATATTTTTCAAATTTTAGAAATTCCTTTGATAATTATAAATTTCAAAACTTCAATAATTTTGGATATAGAAGAAATAACAGATATTTTAATAATAGATTTGGTAATGGAAGACAATTTGGAAGACAGAATTTCAGAAGACAAAAATTTCAATCTCCACTAGTTAATAGACGAAATTCCGAAGTTAGTTTTATGACTGAAAGCGAGACTCCTTGCCAAAACAATTTTCCTATTATTCAAGTTTTTGTTGAAGATGTTACACTAAATGCCTTAATCGACACTGGAAGTTCTATAAACATTATCTATAGTGATGCTTTACACAAAATCAATCCGAGAAAAGTACAATTAAAGCATACATCCACTATTCTGAGAGGAATTGGAAGTCAAAATATTTTGGTTGAGAGAAAAGCTTCTTTTCCCATGATCATTGGAAATGAAAGAGATGTGATTGAATGCTGCATTTTAAATACTCCTGCCCCAGGAAGGTACAACATGATTTTAGGAAGTACATTTTTACATGAGAAACAAGTGACAATTACTTATAGACATAAACGTGTGAATTTTTTGTACTGTAGTATTCCCTTTACTGAATTTACCGAATCACAAAGTTTTACTGTGATTTCTGATGATGTACAATTTAAACCAATCGAGAGTTATGCAATAAGCCATGATTTTGACAAAAGAAATTACAATTTTACAAATGATGTAGATTATAGATCCAAAGACACAAATTTTTCAAGAAATTATGAAAATAGATGTAATAATGGATATTTATTTGAACAAAACAATTTTCACAATGAATTTAGAGATGTTGATTTTAGAAATTTTGATGCAAATGGAAATGAAAGGTCAAATTATGAATGTGAAAATGATTTACATGAAAGACAAATGAATGACAATGTACATACAGACAGATTTTTGACAAAAGACAATACCAGTAACAATGAAATATTTCAGACAGATTGTGATAGACATGATGAAGGAAGTTCACAACAAAATCAGGCAATAGGGATTGCCAAAGCTTTCAACAAATGTGTTCTAAAACCATTTTCGGAAACTTTTATTAAATTAAAAAGAAATTACAAAATTGAAAAAGACACGACAGTTTTGCTTGAACCTATCAATAATAAAGAATTTTCTGCAAACAAAATTTTCGTAGCCAGAAGTATCCACAAAATTCCTGAAAATGACTTTTTGTATGCTAAAGTTGCAAATCCATCTGAAAAGGTTGTTTATATAAATAAAGGAATGAAATTAGGAACATTTGAAAACATCTATGAATCTGATATTGACATAAATAATAGAGTTGACATTGAAAACTGTATTGAAGAAAATGAAACATTTGATGCATGGGGAGGAGATTTTGATTTGAAACATATGAATATTGCACAAAAAGATTTGCTTTTGAAATTACTAAGTAAATATAAACATGTTTTTGCTAAAAATATGAAAGAATTGTCTGGATGTGACACTATTTTGCACGAAATTAATCTTGAATCTAACATACCTGTCAGGCAAAAGCCATACCGCATTCCACATAATTTACAGAAAGAACTTTCGCGCCAGGTGAATGAACTCCTTGATGCAAAAATCATTCAGCGCAGTACATCACCTTACAATACTCCAGTGCTTTTTGTTAAGAAACCTGATGGAAGTTACCGTTTGGTAGCGGATTTTCGAAAGCTCAATAAGATCACGATTGTAGAAAACTATCCGATTCCAAATATATCGGAATTAATCGATAACTTGTCTGGAGCCTTGTATTTTTCTACCCTGGATCTAACCAGTGGATTTTACCAATTGTGTTTACATCCTGATGATTATCCGAAGACTTCTTTTTCAACACCTGATGGCCACTTTGAATGGACCAGAACCCCATTTGGTCTCAAGAATGCGCCTGCATCCTTTCAGAGACTAATGTCTCTGGTGCTGGCTGGCATATCTGGAATTTATATAGATGATATTATAGTTGCTTCAAGAACATTCGAAGAACATTTGAAAAAACTAGAAGAGATTTTTGTAAGATTAAGTAAACATGGTCTTAAATTGAAACCAAGTAAATGCCATTTTTTCAGAAAAACAATTAAGTATCTTGGATTTTTGGTATCAAATGGAAAAGTACAACCTGATACTCATAATTTAGAAGTTGTAGAGAAATTCAAAATTCCTAAATCAATTAAGAATGTGAGACAATTTCTTGGACTCACCGGATTCTATAGAAAATTCATAAAAGACTATGCAGAACTGACCTTGCCATTAACAGAATTATTGAAAACTAAGAATAATGAAAGTAAAAAGAAATTTATTTGGACTAATGAAGCTCAAAAATCTTTTGAAATTTTAAAAGGAAAACTTCTATCAAAACCTATTTTGACCCTTCCAGATTTTAGGAAACCATTTATTTTACATACAGACGCATCAAATCACTCTTTAGGTAGCTATTTGTCTCAAGAAGATGAGAATAAAATTTTGCATCCAATATCTTACGCAAGCAGAAAGCTTAGCGAAGCAGAATGTAAATACAGTGTTGTCGAAAGAGAAGCATTAGCTGTTGTTTGGGCTACAAACTATTATAAACACTATTTAATTGGAAAACCTTTCACAATTTTTTGTGACCAGAAGTCACTAACATTCGTATTTAAATTAAAAGATCCTACATCTAGATTGGCTAGATGGATTGCATCCTTATCACAGTTTGATTATCAAATAGTACATAAACCAGGAAAAGCAAATGTTGTTGCTGATTATATGTCAAGAAATGTAGATGAATGTACAAATACTATTGACAATATTCCACAAAGATTTGTGTCACAATATAAAGTTATAAATCAAAATGTTAATCAAAGTTTTCCAAGTGTAAACCAAAATTCTCAAAGTTCTAATAATGTAAACAATACTAATAGTAGCAATAGAAGAGAATCAGAAGTCAATTTGAATCCAGCAAATACAAATGAAGAAAATGAAATTTGTGCTGTTAATAATAATGAAAGTGAAATGCAAAATGAAAATAACATACAAATTGGTCAATTGGAACAAACATTTACTTGTCCTACCTTGCTCATAAGAATTAAGAATGCTCAAAAATCTGACCCAAGGTGCAATAAAATTATAGATCTTTTAGACAAAAACATAAAACCTTACCCACAAACTTTGGTATTTTTTAGAAAAGATGATATACTGTGGTGTACGCACAGGTATCCCAAGCGTAGACATCAAGAACAAGAAAGAGTTGTTGTTCCGCAGGAACTTGTATCTGAAATTTTATGGTTACATCATGACTGTCCCACTTATGCACATTGTGGATTTAGAAGAACTTTAGCTTCTGTAAGTAGAAAATATTTTTGGCAGGGAATGTATTCCCAAACCCACAATTATGTCGCATCATGCGAAATTTGTGTGGTAAATCGTGGCTTTAGAAATAACAAAGCACCCATACAAAGATTTTCGAAGTCCACATACCCATTTGAGCGTATCGCCATGGATTGTGTCGGACCATTACCTATATCAAGATCTGGAAATAAATTCATATTGGTCATAACTGACTATTTTACAAGATGGCCTGAAGCATATCCCTTAGCTTCAATTAAAACTGAAGACATTTTAAGTTGCTTAGAGCACTACATGGCTCAGCATGGTATACCCAAATTCATCGTCTCGGATCAAGGGACGAATTTTGTTTCTAGAACAGCAAGATGCTTTTATAAGAAATTAGGAATAATAAAGAATACTACTACTGCCTACATGCCATCTGTAGACGGTTGTGTTGAAAGATTAAATGGTACTTTGATCAGATCCTTGAAAAATATTGCATATAACGATAAAGATAATTGGGACAATCTGATACATTTTGCTTTATTAGCACATAGAAATGCCATACATGCTTCTACGGGTGAATCGCCTGCTTATTTACTCTATGGTAGAGATTTAACAGTTCCAAATACTTTGATCACTGGATTTAAACCTCCGACATATGAATCAACTTATGATTATGGAGAAGACATGAGATTCCGACTTAAAAGAACATATGATGTAGTAAAAAGTAACTTAGAAAAAGCTGAAAACTCACAAATTTTACAACAGCATAAGAAAGCAAAGATGCCCAATATAAAAGTTGGTGATTTAGTGTATCTTTACACTCCCTTTTTACCTCAAGGCCAGTCAAGAAAACTGAGCTCTTTTAACAGAGGTCCTTTTAAAGTGATAAAACAAACATCTGCAGTAAATTTCCTCATCAGACATGTAATGAATCCCAAAAATGAACAACTGGTTCATGTGAACAGACTGACTCTTTTACCTCCAAGAAGAGAGGAATTGCAAAAATTTTCAAAACAAACTCATGAAAGTCAAAAATTGGACTCTAAGACAAATAAACTTACTCCTGTGATCACCGCTGAGAAAGACTCTGTGAAACTAAAATCTTGTTTAACAAGATCTGGAGATAAATCTCAAAACAAAAAAACTGTGAAACGAGTAAGATTTAATTTGCCAAATAAAAGGGTAAATGAAAATGCTGTTCATGCTAGATCAAATTTTCATGCAAATCAAAATCAACAATATGTTCAGAGAAATAATTCAAATAACTTTGATAATAGAGGAAATGGAAGAATCATTTACAACAATAACTTTAGAAATAGTTATACACCACACCAAAATCAGTATTACATGACAAACAGAAATACACGTACACCATATAATCTTAGAAATAAAAGATTTTCACAATATTAAATTTTGGTTGAGTTCACAATTTTTCAGAAATTAAATTTTGCAAGAAAAGATTTCATTTTAAGTTAAAGTTTATACTTGTTTAAGTTTTATATTTCAATATTGTCTTTTAAAATAGGATTTATGAAAAAATTGTTGTGATTTTAAAAATTTATTGAAAATCTTGCATTTAAGTTAAAAAAGTAAATAAGTAATTGATTTTGTGAACTATAATTTATGAATGTTTATATTATAATTTAAAATAATAAGTAATTTTGTTAACTGACTCTCCTTGGACTTTAAAATTTTTCGAGAGTCTTGTCTTGATTGACTTTGATTATATTGATGTGTTTTAATGTAAAAATGTTTGATTATTTGTTTAAGTTCATTAATGAAAATAATTAAAATGGTGTTGGTAATGTAATTGTTCCCCTAAATAAAAAAGGAGGAAAATTTTGAATATTGAAAAAAAAAAAATATATAAATAAATAATGGAAAGTAAATGATTTTATTAAAATAAAATTGAAATTAAAGGTGAAATTAATATAAAGTAAATAAAAAAAAAATTAAGTAATTGAAATAAATTAAGTAAATTGAATTTGAAAATGAAAAGTTTGAATTTGAAAATTTTGGAAATTAAATGTTTTGAAGATCAAAAGTAAATGATCTCTTTTGAAAAATGTTTTGAAACTTTGTTGCTGAGAGAGGTGAAAATTTTTGGCTGATGTTGTTGAAATTCTGTTCTCTTGAAATTCCATTTCACATTATTGTTTTTTTTTGACCAGCAGTTTTCAAACATCTACACAAATTTCAGTTAGACATCATATTTTATGCTGCAACCCCTTTTCTGAAAGCTGGCTGGTGGACGCAAACATGGACATAGTTACATTGGATCACAGATGAAGAAGCAGCTTAGCAAATTAATTGTCCGAACTTTTGTGGCAGGACTGGAGTCCTGGACGACAACTTGCTCCGAGCCTACCTAGGAGGGTTGTGTTTGGCCAGGTGGGAAACTGGTGAAGCTATGAGGATGATGATGAGGAAGATGATGACGATGTTGGGATCAGCGCAAGCTGCCCAAAAATCTTGATGATATCCGTGCTTCTGAGGCATGTCCTGGCGTCCTGTTTCTGCTGCAATCGCTTCCTGCACGCGAGTATTTTTTTCTTTTTTCTACACCCCTTTTTTAGTGTTGGCAACTCGTTAGTCCCCGCCGAGTTGCTCTTTTGATGTGTTCCTGCTCTTTTACATAACTGACGTGAATTTCAGGAGAAATTTTTCTTCTTCTCTCTCTCAGTGAACAAATGTATAGAAATGTAAATTTTTCTTTTGTGACATGAAGTAGTCACTTGTTGAGTTATTACAGAGTGAAAGTTGTTAAAAGTAAAGTAAATTGAAATTTTAAGATAAATTAAATAATGTAAATATAAATGAATAATTTAAAGTAATTTATGAATATTGAGTCAGAATGAGAAAATTCTGAATTGTCTTGATGACAAAAATAAGTTGAATAAAAGTTGATATTGAATATGGTGAATAATTGTTGAAATTGTTGAATAATAGTCGAAAAGTTGAAATGATGAAAAATTGGAAAGTAAATGTAATTTAAAGTTAATATGTTGAATTTGAAAGTAATTTAAAGTGAAAGTTAAGATTTTAATGAAAGTTTTGAAATTAAATATTGAAATTGAAAAATGGAAATATTGAAAGTGACTTTGTTCTCAAAAAGTGAGACAAATTTTTGAATGAGTGAAGAATCTCATTACCTGAATATGACAAATTTAATTTAGAAATTAATTTTCAAAATATTTAATCCTTTAAGAATAATTGTTTTGTGTCACTCGTGTGTTTTGAAAGTGACAATTGTTTGAAATTGTTTGAATTTTTTGAATTGTTATATTGTTAAGTTTGTAAATTCATATTATATCATATTTTATTTTTCATATCACCTGGTTGATCTCAATGTTGATGATTGAGATATTGTGTTGTCAGGCAAAGTGCCTTGACAAATTTTTCCTTGAATCTTTTAAATGTGTATTTTTGTAAAGGTTCCTTTAAGATGTGGTGACGCCTTGTCATCCTTTTGGTTTTCTTTTGGTCCTTTCCTGTAGTGATGAGTGGCTTGGCCAGTCATTCAGATCTACAGTGCTGTTGTTTTGAGAATCGTGACGTACGCACCTTTCTCGCCCAAAATTTTTGTTTTAAATTATTTTACACTTACAGGTTCCTAAGATTCTTTGTAAATTTTTGTAATTTTGTGTTGTGTGTTTTTGTGTGAGAGAAAAATTTTCCTCACTGTGTTCTGAAAATTTTTGCCTCCCAGAAGGGGAGAGCTGTCATGTCGCAATTCTGCGCCATGAGCCTTTTTGTATTTTCTGAAAGAGAAACATCCTTCTCTCCGTTCGTGCCAGTACAGTGTTTTTACTAACACTTGTTTCCATTGAAATTACATTAAAAAGCGCATTTCGTCGAGAAAGCGTTGGTATGTCTGGACTTAGTGTCTGGCCGGGATGCGTGACGTTTGCTCGCTGTTGCCGAGGAGGAGCGCGCCGTCCAATCAGGAAGAGGCGCATTTTTTGCGAAGGAGAACTTGCGTGGGCTCAGAGGACCCATGCTCGCTCTCTTCGTGCTGGAACACTTCGACTGAAAGGTCGCATCGAAGGTTTTGTCTAATTTTAGACAAAGGGATTTAGCCGAAATGGCTAACTGGCGGAGATGGGCATTTTGGTTCTAAAGGAAACCGCCCCTGTATTATCTGGAGCTGAAGAAGAGGAGCCTGGAACCTTTCATTAATAATCCTGATGCAAATCTATTCTAAATTATAATTTTTTTATTCCAGGAATTATTCCGACGACGACTCTGGAGTTTGAGATGTAGCTGGGCGGCTTGTTTCAATTCGAGGCATTGTATTCGGAAGTTCGGTTTCTAAAGATTTGGGAATTTACGTTGGAAATTCGCCCTGTGAACTTTTGAATCCCCGGCTCAAGACCCGTGATATCTTGAGGCGAATCTGAGCTACAAATTTTTGTAAACTTGTATCAAGGTAAATTTTCTTTTCCGGAACAATGTTTCCGAAGCGGTACTGGCATGACGAAATTAAATTCAATAATTAAAATGGCTCTTATTAAAATATTTAAAGTTAAATTAGAAATGATTTAAGATCATATGATTATGAATAATATAATTATTTGAATGCTATATATTTTTGCCAGAGCAATTGGTTTCTTGAATATGTTTAATATAAGTGAAGCTCTGAAGTTTATTTATTATTTGAAAGTTAAAATCGGGAGGTTTTGCTTCCTACTCACTGAGCTCGCTTCGCGAGCACTTTCGTACCGTCTGCGACGCAGGCGCAACATGCATATGGGTACGGTCCTTGTTAACTGACATTCACCAGCCCTAGAATTCGCTTCGTATCAAAGCCTTAGAAATGCTCTCTTCCAATCTGGACGGGCCATACGACTGTCTACGTGTCCCATGCTAAATTAAGCTCGCAGAATCCCAGGGTTTCGCCCTCCATTGACGGTCGGTTATCAACCCCGTAACTCGTTTCACGAGTCGGAAGACTTCGTCTCCACATCGCTGACGCTCGCTGATGCGCGCAGAACCCCGGGGATCCGTCCTCTATTGCCTGTCGCTTATTCTTCCTCTTAACTGGATTCGCGAATCGGGAGACTTCGCTTCCTACTAGCTGACGCTCCGTTCGCTAGCACTTTCGGGCCGCCTGCTACTCAGGCATAATATTCAGACGGATACCGTCTTTGTTAACTGACATTAACCAGTCCTAGAACTCGCTTCGCTAGCTCTTCGAATCTGGACGGCGCATGCGACCTCTTACGTGTCCTATACTCGCAGAATCAAGGGATCCGACCTCCATTGGGTACCGCTCATTAACCTCGTATCTTGATTCACGAGTCCCAAATCGCTGACGCTCGTAAGATCTCTTGACTCCGCCCTACTTTGGATGCCGCTCATTCGGACGGCTCACACGATTGCCTACGTGTCCCGTACTCGGTGACGCCCGCCCTCCATTGGATGCCGCTCATTCGAACGGCTCACACGATCGTCTACGTGTCCCATACTCGATGACGCTCGCAGAACCCCGAGGATCCGCCCTCCATTGGCTACCGCTCATAACTCCCGTATCTGGATTCACGATTCGCTCCAAATCGCTGACGCTCGCAGAATTTCGGGGCTCCGTCCTCCATTGAATGACGTTTATTCGGACGGCTCACACGATCACCTACGTAATTCATACTCGCTGACTCTCGCAGAATTCCGGGGCTTCGCCCTCCATTGGATGCCGCTCATTCTACGGCTTATACAATCGCCAACGTGTCCCATACTCGCTGAAGATCGCAGAATCCGAGGCTCCACCTTCCATTGGCTACCTCTCATTATCCTCTTATCTCGATTCACGAGTCGGGAGGCTTCGCCTCCAAATCGCTGACGCTCGCAGAATCCCGGGGCACCGCCCTCCACTAAATGCCGTTTATTCGGACGGCTCACACGATTGCCTACGTGTTCCATACTCTCTGACTCTCACAGAATCCGGAGGCTCCGCCCTCCATTGGCTACTGCTCATTAACCCCTATCTCGATTCACGAGTCGGGAAACTTCGCCTCCAAATCGCTGACACTCGCAGTTTCCTGGGATTTCATCCTCCATAGGAGACCGCTCATTCGGACGGTTCACATGATCCCCTACGCGTCCCATACTCGCTGATGCTCGCAGAATTCCGGGGCTCCACCCTCCATTGCATGCCGTTTATTCTATGGCTTACACGATCGCCTATGTGTCCCATACTCGCTGACGCTCGCAGAATCCGAGGCTCCGCCCTCCATTGGCTACCGCTCATCTTCCCCTTATCTGGATTCACGAGTCGAGAGGCTTCGCCTCCAAGTCGCTGACGCTCACTGACGCTCGCAGAATCCCTAGACTCCGCTCTCCATTGGCCACCGCTCATTCACCCCGTATCTCTATTCACGAGTAGGGAGACTTCGCCTCCAAATCGCGGGCGCTCACTAACGCTCGCAAAATTCCAGAACTGTGTTCTCCACTGTCTGCCACTCATTAATCGCAACTCGCCACAGGTGTGATGTCCACGTAGTGGCTTCGTCACATTTTTAGCTGACACACATCAACTCCTTTATCTTCGCAAACAATATCACCAAGCTCAGCCCCTAAATCGCTATGCTCGCCAACTAGGAATATCGCTTCGTGAGTTGGAAGGCTTCGTCTTCTACTTTCTTGCGCTCGCTGAACCTGCATCACGAAACCTTTCTTGTCGCATGCTATTAAGAACGATAGCTAACTGTATTAGGAGGAAACGGCAAAATTTCATAAATGTAGGTTTTGCTGCTTGTTCTTAATACAGTTTCATAATACGTGTTACGCTTTCAGTGTAGAGATATTTACAACAATAAAACATTTAATTGTTGTGCAATATAACAATGACATCCTGATATTCATGACAACAGTGGCTGCGAAACGCGCTGTTTGCTTGTTGGACTAAACGATAAGTATAATTAACAACATTTCACATTTTCTAAAGTACACTACCAACGTTGTAGTCATGCTTAGAAGTAAAGATCTATACTTTTAAAGGTGTTAATGTTTCAATAACGAAGTCCTCGCCCATTTTGTAACGTTTCTGCCAGAAACCAATCAGAAAGAAGCTAGCAATTGTCTCGACCAATTAAATATTCGCCCGTCGAGAATGAAAACGTTCATTTCAGAAGTGCATAAAAAATTGAATAACTCATTAACTAAACCGAAATTTAAAAAAATGGTCTCTGTCCTGCAAAAATTCAAATATGTAGGTACATGTCAACAAAAAGTGGAGGTCCTTCTATTGTTAGTCTATCCAAGACGCGAACTCGCAGCTCAAAAACTCTTCCTTTGACATATTTCCTAAACTCAATTTTAAATTGAAAAACAATTTATATCGGGTATTCCCCTAATATTTCTCTACAAATGTACTAACTTTCATAATTTTATACGCTATAGATTTTGCGGTACGTTCCATAGAAACTTGAGAAACGCGAAATTTGTCGAACAGCGGCGACAGCTACTGTTTTCTAATATAGAGAGTCTACAATATATATCAAAACACGGTTTTTTTCAGCTTATTCCCCAAAGCTTTTCTACAAGTGTGTAAAATTTCATATTTTTATAAGCAATAATTTTTGCTGTACGAAGCAAAGAATCTCGAGAAAAGAGAAATGTGTCAAACAACGGTGCGGCGGCGCACGGGTGGCGGCGGTGACGTCAGCTACTTTTTTAATGTATATATATAATATATATATACATAATATATATATATATATATATATATATATATATATATATGCGTATGTGTGTGGAAGAGACGTCCTTTTCCAATTTTTAAGAATTTTTTAAATTCAAACTAGACCACTTTTGAAAAAAGGGAGAAAAAACATTTTATCCTAAATATAGATACGAAATACAAATAAAAAACTTTGACAGTGTAAGTGACATAAGTGACGGCGTGCAAAAATTCAAAACTAAATGTCTGTGTTACTACACGGCGCAAATCCGTGGAAAACATTCCCCAATTTTTCCCTTTTCGTTTTTCAATTTACGTATTACCTTTTTAAACATTTTAGACAACGTCTGGGAGGAAATCAGCTGAATTAAATATTATTTATTATTTATCTTTATTCTATTTATTTATCTTTATTATATCTTTATTTTTTATTATCCATTACTTGTTATATTTTGTTTAATATTTATCAAGAATATTGTTGCTCAGATTCACAGACTGACATACAGAAAGAATGACATTAAACGAGATTGATTTTCGTTCGAGAATTCTAAAACCGAAAATTCTCAATACAACATTCGTCATTTTAATCCGCTCTACAGGATGCGGGTCATGCTGCTCACTCTAGTCATCCAATTTTAACCGAACCCAATGGAAGTGAAAACCACAGGGTTCATACCGTCCGCCCCCTGTCCATTCCCTCTTAGAAGGATTTTTGGACCTACAGATTATTGTGTCCACATTCTGCTTAGACACATATATGGATTGGGACGGAGGTGAAGCTCGAACTGTGGTCTTTCTCGTATGATCCTTGCCATAATCACTGGCTAACTCACCCCTTTGTAAGAGAAATTGAATTTTTCTGAGAATAGAATTTTACTCAAAGTCATAAGATCTTTTGTTTGGATCATTTCTATGACCTGTTTGTTCTCCCCAAGAGAGAGATACCTATGAGAAAAAACTAAATCGCCTCGAATAGAATCTGAAACTCACCGAATACAACTGGAGATGAAAAACACTAAAAGCTCCCAAAGGATTTCACTGTAGAAGAAAGGAGGCAATTTTGTAAGCAATACAAGCGTGTTATTGCTTGTTCAAATAAAAGGTGTAAACATTACAGGAGTAATGTGCTCTCGAATTCTCTTAAGTATTCTCGTAATCTTTTTAAGTATTCTCGCATTATCTTGCATTAAAAATTTCAGAATGGTATACTGTCAATCCTCCTATAACGCGATTAACGTTATATGGAAACCACGTTATAAGAAACTCAGATTAGTGTAAATCAGATTAATTCGTACCATGCTACATGGAAACAGCATACCGTGTTGTATGGAAACCGCGTTATAAGAAATTCAGAATAGGTACAAAATAGAACAATTTGTACAGCGTTATATGGAAACCGCGATAAGTGAAACTCAGAACATATAAATCAGGCTGATTCGTTCTACGTTATATAAAACTGTAATTTTGTAACAGCGTGTTATAGTGGATACGGCTGTGGAATATATGTTCTGCAACGCTATTGGATAAAGAAAGGCACCGTAACAGCCATTAATATCTTCGAACTGCCACAGCAGTGCTGTACATTTCTGCATTTACAGCAGATTTCCCTGATAACTGAAATTGAATAATGATGATGTGCGCAGATGAAAAACACAGGGGAATTCCCAATTAATTTCAACCGTAAAATTGTAATAGAAAAATTCATGCTGTAGCGAGATAGCTTAAGCTAATTGATTTGTATTATAGAGAAACCGCGTTATATGGCAACAGCGTTATGAAAGTACCGCGTTATAGGAGGGTTGAATATGTCTTCATTTCAATGGTCTAACCTAATATATAGAAAGCAAACTTTCAATAAACGATTTAATTCGGAAAAAATATATTTGGACCACAGACCGGTCATGTATTTGTTAAAAGCATTTAATTTTTAACATTGTGAGACCTAAATGATGAAATTTTATTGTTTCAAAACCCAAAATTAATTCTATTAAGCCTACACCTTTCCAGTATGTTACCTTTTCAGTAACTAACAAATATACACGACGTTGCTCGTGATTTAAAATATGTGCAGATTATAGTAGTGTTCGAAATGTTTTCGTACTCCAAAGGATTTGGTTAAAATATTTAATTCAGTAAATAAGAAGGCCTAAATTACGTATAAGACTCTCCGTTCTCTCTGTAGAGCTATTTTCAAAGACAGATCTGAAGAAAAAACATCCTGGTGCCGTTTGTTTAAGTTTGTTGTTAGTGGGGACTCAGTACCCTTCATTTGGCGAAAAATGACGAAAATACCGATTTTCAAATTTTTTGCTTAAAATATACCTTGACATCCCTAGTATATTCTGACAAAGTTTCGTGAAGATCCGAGAACTTTAAAAATATTAAAAAGGCTTTTGACTGCAACTGTGCCCCTTTAAATACCACGCCTACTTCGCTGTTTACGCTCTGTTTACATCGCATCTGCAACTGAATACTCCCTGTTTTACAAAATATTTCTACCAGGAAGAAGATGAAAGTGCTTAATCGTAATTTTAATTGATAAGGAAACGTTGTTTACTTTTTCCGATCTGCTTTCGTTCGTTAATACCATGCATAAACTGCAGAACTCAAAATGCAAACGAAAGCTTGCACAGTGTGACTTGGGCAAAATGTCCTAAAGAAACATTTGTACATAAAACGCGTGTAAAACTCTGTGTAATGGAAGCTGTGTGTGAATAAAGGTACACTTCGCTGCATAAAAGAAGTACAGAATGCTTTAGGTGTACCTTTAGGAAAGTGCTCCATGAATCTCGGTGTTGCGCTCGATTTTCGAAAAAAAATGTTTCGAAAAAAAACGACGAATTGCAAAATATCAACTTGCACGCAAACTGGTTAAAAAAGAGATTTTAAAAAGAGACACATTAGTTAAAAAGAAGGAAGGTGTAACATACAGTGCAGGGTATTTTTATAAGCAAGTTAAGAAATAATGGTAGTTATGCAAAAATGATATGCATAAGGTTACGAAATATTGCGTGCTTTTATGATATGAATATATTTTCAAATCTTGTATTTCTTTTTTAATATAAACATCATTATATTTATAGTTAAGCTATATCCTAATGAAATGAGCCAAATGTATTTCCTGGTGTAAAAATAATAATGAATTTGTTAAAACAATTTTTATTTATACTTTTTCTCGATTTTCTTTTCAATGTGTGGCAACTAAGGTTTCGGCTAATGATCACTTATATAAAATAAATATAGTTAAATTCAACGAATCAGCTACAGTTTTAAATGTAAGAGTATAATAAATAATTTAAAATAACATTTAAAGTAATTTAAAGTAGATTTGGTATAATTTTTCAAAGTTAAAACCTTTAAAGTGCTTTTTCTCAGTTCGTGTTTTTTCAGTATATCAATATGTTCAAAATGCTAAAACTTAAATATATATTTCTCAATTGACTTGATTTTTTTCTGGATGTTCATTATAGTGCATTTTATGAAACTAAGGATCGGATTTGCAATAAAATTAAAAGTTTTTTTTTAAAAAATAGATATGTACAAAAAATTCAATCTTTTGTTGAATTTTTACATATGTATCAACATTTTATTTTTTTTCTCCCGAACTAATTAACTTTTTAAAAATCCGATCCTTAAAGTTATAGAAGACACTTCAAAGAACCTTATAAAAAAAGGGTTGCAAAAAGTTAGAAATTGTAGAAGATAGGTTTTAAAAATCATTTCAATTTTTAAAAAAAAATTAAATTTTTCAAATTGTATCAGTAGAATTGTCTTTTTTCTTGATAAAATAATTTTCATTAATAAAATCATTTAATAATATGCAAAAAGAGTATTGTAAACTGCTTAAACAAAAAAAAAATGTTCAAAGGGTACCGAGTCCTTAAGAAATATATGAATTTAGGTCAACGTCAAAATGAAGACGCTAAAATGCTAGACAAACCCTTAGTCTCCCGTTCCAGCAATCGGTTAAACACGATAGAAAATAAATGAATTTGTAAGTTATTTTCTAAATTAAATCATATAACTTGAGAAATTGAAAATCTCAATGATTCTTTGATTTTATATGCGGAACTGATATAAACAAAATCCAAAAATCACATAACTTTCTTATGGACTCTTAAAACGAAAATTACATGCCGAGTTTCTCGGCTGTAGCTAAATCTTTTACAGGTACATATATTTTTACTTTCCTTATATACATAATGTATAAGGAAAGTATTGTGACGGGGTCGAAAATTCGAATTCGAGTTATCGACGGGAGAGCACGTTTCTAGCATCCCTGATCACGAATCAAACATTTTGAAGTGATGTCTCTGTGTGTGTGTGTGTGTGTGTGTGTGTGTGTGTGTGTCAGTGAGACTGTGGAGACGATAACTGACGAAAGGATGGACCGATTAGAACGAAATTTGGTACAAAAATCACAATCCGTAAAGACTGGAAGTCTATTGTTTTTATACGCAATCGAATGTACAGAACCACCCTAAATTTTTGAGTGAAATTTTGAAAAAATCGTCAAAAAATCAAACCCGCTAATAAAGTTACGCAAACAGACATTTCTTATGTAATTTTTCATTAGAAAACGATTAAAATAAGTTTTAGAACGCTAACATGAACCGTTCTTGAGATAATGCACATTTTTCAAAAAAATTATCAAAAAGTTATATGAAATTTAAAAAAATGTTTCCTATTGAGAAACATATTCACTTTTCATATGTAATACCATGCGATAAATTGGGTGACATCATTTTCGTGGATCTAGCTCTTTCCATTCATGAAAGAAGATACTTTGAGTAATACTTTTATATTTGAACGCCAATAGACATTTATCTGCTGTAAGAATAACTTATTTCTCCGTCCATATCGCTTGGCGAGATTTTGGCGACGAATTTGGCGGAATGTCGCCAACTTGGCGACATTTTTAATTGTTGCCATATTAACAAAAATCTCGCCAAATTGATAAAAATGACGCTAAATTAATGAAAATGACGACTAATTGAAGAAAATTCAATATCTTGGAAATAATATAAGTATCTACTATAAGAATGATATTTTTTTAAACTGCAAAAGTAGTAAATTCATTGCATTATATAAGGAAAGTCATGTGTTGCCCACATCAGATTTTTTGAAACAGAGTGCTATTTTCTTTGTATCCAGTTATTGGCTATTTAAAATAATGAAAAAAAAAGTACCTGCAGTAAAAGCACATTTGATTAAATTCTGTTGTTAAGTAACATGGTATAATATTCTTCAAATAAATTTTTCGAAATGCGATTGTCTGTATAATTATATTTCTATGGAAGATTTAATTTAGCATTTTTAACACTTTACAACATAGTTGAAAAGTGTTTATGACGTTGTTCATTCTGTCTGTCTGTCTGTCTGTTTATTCGCACGATAACTCCCGTAAAAATAACTTCATCAAAATGAAATTTTAATATGTTGTTGAGAGACGGGCTGTGGGATATATGGGGAAATTAAAAGAATAATATCACCCAATTGGTTTTGGATTAAACTCGGGTAGAAAAAGTGAAATACATTGAACCCTATGAGACACAATTTTTCAAACATTTTTTAAGGAAAGTTAAAATTCACACATTGCTTTGAAAAGTTTAGAAAATATTCAAATTATTATATTAAATATATAAAATAATTTCATCAAAATATGTGCGGTAGTCTTTTAAGTAAAAAATTAAAATAATTACACATATTTTTTCCCACAGTTACCTTACACCTTTCTGGTAGGTCGGACGGTCTGGGTCTCAACAACAACAACATATTTTTTCCCAGTGAAAAAATCGTAAATTTTAAAGTTCTTTTAAATTTATATTTAGTGTTGCATCCGTCCTAAAACCGCTTTATTTTGCGTATTTTCTGTACGTATGTATTCTATGCGAACGTAATTGCAATATTTTTGAGTTTACATGATCATCAAAATTTGATTATTTCTACAACGAAGCCGAATTTTAATGAATGCATGACGTAAACAAGTGATTGTAAGATGAGTTATAAAAGAATTGCTAATTTTTTTTCACTTAAAGTTATTTAGCTCTGGAGTCTGGAATAAAAGTGATATGAATGAAATTTTCATTGATTTCGCAAAGAGAGCCAGATGATTAAATTTCGAAGACGTCATCTGAATAAAGTTCATTTTTCTCAATCAAGTTTTAAGCTTTAAAATATAATAAATTATTGTAGTACTGTGATAATTTAAAATATATCAGCGCTGGATGTGTCGCATTTTAGAGTTGTTTAAAAAAATTTGTATTTCAGTTAGAAAGTGTTTCATACTCAATGCTTTTACATATGTTTGATCTTTCTTGTGTATTAATATCTCGACAGCTCTTTTGCCATAGAGATATGTATCGGTAACAAAGTTGATAATATCCATAACAAATTTTTAAAAAAAACCCGTTAAATAGTGAGGATTTGTACATGAAACAAACAGATAACCAAACGCACACACAGAGGAATATGTAATATCCAAATGGAAGAAGAAATTATGATGCTAAAAATACAAGAATTATTTCATAAAATTGCGCTGTATAGCTGCTAACTTCAAAAAACACTATACATGAAAAATAGATTAGAGGATACAAAATCTTATTAGGATACAAAAATCCCAATTAAAAAGTATATATAAATATAAATAAAAATGAAAAAGGAAACACGGCAAAAATGAGAATAGGCAACAGTAATTAGCTCAAGATAAAATATTAAGACATAGAGAACAATCAATTGAAACTACACAAAAAATGGCGGTTAGTTCGAAATTGCATTCTCATTAGGACAGCCATACAATTCGAATTAAAACCGATAGAATAGCCAGTTTCTGACAATAGCGATAGTATTTAACTATAGACACCATTGGAACTGTCTACTGGCTATTGGAAGGATAAAAATAAATCAATTGAATTACAAATCAGAAAAATAAAACCTCCTCGAACAGAAATATTAACTCACAAGCATTGGTACCACGTGTAGGTTGAACAAGCGACTGAGCATGTCACCTCACTTCGTCAATGCGAGTGGTCACCGGAATGAATACATTTGAACGAAACATAATATGTATGTAGACTTTCTAAAATAGTAATCAGTATAAGACTCAGGACAAGTCGAAAATAGTCATTCGAAAATAGTAAGTAGTTATAGACTCAGGCCAAGTGGTAAGTTAGGTGATAGGAATGGGTGAATTCTCAAAAATGATTTATCCAATCAAAGATAAATAATGCATGTGTAAAATGATTACGTGGTATATTTGAAATTATTAATAATATTATTTACAAATACTTCAGGATATTGGTAATTTTGACAAATGCGTTTAAGATTATTGATGTGGAGAAAGTGAAACTGAGGATTAGAAAGTCGATGTATTCGAAATAGCTGGTTTAAAATGATGTTTCTAAACAATTGAATATAATTACAAGATTGATATGATAGCAGCTTTATGATAGTGAAGTTGTAAGAATCTTTTTTATCATATAGATTGGTGATTACATAATTATTGAGGGTATCTAAATTTAGGTCTAAGAATTTTACAGTTTGACTAACGTTAGGCTCATTAGGAATTAATTCTAGGTTAGATGGGTAAAAATCAATATTAATTGGATAGGAATCATCAATGATAACACAAATTAAGTCGTCAACATATCTATATAGAATATATGAATTATAAGTTAGCGAGAACACTACTACTACAGCCACCTTGTGGTACAGCAGATGTTTGTAAATAAATGTTATCACCTTGGATATATATATATATATATATATATATAGATATAGATATAAAAGGAGAGAATTCAAGGAACACGACTATAACTTAAATGGCTACTAAGACACGCAAGTGATTTTAATGAAATGTTGGCTTCAGATTCATTATGCTCCATAAGGCTCCATGTGAAAATAATCTGCCCAAAATAATTCTGAAAGAGCTCAGAAAAACATTGAAACAATGACGGCTATTCATTTCGATTTAGAAGTAGTTACAAAACATTAACTCGTTGATAATAGGTATTCTGTTGTATTTTTTAATTTTTCGCTTTTACACGAAAAAAGCGAAATGCATCGAGAACGGCATATGCTAGACAATGACTTTATCAGATTTAAAATACCTAATTATATTATTTATTTAATATATATTTCGTAGCAATGTTTCACGTAGTTATATTTTTATAATGTTCTTACAATTTTCGAAAAAGTGCAAACATTTTATTTCTTTTAGTTGGTCCAATTAGCTTGAAAAACAAGAGTTTTCTGACGTTTACCGATTGAAGTGATAATTTCGAATTTCATTTCAATCTTCGTTTTATTAGTGTATTATGTTCGCATACAGATACATTGACAGAAGTCATTGATAAAATGGTCATTTCCTATTCAATTATGCTCAAAGCATGTAGATCTATCAAATTCGAGAAAAGTAATATTTTTATAAAAGCATGTAAAGTTTATTAGCTATCATTGACTAACTACTATTAATGAACTATTTAATTATACACTACCAAAACGTAGCACATTTTCCATTCCTAACAAAGCGAAATCAACATTTGTTTGAATTTTGTTATACATTTTATTCGAAAACAACAATTATTAGAAAGATAAATATTTATATATTAGATAAATTTGTATGCATACGTGAAATTGCACGCAAATTAGCAGAATCACAATTGCAATTACTAAAACGAATTATAACAGGGCGAAACGTCCATTTTAAGACTGCGCATGCTCACTACGCTTTCTGCAAATTACAATAAACAACACCATTTAAACACCTAATCAAATCGTGTGCACGTGCTTGCATTGCAATTTCAACGTAATTCTGTATATTAAATTCGTTTTTGCGATTTAAATGTGTTACTTTTATTTCATTGTTTTTCTCTATTCTAATTTATTCAATTTAATATTCAAATTCTGAAAACTTATAGGCTCTTTTGTATTAGGTTTCTCAAATATTGCAATTAATTTTTTTTATAATTTTATACTTACTATACTTACTTTTATACTTATTAAATTTTTTATAATTGATTATTAAATTAAATTTTAATTCGAAATCTTTTACAGCTCGCATACTTCATATGCACGAATACATGCGAAGCTCGGTTTTTTCTTAGTTAGATATTATTTACAACAGCAGTTTTAGCGATTTTTATATTAAAATTTTGTTAATAACAAGTTTTCCATAACTGGTGTGGGCGGGAGCTCACCTTTTCCGTTTTGGGCAACTAATTACTCGCCGGGGCTACTCTAAACGCAAGTTGCTCTAAACCGTAAGTTCATCTTCACAGCATGTTGCTCTAAACCTTAAGTTTCTCTTAATAACAAGTTGCTCTAAACTAACATATCTATTAACATAATTTTGCTGCAAAAATTCATAAAATGCATAATTTTTGTGTATTAGCATAATTTTATACCATGTGCCACTTACAGCAAAATGCACGTATTGAATATTTTTGTATATCCATGTTCAGCAATTCGCCATATTACATTCATTTAACGTGATATTAATTAAAGTATCATTGTCATTATTATGCGTATTTTGTAGGTGAGTATAAATCAGTCATTTAATTTTTTCCAAGAGTGTGATAGACTTTTAATTTACGGTATTTAATTCAAAACGTAAAACAATGTAGAAAGTACATCGAACTCTAAATAAGTTGAAATATATTAGGGTTTCTAAATTTGTCAAAAGTAATACTGTGTGGTAAAATTCATATACTGATCATGTCAGAGTTTTGTTTACATTGGTGCGTCATCAATTCCTCACAACCTTGTACCAAGATAAAAAGTAATCTTGCATCAAGATAACAAAATAATCTGTTGGAAATGGCTACAAAATTTAAAGCGCCCTAACGTAGGCCAATGTATTCAAATGCCATGTTTTTAAATATGGTCGGCTGGTATTTTTATAACGGAATAATATTGCTCTCTAATCATATTTAATAACTACAAGATGACAGTAAATATAATATACTATGATTTATATAATGCATTTGTAAACGATCTATTAAATGTCTACTATACCAAGATGAAATCTATTTTATATAATTACCACTAGTATTTAAGCCTATCGAAAACAATACATAATATAACATATACAATATTTAGCATTGCATAACAATATACAATACATAATGTCAAAAACAATACATTCATACTAAAAAAATTAACTCAACTCTTTTAATGAGTTAAATAAATTAAAATATGTTTTGAGTTATGCCTGGCGACTCGTTCTCGATTCCACGCGCGTCAAGCTTTTACAATGTTACCTCTGATTTTAAAATTAATTGCTCAATACATGCCATGCTTGATATAGAACTTGACAATTTGTTCTTCCTATTTTGCATTATCATAGCCTTCAATTTAAATTTTCTTGCTCATGTTTTTATGTTGATGCATTATCGTGTGTGTTGTAATGATGCCGATTTGTAATATGTAAATTTTGTAATCAGTGTGAATAGTATTTAAGCTTGTTGGTACGATTTTCATATAACGCCACTGAGCAAGGGTATAATGATGCCCGAAAGCGCTCTGGCTTTTAATATATATGTTCGTCTATAGGATATTTATTGAATGACTTTTAAAATCTAAAGATTTCGTCTTTAATTTATTTTAATCATTTTACAATTTTGACGTGTTACCAAACCAAGTATCGTTTAATGAGTTTTATTTTATGTAACAGAGCATGACCCCTAGTTATCGATGGCCCCTTATTAATCGAAAATTAGCTCAGTTAGCATCGGTTCCTTAGTCGATACAATCATCGTATCAAAGTTTGGCCCATATAGGTCATTAGGGGTTTGTAGAAACATTATAATGACGTTTCGACCCCCTCCTCTTGTTTTGTGGCTCCGTGAGAGAAATCCAAAATCCATCTCTGTTAGGTTCTATCCCGTTGTCAATATTATAATGGGGGCAAAGATTCAGTCTAAGTGTACAGGGGCTTCTAAAAGGTCTGGAAATTAATACGGTTATATCCTTCCCCCTATTTCTGTAGTCGATACTATAAGTATGCAAAAGTTGCATCATTTAAGCCACTAGGGGGCCTCTATAGGTTTTAGATAGGCTTTTCGGCTCATTCTCCTATTTTCCAGCCTCCGGAGTGGGAAATCGCCATTCCAGACCCTTTAAATTCAATACCCTGGTCGATACTATAAATGTTCAAATACTCAGTCTGGAAATGAGGGACAGGGAGGAGGATCTGTGAAGGGTCTGGAAAGGCAAACACTTGTTAGACAATTATCTTATTGATTAAAGTATGTTAAAATACATTTTATCAAACATTTATTATTTTCTATGAAAATTTATTTTTCCAATCAAATAACTTTATACTTAAAGGATTAGCGCGAAACACAAGAGCTCGTGTTTAGATAAAGGGTGAGGCAAACTTAATTAAGATGTTGTTTAAATAGTCTAATCTTGTTTGCCCCACTCAAGGGAAAACGTTCAAGACTGTATTGTCGTAAACCAATTAGAGAAACAGCAGATGATAATTGAAGATAATGTGTTCGGAAATGTTTTTCTGTATAAAAATAAGTTAAGAAATAGAAAAAATGTTGTTCCACCAGCTGCTTCTAATCTTTTTTACGGTTTCTTCTAACATCATGAAACTACACAAAATACAATTGATCATAGTTAAAGTATCTTTACTCGAAGGCTTATGCCGATGTATTTATTGGTCGAAAATCAATTATATTTATTACTAATATACATCAAAACATGCGAAAGCCATTTTCTGAAAGTATGGTATAAAATTTTTCCATGGTAAATTTGGCGTTGAAGGTGGTGAGTGTTGTTGAAAATACTTGGTTTCGAAGTGTGTAATTTTCAGGTAAATAAGCCAGAAATTTAAACCTCAATTTAATTAAAAATGTGATACTGAGATTTTTAAAAGGTGATAGTTTTTTATTATTAAATACCAATGCGAAAACAAGGCGACAGACTTGGTATTATGGACGGACTACGATTTATGATGTCACGTCACATGATATTTGTGGACTTAAAGCAGTGGAGGTGACCAACCAATGAGAATCGGACTCTGCGGGCAATAGCAAATTATCCAATGAAAGCCTGGAGCAGACCCATTACATATGCCTACGATGCAATGGGAGGTGAGGGCAGAGTTAACAGAAAATCTTGTGCAAGAGATGAACTGATGAGATGGAGAGTCAGAGACCTAGAGTTGTCAGAAGTTGACGAGTTAAGATGCAGTACCACAGAGTTCAGAAAGTGGTGACAAAAAGACGGTGATATGAAAGTGGTGATTAAATGGTTATTGTAGGGGTTTACCTTATTTCATACGTTTACTGCCAGCGGAAATATTTAATTTAATAATCAAATACTTTATAATAATCAAATATAAATACAATGTTAAATATTAATGTGAAATTTAATAATAAGAATAAGCAAATAAGAATTAGAATAAGAACTTAATTAGAGCAAAAATGTCTCTTCATTGTTTAAAGTTGAATATTTCAATATATGTAAAATAATCAATTTACTTTCAGTTTAATAACCGGACGAGACACACAGCACACTGGTTGGTTATTGCGGCTGCAAACAATGTACATCATGGCTAGATAACAACTTAATAAATACAATTGATTATAATTAGTTATTTGCATCACCTTTCAGTAAATCCCTACAATAACCATTTTATCACCCCAAATAAAGTTATCGATTTACTCTATTAATTTTCTAAGCAAAGCAACACAGTTGGCATTGTTTTTATTGAACAGTATTGAATTTCTAAGCAAATCAGTTTTTGTATATGAAAGAGAGTGACGCTTTTAGTTATTAGAAAATACCTCCGTCTCGTGGGAGTGCATGAGTTTGATGAGGCAGCGTTTGGATCTTAACTGCCGTGAACTGTGAAATACCATAACGGTCAGAGGGTCCACTTAGAGCTTAGTGGTTGCTTGCTATATGTCGTGACTTCTCTCTAATGCCACAGTCACACTTGTAATTGTAAACATTGTGTATGTTTATAATCACTAGTCTGATGACTGTGGCATTAGAGAGAAGTATCTGAGCAGCATTTTGCAAATATTTATACACGTAGACTAAAGGTAGGAGTATGATCTCAAGAAATCTAGTAACCAAATTTGTGAATTGGGTTTACCAAATTTATGAATAACGCAATTTGGAATAGTTAACATCTATAAAACATAAAAAATCTGATGTGGGCAGAACATGACTTTCCCTGCAGACTTATATTCACGTTCTCTTTATTTCAATTAAATTTAATTCAATTTTAATTCAATTTTCGTGCTCATTTGATAACTGGACTTATTTTCAAAGATGGCGTAGACAAAATACGAAAAAACTAAAATATCTCGAGAACGGCTAGTCCTAGTGTAATGGGGTTGGTCTTATTATCTTCTTCGTTAAAAATTACGTATTAAACGAACATTTAATGGATATATTTGAGCATAAGTAGTCCTTTATTTTAAATTTTGGCGATTTTTGCGGGCCATTTTGCAAACAAAAGGGAGTTTATTTTTTTCCGAATCGTACCAAAATCTAATCAGCACCAGCGTGATCTACAAGCGACTTATCTACCAAATTTTGTGAAATTCGGTTCATTAGTTTTCTAGCTAGAGTGTATAAAATCTTTTGCGGGCCATTTCGCAAAAAAGGCGGGTTCTTTTATCCCGAAGCGTACATAAAACTAATCAGAACCAGATCCGCCCACAAGTGACATACCTACCAAATTTTATGAAATTCGGTCAATTAGTTTTTTAGTTAGAGTGGATAAAAAATCTACACAGACACATAGACAGACACACACACAGACGCCACGCTAAAAATAGTTTTTTCGTATTCTAGAGGTCTCGAAACGTGTAGATCCGTCGAAAACTCGAGTTGCGATTTTCGACACGACTGCCATGTATTGCAGGGAAACTAAAAATCTGATGTGGGCAGGACATGACTTTCCCAGCAGACTTATATTAACGTTCTCTTTATTTTAATTAAATTTATTTCACTTTTAATTCACTTTTCGTTCTCATTCGGTAACCGGACTTATATTTTCAAAGGTGGCGTAGGGAAAATACGGAAAACTAAAATATCTCGAGAACGGCTAGCCCTAGTGTAATGGAGTTGGTCTTATTTCTTCCTTCTTTAAAAATTACGTATTAAACAAGCATATAATGGATATATTTGAGCATACGTAGTTTTTATTTTAGATTTTGACGATTTTTGCGGGCCATTTTGCAAAAAAAGGAAATTTATATTTTTCCGAATCGTACCAAAATCTAATCACCACCAGGGTAATCCACAAGTGACTCATCTACCAGATTTTGTGAAATTCGGTCCAGTAGTTTTTCAGTTAGAGTGGATACAAGCTTTTGCGGACCATTTCGCAAAAAAAGGCGGGTTCTTTTATTTCCAATTGTACCCAAAACTAATCAGCACCAGACTCGCTCACAAGTGACTTACCTGCCAAATTTTGTGAAATTCAGTCAATTAGTTTTTACTTAGAGTGGATACAAAATATGCACAGACAGACGTCACGCTAAAGATGGTTTTTTCGTATTCTAGAGGTCTTGAAACGTGTAGATCCGTCGAAAACTCGAGTTGCGATTTTCGACATGATTCCAATACTTTCCCTATACATTACCATGTATTGTAGGGAAAGTAAAAAGACAGCTGATTCAAATGAATCATTTTTACTTTAAAGCTGACATGGGTAGGAAAGGCCAGGTTAAGCCTGGAAACGCGATAACACGTAAGAGTGACGAGATCGTTTTGGAAGTAGATAGTTGTAGTGAGCCAACGCCTACCATTGAGCAAGTGTTGTTGTTGTTGAGACCCAGATCGTCCGACCTAACAGAAAGTTGTAAGGTAACTGACTCCAGTGGGCGTGCCGTTTTGGTCAGCTGAATTTGCATTGATGGTCCAGAAGATTGTCTTGGCATGGTGGAAGGCTGCTCGGCTGTTGGAAGGGTGGGAAGGGCAGGAAAAGTGCAAGAGCGAGTCACATCAAAAAAATTTAAGAAAATCAGAAGTTTACTTCAGCAAAAGAAAAAACAAAGCGAGATTAAGGCCTAAGAAGCTACAACAGAATAAAATTAAGATTTGAAAATTTGAGTTTAAGACGAGGAATGTAAACTTTAGAGATAAGAAATTAAGATATAAATTTAATGTTTGGAATTAATCAATTTAAGTTTAAGAATGCATTTAATTAACAGAATAAATTTGTTGAGTACAAAACAAGGTGACAAAGATTGAAGTTTGCAATGAGCAAAGAATAAATGGTCAGCAACTGAGGTTATAATTGTATGTACTGGGCGGGCGTCAAGGGTGCGGGCAAATGCTAGCTACCTGAAATCCTATTGGTCGGCCCAGAATCCGCAAGCTGGAACCACCTCCGCTCACAGAAGTGAGCATCTGTGGCGCCATCTACAGAAGCCAAGGGAGACCAAAATGGAGAAGACGTTGAAGTTTAAGACTTCAACTGCAATTAAAGAAGTTACATAAAATTTTGGGATGGAAAACTCTAGGAGATCCAGTCCTGGGGAACGATATACCTCGCTTTCTTCCACTTGGTTCGCTGGAAATCAAGCAGATGATGCCTTGCTCTACATTTCCTGCAATAGGAAAACGAGGTCAAAGCGTAAGTTTGGTTAACGTTTCTCATACAGAGTCTGCTAGAGTTTTTCTTATAAAAATTAAGACTGAACTTTTGAACCTGCTCTGCAACGCCAGAGACTTTGAGATCGTGATGAATTTTTTCCTTTTGAACGTACCTAGGAGCTTTAACAATGCAACGAAGGACTTCATTTTGGAAAACTTGCAATTTCTGAGTATGACATTTTGCCGCGGCGCACCAGATGGGACTAGCGTACAAAAATGCCGATGCAATGACTTGTTTGTAATTCAGCAGTTTATTAGGGAGGGAAAGGTGGGATTTTCTACTGAGAAGTGGGAGGAGGGAATGATAAGTTTTATTGATCTTGAGTAGCTTAGTTTCGATATGCTCTCTGTAAGTTAAATGGTCTTCTAATGTGACTCCCAAATACTTTACAGAGTGCTCGTAAGGATTATTTTCAGTGAAGATTTTAAGGGCGAAATTATGATTTAGTTCTCGGTAATGGGGTTTAAAGATACAAACTGCACTCTTGGTTGCGTTCACTATATCTGTACGCACAAGACACCTAAGCACAATACACCTAAGCATCTATACGCACAAGACACCTAAGCACACAAAAACAAATCTACCATTTGTAACATTGTGCTTAAAGAAACAATTAAAAGAATCCTTACAGTCACACTGGAATACAATGAGAAATGATAAACTTACACACTCATACATTCCCACAGTAAACAAAGACCAACTGATGACATACAGCTTCTATTTCTGTAACAGTACACGACTAAAACAACCAATCTGTCATACGGAACAAATTCTCAGTAACAAGACTCACAGGTCCATGATCTGCCCAGTCCATCACGAAATGAAACCAATACGAAAACAAAGTATCTAACAAACCATACTAATATCTGCAACGCCAAGAAATATCCGAACACGATTAACCCAAACCAAGTTATAATTTAATATTTTACCACCCACAGCTACAGACAAAAATATTCAAGAATGTTAATACCCTAATTTAAGTATATTACAAAACTCGCTGAATAGGATTCCCCAAGCTGTAAATCCCAAGAGACTGCTGTTGATTTGGTTTGAATTTGTATCATTTTCACAAAGAATGAATTTTAAAACATTTTGTTGCTCTATAAAAATAAATTCTTATATGATTCATCAGTGTTAATCTTGCTATTCTATGCTTTATTACAATACGCACCAAAAGAACATTTTGTTACAGTGGTGATATTTACCCAAAGTTTCCAAGTTAACAATAGTTAGCCAAATTTAAAGCAAGGATGTCAGATTTAAATCCAATGTATTAAAAATCTGTAACTATCTATGAGAGAAAGGCAGATGTATTTGTCTGTATTATGTTTATATTGAAATACCTTTTGCGTACCACAAGAGATATGCATTCGTGTTCACGGAGTATGGATACTTTAAATATGTGGGTCTGTAAGTCCATTCTAAAGACTGGTGGTAGGGGTAGAAGGGTATTGCCCCTGTGGATGCTGTTTTTACTGGATTCAGGTCTAAATTGGGTAGCACTTCCCGGCCGTCTAAACAGATACCTTACACCTTCGGGTAAATCGGACGGTCTGGGATGGAGGAGTAGAGACATGAATATCACAATTTGAGAAACTCAGGTATAGGTGCTAAATTGCACGTAACAACTTCCCCACAAGCTTTCTGACTTGAACTTTCACATGGTGAAGTAGCGCGTGAAAAACCGTAGTACGTGCAGGAACTTCACCATGCGGTTCTCTCCCCACACCCGTCGGTTTGCTTGTATTACACTAGCTGTTGTCCCCCTGTGGAATTCCACGTCAGGATGCACGCTGAAAAGTTGTTACGTGTAATGCAGTCGTAATGAAATCTACCCACTTGGAATCCATATAAATATTTTAGTTTTGCTTTCAATCTTCCATTTCTTAGAAATTCCTCATTTCCACCTTTTCTTAATATGCAGGTGAATTCTACTGACGTTCCACCCATATCCAAACAAATACTTTTCAACTAAATGAATAACTCTTACGTTCAACCACCGTTATTTCAAAAATGACTTCGGAAAGCATGTCGATAAGTGCACATGATGAAAAACTTAATGGGCGATCCAATATCTATAACCCACTGGGACATCCAGCAGTTAGAAGTTCGGTTAAACGTCCCCACTAAGGATTGAGAGAGCATTTTAATCTCCACATGTAATAATAAAACTAAGCTCAATTTTATTTGTTCTTTCAAATGCAACGTGGAACAAAAATGTCTTTAAAGCTTAGAATTTCTGGAACATTTTTTGTATGTAATGTTTCGAAATTTTATTTAATTTATTACTATTATCTGCACATAATAAAAAAATCTGATGTGGGCAACACATGACTTTCCTTATATAATGCAATGAATTTACTACTTTTACAGTTAAAAAAATGTTATTCTTGTAGTAGATACTTATATTCTTTCCAGGATATTGATTTTCCTTCAATTAGTCGTCATTTTCATTGATTTAGCGTCATTTTTATCCATTTGGCGAGATTTTGATGATTTTTTTTTAAAAATGTCGCCATGTTGGCGACATTCCGCTAAATTCGTCGCCAAAATCTCGCCAAGTGTTATGGACGAAGAAATATGTTATTCTTATAGCAGATAAATGACTATTGGCGTTCAAATACAAAAGTATTACTCAAAGTATCTTTTCTCGTGAATGGAACGAGTTAGATCCATAAGAATAATGTCACCAAATTTATCGCATGATATTACATATGAAAATAAACATGTTTCTCAACAGTTAATATTTTTCTTAATTTATGGGATTTCTTTGATACATTCATTTGAAAAATGTGCAATATCTCAAAAACGGTTCATGCTAGCGTTCTAAAGTTTATGTCAATCGTTTTCTAAGGAAAAATTACATAAGAAATGTCTATTTGCGTAACTTTATTAAAGGTTTTTATTTTTTGATGATTTTTTCAAAATTTCACTCGCAAATTTAAGGGGTTCTAAACATTCGATTGTATTTTAAAACAATAGGCTTCCAGTATTTATGGATTGTGATTTTTGTACCAAATTTCATTTGAATCGCTCCATTCGTTCTTGAGATATCGTCTCCACAGGCTCACTGACACACACACACACATACTTTCACACACACACACACACACTCACATACTTTCACACATACACACATATTTTCAAACACACACACACACAGACATCACCTCAAAAATGTTCGATTTGTGATCAGCGATGCTTGAAACTTGCTCTTCCGTCGAAAACTGGAATTCGAATTTTCGACCCCGTCACAATACTTTACTTATACATTATTGTATATAAGGAAAGTAATAATATGTTTATCTGAGTAACTATCTGATTCTGTGTCATTGCCTTATGTAGCGGAAAATCAAAACGTCAAAGAGCAGTAAAATATTCTACAGAGAGTCTCTCGTAATGTATGCCATGGTGAGATTTTTTTTAAAGATTCAAATTAGTTCTGCAAAAAAAGTGTGCAATATATCGAGCGTGGTGTATGATAGTGTCCTGTAAGTCATGTCGTTCACGTTTAAATAGAAAATTACTTATAAAATTACTGTACCATAATTTTTGACTTAAATAATCTTATAATGTGGAGAGTTAACTTCGACGATAAAAGCTTGCAGTTTCGTCTCAGTATCTCAACGGTAAAGCATCAGCTAGCCAGAACGAAGATCTGTGGCTCGATTCCTGGTTGGGGTAGCAAGCTCCTTTACAATGACTACCGGAAAAATCAACCCTGCAAGTTAGTGCCAGCATGTCGGAGGTCTGAATGTGTCCCTAGTATGACACAGGAAGTTAGGAAGTTAACCTGTAGGATAAAAATAGCATCAGGAGATGAACCTGAGGTAAAAATAGCAGAAGATGGTCAGTTAGGTGTATTAGATGCACGCCAATCTGACAGTTGAGGGGGGTGGAATGCTTACAATGTCGTTCCAGTAGCTCAAACGGTAGAGCGTCAGCTGGATAGTTCGAAGATCCTTGGTTCGATTCCCGGTTGGAGCAGCGAGGTTCTTTACAAATATATCGGATAATACGGATTTTTATGTGCTCCTATACAAAGTATGTTATAAATAATAAGCACATGGCGGATCCCAATTTAGCACACAATGAAAATACTTTTGTGATCGCATCGTATATCGATAGTGAGTTATCACTGCATAATTTTGATACAATCTGTTCATTTCAAGATTAATGCCGGTTCCCGCGTCATTGTCAATTCATACCCATTCCTCTTCGTGCTAAACATGATCCTATAATTATTTCAAATATTTCCCCTGCTGTCGTCCGTAGCTGACCTATCTAATCATTCCAATTTCATTAGAATCTCTGCCTGATTATTAATACAATGTTTGCATTTAGTCGTGCGCCACATGCGCCACACTAATTTTCGGACGTTAGCTCTGTTCCCCCTCTCCGTATATTGAAGGTCAACAAAGGACCTTGAGAAGCATTGAGAGGACAAACATATTGAGTATTAGGTTGGCGCGGTCAATTTCAATACATTGATAAAGCCACCTGCCCCATTAAATTCGAAACACAATATGTAAACTTTTGGAACTATACGCAATGCAGTTTGAATAACTTCTATATGTGATTTTACATGCTCAGAGACTTATTTTCGTCTAGCAGCATACCCGTTCTTCGTACGGAATATACAATATAAAGAAACTTAAAATTCACAATCATGTGCAAATTCGTATAGTATTCTAAATGATATTGTTATTCAGAATATTCTATTGAAATATTTAAATAAATGCTCTTAAAAAGAAGTTTAAGAATATCTGTTCACGCTATACAAAATTATCTTCGCATGCTGATCTGAAGAACGAAACATCCTGATTCTATTTCTAAATAAATGTACATAAAATACGGAATTGAATCTATATATGCCAAAATAAAAGGGCTAAAATTGTATTAGAAGATGCACTCGTACTGCTAATACTGTATTCTCGTGGATTAGAAGATATGCATGTACTACTTATATTTTCGTAGATTAAAAGATTATACCTGTGTACTAGAAGATATACCCGTATTACTACTATTCTAGTGGATTAGAAGATATGCATGTACTAATATTTTCGTAGGTTAAAAGTACCGGTGTACTATACCGGTGTACTAGAAGATATACCCGTACTACAATACATGAATTTAAAAAAAAACATTCACCAAATTAAGACAGCTGACGTAATTTGAAAATATCAATAACCCCCCCTTATCTTTAAACCTAAGGTCGTAATCGATATAATCCAATCAATAACGCACTTACAATAAAATTTATTTATATACATTTCTATTTTATTTAAATAAAAATATTTACTGCTGCATTAATTCATTGGGTGTAATTCCGTTGCTTAGCAACATGTCATTTTTTTTCAAAGAAACTGTGCGCGGCACAAATATCATATGCATTATGCTATCTCATTGGCAGGAGTTAATAGTGCAAAATTTATTAATATCTAGACAACCCCTGGTCCCAGAAACTCGAAAATTGGACTAAATTTAACGTGGGGTTATTTCAAGTCCATCTCAAAAATTTCATCAAATTCGGTGCACTTGTTCTCTTCCGTTCATTCTTTCATTCCGTTCTTCTCTTTGTTCGTTCTGTCTGTCCGTTCGCAAGATAACTGCCGTAAAACTGACTGTATCAAAATAAAAATTTTTTAAGATGTTGAGTCGGTCTGCGAGACACATGGGAATGTAAATTAATAATATCACCCAATTAGTTTCGGATTGAATCCGAATTGAAAAGGTGCAATATATTGAACCCCATGGGGTCTAATTTTTCAAACATTTTTTCAGCGAAGTTGAAATTCCCAAATTGCTTCGAAAATTTTAGGAAATATTCAAATTATCTCATAAGATATATAAAAATATCATCAAAATATGTTCTGTGTTTTTTAAATAAAAATTTAAATATTTATTCGAAGAGATCACGTGACACGCTTCAAAATAAAATATGGCATGTATATTTTTCTCTCAGCGTAAAAATCGTGATTTTTGAAGTTAAATTAAATTTATATATAGTGTTGCATTCGTCTTAATACTGCTTTATTTTTGCGTATTTTCTGCGCATCTATATTCTGTGCCAACGCAATTACAATATTTTTGAGTTTAAATGATCATCGAACTTTGATTCTCTCTACAACGAAGCCTAAGTTTAATGAATGCAGAATGTAAACAAGTGAGTGTAAGATAAGGTCCATAAGAATTGCTGATTTTTTTCACACAAAATTATTTATCTCTGGAGTCTGGAATAAAAGTGAAATGAATGAAATATTCATTGTTTTTAGATAGAGAGCCATACTATTTATATTTCGATGACACCATTTGAATAAAGTTCATTTTTTTCCATGAAGTTTTAAGTTCTCAAATATAACAAAATACTGTAGTACTGTGATAATTTACAATTTATCAACGCTGAATGCATCGAATTTTAGAGATGTTTAAATAAAATTGTATTTCAGTAGGAAAGTGTTTCATACTCAATGCTTTATGCATGATTGATCTGTCTTGTTTATATATATTTCTTCCCTGGGAGCAACTGAAATAGGTAGATATCTTAAAGATATCTATTCCGAAATAGAGGAATGTATTTTCTGACCCTCAGAATTTCCTCTGTGACCAGAACACTGAGTTTGGGATTTGTACATTATGGGAAAATACAATAATCATATAAAATTACTTGTCTTTATAAAAGCATACAAAGTTTATTAGCTATTGCTGATTAGATATTATTAACGAACTATTTTATATGGACGAGCGATACGAAGTCAATTTTCCATTCCGAACGAAGCGAAATCAATATTTTCCTGAATTTTGTTATCCTTTTGTCATTCACACACTACAATTAGGTAGGAAGATGAAATTTCACATACTTACGTGAAAATGCACCAGGTTTGTAGAATCACAATTTCAATTATTACGAAGGAAGATCAATCAAGCATAAAGCATTGATTATGAAACACTTTTCAACAGAAATGTAATTTTATTTAAACTTCTCCAAAATGCGATACATTCAGCTGCGTTTTGAATTATCACAGTACTACAATAATTATTATATTTGAAAATTTGAAACTTCGTCAAAAAATAATAAACTTTATTCAAATGATGCCATCGAAATATAAATCGTCTGGCTCTCTATGTAAAAGCAATAAATATTTCATTCATATAACTTTTATCCCCGACGCCAGAGCTAAATAAAGTACAATTCAGCAATTTCTATACAACTCATCTTACAATAATTTGTTTACATTCTGTACCCATTAAAATTAGACTTCTTTGCAGAAATAGTCAAAGTTTGATGATCATTTAAACTCAAAATTAATGTAATTGCGTTGCCGCAGAATACAGGTCCACAGAAAATACGCAAAAATAAAATGGGGTTTAGACTGATTCAACACTAAATATAAATTTTGAAAATTTTAAAAATCACGATATTAACACTGGAAAAAGAGATGAATGCTTTATTTTATTACTTTCAATGCAATACATGGTAATGTATAGGGAAAGTATTGGAATCATGCCGAAAATCACAACTCGAGTTTTCGACGGATCTACAGTGACGTCTGTGTGTGTGTCTGTGTGTCTGTCTGTCTGTGCAGATTTTCTATCCACTCTAACTAAAAAACTAATGGACAGAATTTCACAAAATTTTGCAGGTATGTCACTTGTGGGCGGGGCTGCTGCTGATTAGTTTTGAGTGCGATTGGGAATAAAAGAACCCGCCTTTTTTTGCGAAATGGCCCGCAAAAGCTTGTATCCACTCTAACTGAAAAACTGATGGACCGAAGTTCACAAAATTCGGTAAATGAGTAACTTTTGGGTTACCTTGGTGCTGATTAGATTTTGGTACGATTCGGAAAAAAATGACCTGCCTTTTTTTGCAAAATGGCCCGCAAAAATCGTCCAAATCTAAGCTAAAGAACTGGGTATACTCAAATATATCCATTAAATGCTGATTTAAGACGTAATTTTTAACGACGAAAAGAATAAGACCAACCCCATTACACTAGAACTAGCCGTTCTCGAGATATTTTAGTTTTTCGTACTTTCCCTACGCCCACCTTTGAAAATAAGCCCGGTTACCGAATGAGAACGAAAATTAAATTAAAAGTGAAATAAATTTAGTTAAAATAAAGAGAACGTTAATATAAGTCTGCAGGGAAAGTCATGTGCTGCCCACATCAGATTTTTTTGAAATGAGTCACCTGACCTCTTCATACAATATGTGGGTAATTATTATTTTAATTTTTATTTAAAAAACCACCGAACATATTTTGCTGAAATTTTTTTATATATTTTATGGGATAATTTAAATATTTTGTACATTTCTCGAACCAATTTGTGAATTTTAACTTCCCTTAAAAAATATTTGAAAAATTAGGTCCCATAGGGTTCAATGTGTTTCACTTTTTCAACCCGGGTTCCATCCAAAACTAATTAGGTGATATTATTCATTCACAGTTCCATATGTCCCACTGACCATCTCAATAACGTACTAAAATTTCATTCTGATAAAGTTATTTTTATTCAGTTATCGTGCTAACGGACAGACAGACAGACAGAATGACCAAAGACATATACTCTTTTCAACTGTGTTGTAAAGCGTTAGTGTCTAAGCTTATTTGTGTTAATATATATATTCATTAAACATTTAATAATTTTTCATACTATAGAATATTATATAGAGAAAGTATTGTGTTCACAAACATTTTCAATTTCCAGATTCAATTTCCAGATTTGATGCCAATATATAGTTTAAGACCTTCTGAATACTTTCGAACTATTTTTAGAGTGATGTGTATCCGGTGTTTTATTCGGCTATTGAAAAATTTGCTATCGCAAAATCTAAAACTAGATAGAATTATTTACTTTCCCTTCAATGCATGGTAATGTATAGGGGAAGTATTGGTAACATGCCGAAAGTCGCAACTCGAGTTTTCGACGGACCTACGCATTTCGAGACCTCTGGAATACGAAAAAACAATCTTTAGCGTGACGTCTGTGTGTGTGTCTGTCTGTGTGTGCGCCTGTCTGTGTGTCTGTGCAGATTTTATATCCACTCTAACTAAAAAACTAATTGACCGAATTTCATAAAATTTGGTAGGTAAGTCACTTGTGGGCGAATCTGGAGCTAATTAGTTTTGGGTACGATTCGGGATAAAAGAACCCGCCTTTTTTGCGAAATGGCCCGCAAAAGTTTGTATCCACTCTAACTGAAAAACTAATGGACCGAATTTCACAAAATTTGGTAGATAAGTCGCTTGTAGGCCACCCTGGTGCTGATTAGATTTTGGTATAATTCGAAAAAATATAACGTGCCTTTTTTTGCAAAATGGCCCACAAAAATCATCAAAATCTAAACTTAAAAGCTACGTATGCTCAAATATATCCATTAAATGCGTGTTTAATGCGTAATTTTTAACGAAGAAAAGAATAAAACCAACCCCATTACACTAGGACTAGCCGTTCTCGAGATATTTTAGTTTTTCGTACTTTCCCTACACCACCTTTTAAAATAAGCCCGGTTACCGAATGAGAACGAAAATTGAATAAAAGTGAAATAAATTTAATTAAAATAAAGAGAACGTTAATATAAGTTTTCAGGGAAAGTCATGTGCTGCTCACATCAGATTTTTGTTTTTGCAAGGATAAACCACCAGGATCTTAAAAATAGATTTTAGTATGTTGTTGTTGTTGTTGAAACCCAGACCGTCCGACCTACCAGAAAGGTGTAAGATAACTGTTTGGACGGTCGGGACGTGCCACTCAATTTAGACCGGAACCCAGTGGGGGGGGGGGGCATCCACAGGGACTGTACCCTCCTTCCCCTACCACCAACCTCTCGGAAGAACTTACGGATCGACATGTTTAACGTGATCGTACTCCGCGTGAACAAGGCGGTAGTTTTGGCAGCGGCTGGAATCGAACCCGGGCCCACCGAGTGCAACTTCAGCGCGCTAACCACTTTGCCCCCGAGATCTCCGATTTTAGTATGTGAATTTCGAGATAAGTCTTTCTCCAGTAGATTTTTGAAATAAAAACAAGCAAAATGATAGTTCACTGGACATATAGAGTTGAATTGTTTTAATCCTGTATATTCTTTAATGTATCCAGTGCACTAACTTTTGACTAGTTGCCAATTATAGTATCGAACGTGAATGTAGAAGATATTTTTGGGGAATTGCAACACGTCATTTATTTATGCAGATACTGAAAAAAAATCTGATGTGGGCAGCACATGACTTTCCCTGGAGACTTATATCAACGTTCTCTTTATTTTAATTAAATGTATTTCCCTTTTATTCAATTTTCGTTCTCATTCGGTAACCGGACTTATTTTCAAAGGTGGTGTAGGGAAAGTAAGAAAAAATAAAATATCTCGAGAACGGCTAGTCCTAGTGTAATGGGGTTGGTCTTATTCTTTTCTTCGTTAAAAATTACGCATTAATCAAGCATTTAATGGATATATTTGAGCATACATAGCTTCTTAGTTTAGACTTTGACAATTTTTGCGGGCCATTCTGCAAAAAAAGGCAAGTTATTTTTTTCTGAATCGTACCAAAATCTAATCAGCACCAGGGTGACCCATACGTGACTCATCTACCGAATTTTGTGAAATTCGGTCCATTTGTTTTCCAGCTAGAGTGGATACAAGCTTTTGCGGGCCTTTTCGCAAAAAAAGGCGGGTTCTTTTACTCCGAATCGTACCAAAAACTAATCAGCACCAGCCCCATCCACAAGTGACTTACCTACAAAATTTTGTGAAATTCTGTCCATTAGTTTTTTAGTTAGAGTGGATACAAAATCTGCACAGACAGACAGACACACAGACACACAGACAGACAGACACACACACAGACGTCAAGCTAAAAATGGTTGTTTCGTATTCTAGAGGTCTCGAAACGTGTAGATCCGTCGAAAACTCGAGTTGCGATTTTCGGCATGATTCCAATACTTTCCCTATACATTACCATGTATTGCAGGGAAAGCAAAAATCTGATGTGAGCAGCAAATTACTTTCCCTGCAGACTTATATTAACGTTCTCTTTATTTTAAGTAAATTTATTTAACTTTTAATTCAATTTTCGTTCTCATTCGGTAACCGGACTTATTTTCAAAGGTGGCGTAGGGAAAGTACGAAAAGCTAAAATATCTCGCGAACGGCTAGTCCTAGTGTAATGGGGTTGGTCTTATTCTTTTCGACGTTAAACATTACGTATTAAATCAGCATTTAATGGATATATTTGAGTATACCCAGTTCTTCAGTTTAGATTTGGACGATTTTTGCGGGCCTTTTTGCAAAAAAAGGCAGATAATTTTTATCCGAATAGTACCAAAATCTAATCAGCACCAGGGTAACCCACAAGTGACTCATCTACCGAATTTTGTGAAATTCGGTCCATCAGTTTTTCAGTTTGAGTGGATAAAAGCTTTTGCGGGCTATTCCGCAAAAAAAGGCGGGTTCCTTTATCCCGAATCGTACCCAAAACTAATTAGCACCAGACTCGCTCACAAGTAACTTACCTACCAAATTAGTCAATTAGTTTTTTAGTTAGAGTGGATACCAAATCTGCACAGACAGACAAACAGACACACAGACAGACAGACACACAGACGTCACGCTAAAAATGGTTTTTTCGTATTCTAGAGTGCTCGAAACGTGTAGATCCGTCGAAAACTCAAGTTGCGATTTTCGGCATGATTCCAATACTTTCCCTATATATTACCATGTATTGCAGGGAAAGTAAAAATCTGATGTGGGCAGCACATAACTTTCCCTGCAGACTTATATCCATGTTCTCTTTATTTTAATTAAATTTATTTCACTTTTAATTCAATTTTCGTTCTCATTCGGTAACCGGACTTATTTTCAAAGGTGGCGTAGAGAAAATAAGAAAAACTAAAATGTCTCGAGAACGGCTAGTCCTAATGTAATGGGGTTGGTCTTATTCTTTTCCTCGCTAAAAATTACGTATTAAACAAGCACTTAATGGATATATTTGAGCATACGTAGTTCTTTATTTTAGATTTGGACGATTTTTGCGGGCCATTCTGCAAAAAAAGGCAGGTTATTTTTATCTGAATCGTACCAAAATCTAATCAGCACCAGGGTGACCTATACGTGACTTATCTACCGAATTTTGTGAAATTCGGTCCATTAGTTTTTCAGCTACAGTGGATACAAGCTTTTGCGGGCCATTTCACAAAAAAGGCGGGTTCTTTTATTCCGAATCGTACCCAAAACTAATCAGCACCAGCCCCGCCCACAAGTGACTTACCAACCAAATTTTGTGAAATTCGGTCCATTAGTTTTTCAGTTAGAGTGGATACAAAATCTGCACAGACAGACACACAGACACACAGACAGACACACAGACACACACACAGACGTCACGCTAAAAATGGTTTTTTCGTATTCTAGATGTCTCGAAACGTGTAGATCCGTCGAAAACTCAAGTTGCGATTTTCGGCATGATTCCAATACTTTCCCTATATATTACCATGTATTGCAGGGAAAGCAAAAATCTGATGTGAGCAGCAAATGACTTTCCCTGCAGACTTATATTAACGTTCTCTTTATTTTAAGTAAATTTATTTAACTTTTAATTCAATTTTCGTTCTCATTCGGTAACCGGACTTATTTTCAAAGGTGGCGTAGGGAAAGTACGAAAAGCTAAAATATCTCGCGAACGGCTAGTCCTAGTGTAATGGGGTTGGTCTTATTCTTTTCGACGTTAAACATTACGTATTAAATCAGCATTTAATGGATATATTTGAGTATACCCAGTTCTTCAGTTTAGATTTGGACGATTTTTGCGGGCCTTTTTGCAAAAAAAGGCAGATAATTTTTATCCGAATAGTACCAAAATCTAATCAGCACCAGGGTAACCCACAAGTGACTCATCTACCGAATTTTGTGAAATTCGGTCCATCAGTTTTTCAGTTTGAGTGGATAAAAGCTTTTGCGGGCTATTCCGCAAAAAAAGGCGGGTTCCTTTATCCCGAATCGTACCCAAAACTAATTAGCACCAGACTCGCTCACAAGTAACTTACCTACCAAATTAGTCAATTAGTTTTTTAGTTAGAGTGGATACCAAATCTGCACAGACAGACAAACAGACACACAGACAGACAGACACACAGACGTCACGCTAAAAATGGTTTTTTCGTATTCTAGAGTGCTCGAAACGTGTAGATCCGTCGAAAACTCAAGTTGCGATTTTCGGCATGATTCCAATACTTTCCCTATATATTACCATGTATTGCAGGGAAAGTAAAAATCTGATGTGGGCAGCACATAACTTTCCCTGCAGACTTATATCCATGTTCTCTTTATTTTAATTAAATTTATTTCACTTTTAATTCAATTTTCGTTCTCATTCGGTAACCGGACTTATTTTCAAAGGTGGCGTAGAGAAAATAAGAAAAACTAAAATGTCTCGAGAACGGCTAGTCCTAATGTAATGGGGTTGGTCTTATTCTTTTCCTCGCTAAAAATTACGTATTAAACAAGCACTTAATGGATATATTTGAGCATACGTAGTTCTTTATTTTAGATTTGGACGATTTTTGCGGGCCATTCTGCAAAAAAAGGCAGGTTATTTTTATCTGAATCGTACCAAAATCTAATCAGCACCAGGGTGACCTATACGTGACTTATCTACCGAATTTTGTGAAATTCGGTCCATTAGTTTTTCAGCTACAGTGGATACAAGCTTTTGCGGGCCATTTCACAAAAAAGGCGGGTTCTTTTATTCCGAATCGTACCCAAAACTAATCAGCACCAGCCCCGCCCACAAGTGACTTACCAACCAAATTTTGTGAAATTCGGTCCATTAGTTTTTCAGTTAGAGTGGATACAAAATCTGCACAGACAGACAGACACACAGACAGACAGACAGACAGACAGACACACAGACACACAGACAGACACACAGACACACACACAGACGTCACGCTAAAAATGGTTTTTTCGTATTCTAGATGTCTCGAAACGTGTAGATCCGTCGAAAACTCGAGTTGCGATTTTCGGCATGATTCCAATACTTTCCCTATACATTACCATGTATTGCGGGGAAAGTAAAAATCTGATGTGGGCAGCACATGACTTTCCCTGCAGACTTATATCCACGTTCTCTTTATTTTAATTACATTTATTTCACTTTTATTCAATTTTCGTTCTCATTCGGTAACCGGGCTTATTTTCAAAGGTGGCGTAGGGAAAGTACGAAAAACTAAAATATCTCGAGAACGGCTAGTCCTAGTGTAATGGGGTTGGTCTTATTCTTTTCGTCGTTAAACATTACGTATTAAACGGGCATTTTATGGATATATCTGAGTATACCTAGTTCTTTAGTTTAGATTTTGAAGATTTTTGCGGGCCGTTTTGCAAAAAAAGGCAGGTTATTTTTTTCCGAATCGTACCAAAATCTAATCAGCACCAGAGTGACCTATACGTGACTTATCTACCGAATTTTGTGAAATTCGGTCCATTAGTTTTTCAGCTAGAGTGGATACAAGCTTTTGCGGGCCATTTCGCAAAAAAATGCGGGTTCTTTTATTCCGAATCGTACCCAAAACTAATCAGCACCAGCCCCGCCCACAAGTGACTTACCTACCAAATTTTGTGAAATTCGGTCCATTAGTTTTTTAGTTACAGTGGATACAAAATCTGCACAGACAGACAGACACACAGACAGACAGACAGACAGACAGACACACAGACAGACAGACAGACAGACAGACACACAGACAGACAGACAGACACACGCACAGACGTCACGCTAAAAATGGTTTTTTCGTATTCTAGAGGTCTCGAAACGTGTAGATCCGTCGAAAACTCGAGTTGTGATTTTCGGTATGATTCCAATACTTTCCCTATACATTACCATGTATTGCGGGGAAAGTAAAAATCTGATGTGGGCAGCACATGACTTTCCCTGCAAACTTATATCCACGTTCTATTTATTTCAATTAAATGTAATTCACTTTTAATTCAAATTTCGTTCTCATTCGGTAACCGGGTTTATTTTCAAAGGTGGCGTAGGGAAAGTACGAAAAACTAAAATATCTCGAGAACGGCTAGTCCTAGTGTAATGGGGTTGGTCTTATTCTTTTCGTCGTTAAACATTACGTATTAAACGGGCATTTAATGGATATATCTAAGTATACCAAGTTCTTTAGTTTAGATTTTGAAGATTTTTGCGGGCCGTTTTGCAAAAAAAGGCAGGTTATTTTTTTCCGAATCGTACCAAAATGTAATCAGCACCAGAGTGACCTATACGTGACTCATCTACCGAATTTTGTGAAATTCGGTCCATTAGTTTTTCAGCTAGAGTGGATACAAGCTTTTGCGGTTGAAAAGTGGCGTAGGGAAAGTACGAAAAACTAAAATATCTCGAGAACGGCTATTCCTAGTGTAATGGGGTTGGTCTTATTCTTTTCGTCGTTAAACATTACGTATTAAACGGGCATTTAATGGATATGTCTGAGTATACGTAGTTCTTTAGTTTAGATTTTGAAGATTTTTGCGGGCCGTTTTGCAAAAAAAGGCAGGTTATTTTTTTCCGAATCGTACCAAAATCTAATCAGCACCAGAGTGACCTATACGTGAGTCATCTGCCGAGTTTTGTGAAATTCGGTCCATTAGTTTTTCAGCTAGAGTGGATACAAACTTTTGCGGGCCATTTCGCAAAAAAAGGCAGGTTCTTTTATTCCGAATCGTACCCAAAACTAATCAGCACCAGCCCCGCCCACAAGTGACTTACCTACCAAATTTTGTGAAATTCGGTCCATTAGTTTTTTAGTTACAGTGGATACAAAATCTGCACAGACAGACAGACACACAGACAGACAGACAGACACACAGACAGACAGACAGACAGACAGACACACACACAGACGTCACGCTAAAAATAGTTTTTTCGTATTCTAGAGGTCTCGAAACGTGTAGATCCGTCGAAAACTCGAGTTGTGATTTTCGGCATGATTCCAATACTTTCCCTATACATTACCATGTATTGCGGGGAAAGTAAAAATGCGTTTAACGATTATTATTGTCAAATTAAACTGTGCATATTAACTTGGCCTTTGTAGTCTCGTACAGTACAAGCTTAAACTCTGGATTTAAAGTCGGCTGCTTTGTAAGGCCTTCTATCTCTCCAGAGATATTCGCAAAATGTCTGCAGAATATAATTTTTACTTTCCCTGCAATACATGGTAATGTATAGGGAAAGTATTGGAATCATGCCGAAAATCACAACTCGAGTTTTCGACGGATCTACACGTTTCGAGACCTCTAGAATACGAAAAAACTATTTTTGATGTCTGTGTGTGTGTCTGTGTGTCTGTCTGTCTGTCTGTGTAGATTTTGTATCCACTCTAACTAAAAAACTAATGGACCGAATTTCACAAAATTTGGTAGGTGAGTTACTTGTGAGCTAGTCTGATGCTGATTAGTTTTGGGTACGATTCGGAATAAAAGAACCCGCCTTTTTTTGCAAAATGGCCCTCACAAATCGTCCAAATCTAAACTGAAGAATTGGGTAAACTCAAATATGTCCATTAAAAGCTGATTTAATACGTAATTTTTAACGACGAAAAGAATAAGACCAACCCCATTACACTAGGACTAGCCGTTCTCGAGATATTTTAGTTTTTCGTACTTTCCCTACGTGACCTTTGAAAATAAGCCCGGTTACCGAATGAGAACGAAAATTGAATTAAAAGTGAAATAAATTTAGTTAAAATAAAGAGAACGTTAATATAAGTCTGCAGGGAAAGTCATTTGCTGCTCACATCAGATTTTTGCTTTCCCTGCAATACATGGTAATGTATAGGGAAAGTATTGGAATCATGCCGAAAATCACAACTCGAGTTTTCGATGGATCTACACGTTTCGAGACTTCTAGAATACGAAAAACCATTTATAACGTGACGTCTGTGTGTGTGTCTGTCTGTCTGTCTGTCTGTGTGTCTGTCTGTGCAATGTATGTATCCACTCTAACTCAAAAACTAATGGACCGAATTTCATAAAATTTGGTAGGTAAGTCACTTGGGGGATACTCTGGTGCTGATTAGATTTTGGTATTATTCGGAGAAGAACAACTTGCCTTTTTTTACGAAATGGCCCTCAAAAATCGCAAAATCTAAAAAAAGCTACGCATGTTCAAATATATCAATTAAATGCTTGTTTTACACGTAATTTTTGGTGAGGAAAATAATAAAAACAACTCTATTACTCTAGGACTAACCATTCTCGAGATATTTGAGATTTTTCGCATTTAGTTATGCCACTTTTAGAAAACCGTCTAATTACCAAATAACAACAGAAATTGAATTAAAAAGCACAGATTTAGAATTTATTATTAAAGAAAAAAAATATGAATGTGAGTCGCCAGGGAAAGTCATGTGCTGTCCACATCAGATTTTTACTTTCCCTGCAATACATGGTAATGTATAGGGAAAGTATTGGAATCATGCCGAAAGTCACAACTCGAGTTTTCGACGGATCTACACGTTTCGAGAGCTCTAGGATACGAAAAAACCATTTTTAACGTGACGACTGTGTGTGTGTCTGTCTGTCTGTCTGTGTCTGCCTGTGCAATGTATGTATCGACTCTAATTCAAAAACTAATGGGCCGAATTTCATTAAATTTAGTAGGTAAGTCACTTGGTTATGACCCTGGTGCTGATTAGTTTTTGGTACGATTCGTAAAAACAGAACCCGCCTTTTTTTGCGAAATGGCCCGTAAAAATTCCATGTATCCACTCTAGCTAAAATACTAATTGACCAAATTTCACAAAATTTGGTGGATAAGTTACTTGTACGATACTCTGGTGCTGATTAGATTTTGGTATTTATCGGAAAAGAACAACCCGCCATTTTTTACGAAATGGCCCTCAATAATGTCATGTATCCACTCTAACTAAACTATTAATTGGCCAAATTTCACAAAATTTGATAGATAAGTTACTTGGGGAATACTCTGGTGCTGATCAGATTTTGGTATTATTCGGAAAGGAACAACCTGCCTTTTTTTATGAAATGGCCCTAAAAAATCGTAAAATCTAAAAAAAGCTACATACGTTCAAATATATCAGTTAAATTCATGTTTTATACGTAATTTTTGATGAGGAAAATAATAAGAAAAACTCTATTACTCTAGGACTAACCATTCTCGAATTATTTAAGATTTTTCGAATTTAGTTATGCCACTTTTAGAAAAATGTCTAATTACCAAATAAAAACAGAAATTAAATTAAAAATGCAAATTCAGTGTTATTTTGTGCAATTAAATTCAATTTGATGAATTATTTAAGAAAAACAATATGAATTTGAGTCTGCAGGGAAAGTCATGTGCTGCCCACATCAGATTTTTACTTTTCCTGCAATACATGGTAATGTATAGGGAAAGTATTGGAATCATGTCGAAAATCGTAACTCGAGTTTTCGACGGATCTACACGTTTCAAGACCTCTAGAATACGAAAAAACTATTTTTAGCGTGACGTCTGTGTGTGTGTCTGTATGTCTGTCTGTCGGTGCAGATATTGTATCCACTCTAACTAAACAACTAATGGACCGAATTTCACAAAATTTCGTAGGTAAGTCACTTGTGAGCGAGTCGGGTGCTGATTAGTTTTGGGTATGATTTGGAATAAAAGAACCCGCGTTTTTTTGCGAAATGGCCCGTAAAAGCTTGTATCCTCTCTAACTGAAATACTACTGGACCGAATTTCACAAAATTCGGTAGATGAGTCACTTTTGGGGTACCCTTGTGCTGATTAGATTTTGGTACGATTTGGAAAAAAAATAACCTGCCTTTTGTTGCAAAATGGCCCGCAGAAATCGTCAAAATCTAAACTAAAGGACTAGGTTTACTCAAATATATCCATTAAATGCTCGTTTAATACGTAATTTTTAATGACGAAAATAATAAGACCAACCCCATTACACTAGGTCTAGCCGTTCTCGAGATATTTTAGTTTTCCGTATTTTCTCTACGCCAACGTTGAAAATAAGCCCGGTTACCGAATGAGAACGAAAATTGAATTTAAAGTGAATTAAATTTAATTAAAATAAAGAGAACGTTAATACTAAGTCTGCAGGGAAAGTCATGTGCTGCCCACATCAGATTTTTACTTACCCTGCAATACATGGTAATGTATAGGGAAAGTATTGGAATCATGTCGAAAATCGCAACTCGAGTTTTCGACGGATCTATACGTTTCAAGACCTCTAAAATACGAAAAAACCATTTTTAGCGTGACGTCTGTGTGTGTATCTGTGTGTCTGTCTGTCTGTGTAGATTTTGTATCCACTCTAACTAAAAAACTAATACACCGAATTTCACAAAATTTTATAGGTAAGTCACTTGTGAGCGGGTCTGGTGCTGATTAGTTTTGGGTACGATTCGGGAGAAAAGATCCCGCCTATTTTTGCGAAATAGCCCGCAAAAGCTTGTATCCACTCTAGCTGAAAAACTAATAGACCGAATTTCACAAAATTTTGTAGACGAGTCACATATCGGTCTTTCTGGTGCTGATTAGATTTTGGTACGAATCAGAAGAAAAATAACCTGGCTTTTTTTGCAGAATGGCCAGCAAAAATTGTCAAAATCTAAACTAAAAAGCTATGTATGCTCAAATATATCCATTAAATGCTTGTTTATTACGTAATTTTTAACGAAGAAAATAATAAGACCAACCCCATTACACTAGGACTAGCCGTTCTCGAGATATATTAGTATTTTTCGTACTTTCTCCACGCCACCTTTGAGAATAAATCCAGTTATCAGATGAGAACGAAAATTGAATTAAAAGTGAATTAAATTTAATTGAAATAAAGAGAACGTGGATATAAGTCAGCAGGGAAAGCCATGTGCTGCCCACATCAGATTTTTCTTGTTGCCATTGAAGATATCAGATATTCCTTGCTGTATGGCGTTAAGGTTTGCAATCGGTCTGCAGATGCTGGTACCTGTACGATCCTGCAAATAATGTTTTAAGGATAAAAAAAATATATTTTTAATAATATTAGAGTTTATTATATGATTAACTTATTTAAACATCAACTTGAGTATAATGACTGCGTATCCTTTGAAATCGTGAGTTTATTCTGAGAATACAAGAATGTGTTAACATTTCTGATACTGTGTAAAAAAAATAATCCAAGTGGTGTGCTGCTGCACCTAAGCATTCCCGAATTTGCAACATGCAAATACAGTGTCAACTTATATTTGTTTGTTCTCAGAGTTACAAAATGAGCTTATAAAATATAGTTAGTTACAAGGTTATTATTTGCAAAGAACATTCTGGAAGTTACGATATGCAAACCCTTCCTAAAGAGTTTCCATATCTTGGACATTTTACGTATCGTTTTTAACATTTTACAACATAGTTGAAAAGTGTTTATGACTTTGTTCATTCTGTTTGTCTGTCTGTATGTCTGTCTGTCTGTCTGTTAGCACGGTAACTGCCGTACAAATGACATTATCAAAATGGACTTTTAGTATGTTGTTCAGATGGTCTGAGGGACCTATGGAAATATAAATGATTAATATCGCCCAATTAGTTTTGGATTGAACCCGGTTTGAAAAAATGAAATACATTGAATTCTATGGGACCTAATTTTTCAAACAATTTTCATTTACACTTTACAACATAGTTGAAAAGTGTGTATGACTTTGTTCATTCATTCAGTCTGTCTGTCTATCCGTTAGCACGATAACTGCCGTAAAAATGACATTATCAAAATGAAATTTTAGTATGTCGTTCAAATGGTCTGTGGTACATATGGAAATATAAATGAATAATATCACCCAATCAGTTTGGGATTGTATTCGGGTTGAAAAAATGAAATACATTGAACCCTATGGGACCTAATTTTTCAAACATTTCTTATTAACACTTTACAACATAGTTGAAAACTGTTTATGACTTTGCTCATTCTGTCTGATTGTGTGTCTGTCTGTCTGTCTGTCCGTTAGCACGAAAACTGCCGTAAACATGACTTTATCAAAATGAAATTTTAGTATGCTGTTCAGACGGGGTCTGTTGGACCTATGGGAATATAAATGAATAATATCATACAATTAGTTTTGGATTGAACCCGGGTTGAAAAAAGTGCAATACATTGAACCCTATGGGATCTAATTTTTTAAACATTTTTCAAGCGAATTTAAAATTCACAAATTGCTTCGAAAGTTTTAGGAAATATTCAATTTATCCCATAAAATATATAAAAAATATGTCAGCAAAATATATTCAGTAGTTTTTTAAATAAAAATTAAAATAGTAATTACATCCTTTATATGAAGAGATCACGTGACCTACTTCAAAATAAAATATGGCATCCATCTTGTGTCAAAATCGTGGTTTTTATCTCTCTTTTTAATTCATATTTAGTGTTGTATCCGTCCTAAAACCGATTTATTTTTGCTTAAATTCTGTGCATCTACATACTGAAACAACGCAATTACAATATATTTGAGTTTAAATGATTATCCAACTTTGATTATTTCTACAACGAATCCTAATTTTCTCTTATGGAGAATGTAAACACCAACAGATGTAGAATGAGTTGTATAAGAATTGTTGCATTTCTTTAACGCAAAATTATTTAGCTCATGGTGTCTGCAATATAGTTGATATGAATAAAACATTAATTGATTTTACACAAAGAAGACGATTTTTTTGATGAAGTTTTAAGTATAGAGTTAAAAAAATTGTACCTCCATGGTTTTAAGTTTTTACATGAAATAAATTATTATAGTATTGTGATGAATGAAAGGAATGGAAACATGTTTATGAATGAAATACTGCTTTTATAGAGAGAGGTCGGTGATTTATATTTCAATGCCGTCATTTGAATAAAGTTCGTTTTTTTCGATGAAGTTTTAAATTTTCAAATATAATAAATTAATATAGTATAATAATATTTAATATAGTATAATAAATTAATATATTAATATGGTCGGGTCCACACTACTGTTTGCCAGTACACGCCAAACTAAGCATTTTTTGTCAGGATTTACTTGGTCGGAAACGAAACGCAAACGAGCCAGTGGGCGCTTAATAGTGAAACCGATGACGTGAGTCGAAAACACAAGAATGACTTATAATTTATAAAATGAATTTAATAAACAATTATTGCAGTAATGGCTTAAAAGAGCGATCTCCAACCTGAATGCACGTCTCACAGCGGCGATGGAGGGATTGGCGAACTCTCTCGAACAGACCTGGCATGTCGCGCACTTCGGCAGCAAAGGCCGAAATTTTGGCGACGAGCTCCTCTTCAGATTCAGATTCAAAGGGAGTGTCTTACGCGAGGCTCTTGAAATATCCCCAAAGAAAGAAGCCAAGATATGATAGATCGGGCGATCGTGGGGGCCAAGCTATGGGACCACCTCGCCCAATCCATCGACCCGGAAAAGTGAAGTCTAGATAGTTCCTAACCTCTCGCCTAAAATGGACTGGTGCGCTGGAACCACATATGCCTCCGGGTGTCTGCTGGAACATCCTCCAGCAATTCTGGTAAGTCTCCCTACAGGAATATACGGTACATTTTCCCATCAAATCGATGTGGTGTAAGATAAGGTCCTATTAGGCGGTCGTCGATGATTCCTGTCCACACATTGACCAATAATCGTCGCTGATGCGCATGTGGATATGTTGCAAGTGGGTTTGCACTCGCTCACACATGTTCAGTGTGAATGCTAAATTAGCCATCACGTGCGAAGAAGGCTTCATCTATGAAAAGCACAGTCGCTGGAAAATCTGGCTGCGCGGACTCTGTCCCAGGAAGCAGCGGGCGAATGCCCCGCGACAAGTATAATCCGCTGCTGTCATTGCTTGGATTCACTAGAGAAATGCTGTAACTGTTTCCCATGCAGAAACCACCATACCATAGATTTTGGCACCCCAAGAGCATGCTCCATTGCTCTTGCGGTGTATGGCCGAACTGCTACTGTGACCAGAATCGCCTGTTCCACAATTGGAGTTTCTCCACTTCTTGCATGACCTGCATCAGACCTGGTAGCGAGAAAGGATCCCGATTCACAGAGCTGCCGATGCAAGCGTTCGAATGTTTTGCGATTGGGCAATGGCCTATGGGGAAACGTTACAATCGTTGTTCCTCTCTGCCATTCCCATTTGCACTCCATAGATGAAATGCATATCGGCTTTTTTCCTATTTGTAGATTCCTCCAGCGTTTCAGAAGTTGAAGATGCGAATAACTGGGCAAACTGATAAGGCCTACATTCGGTGTTACGAAAATTTGCATAAGGGTTCTTCTTCCTCCCCATATGAAATTTGCGTACCTATATTTTATCTTCAATCAGAAAATAGCAATCAGAATGACGCTTTTAAGTTTGCTGAGCCGCCGTTTCCTAATGAGTAAGCACCTTGTAACGGCTTTAGATTTCATGTCCGACCTGGTAAACTATAACTAAAAATACTTGGTTTGGTGTAAATGTGTAAATATATATATATATATATATATATATATATGGACGAAGGAGCATATTCAAGGCATGTTACGCGCAACGTGTTGTATATATATATATATATACATACCTATATATATATATATGTGTGTGCACATACACAACGTGTTGTAAGTATATATATATATATATATATATATGCCTTGTTTATATCCTCCTTCGTCAGCTGTTTTTTCCGGTCCACACGTGTCGGTGCCGCCACAAATTAGCTAATTAAACATCATAAAAGGATTGAAAGGATTGCAATAAAATCAGATAAGCACAAATTGAACCTCTGCATCAATTAAAAATATTTACAACTCTAAAGGATTTGAAAAGAAAGCACTTCTTATAATGAGGTAATATAAATAACTTTACCAACTTCTATGACTGTTCATATTATATCCAAAATAAATTGTCATATCGTAACTGAATTGCTTATCAACTGTTAGAAGTAGAGTTGAGTAAGCACATTTTTGAGATACCCTCCATATAAAAATGCTGAAAGACAAGCTTCTTTTTAAAATGCAAAAACTTTCCCAACTTTAAAGATTTTTTTTTTCATGAAGTTGAACAGATTTGATATCCTTGAGAAAAACCAGTCTTTTCCCAAATGGCGGAAAATATTTGAACATTGCCTATCTTTTTTACGTTCCACATATTTTGAGTATGAAGCGTCTCCGAATATGAGTTTTAGATCAAATTCTAGAGTATAATTTTGTTTTTGCATACCAAGAAAAATAATACATATGCTTCGAGGGAGAAGTTACATTCAGTGAAGTAGCAAACAGAATAGAGATTTGATTAGGAAATGTATATTTGAATTTCTTGTATCAAAAGGCAGATCCTATTCAACTTACCTTTTTACCAGTATAGATCTCTGAAAGCTCCTAACAAGATTACTACTTTCCGTACAATATATGGTAATGTATAAGGATTGTAATTAATGGAATGTTGTCTACAATTAGAATTCAATTTTTCGATGTCTTTACACATTTTGGAAACTAAAGCAGACGAATCCACAATTTTGAGCGTGATGTCTTTTTGTGTGTGTGTTTGTGATGTATATCTATCTAATCTATCTCAAAAACTGTCCAATACAATTTTAATTTTTTTTTAATCAAGCCGTTGGTGCATTATATTGGTGTTTATTAGATTGAAAAATATAGAAGTGGTCTTTTTACCTGAAAGGCGTTAAAAATTTCACAAAATTTGATCAGGGTGCGGTAGCCCAGTGGTCAGCGCACGAGAATTGCACTCGTTAGGTCCGGGTTCTATTCCCTCCGCTGCCAAAACTGCCGCCGTGTTCACGCGGAGTACGATCACGTTAAACATGCTGGTTTGTAAATCCTTCCGAGTGGTTGGTGGTAGGGGAAGGAGGGTACGGTCCCTGTGGATGCCTCCCCCACTTAGTTCCGGTCTAAATTAGATGGCTCTTCCCAGCCTTCCAAACTGTAACCTTACACCTTTCTGGTAGGTCGGACGGTCTGCGTCTCAACAACAACAACGAAATTTGATCAAATATTAACATCGCTTGTGTCAGCGCCGCAACAAATTAGCTAATTAAACATCATACAAGGCTTGCAATAAAATCAGATTTGCACAAATTGAACCTCTGCATCAATTAAAAATATTTACAACTCTAAAGCATTTGAGTTGTAAATATTAACTAGCATAATAGCATAAATATTAACAAGCATAAATATTAACAAGCATATTAATTAAATGCTTGTTTTATATGTAACTTTTGATATATGAAAATGAATTAAAACAACTCCTTTATTCTAGGATAAACCGTTCTTGGTATATTTCTACTGTTCTGGAAATTTAATAAGATGCCAAAGATTTAAAATGCAATAAGTTGCCAACGATTTAAAATGCAATAAGGTGACAAATAAAACAAAAAACGAACTGAAAACTTTTGAAACTACAAAATTTAAATTATTTCAATCAAGTATCCTTTTTATTATGTGTTGTTTTGTCTGATAGAACTTAAATTAATATATATAAGAAAATAAAATAAAATAAGAAGCAAAAATAATGACTGAAATAATTCGTGCTGCCCGCATCAGATATTTTGACTTTCCTCTCACAAAAATGACTGTTAAAAGTATGCCTTTTTTAGAGGAAAATGAAAACGAAAATATTTAATTGGATGCTTAAAACTCACACTTTGTACGAAGAGCGGATTGTTAGTTCTAAAGACATGGCTGGAGTTGCATAGCTTCTAGTATGCTTTGGCATAATCCAAGACACTTGGGTTTTATTTGTAGTAGTCTCAATTCAGCAAATTTTCATTTCAAGTTAAATCTAATAATCCACAGAAATACTTCAGAAAAATTAAAATTAGCATTATTTTGTCTTTTAGGTACAGATTTTACCATAAAACAAATTTTTATAAACCAAAGTGTAAAACATACCGAGATTTTTCCGTAAATATTTTTCCGTTCATATATCGTGAAGACAGCTAAAACATAAAAAATATTAGAACAAAAAATCTTCTCAAAAGTGTCATTTTCACAAGATTCGAGATGTATTTTTTAGTCTCCGGACATGTTTGATCCAGTGGAAGCATTTATTCCGAGAATCGTGGAAAATATTCGAACATTCTCATTTTCTATTTTGCGTATCATATGTTTTGTATGGCGTTATCAGATGAAAGTTGAAGTATAACTTTCAGAGATAGATTTAACTTGGCGGATTTAAAACGAGACAGATGAACTGCATAGTAAAGCTTGAATTTGACATTTGGAGCAAGTACAACAGTGCTTTTACTGAAAATTCAAATTCAAATTGTTTTTTCTTTACACAATTATTAAATAGTGATATATTCTGTATTGCAAATACAATTAAAAAATTATATATTCAGTTTTTAAAAAGCTTGGCTGTCTAATCGCGAAATTTGTGATTTGTAGTTAATTTCAATTTATATTTAGTAAACTAAGTAACGGGATAAATAATCACCTACCTTCAATTTAGAAAAATTAGAAACTCAATAATCTATGTGAGCACAAATTTTGTGGCAAAATATGCATTTGGAACATTGTTATATCTCTTAATTTTAAATCAATTAATTTTCGAAATCAATTTCGAAAAATTATTCAAAAAACGACTTTTATCTGCACAGAAAGCAACCGATTACAAAAAATGCAAATGTGAACAAAAACGTCTCAACAAATGTGAACAAAAACGTCTTAAGTATTAATACAGAATAATAACTGTATATTTGGATTATAGTGTTTCAAATAAAGATAATTTCTATTCACAATTAGTTTCAATCCTCACAGAGAAACGTTTTAATGCTGTTCTGTTTACAAGCACAGTTTTGAATTTTTTATTGTTAATTTTCATTTTCAAATAAAGATAAATACGTATCATTACTTACAATCTTTAATAATTTTCCTCAATACTTCCATTTTTGTCGGCTACGTAGTACGACTGCAATTGTATGTCTCCACACTGCTTTGACTGCATTTGTTGGACCATTTTCTGGTCTCTGGCATTGTGGGTATCAGATGTTTTATGCTGGTAAGACCATAAAAATTTCAAAATCGGTTTATGGCTACTGTTTTAATAAATGGACATGTAATTCTAATTCAAAGTGGTTTCAATATGTCCATAATACATTTAAGTAATAGGAAAAATATTTTATACCATTTATTCAACTATTAAAAAATATTTTTCAAAATATGTGTAAAATATAGTTATATTTAATGTTTCCCATTTACATATAGAAATAAATCCCCTTGCTATTTCTATTTTAGGTTGCTGCGTGGTATGACTGCATTCATCGGTTTCCATAGACTTTCTCAAAATTGGGGCATATAGCAGATATGCTTGCTGCTGTTTTAGCTCACAGTTTTCTCAATAACTATGAGCTCAAGCACTGAAGGCGCTCGGATAAGAGAATCGTTTGCAACAATATGACAGAATTTTCTACTTTGTGGCTGGGTTTATTATAGGGGAATTTTCTTTGCACTCTTTTAATAGTTTTATAATGGTATGAATTACTTACCTTATCCCTTCAACTCATCCTAAACATATTGAGACTAATTAAGTATTGGCTATTCGCTTCTGAAGAGCTCGTAAAATTTCATAAGCTCCATTTGTTTCAAAACTGCTTTAACTGCGTTTATTGGTACATTTTTTGGCCTCTGCCGTTGTCGATATCAGATATTCTCTGATGACCACTTAAAATGTCAAAATCGGTTTATAACTTATATTTTAAACAGTAGGTGTGCAATTCTAATTAGAATTAATCTCAACATGTTTAAGATGAGTTGAAGGTGCAAGGTAAGTACTTCATATCATTATAAAATTATTAACGACTGCAAAGAAAATTCCATTATATTAAACCCCGTCACGAAGTTGAAAATTCTGTCATAACGTTGCAAAAGATTCTCTTATCCGAACGCCTTCAGTACTTGAGCTCAGGATATTCACAGATACAAGCTAGGGTGACCACCTGGGAACACCGCGTGCTGTTGGCCAATTTGGGCGCTGTAGCCCGGTGGTTTGCGCGCTGGATTTGCACGCTGCCACAACTGCCGCCGTGTTCATGCGGAGTAGGATCACGTTAAACATGTGGGTCCGTAAGTCCTTCCGAGAGGTTGGTGGTAGGGGAAGGAGGGGACGGTCCCTGTGGATGCCTCCCTCACTGGGTTCCTGTCTGCATTGGGTGGCACTTCCCGGCCGTCCAAACAGTTACCTTACACCATTCTGGTAGGGCGGACGGTTTGAGTCTCAACAACAACAGATACAAGCTAGTCACTCAGCTCTATCATTCAATATTATTATTTTTATACGACTCCCTATCGGAACATGCATTCTATACCACCCCTTAATATAATGCATTTAATTTGTAACCATCTACAGAATCCCTAGCAAAATATATTTGTTGCACGATCACTTATTAACAATATTTTAAATAATGAAAATTAAATTAATCTTTTGCTCAAAGCAACGTGATTTATCAAGTTAAACTAAATTTCCCATTGAATTTTCATCAATTTGTCGTTATTTCTGTTAATTCTGCGATGTTTTTACCAATTTGTTGAAATTTTCGTCACGCGCGATAGATATAATTTAGTAGACCTGGATCATTATACACATCATACCTTAATTTTTATAAAAAAATAGCCATATTTTAAGTTTTTTCAAAAACTGGGTGTACATTTTATTGTGTTGTAAAAGTTGTTAAACCGGGCATAGGATTCCACTTATTTGTAATTTCTCTCTAACATCCACGATATAAAATTGTTGGAATACAAATATTGAAAGAGAAATTTTCTAACGAAAGTTTTTTTTTTCTGATTTCAAATACCTTCCTTCTAGAAAATACACATATTTGATCCTGTCTAAAAACCCTTTTCAAAATATGAAAAGCTTTTATAAACTATCTTTATCTGTCTCAATTTTCACATATTTTGCGTTTATAGCGGCGACAAATCAAATTTCCAGCTCATATTCTAGAATCGAAATTCTTTTGTAGACATAAAGCATATATTTATAGTAATTGGTAAAGTTTACATTTATCTAATTTGAAAATAAGGTGTTGAAAAAATGTAAATGTATAACGTAGAATTCTGATAATTTTCTGCCATTTTGTATCATTTTATCTCTGTCATGCGGCACATTGCAAAAACGATTGCAAAAACGATACAAATATTTTAAAATTTTAAATAATCCTTTGTTTACATTTTTTAACAATCGACATCAGTGTATTTGTATTACTCTTGATAAAATTATCATGCATAGACGCTGACCGCATTGTCAGAAAAATTATAATTTGCCTCAATTTATTTTATCTTTGCAATAGTAAATTTTTTTTAGATATAACCAGTTCCCTTGTTACCAATGAAGTTAATCTCAGTTTTCATGCCGATGCGGAAGAAGAACGAAATCGGTCCATCAATGTTCGTAAATCCGATATCGACAAACTATGATTCAATATATTCACAATAAGATTTAATTTTAAATGAAATAAATCTTTACCGAAATAAAATCCTAAAAGAAATTCAATCTACTTTACATATCACAATAACTCAAAACATACCGTCTACAAAAACTTAGACATCTGTAAACATTCATTTTACCAGTTACAAATACATGCATATATGCATACGAAAATAACATATTTCTGATTTTGCTCTCCAAGCATCTTCTATAACGGGAAATGTCCCAGTAGCTCTAAACAACTAGATAAATTTATATTCAGCGTCTTCAAAATTCAGTGTAACTCTTTAAGGCCATAATATGTTGAAACTGCTATGTAAGGAAACAATGTATGTCCTGAAATATTAGATTTAAAAAATAGGAACAATTTTTTAAAGGTAGAAATAAGTCAAGGTATTTCTAAATAAGTTCTCAAAAATACTGATTGCATGTACACACGTAAATAATACGAAATTATTTTCATAGTAATAATGAACTTATTCACAATACATAATGAAGCTTAAATAAAGATACATTTGCATACATACGTTTCGACATAAATAATTTTTAACATAAATTATCCTTTAACTATTTTAAAATTTTAAATATTTATTCCTCTACATTATTCAACAATCAACGTCTGTGTATTTGTATTGTTTATGCTAGATTTACCTTTATTTCCAAATAACCGCTGACTGCATTGTGAGAAAATTTACAATTTTCCTCAATTTATTACTTTCCCTGCAATACATGGTAATGTATAGGGGGAAAGTATTGGAATCATGCTGAAAATCGAAAATCCAGTTTTCGACGGATTTACGCGCTTCAAGACCTCTAGAATACGAAAAAACTATTTTTAGCGGGACGTCTGTGTGTGCGCCTGTGTGTCTGAGTATCTGTCTGTCTGTCTATGCAGATATTGTATCCAATTTAACTAAAAAACTAATTGACGAATTTCATAAAATTTGGTAGGTAAGTCACTTGTTGGCGAATCTGGTGCTGATTAGTTTTGGGTACGATTTGGGATAAAAGAATCCGCCTTTTTTTTGCGAAATGGCTCGCAAAAGCGTGTCTCCACTCTAGCTGAAAAATTAATTTACCGAATTTCACAAAATTCGGTAGATGAGTCACGTATAGGTCATCCTGGTGCTGATTAGATTTTGGTACGATTCAGAAAAATATAACCTGCCTTTTTTTGCAGAATGGCCCCCCTAAATTGTCAAAATCTAAACTAAAACGCTACGTATGCTCAAATATATCCATTAAATGCTTGTTTAATACGTAATTTTTAACGAAGAAAAGAATAAGACCCACCCCATTACACTAGGACTGGCCGTTCTCGAGATATATTAGTTTTTCGAATTTTCTTCACGCCACCTTTGAAATTAAGTCCAGTTATCAAATGAGAACGAAAATCGAATTAAAAGTGAATTAAATTTAATTGAAATAAAGAGAAAGTGGATATAAGTCTGCAGGGAAAGTCATGTGCTGCCCACATCAGATTTTTGCTTTTGCACGGAAAAACCACCAGCTACTTAAAAATATATTTTAGTATGTTGTTGTTGTTGTTAAAACCCAGACCGCCCGGCCTACCAGAAAGGTGTAATGTAATTATTTGGACGGTCGGGGCGTGCCACTCAATTTAGACCGGAACCCAGTGGGGGGGCATCCACAGGGACTGTACCCTCCATCCCCTACCACAAACCTCTCGGAAGGACTTACGGACCCACATGTTTAACGTGATCGTACTCCGTGTGAACAAGTCGGCAGTTTTGGCAGCGGCTGGAGTCGAACCCGGGCCCACCGAGTGCAACTCCAGCGCGCTAACCACTGGGCTACCGAGCCCTTAGATTTTAGTATGTGAATTTCGAGATAAGTCTCACTCCAGTAGATTTTTGAATTAAAAATATGTAAAATGATAGTTCACTGGACATATAGAGTTGAATTGCTTTAATACTGTATATTCTTTAATGTATTCAGTGCACTAACTTTTGACTAGTTGCCAATTAATAGCATCGAACCAGAATGTAGAAGATATTTTTGCGGAATTGCAACACGTCATACACTTTTGCAGTTACTGAAATAAAATACGTTTAACGATAATTATTGTCAAATTAAACTGTGCATATTAACTTGGCCTTTGTAGTCTCGTACAGTGCAAGCTTAAACTTTGGATTTAAAGTCAGCTGCTTTATAAGGCTTTCTATCTCTCCAGAGATATTCGCAAAATTTCTGAAGAATCCAATTTTTCTTGCTGCCATTGAAGATATCAGATATTCCTTGCTGTATGACGTTAAGGTTTGAAATCGGTCTGCAGATGCTGGTATCTGTACGATCCTACAAATAATGTTTTAAGGATGATAAAAATGATATGTTTAATAATATGAGAGTTTATTATATGATTATCTTATTTAAACGTCAACATGAGTATAATGACGACGTATCCTTTGAAATCGTGAGTTTATTCTGAGAATATAAGAATGTGTTCAAATTTCTGATACTGGGTAAAAAAAATAATCCAAGTCCTGTGCTGCTGCACCTAAGCATTCCCGAATTTGCAACATGCAAATGCAGTGTCAACTTATATTTGGTTGTTCTCAGAGTTACAAAATGAGCTTATAAAATATAGTTAGTTACAAGCTTATTTTTTGCAAAGAACATTCTGGAAGTTAAGATATGCAAGCGCTTCCTGAAGAGTTTCCATATCTTTGACATTTTACCTATCGTTTTTAACACTTTACAACATAGTTGAAAAGCGTTTATGATTTTGTTCATTCTGTCAGTCTGGCTGTCTGTTTGACCGTTAACACAATAACTGTCGTAAAAATGACATTAACAAAATGAAATTTTAGTATGTTGTTCAAATGGTCCGTAGGACCTATGGGAATATATTATGAATAATATCGCCCAATTAGTTTCGGATTGAACCCGGGTTGAAAAAATGCAATACATTGAACCCTATGGAATCTAATATTTCAAACATTTTTCAAGCGAATTCACAAATTGCTTCGAAAGTTTTAGGAAATATTGAAATTACCCCATAATATATATAAAAAATATGTCAGCAAAATATATTCAGTAGTTTTTTAATAAAAATTTAAATAATAATTACATCCTTTATATGAAGAGATCAAGTGACCATCATATAAAAAGATCACGTGACCTACTTCAAAATAAAATATGGCATCCATCTTGTGTCAAAATCGTGATTTTTAACTTTCTTTTTAATTCATATTTAGTGTTGTATCTGTCCTAAAACCGTATTATTTTTGCTTAAATTCTGTGCATCTACATACTGAAACAACGCAATTACAATATATTTGAGTTTAAATGATCGTCCAACGTTGATTATTTCTACAACGAATCCTAATTTTCACTTATGGAGAATGTAAACACCAAAAGATGTAGAATGAGCTGCATAAGAAATGTTGCATTTCTTTAACGCAAAATTATTTAGCTCATGGTGTCTGCAATATAGTTGATATGAATAAAACATTAATTGATTTTACAAAAAGAAGACGATTTTTTCGATGAAGTTTTATGTATAGAGTTAAATTACTTGTACCTGCATGGTTTTAAGTTTTCAATGAAAAAAATTGTATTGTAATGAATGAAAGGAATGGAAAAATGTTTATGAATGAAATACTGCTTTTATCGAGAGAGACAGGTGATTTATATTTCAATGCCGTCATTTGAATAAAGTTCGTTTTTTTCAATGAAGTTTTAAATTTTCAAATATAATAAATTAATATAGTATAATAATAATTAATATAGTATAATAATAATTAATATAGTATAATAATAATTAATATAGTATAATAAATTAATATAGTAATATGGTCGGGTCCACACTACTGTTTGCCAGTACACGCCAAACTAAGCATTTTTTGTCAGGATTTACTTGGTCGGAAATTAAAACGCAAAGGCGCCAATGGGCGCTTAATGGTGAAACCAATGACGTGAGTCGAAAACACAGGAATGATTTAGAATTTATAAAATTAATTTAATAAACAATAATTGCAATAATGGCTTAAAAGAGCGATCTCCAACCTCAATGCACATCTCACAGCGGCGATGGAGGAATTGGCGAACTCTCTCGAACAGACCAGGCATGTCGCGCACTTCGGCAGCGAAGGCCGAAATTCTGGCGATGAGCTCCTCTTCAGATTCAGATTCAAATGGAGTGTCTTACGCCAGGATCTTGAAATATCCCTACAGAAAGAAGTCAATATACGATAGATCGGGCGATTGTGGGGGCCAAGCTATGGGACCACTTCGCCCAATCCATCGACCCGGAAAAGTGAGGTCTAGATAGTTCCTAACCTCTCGCCTAAAATGGGCTGGTGCGCTGGAACCACATATTCCTCCGGATGTCTTCTGGAACATCCTCCAGCAATTCTGGTAAGACTCCCTAGAGGAATATACGGTACATTTCCCCATCAAATCGATGTGGTAAAAAATAAGGTCCTATTAGGCGGTCGCCGATGATTACTGTCCACACATTGACCGATAATCGTCGCTGATGCGCATGTGGATATGTTGCAAGTGGGTTTATACTCGCTCACACATGTTCAGTGTGAATGCTAAATTAGCTATCACGCGCGAAGGAGGCTTCATCTGTGAAAAGTACAGTCGCTGGAAAATCTGGCTGCGCGGACTCTGTCCCAGGAACCAGAGGGTGAATTCCACGCGACAAGTATAATCCCCTGTTGTCATTGCTTGGATCCACTGGATATATGGGTGTAACTGTTTCCCATGCAGAAACCATCATAACGTTGATTGTGGCACACCAAGCGTATGCCCCATTGTTCTTGCGGTGTCTGGCCGAACTACTGTGTCCAGAATCGCCTGTTCCACAATTGAAGTTTTATCACTGCTTGACCTGCACCAGACCTGGTAGCGAGAAAAGATCCCAATTCACAGAGCTGCCGATGCAAGCGTTCGAATGTTTTGCGATTGAGCAATCGCCTATGGGGGGAAATGTTACAGTCGTTGTTCCTCTCTGCCATTCCCATTTGCACTCCATAAATGAAATGCATATCGGCTTTTTCCCTATTTGTAGATTCCTTCATCGTTTCAGTAGTTGAAGCTGCGAATAACTGTGCAAACTGATAAGGCCTACATTCGATGTTACAAGAATTTGAATAAGGTTTCTTCTTCTTCCCTATATGAAATTTGCATACCTAGTTTTTATCTTCAATCAGAAAATAGCAATCAGAATGACGCTTTTAAGTTTGCTGAGCCGCCGTTTCCTAACGATTAAGCACCTTGTAACGGCTTTAGGTTTCATGCCCGACCCGGTAAACAAGTACTAAAAATACTTGGTTTGGTGAAAATATATATATCTATATATATATATATATATATATATATATATATATATATATATATATATATATATATATATATATATATATATATATATATATAGAAATATATATATATACACAGCACGTTGTTCGGTGCGTAACATGCCTTGAATATGCTCCTTCGTCAGCTGTTTTTTCCGGTTCACAAGTGTCGGTGTCGCCACAAAGTAGCTAATTAAACATCATAAAAGGATTGCAATAAAATCAGATTAGCACAAATTGAACCTCTGCATCAATTAAAAATATTTACAACTCTAAAGGATTTGAAAAGAAATCACATCTTACAGTGAGATAATATAAATAAGTTTACCAACTTCTATGACTGCTCATATTATATCCAAAATAAATTGTCATATCGCAACTGAATTGTTTATCAACTGTTAGAAGTAGAGTTGAATAATCACATTTTTGAGATACCCTCCATATAAAAATGCTGAAAGACAAGCTTTCATTTAAAATGGAAAAACTTTCCCAACTTTCAACATTTTTTTTTTCATGAAGTTGAACAGATTTGATATCCTTGAGAAAAACCATTTTTTTCCAAAATGGCGGAAATATTTAAAACTAAAGCAGACGAATCCACAATTTTGACCGTGACGTCTTTTTGTGTATGTGTTTGTGATGTATATCTATCTAATCTATCTCAAAAGCTGTCCAATACAATTTTAATTTTTTTTAATCAAGCCGTTGGTGCGTTATATTGGTGTTTATTAGATTGAAAAATTTAGAAATGGTCTTTTTACCTGAAAGGCGTTAAAAATTTCACAAAATTTGATCAGGGTGCGGTAGTCCAGTGGTTAGCGCACGGGAATTGCAATCGTTAGGCCCGGGTTCGATTCCCATCCGCTGCCAAAACTGCTGCCGTGTTCACGCGGAGTACAATCACGTTAAACATGCTGGTCCGTGAATCCTTCCGAGTGGTTGGTAGTAAGGGAAGGAGGGTACGGTCCCTGTGGATGCCTCCCCCTGGATTCCGGTCTAAATTAGATGGCTCTTCCCGGCCTTCCAAACTGTTACCTTACACCTTCCTGGTAGGTCGGACGGGCTGGGTCTTAACAACAACAACAAAATTTGATCAAACATTAACTTCGATTGTGTCGACGCCGCCACAAATTAGCTAATTAAACATCATAAAAGACTTTAAATAAAATCAGATTTGCACAAATTGAACCTCTGCATCAATTAAAAATATTTACAACTCTAAAGGATTTGAGTTGTAAATATTAACAAGCATAATAGCATAAATATTAACAAGCATATTAATTAAATGCTTTTTTATATGTAACTTTTGATATATGAAAATGAATTAAACCAACTCCTTTATTCTAGGATAAACCGTTCTTGGTATATTTCTACTGTTCTGGAATTTTAATAAGTTGCCAACGTTTTAAGATGCAATAAGTTGCCAAATAAAACAAAAAACGTAATGAAAACTTTTTAAACTGCAAAATTGAAGTTACTTAAATCAAGTGTCATTTTTATTATGTGTTGTTTTGTGTGATAGAACTTAAATTAATACATATACGAAAATAAAATAAAATAAGAAGCAAACATAATGACTGAAAAAATTCGTGCTGCCCGCATCAGATATTTTGACTTTCCTCTCACAAAACTAACTCTTAAAATTATGCCTTTTTTAGAGGAAAATGAAAACGAAAATATTTAATTGGATGCTTAAAACTCACACTTTGTACGAAGAGCGGATTGTTAGTTCTAAAGACATGGCTGGAGTTGCATAGCTTCTAGTATGCTTTGCCATAATCCAAGACACTTGGGTTTTATTTGTTGTAGTCTCAATTCAGCAGATTTTCATTTCAAGTTAAATCTAAAAATCCACAGACATACTTCAAAAAAATTAAAATTAGCATTATTTTGTCTTTTAGGTACAGATTTTACCATAAAATTTTTTTTATAAACCAAAGTATAAAACACACCGAGATTTTTCCGTAAATATTTTTCCGTTCATATATCTTGAAGACAGCTAAAACATAAAAAATATTAGAACAAAAAATCTTCTCAAAAGTGTCATTTTCACAAGATTCGAGATGTATTTTTTAGTCTCCGGACATGTTTGATTTAGTGGAAGCATTTAGTCCGAGAATCGTGGAAAATATTCGAACATTCTCATTTTCTATTTTGCGTATCATATGTTTTGTGTGGCGTTACCGGATGAAAGTTGAAGTTTAACTTCCAGAGTAAAATTTAACTTGGCGGATTTAAAGCGGGACAGATGAACTGCATAGTAAAGCTTGAATTTGACATTTGGAGCAAGTATAACAGTGTTTTTACTGAAAATTCCAATTCAAATTGTTTTTTCTTTACATAATTATTAAATAGTGATGTATTCTGTGTAGCAAATACAATTAAAAATAATATATTCATTTTTTAAAAAGCTTGGCTGTCTAATCGCCGAAATTTATGCTTTGTATTTAATTTCAATTTATATTTAGTAAACTAAGTAACGGGATAATTAATCACCTACCTTCAATTTAGAAAAATTAGAAACTCAATAATTTATATGAGCACAAATTTTATGGCAAAATATGTATTTGGAACATAGTTATATGTCTGAATTTTAAATCAATTAATTTTAGAAATCAATTTCGAAAAATTATTCAAAAAATGATTTTTATCTGCACAAAAAGCAACCGATTGCAAAAAATGCAAATGTGAACAAAAACGTCTCAACAAATGTGAACAAAAACGTCTAACCAAATGTGAACAAAAACGTCTTAAGTATCAATACTGAATAATAACTGTATATTTGGATTATAGTGTTTCAAATAAAGATAATGTATATTCACAGTTAGTTTCAATCCTCATAGAGTAACGTTTTAAAGCTGTTCTGCTTACAAGCAGAGTTTTGAATTCTTTATTGTTATTTTTCATTTTCAAATAAAGATAAATACGTATCATTACTTACAATCTTTAATAATTTCCATCAATACTTTCATTTTTGTCGGCTACGTGGTACGACTGCAATTGTTTGTCTCCACACTTCTTTGACTGCATTTGCTGGACAATTTCCTAGTCTCTGGCATTGTGGGTATCAGATATTTTATGCAAGACCATAAACATTTCAAAATTGGTTTATGGCTATTTTTTTAATAAATGGACATATAATTCTAATTCAGAGTAGTCTCAATATGTCTATAATACATTTAAATAACAGGAAAAATATTTTATACCATTTATTCAACTATTAAAAAATATTTTTAAAAATATGTGTACAATATAGTTATATTTAATGTTTCCCATTTACATATAGAAATAAATCCCCTTGCTATTTCTATTTTAGGCGGCTGCATGGTATGACTGCATTCATCGATTTCCATAGACTTTCTCAAAATTGGGGCATATAACAGATTTTCTTGTTGCTGTTTTAGCTCACAGTTTTCTCAATAACTATGAGCTCAAGCACTCAAAGCGTTCTAATAAGAGAATCGTTTGCAACAGTATGACAGAATTTTCTACTTTGTGGCTGGGTTTATTATAACGGAATTTTCTTTGCAGTCTTTTAATAGTTTTATAATGGTATGAAATTCTTATCTTATACCTTCAACTCATCCTAAACATATCGAGACTATTTCGGTGTTGGCTATTCGCATCTGAAGAGCTCATAAAATCTCATAAACTAATAAGAAGAGCTCATAAAATCTGAAGAGCTCATAAAATCTCATAAATCTCATAATTTGTTTCCAATCTGCTTTAACTGCGTCTATTGGTACATTTTTTGGCCTCTGCCGTTGCCGATATCAGATATTCTCTGATGACCACTTAAAATGTCAAAATTGGTTTATAACTTATGTTTTAAACAGTAGGTGGGCAATTCTAATTAGAATTAATCTCAACATGTTTAAGATGAGTTGAAGGTGCAGGGTAAGTACTTCATATCATTATAAACTTATTAAAGACTGCAAAGAAAATTCCATTATATTAAACCCCGTTATGAAGAAGAAAATTCTGTCATAACGTTGCAAAAATTCTCTTATCCGAACGCCTCCAGTACTTGAGATCATGATATTCACAGATACAAGCTAGCCACTCAGCTCTATCATTCAATATTATTATTTTTTATACTATTCCCTATCGGAACATACATTCTATACCACCCCTTAATAAAATGTATTTAATTTGTAACCATCTATAAAACCCCTAGCAAAATATATTTGTTGCACTATCAGTTATTAACCATATTTTGTAATGAAAATTAAATTAATCATTTGCTCAAACCAACGTGATTTATCAAGTTAAACAAAATTTCTCTCTGAATTTTCATCAATTTGTCGTCATTTTTGTTAATTCTGCGATGTTTTTATCAATTTGTTGAAATTTTCGTCAATTTTTTGGCAAGGTCACAAATTTCTCCCCAAAATTTTAGACATGCGCGATATATATAATTTAGTAGACCTGGATCATTATACACATCATGGCTTAATTATTATAAAAAATAGCCATATTTAAAGTTTTTTCAAAAACTGGGACTAATTTTTATTGCGTTGTAAAAGTTGTTAAACCAGGCATAGTGTTCCACTTATTTGCAATTTCTCTCAAACATCCACGACATAAAAATGTTGGAATACAAATATTGAAAGAGAAATTCCTTAACGAAAGTTTTTTTTTTCTGATTTCAAATACCTTCCTTTCTGAAAATACACATATTTGATCCTGTTTAAAAACCCTTTTCAAAATGTGAAAAGGTTTTATAAACTATCTTTTTCTGTTTCAATTTTCACATATTTTACTTTCCCTGCAATACATGGTAATGTATAGGGAAAGTATTGGAATCGTGTCGAAAATCGCAACTCGAGTTTTCGACGGATCTACACGTTTCGAGACCTCTAGAATACGAAAAAACCATTTTTAGCGTGACGTCTGTGTGTGTGTCTGCGTGTGTGTCTGTCTGTGTGTCTGTCAGTCTGTGTGTCTGTGTGTCTGTCTGTCTGTGCTGATTTTGTATCCACTCTAACTAAAAAAGAAATTGACCGAATTTCATAAAATTTGGTAGGTAAGTCCCTTGTGGGCGAATCTGGTGCTGATAAGATTTTGGTACGATTCGGAATAAAATAACCTGCCTTTTTCTGCAAAATGGCCTGCAAAAATCGTCAAAATCTAAACTGAAGAACTACGTATGTTCAAATATATCCATTAAATGCTTGTTTAATACGTAATTTTTGACGAAGAAAAGAATAAAATCAACTCCATTACACTGGGACTAGCCGTTCTCGAGATATTTTAGTTTTCCGTATTTTCTCTACGCCACCTTTGAAAATAAGTCTGGTTACCGAATGAGAACGAAAATTGAATTAAAAGTGAAATAAATTTAATTAAAATAAAGAGAACGTGGATATAAGTCTGCAGGGAAAGTCATGTGCTGCCCACATCAGATTTTTGCGTTTATAGCGGTGACAAATCAAATTTCTAGCTCCTATTCTAGAATCGATTTTTGTTGTAGACATAAAGCATATATTTGTAGTAATCGGTAAAGTTTACATTTATCTAATTTGAATATAAGATGTTGAAAATGTGTAAACTTAATGTAGAATTCTGATAGTTTTCTGGCATTAGGCATAATTTTATCTCTGTCATGCGGCACATTTCAAAAACGATTTTATATTTTTGACATAAATTACCCTACAAATATTTTACAATTTTAAATAATCCTTTGTTTACATTCTTTAACAATCAACATCAGTTTATTTGTATTACCTTTGAGAAAATCATCATGCATAGCCGCTGACCGCATCGTCAGGAAATTTATAATTTGCCTGAATTTATTTTATCTTTGCAATAGTAAATTTTTTGAGATATAACCAGTTCCCTTGTTACCAATGAAGTTAATCTCAGTTTTCATGCCGATGCGGAATAAGAACGAAATCGGTCCATCAATGCTCGTAAATCCGATATCAACAAACTATCATTTAAAACTATCGCATCGCTTTTTTCTATTTAATAATATATTCACAATAAGATGCAACTTTAAATGAAATAAATCTTTATCGAAATAAAGTTCTAAAGAAAGAAATTCAATCCACTTTGCATAGCACAATAACTCAAAACATACCGTCTACAAAAACTTCTTAGACATATATGTAAACATTCATTTTACCAGTTACAAATACATGCATATATGCATACAATAATAACATATTTCTGATTTTGCTCTCCAAGCACCTTCTAAAACAAGAAATGTCCCAGGAGCTCTAAATAACTGGATAAATTTATATTCAGCGTCTTCAAAATTCAGTGTGACTCTCTGAGGCAATAATATGTTGAAACTGCTATGTTTGGAAGCAATGTATAAGTTCTAAAATATTAGATTTTAAAAAACAGAGCAATTGTCTAAAGGTAGAAATAAGTCAAGGTATTTCTAAATAAGTTCTCAAAAATATTGAGTGCTTGTACAAACGTAAATAATACGAAATTATTTTCATAGTAATAATGAACTTATTCACAATACATAATGAAGCGTAAATAAAGTTACATTTGCATACATACGTTTCGACATAAATAATTTTTAACATAAATTATCCTTTAACTATTTTAAGTATTCATTCCTCTACATTCTATTTTACCAGTAAACATTCATTTTACCAGTTACAAAGACATGCCTATATGCATACGAAAATAACATATTTCTGATTTTGCTCTCCAAGCACCTTCAAAAACAAGAAATGTCCCAGGAGCTCTAAGTAACTGGATAAATTTATATTCAGCGTCTTCAAAATTCAGTGTAACTCTTTAAGGCAATAATATTTTGAAACTGCTATGTTTGGAAACAATGTATAAGTTCTAAAATATTAGATTTTAAAAAACAGAGCAATTGTCTAAAGGTAGAAATAAGTCAAGGTATTTCTAAATAAGTTCTCAAAAATATTGAGTGCCTGTACAAACGTAAATAATACGAAATTATTTTCATAGTAATAATGAACTTATTCACAATACATAATGAAGCGCAAATAAAGATACATTTGCATACATACGCTTCGGCATAAATAATTTTTCACATAAATTATCCTTTAACTATTTTGAAATTTTAAATATTCATTCCTCTACATTCTTTAACAATCAACGTCTGTGTATTTGTATTTTTTATGTTAGATTTACCTTTATTTCCAAATAACAGCTGATTGCATTGTGAAAAAATTTACAATTTTCCTCAATTTATTACTTTCCCTGCAATACATGGTAATGTATAGGGGGAAAGTATTGGAATCATACCGAAAATCGCAAATTCAGTTTTCGACGGATTTACGAGCTTCAAGACCTCTGGAATACGAAAAAACTATTTTTAGTTGGACGTCTGTGTGTGTGCCTGTGTGTCTGTCTGTGCAGATATTGTATCCACTTTAACTAAAAAACTAATTGACGAATTTCATAAAATTTGGTAGATAAGTCACTTGTTGGCGAATCTGGTGCTGATTAGTTTTGGGTACGATTCTGGATAAAAGAACCCGCCTTTTCTTGCGCAAATGGCCCGCAAAAGACTGTATGCACTCTAGCTGGAAAACTAATGGACCGAATTTCACAAAATCCGGTAGATAAGTCTTTTGTGGGTTAACTTGGTGCTGATTAGATTTTGGAACTATTCGGAAAAAAAAATAATCTGCTTTTTTTGCAAGATGACCTACAAAAACCGTCAAAATCTTGAGATATTATAGTTTTTTCGTATTTTCTCCATGTCACCTTTGAAAATAAGTCCAGTTACCAAAATAAAAACGAAAATTGAATTAAAAGTGAATTAAATTTAATTAAAAAAAAGTAACGTGGACATAAGTCTGCAGTGAAAGTCATGCGCTCCTCACATTAGATATTTTAATCTTTGTGGAGCCCACATTTTGGAAAAATAACTAGTTCTTCTTTCTCTCATAAAGTTAAAATCTAAGTCATACAGATACAGACTAAGAACGAAATCGGACCATCAACAATCATAACTCCTATATCGACGGACTATTATTTAAAAATATTGTGTAAAGCAATTTTTCGTTTTTTTCTGTTTAATATATTACCAATAAGATTTAACTTTAAATGAAATACCTCTTTACCGGAAGAATATTCTAAAAGAAGCAATTCAATTTACGGAGTACAATATTTCAAAATATACCGTCTACGAAAATCTTCTTTCACATATATGTAAGCATCCATTTTATCAGTTACAAATACATTTATATATGCATGCGAAAATTACATATTTCTTATTTTACTCACCAAGCATCTTCTGATACTGGAAATGTCTCAGTAGCTCTGAATAAATGGTTCAATTTATATTCAGCATTTTCAAAATCTTATGTAACTCTTTAGGGCAATAAGATATTGAAACTGCTATGTTTGGAAACAATGTATAAGTTCTGAAATATTAGAAATACAAAAGAGAGATTTTTTTCCTGTGAACTTAAATGAAATACTTATAATAATCAGTAAAGTTTATATTTTTTCCAATTTCAAAAATAAGTTTTGAAAAAAATTATAGGTATAATGCAGAATTCCGATAATGTTCTGGCATCATGTATCATTGTGCATCTGTTTTACGGCACATTACAGAAACTATTTCAAATACTTGACATAAATTATCCTAAACATATTTTGCATTTCTAAATAATAATCCCTTTACATACTTCAGCAACCAAAGTCAGTCTATTTGTGTTGACTTTGTAAGAGTCCTCCTTTATTCCTAAATAGCCATTGTCTGCATTGCCAGACTCTGCCTCAATTTATTTAATCATTGAGGAGCAAAAATTCTCGGGATTTAATCAATTATCCTGTTACCAAGAAGTTAATCTCCATTTCACGACTAAGAACGAAATCAGATCACCGACGCTTGTAACTCCAATATCGACAGACTATGATTTATAATTATGGGAAAAACAATTTTTAGTTTTTGTAATATATTCAGAATAAGATTTAACTTTAAATGAAATCCTTTTTTACCGAAAGAAAGTTCTAAAAGAAGCAATCCACTTTACGTAGCACAATATTTCAAAATATGCAGTCTACAAAAACTTCTTTGACATATATGACATATATGTTAACATACATTTTACCAGCTACAAATAGATACATATATGCATATGAAAATTACATATTTCTCATTTTATCCTCTAAGCATCTTTTAAGACTGGAAATGTCCCAGTGGCTTTGAATAAATGGTTTATTTTATATTCAGCGTTTTCTAAATTTTGCGTAACTCTTTAGGGTAATAAGATGTTGAAACTTCTATGTTTGAAACAATGTATAAGTTCTGAAATATTACATTTACAAAAAAGTAGGACAATTCTCTAAAGGTTGAAATGACTCAAGGTATTTCTAAGTTTTCAAAAACACTGACCACTTCTAGAAACGTAAGTAAAATGAAATTTTCTTATAAATAATGACATTATTCATAACTCATAATGAAGCATAAACAAAGATAAATGCGTGTGTTTTACTTACAGACATCGTTATCTGTTTCAGTCTTTTCACATTTTGCATCTATAACGGCGACAAATGATATTTGTGGTTAATACTCTAGAATCGATATTTTCCCTGTAAACATAAATCAAATATTTATAACTAGTAGCGATTACCCGGCGTTGCTCGGGATTTTCGATGCAAAATTGTGATAAAAATTACACCGGAGCATATATATATAGGGCCGTGAATTTTATACATTGCTTTTTCACTGTAAAAGAAGTAAATTCTGATAATTGAATAACCATTTTGATTTCTTAATACTTTTCGTTGTTGAGGAAGCCTGTGAAAAATAAACCATGCTGATAGAGTTTCCATTTAAATTCATATTTCAAACCTGCGATTTTCAAAAGTGACTAATACGTCCAATAACCTCCCACAAAACTTAGATTTAATTGACTTTCACCTTTTAAACCAATGCTTTCCAACCTTTTTCGTTGGGAATCATGAATTTAGAGAGTGGAACTCCCAAGGAAAAGTTTAGTTTTCCATTAATATCTAAACAGCCCCTGGTTTTCGAAACTCAAAACTTGGACTAAATTTATGGAAAGCAATTCCAAAGCTACTCACAAGATTTCATTAAATTCGGTGCAGCTATTCTCCCGTGATAATGGCGACAACCCCTGGTGCTAAAAACTCGAAACATAGACTAAATTTTAAGTGGGGATGTTTCAAGTCTGCCCACCAAACTTCATCAAATTCAGTTCAGCCGCTCTCCCGTGATGTTGGATTATACATACATACATGCATACATATATACATACCTTTCTTCGTTATATATATAGATAATCAGTAAAGTTTACATTTTTCTAATTCAAACAAATAGTTATTTTGAAAAAAATATAGGAATAATGTAGAATTCCGATAATATTATGGCATCATGTATCATTGTACAACTGTCTATGGCACATTACAGAGAGTACTTCATATTTTTGACATAAATTATAAAAACATATTTTTCATTTCCAAATAATCATTCCTTTGCATTCTTAAGCAATCAATGACAGTGCATTTGTATTCTTTTTGTTAGATTCCTCATTTATCTCCAAATAGCCGCTGACTGCATTGTCAGAATTTGTCTCAATTCATTTAATCATTGAGGAACAATCATTGTCAGGATATAACCAATTCTCTTGTTACCAATAAAGTTAATCTCTATTTCATGCTGATGCGGACTAAGTACGAAATCGGATCAAAGACGTTCGGAACCTCCAATATCGACAAACTATGATTTATAAATATTGCAAAAAACAAGTTTTAATTTTTTTTAATAAATTCAGAAGAAGATTTAACTTTAAATGAAATACTTTTATTACCAGAAGAATATTCTAAAAGAAGCAATTTACTTTACGTAGTACAATGTTTTGAAATATACCGCCTACGAAAAACTTCTTGGACATATATGTAAACATCCATTTTATCAGTTACAAATACTTGCATATATACATGCAAAAATTACATATTTTTCATTTTACTCTCCAAGAATCTTCTAAAACTGGAAATATCCCAGTAGCTCTGAATAAATGGTTCAATTTATATTCAACATTTTCAAAATCTTGTGTAACTCTTTAGGGCAATAAGATATTGAAACTGCTGTGTTTGGAAACAGTGTATAAGTTCCGAAATGTTAGATTTACAAAAGAGAGATTTCTTTTCCTGTGAACATAAATGACATATTTATAATAATCAGTAAAGTTTATATTTTTCCAATTTCAAAAATATGTTTTGAAAAAATTATAGGTATAATGCAGAATTCCGATAATGTTCTGGCATCATTGCCCATCTGTCTTACGGCACATTGCAGAAACTACTTCAAATTTTTGACATAAATTATCCTAAACATATTTTGCATTTCTAAATAATAAGTCCTTTACATTCTTCAGCAACCAACATCAGTCTATTTGTGTTGACTTTGTAAGAGTCCTCTTTTATTCCTAAATAGCCGTTGACTGCATTGCCAGAATCTGCCTCAATTTATTTAATCACTGAGGAGCAAAAATTCTCGGGATATATCTAATTTTCTTGTTACCAAAATGTTAATCTCCATTTCACGCTGATGTGACTAAGAACGAAATCGGACCATCAACGCTTGTAACTCCAATATCGGCAGACTATAATTTATAACATTTGGGTTAAACAATTTTTAGCTTTTTTAATATATTCAGAATAAGATTTAACTTTAAATGAAATGCATATTTACCTAAAAAGTTCTAAAAGAAGCAATCCACTTTACGAAGCACAATACTTCAAAATATACAGTCTACAAAAACTTCTTTGACATATATGTAAACATACATTTTACCAGAAACAAATACATACATATATGCATGTGGAAATTACATATTTCTCATTTTATTCTCCATGAATCTTCTAAAACTGGAAATGTCCCAGTAGCTTTGAATAAATGGTTTATTTTATATTCAGCGTTTTCTAAATCTTGCGTAACTCTTTAGGCAATAAGATGTTGAAACTTCTATGTTTGAAACAATGTATAAGTTCTGAAATATTAGATTTACAATAAAGTAGGTCTATTCTCTAAAGATAGAAATGACTCAAGGTATTTCTAAGGAAGTTTTAAAAAACACTGACTACTTCTAGAAACGCAAGTAAAATGAAATTACTTTCTTATAAATAATGACATTATTCATAACTCATAATAGAGCATAAACAAAGATAAATGCGTGTGTGTTACTTACAGACATTGTTATCTGTTTCAATTTTTTCACATTTTGCATCTATAGCAGGGACAAATGAGATTTGCGGTTAATACTCTAAAATCGATATTTTTTCTGTAAATATAAATCAAATATTTATAATAATGAGTAAAGTTTACAGTTTTCTAATTCAAAAAGTTATTTTGAAAAAATTATAGGTATAATGTAGAATTCCGGTAATATTCTGGCATCATGTATCATTGTACATCTGTCTACGGCACATTACAGAGAATACTTCAAATTTTTGACATAAATTATAAAGGCATATTTTATAATTCTAAATAATCATTCCTTTGCATTCTTCAGCAATCAATGACTGTGTATTTGTATTCTTTTTGTTAGAGTACTCTTTTATCTCCAAATAGAAACTTTTATCTCCATTGTCAGAATTTGTCTCATTTCATTTAATCATTGAGGAGCAATCATATAACCAATTCTGTTGTTACCAATGACGTTAATATATATATTTCACGCTGATGGGGATTACCGACCGTCCAAACAGTTACCTTACACTTTTCTGGTAGGTCGGACGGTCTGGGTTTCAACGCTGATGGGGACTCAGTACGAAATCGGATCAAAGACGCTCATACCTCCAATATCGATAGACTATGATTTATAACTATTGGGAAAAACAATTTTTAGTTTTTTTAATATATTCAGAATACGATTTAACTTTAAATGAAATCCTTTTTTACAGAAAGAAAGTTCTAAAAGAAGCAATCCACTTTACGTATTACAATATTTCAAAACATACCGTCTATAAAAAACTTCTTTGACATATATGTAAACATATATTTTATCAGATACAAATACATGCATATATGCAAGCAAAAATTACATATTTATCATTTTACTCTCCAAAAATCTTCTAAAACTGGAAATGTCCCAGTAGCTCTGAATAAATGGACCACTTTATATTCGGCGTTTTCAAAATCTGGCGTAACTTTTTAGGGCAATAAGGTGTTGAAACTGCTATGTTTGGAAACAATATATAAGTTCTGAAATGTTAGATTTTCAAGAATGTTGAACAATTTCCTAAAGTTAGAAATTACTCGAGGTATTTCTAAGGAAGTTCTCAAAAGCACAGATTATTTGTACAAACTAAGTAAATTAAAATTATTTTCTTATTAATAATGAACTTATTCTCAACGTATAATGGAGCGTAAATCAAGATAATTGAGCATACGTATGTTTCAGAAATCATTTATAATTCCATCTTCAGTGCTGTCACTGACGAAATACATCTAATCAGTGGGTGATAGAGTAGGACAGTCCAGTGAATAATGTTTATGGATTGCTCTCGGACGACCTGAGTTAGATTCCCAGCTCTTCTTGAACCGCCCCGAGTTCCCCTGGAGTACGGGCCCTTTAGATATGTGGGTCCGTAAGTCCTTGCGAGAGGTTGATGGTGGGGATGGTTTTGAAGACCCAGGCCGTCCGACACATCCGAGTATTCGAGTAGCTGGTTAAGCGGCGGGGTAGGGGCTGTTGCAATTTTTGTTATTGTTGAAACTCAGACCGCCCGACCTACCAGAAAGCTGTAAGGTAACCGTTTTGATGGCAGGGAAGAGCCACCTAATTTGGAACGGAACACAGTGGGGGAGGCTTCCACAGGGACCGTACCCTCTTTCCCCTACCTCTCAGGAGGTCTTATGGACCCACATGTTTAACGTGATCGTACTCCGCGTGAACACGGCGGCAGTTTTGGCAGCGGAGGAAATCGAACCTTGGCCTACCGAGTGCGATTCCCACGCGCTAACCACTGTGCTACAGCGCCCGGTGTAGGGGATGGTGTTGTTGTTGTTGAGATCCAGACCGGCCTACCTACCAGAAAGGTGTAAGGTAGGGGATGGTGTGTACGCCCTGTGTGAAAGCCGCCCCACATGAGTCCCGGCCGTTCAGATAGATACCTTACAATTTCGAAAATTGGGATGGCCTGTGTCGAAGAAAAATATTCAATGGTTGTACTGAAGAAGGATATCCGCATAATTTTCAAACCGTGCATATGATCATTTATCATCTGAGCAGAATTATTTTCCCTATATATATAGTGAAATATATATGAAAAGTATTTGTGCCGGGATCAAGAATTCGAGTTTTCGACGGAATAATACGTTTCGAGCATCCCTGATCTCGAATCGAACGTTTTTGAGGTTATGTCTCTGTGTATGTATTTGTGTGTGTGTGTGTGTGTGTGTGTGTGTTCGTGAGACTATGGGAACGATATATCATGAAAGAATAGAGCGTTTTGAGTGACATTGGGTACACAAATTATAATACCTGAATATTGGAAACCTTTTGAGTTTAAGCGTAATCGAATGCCTGGAAAATATCTAAACTTAAGAATGAAACTTTGAATAAAATCATCCTATGCATAATTATATTTATCACTGATAAATATTTTATCGTTTTCTTTATTTATCGTTATATTTATTTAATGTTGAATTTACTTAATGTCATATTTATGAGTTAAATTTATCAACATTTAATCTTTTTCACCAAATACCTGGCCCCCGGAAGAACTTTTGTATGTAAAAATTCTGAAAGAAGATTACCTGTCGTATTTTGTAGCATCCCATAATTGTAGGTTTGTGTACGTGGTTGGTCGGTGTGTGTACTCTAACTTTAATGAATAATTTTGTTATTTTCCTTCACATTGACTATATTTTTTCTAATTTATTATTCTTTTACGTCCCAGGAGAATTGTTCTTACCTTACGAGATAACAATATTATTTCGCATTGTCCTTCTATGTGAGTATTTTTGACTTTTTGTATTCATAATCTTGTTGGAAAAGAAAACATACGTTCCGTAATATGTGTATATACTCGTATATATATATATATATATATATATATATATATATATATATATATATATATATATATATATATATATATAACTTATGATACCCCCCTTTCGCTACATTCACCGAAACTCTTTCAATGTATATGAATCAAGTATAACCGTGCAGAGAGAAATTAGCTATTTAAGCGTTAATTGTGTGGATCTGTATAAGGTTTAACCACAATACAGCTGGAAGTAATACCAAACTAGTCTAAAATGTATTTAGGTTATTACAGATTTTTCAAAATTGTTTCCTGGTATCTGTTTATTTTGATATACCTTTCCTGCATGCATTTTGAAATTAGTATTGTACCAGCTGTATATTCGTTCTTTGCATGGAGTATAATGTAAAGGAATATAATTCGTAATTTGCGCTGAACATTTCATATTTTTATTTTTCATTTTTTATTTTAAAAAAATTATCACATAAAAGAAATAAATTCTTTCTCCGGTTTCAATGTGTGCGCAATAAGATAAAGAGGATTTTTAGTTATAAATAGCATATACTTTTAGTACACACTGGGATGAATTATTTATATATATATATTTTCTCATTTATGTCCCTGGTAAAGAACTTGTGCAAAGCAATTAACATTTAGAGCTTTGTTGGCCACGCTAAATCATGTCGTTATACTCACAGGAAAATCCAATTCAAATTAACTTCTTTTGTGTTGAGCAGTAAACTTTTGTGTTGAGCAGTGAATGAATTGGTGTTGTCGTTTCTCAGAACTGTACTAAATCATCGAGAATTATATTACTAAACTTGTCACATAATGTTGCAAATAAAAAACTAGCCGTCTTAATACTATTTATTATTATTTTAATTTATGTAACGTTTATGGTACTTTTTTCAGAGAATGTGTAATATCTTGAGAAAGGTTCGTACCAGCATTCTAAAGAGAGTGAATTCGTTTTCTTAGGAATAATTAAGTAAATTACTACTACTATTCGTTTTCTTATGAAGAACTGTAAGTTACTGTTTATATATTATGATTAACTGTTGCGATTTTTTTTAATTCTTCAAAGTATAATTTTGGAGTGCGAGGCCACCAAAACATTTCTCATACAGTTTTATTGCAGCCAGTCCACATCAACAGCGCATAAACATGACAGTGCATAAAGTAGTTATTAGATTTCGCTCTCAAGTATTATTCGTTTAAAATTTTTGTAAAATTTTAAAGTAAATTACTTTTCATGTTTTCAACAAATCTGTCACACCAATAAATTAAGTACTTCTTGTTGATTTGCAGTCCTAAGGAGCTCCGCCTCCTTCCCACTAATTCTCTGTAACTCCTTGAGCTCACTTCGAAAGTTCTTTCGTCCTTCCTGATACACAGGTGTAATGAGCTCGAAAAACCCAGGAGCTTGATTATGAGGAATTAGATTAGAAAGTGATAAAGGTGTTTGGCACTGAAACAGGAACGGAAGTTGTATGTCATTGAATGTGCTTGTTCAGTTTTAAGAAAATAACAATAAAGATCAATCCTGCACAAAGCATTGATTATGAAGCACTTTCCAACTGAAATGCAATTTCAAACATCTCTAAAATGCGAAACCTTCAGCGCTGATATTTCTTTAATTATCACAGAACTACAATAATTTATTTTTTTGCTTGAAACTTAAAACTTCATCGAAAATAATGAACTTTATTCAAATGACGTCATCGACATATAAATCGCCTGACTCTCTTTTTAAAAGCAGTGAATATTTCATTCATACACTTTTATTGTAGACTCCAGAGTTAAATAATTTTTCGTGAAAAAAATTCAGCAATTCTTATGCAACTCATGTTACAATCACTTGTTTACATTTTGCATCCAAATTAGGATTCGATGTAGAAATAATCAAAGTTTGATGATCATTTAAACTAAAAAATATTGTAGTTGAGTCGGCGCAGAATATAGATGCACAGAAAATACTCAATAAAATGGTTTTAGGGCGAATGCTACACTAAATATAAGTTTAAAAGAACTTTAAAAATCACTATTTTTGCTCTGGGAAAAAAAGATGGATGCCATATTTTATTTTGAAGTGGCTCACGTGATCTCTTCGTATTATATATGGGTGTAATTATTATTTTAAGTTTTATTTGAAAAACTACCGAACATATTTTTCTGAACTTTTTTTATATATTTTTTGGGATAATTTTAATATATCCTAAAATTTTCGAAGCAATTTGTGAATTTTAACGTCGCTTACATTTTTTCGAAAAATTAGGTCCTATAGGGTTCAATGTATTTCAGTTCTTCAACCCGGGTTCGCATCCAAACTAAATGGGTGATATTATTCGTTTGCATTCCCATATGTCCCACAGACCGTCTCAACAACGTACTAAAATGTCATTTTGAGAAAGTGAATTTTACGTCAGTTACCGTGAGAACGGACGGACAGGCAGAATGAGCAAAGTCAGAAACACTTTCAAATATGTTGAAAGTGTTAAAAATGAGATCCTCGTTACTTTCCTTATATACATAATGTATAAGGAAAGTATTGTGACGGGGTCGAAAATTCGAATTCGAGTTTTCGACGGGAGAGCACGTTTCAAGCATCCCTGATCACGAATCAAACATTTTTGAAGTGATGTCTGTGTGTGTGTGTGTGTGTGTGTGTGTGAAAGTATGTGTGTGTGTGTGTGTGTGTGTGTGTGTGTGTCAGTGGGTCTGTGGAGACGATAACTGACGAACGAATGGACCGATTCGAACCAAATTTGGTACAAAAATCACAATCCGTAAACACTGGAAGCCTATTGTTTTTATACGCAATCGAATGTTCAGAACCCCCCTAAATTTTCGAATGAAAATTTGAAAAAATCGTCTAAAAATCAAAACCACTAATAAAGTTACGCAAATAGACATTTCTTATGTAATTTTTTATTAGAAAACGATTGACATAAATTTTAGAACGCTAACATGAACCGTTCTCGAGATATTGCACATTTAAAAAAAATATATCAAAAAGTCATATAAAATTGAAAAAAAATCTTGTTGAGAAACATGTTCACTTTTCATATGTAATACCATGCGATAAATTGGGTGACATCATTCTCGTAGATCTAGCTTGTTCCATTCATGAAAAAAGATACTTTGAGTAATACTTTTGTATTTGAACGCCAATAATCATTTATCTGCTGTAAGAATAACTTATTTCTTCGTCCCTAACGCTTGGCCAGATTTTGCGACAAAATTGGCGGAATGTCGCCAACTTGGCGACTTTTTGAAATGCTGCCAAATTAACGAAAATCTCGCCAAATGGATAAAAATGACGCTAAATCAATGAAAATGACCACTAATTGTCGAAAATTCAATATCTTGGAAAGAATATTAGTATCTACTATAAGAAAAACCTATTTTTTTTACTGTAACAGTAGTAAATTCATTACATTATATAAGGAAAGTCATGTGTTACCCACATCAGATTTTTTTTAATAATGGAATAGACTATTGATTGAAATAGAAACTTAGTGTTCATTCAAAAGGAAATTGCCGTAACTCTTAAAAAATATTTATTTAAGTTGGCAATAGGACTAATCCGCCGATGATTTGGATATTCATGGCTGTGTTATGGTATTTTAATATCCTTTAGATCCATACTGCAGATATCATATTACATTTTAGTGATTTGCATATACTAGTTGCATATACTATTTGCCTATCTATACTAGTTGCTGTCTTGTTCACAGTATACACGTAAGCATCTTTCTGATAAATAATGTATATAATAATTGTCAAGCTTATATGTGTCTTTTCAGACCCTCCAAAGGTCCGCAGGTGACTTAGGCTGAATTTTTTCACATTTCTAGTATCGACGAGACAGGACCTAACGGAGCCGGATCTTATTTCGCCCCTGGGGGTTGATCCAATGTCGGATGTTTTTAAAAAGGCGTTACAGATCTTCCATAAAATCTACGATCACCAAGAAGGCTGAAGAATTGCACAATTATAATACCGACAAAGAAAAATAGCCTAATAGAGCTGGATTTTGTATTTCTTCCCCGGTGTGTATAAAATGGGGGAAAAGCTGTGAGTATTTGTGTCTTTTTAGGCTCTCCAAAGGCTCACAGGTGACTTAGAAGGTTGAATTTTTTCACATTAATAGTATCGACCATGGAATAGGACCTAACGAAGACGGATCTAATTCCATCGCTGGGGGTAGATAAAATGTAGGGTGTTTCAAAAAAAGTCATTACAGATCGGCCAGAAGACCCCTAGTCACCTAGAAAACTGAGTCTTTACACAATTATAGTATCAACAAAGAAAAATAGCCTAATAGAGTTGGATTTTATATTTCTGCCCCAGAGGGGGGGGGGGGGGGTTGAAGTCCCAGGTCGTTCGACTTATCCAAGGATGCGAGCTGATATTTAGACGACCAGTCTCCAGGGGGGTGATCAAAATAATGGGGAATGGGGAAAGGCTGAGAGTATTTGTGTCTTTTTAGGCTCTCCAAAGGCTCACAGGTGACTTAGAGGGCTGAATTTTTTCACATTAATAGTATCAACCATGGAATAGGACCTAACGAAGACGGACCTAATTTCATCCCTGGGGGGAAATTAAATGTAGGGTGTTTTAAAAAAATCCTTACAGATCCTCCAGAAGACCTCTAGTCAACTGGAACGCTGAGTCTTTGCACAGTTATAGTATCAACAAATAAAAATAGCCTAATAGAGTTGAATTTTATATTTCAGCCCCGGAGGGGGGGGGGTTGAAGTCCCAGGTCGTCCGACTTATCCAAGGATGCGAGCTGATATTTAGACGACCGGTCACCAGGGGGTGAATAAAATGAGGGAAAGCTGAGAGTATTTGTGTCTTTTAAGACTCTCCAAAGGCTCACAGGTGACTTAGAGGGCTGAATTTTTTCACATTAATAGTATGGACCATGGAATAGGACCTAACGAAGACGGACCTAATTTCATCCCTGGGGGTAGATAAAATTTAGGGTATTTTAAAAAAGTCATTACAGATTCTCCAAAAGACCCCTATTCACCTAGAAGGCTGAGTCTTTGCACAATTACAGTATTAACAAAGAAAAATAGCTTAATATAGTTGGATTTTATATTTCTACTCCGGAAGGGGGAGGGGTGAAATCCCAGGTCGTCCAACTTATCCAAGTGCGCGAGCTGATATTTAACGACCGGTCCCCCGGGGTGTGAATAAAATGGGGGAAAGCTGAGAGTATTTGTGTCTTTTTAGACTTTCCAAAGGCTCACATGTGACTTAGAGGGCTGAATCTTTTCACATTAATAGTATCGACCATAGAATAGGACCTAACGAAGACGGACTTAATTTCATTCCTGGGGGTAGATAAAATGTAGGGTGTTTTAAAAAAGTCATTACAGATCCTTCAGAAGACCCCTAGTCACCTAGAAGACTGAGTCTTTGCACAATTATAGTATCAACAAAGAAAAATAGTCTAATGAAGTTGGATCTTATATTTCTACCCGGGGGGGTTGTAGTTCCGGTCGCCCGACTTATCGAAGGATGCGAGCTGATATTTAGACGACAGGTCCCCAGGGGGGGGGTGAATAAAATGGGGGAAGCTGAGAGCATTTCTCTCTTATAGTCTCAATCACGGGACTGAACCAATTGAGACAATTTTCGACAGAGACTGTTTTGAATATTAATTATTAATTAAAATAAAGCGCTGCTTTTCACCTCGTCTTTTTAGAACCTGGTTGCCAGATCCCTCCACCGTCCGCAATCTGCACGGCTGCTACTTAAATTTAGATTCTTATTACCCCGGGGAAGACACTGCTTGAAAAATAAGAAATCGAGAATAGAAATTGTTAATCCTCACAAGTGTTTAAAATATTTAGCATACGAAGACCTTAAAAGGAACAGCAGTTTTGCCTCCTGATGTCATTCAAAAATCGCATCTTGTAAGTCATGTTACGTAAAGGAAACACCATTTCGAATTAAATGTATTTTTCATTTATTCTACTAATTGAAACATGCTTGTGGCAGATCCTTTTGTTTTCAACTGAGTGAAAAATCAATACTGGGGTTCTAAACAATACGTAAACATGATTAAATAATTTTGTACCGATTAGGGGCATTCTGTAAGAGAATGTCGGAACTGAAAGGAATATATAAATTTGACAAGACATGTAGCTCGTATATTAAATAATTTCCGATATTTTTGGTGTATGTTTATACGTCGTTATTTCTTTATTACATACTCTACAAGTAATGTTATTTTATTTGAATAAATTTTCATTTTGTTATTTGTTGGTTTACTTTCTTATATTTACAGTCTCATATTTATTTTTTAAGACAATAGAATATAGTATAAAGAAAGAATTTTTTTGAATATTTTCGATTTCGAGATCTTATGCCAATATATGTTTTAGGATATCCTGAACACGTTTTGACTATTTTTAGAGTAATTTCTGTCTGTTTGGCTGTATGTATGTGGTTGAGTTCTGGTGTACAAGGCAGATGCCAGAAATATTAATGGATTTTCCCAAAACTTTGTATCCCGCTTTATTAATAAAAATTCTAGAACTAGATAGAATTTTTAAAAATTCGAGTAAAAACTTCGAAATTTATTCGAAATTTTATATTATCTTAACATGGCAGCATGGGACAAAACTTGAAATAATTTTACATTAAAAAGGGTTATTTATAGCCCAATGATTACAAAACTTATCAGACACCAACAGGTGGGTAATTTACGCCCTCTAGCGGGGGTTAAATTATACGCCTGAGGGGGTACATTGTCAAACTTGGTATCAATCGAAATATATTTTAAAGCCCTATAAAATGAAGCGTAAGATGCCATAAGTGCGTTCATTTGGTCCAACGATACGGATTTTTTCAATTTTTACTTTCCATGTAATACATGGTAATGTGCAGGAATCATGTCGAAAACCACAACTCGAGTTTTCGACGGATCTATACGTTTTGACACCTTCAGAATAAAAAAAACATTTCTTGGGGTGACATCTGTGTGTCTGTCTGTCTGTGCAATGTATGTATCCACTCTAAATATGAAACTAATTGACCGAATTTCATAAGATTTGGTAGGTGAGCCCGTGGTGAGTGACCCTGGTGCTGATAAAATTTTGGTAATATTCGGGATAAAAAAACCCGCCTTTTTTTGTGAAAAATACCACAAAAATTGCTTGCATCCACTCTAGCTGAAAAACTATTAGACCAAATTTTACAAAATTTGATAGATAAGTCATTTGTGGATTACTCTGGTGTTGATAAGGTTTTGGCACTATTTGGAAAAAATAACCTGTCTTTTTTCGCGAAATGGTCTTCCGTCGAAGATCTCGCCTCGCAAATCTCTATTGATGCGGACAAGATTTACACCACACTAGGTGTATTTGAAAGAGTACGAGAATCCTTCCTGCAAGGGCGTAGGCAGAAGGTGGATCTTAGGGACTGTCCCTCACCCCCAAATTCAATCCCAATCAATTTCTACCAATTACACTACAACAAGTAATAATTATATATATTTTCTATTCAGCTACTGGGCAGCAAAAATGCATATAATTAATTTTCACTGCTGAAAATTTTAGTAATCCGACAACCAAAAAAGTGGGCCCCCACCCTCCAAAATTAAATCCTGGCTACGCCTGTGCCTTCCTTCGCCGGTGTCGGCTGTATAACGAGCCCACAGACACCACTTTGAACAGCTTCTTTAAGAAATTATCTTGTACAAATGGCATTGTGCCATATATATGTTACTTGAGATTTTTTCCCTCTAATAAAGGATCAACATGGACGAGTCGTGTTTCTTTTCTCTGCCAATTGCGACCCTAGGTTCTATGGCAACTATTGTTCGTCTTACTGTGTACTATCCTCCATATTGTTTGTTGCAATAGTTCGTGAACACCCTATAGTTGGTGGAAAGCATGTCAAATAGGCTCTTCCCTAGGTTTTTTTGCAAGTAAGTGCTGTTCATTGCATCATAATAAATATAACAGTCATTTATCTATATGCCTACAACACAAGTATATCGGTTAAATGTCTACTATAATTTAGTAGCATATTATGTTATATAAACCTCTTTGATATATAAACATATTTTATTTGTTATATAAACATATTTGCATATTATGTTATATAAACCTCTTTGATTCCATTAGTGGATCCCAATGAAATCCTTAAGCACTCCTAGCAGCTTTGAAATAAAATGTCCTTGAATATAGTCGTTAGGTCTATTCTATATTAAAGTGACCATGCCTGATCCATTAACGGTGATTGCAGCGCTTCTAGCAGAAAATTGAAGAAGCTGGGATAAAAGAAAAATGTGAATTACAAAGTAGTAGAGGATTGTCTAATTTTTTGGAATCGCTACTAAATTATATGTTGATTTAAATCAACATATGCCCCTCTTATGCCCCTCTTTAAATAATAATTGTATTGTTCGTGGAAATGCTGCGATTTTATTTTATAAATACAAATTTCTCTAGCGAGACAGGCTTAGACTTCAGTCTCATAATCTAATAGAAAAAACAGAACATAGGTTGTGCAGAGGTAATTGCGCACTGCCTCACCAATAAGAAGTATGTCATTATTTATTTTTTCTTTCATAACAGCATATTAATAACAATAATAAGGTAAAGAAGCTTACCTTTCTGTGCGAAGGGGCGTAGTTCACTATTTCGATCCAATTCCCCTAAAGTCTTAAAAGAAATATCGTTTTATTATGTTTGGTTTTCTCTTGATGTCAGGCATCTTTGTGACACGGAATAATTGCACTTGATTGAAAAAAAAGAGATTATTTTATTAAATTCTGCATTAAAAGTTACACTTAAAAGAAACGAGCATTTTGCTCCGTCATAATACGAAACAACAACAACAACACAGTCAGACCTTAGAGTTTACGCAAGTGTACCGGTAGTGTCTTATGCGCGCGCAGATCACACGATATAAACAAATTATTACTTTCCTTATATACATAATGTATAAGGAAAGTATTGTGACGGGGTCGAAAATTCGAATTCGAGTTTTCGACGGGAGTGCACGTTTCAAGCATCCCTGATCACGAATCAAGCATTTTTGAAGTGATGTCTGTGTGTGTGTATGTGTGTGTGTGTGTGTGTGTGAAAGTATGTGTGTGTGTCAGTGAGCCTGTGGAGACGATAACTGACGAACGAATGGGCCGATTCGAACGAAATTTGGTACAAATATCACAATCCGTAAACACTGGAAGCCTATTGTTTTTATACGCAATCGAATGTTCAGAACCACCCTAAATTTTTGAGTGAAATTCTGAAAAATTCGTCAAAAAATCAAAACCGCTAATAAATTTACGCAAATAGACATTTCTTATGTACTTTTTCATTAAAAAACGATTGACATAAATTTTAGAACGCTAACATGAACCGTTCTCGAGATATTGCACATTTTTCAAAAAAATTATCAAAAAGTCATAAAATAAAAAAAATATTTCCTATTGAGAACCATGTTTACTTTTCATGTGTACCACCATGCGATAAATTGGGTGACAACATTCTCGTGGATCTAGCTCGTTCCAGTCATGAAAAAAGATACTTTGAGTAATACTTTTGTATTTGAACGCCAATAGTTATTTATCTGCTGTAAGAATAACTTATTTCTTCGTCCATAATGCTTGGCGAGATTTTGGCGACGAATTTGGCGAGATGTAGCCAACTTGGCAACTTTTTTAATTGTTGCCAAATTAACAAAAATCTCTCCAAATGGATAAAAATGACGCTAAATCAATCAAAATTACAACTAATTGAAAAAAATTTAATATCTTAGAAAGAATATAAGTATCTACTATAAGAATAACATTTTTTTAACTGTAAAAGTAGTAAATTCATTGCATTATATAAGGAAAGTCATGTGTTGCCCCCATCAGATTTTCTTCAATATTTCGAAGTAATTTGTGAATTTTAATTTCGCTTAAAAATTTTTGAAAAATTAGTTCCCATAGGGTTCAATGTATTTCACTTTTTTAAGCCGAGTTCAATCCAAAACTAATTGGGTGATATTACTCATTTACATTCTTATATGTCCCACAGGTCATCTCAACATCATGCTAAAATTTCATTTTGATTAAGTATTTTTATTACTTTCCCTGCAATACATGGTAATGTATGGTGAAAATATTGGAATCATACCGAAAATCACAACTTGAGTTTTCGACGGATCTACGTTTCGAGATCTCTAGAATACAAAAAAAATATTTTTCGTGTGACATCTGTGTGTGTGTCTATCTGTGCAATGTATGTATCAATTCTAACTCAAAAACTACTGTCCCGAATTTCATAAAATTTAGTAGGCAAGTCACTTTGGTGTGACCCTGGTGCTGAGTAGTTTCAGTACGATTCGGGATAGAAGAACCCGCCTATTTTGCGAAATGGCCCGCAAAAATTGCTTTATCCACTCCAGCTGAAAACTAATGGACCGAATTTTACAAAATTTGGTAGATAAGTCACTTGCGGATCACCCAGGTGCTGATTAGATTTTGGTATGATTGGGAAAAAATGAACCTGATCTGTTATGCTCAAATATATCCATTAAATGCTTGTTTTATACGTAATTTTTTAAGATGAAAATAATAAGATCAACCCCATTACACTAAGACTAGCCGTTGACGAGATATTTTAGTTTGTTTTGTATTTTCTTTACGCCACCTTTGAAAATAAGTCCAGTTAGCAGATGAGAACGAAAATTGAATTAAAAGTGACTTAAATTTAATTAAAATAATGGGAATGTAAATATAAGTCTGCAGGGAAAGTAATGTACTGCCCGCATCCGATTTTTTAATTGAATTTAAATACCCATCTGCATTATCTCAATTATAATACTATCTAACTGCTGACTAGAATTTCTGCATTATAAATGACTGTTTTTTGACAAAGTTGGCATTTGAGATTATGATAAAATTACATGTCTGTAGTCCTGATAATATTTTAATGGCACAGAATATAGATAATAAAGCGGTTTTAGGTCGTATGCAACACTAAATATAAATTTAAAAGAATTTTGAAGTGAGTAACATCATCTCTTCATATTATATGGGTTGAATTATTATTTTGATTTTAAAAAATACCAAATATATTTAGCTGAAATTTTGTTTATATATTTTATGGAATAATATGAGCATTTCTGAAAATTTTGGGAGCAATTTGTGAATTTGAACTTCGCTTAAATATGTTTCAAAAATTAGATCCCACGGGTTCAACGCATTTCACTATTTCAACCCAGGTTCAATCCAAAAGTAATTGGGTGATATTATTCATTTACATTCCCACATGTTCCACAAGCCGTTTTAACAACATTCTAGGATTTCATTTCGATAAAGTCATTTTTACGGCAGTTATCGTGTGAACTGACAGACAGATAAACAGAAAGAACAAAATTAAAAAATTTTCAACTATGCTGGAAAGTGTTAAAGAAATAAAACATTTATTCACAGCAGTTTCTAGACAAATACAGTGAAAGCTACGCTAAACACATTACATACTTGGGTGAAGAACAAAAGGTTACTTTAACACACGCAGAATATACATTGTAAAGAATTATGTAGAGGATTACAATTGCTTAACTGGGCATTTCCTTCGATAAAAAATAAAAGGTTTGGCTATACGGTGCTTCAGAATGAGTTCCAACTGATGAGAGGGATACAGCTGGGCTCGTGCTATTATGTGGGCTCTGGTCATCGTTCGGGGCCCATAACGATGTCGGGAGTACTGAATACAGCTGTTACTCAGAAGTTGGCTGGAAATCCACCATATAACTAAGGTTTTTCCGATTAGAAGCATATTATGGTGAATAGTAAACGCTCCTTTACCCTACTAGAACAAATATAGTGCACTCATACTGAACTGAAATAGCTCACAGGCTTCGATGCATCCATATACGGAACTCGTGACTAAAACAAAGCCACCGACAAGCTCATAGTTAAACCAAAGCCAAAAGGAAGCGATATCATGGAAAAAAATCGAATAGGAGGAAGGCACAAACTGGGAATTCTTAACTAAGCCAAAGTCGAAGTGACTACCTAACCCATCTGAAAGAAAACTACTGGCAAACTGACGAATCTAAATTCAAAGAAGCTAATGTCGTAGTCCAAACCCCGCACTAAATACTCTCAACGAGTGCAACCAGCTTGCGAAAAGGAACCTCACAAAATAATTACCTTACGGCACCTTGCGATATACACCGTATGACACAACGACAAAAAATAATTAGCTTAGGTAATTCTGCACAGACAAGATTACAAAGTGATAGGTAATAGGTAATGGGGACGTTACAACCGACATCACCACACAATGTTTACATCGGCTGTTCTCCCGACACAAATAAAAATACTTGAATTCTCAGGAATTTTCTATAACCCCTAAATTATTGCTATCTTAGTGAATTTTCATACAATAAATGACTTTCTAGCACAATACTCTTAATGGTAATATAATGCCAAATTAAAAAAAAAAATGTAGGAGTGTATTCTTTAAATTCGCAAAGTTAGAAAATAAAAAAATAAATAAATAAACTCATTCAGCTATAAAAATCTGTTTTCCCCAAGCGAAAGTAAAGGAAAAGAAAACGTCTTTAAAGTTCAACCTTATTCAAGAATGCGTATTGCGTCGACCAGGTAGAATTTCGCTGTTAACACAGATCACAAAAGGGAAAGGAAATATTACCGTTTATGATTCTCTTAATAATGATTAAAAATTAAATTACTTAAACATTGAAAAATAAATTGTTAAAATCCGAAAATATATGCGGCCTTTAAGACAAACTATAGAATTCTGCTACTCATAGTTTTTAAGATGCGACGATATATATGAAAATAACTTAAAAAAATGCAAATTTCAATGTTTTTAATAAATAATTATTAAATAATTGTACGGATGTGAATCTAACGTCGTTGAAAAGAGCCTTAAATGATATTCTGAATAGTGTAAAGATGGTAACTATGTAACAATATTTTCGACATTTAAGGAATTTGAGAGGAAATACTAAAATATAAAACAACTAAAATACAAATTTAAATTAAAAATAAGAACGTCCAGGTGAACCTTTACGTGTCCAGAAGTACCTGTGCAATAATTGGGTTTTATTGCTCGGTTGCTTCTGACTAGCAAGTTTCTTTAGTCGGCTCCATAGATTTTCGATGGGGTAGATCGTCTTGGCTATTTCCAGGCCATTCCAGCAGTTTAATATGAGGATATTGAAGCCACTTTTTGCACACACGAGCAACAAGACTTGAAGTAGAATCCTGTTGAACATAAATGCTTCTATATCTTGGAAATGAACACGTGCAGAAGCCTGTATATCGGTCTCAAGTTTTTCACATATATATCTTTGAGCATTTGTATTTCCATTGATCTCACAAATTCTGCCCATACTTCTTGATGTCATACAACTCCAGATCATAACAATAACTGTGAGTTTCACGGTAGGTGTAATGCATTCAGGATTCAAATCATCTCCGATTTTTCTACTTACGCATTTAACGCCATCACTAACAAACAGGAAGATTTTGATCTTAACATTCCAAATTACACTGTCCCGTTGTTTAGCTATCCAGTTAATATGGATTTTAGTCCAGTTAAATCTTTTCCGCCTTTGTTTGACAGATAAAAATGGCTTTTTCCGAGGAATATTTTAATTTAGACTAAATTCATGCAATCTGCCAAAAACAGTCTTTGCATTCCACTTCACACTGCATTGCGCTATTGCACTTTATATACAGCAGGATGGTTTTTTCTGTCACCTAGGCACAGTCTCTTAATCTTTCTATCATCACTTTTTTTGTGCATATTTTTCTGCCTTTACCAATCTGGTTCATTAGTGACGGTGTCTCCTTAGACCTCTTCAAAAATTTAGAAATGCCACATTTGGTTATGTTTACCTCAATAGTTCTTCCTATTTCTTCACAATTGTAGCCTTGTGCATTTAATATTATCAATTTACATCTCTTTCTTCTTGACTAGTTAAGTCTTTGCTCCATTTCTTTAATTTCATTACGTTTTACAAGCTTATTAAATGGAAGAACACACAAATATCCAACCAACTTGATAGAAATCACCTAACACACTGATAACTGTTCTGTGACCTGTTGGCTCATTGCCAAAAGAAGATGACACCTTATTGGCTCTCTAAACAATCATGCTCATTGGATACATTCAAATGAAGGAAAGCTATTTCATATAATCCTTAGCATGTTGCGCTTCTTTTTTCTGGGTATTTGGCTATAACTTTTGATATAATACAGATAATTGAACAAATGTTATTGCAATGCAAGTTTGATTAAATTATATTTCCATTGATATATAATTTTATGGTAGGTAAAAAACTGGTGTTATGACCCATCATACTTCAAAAATGCACTTTTTCCAAAATGCTTTCATAATTTTGGTCACTGTAGTATATTAAAATAATATATAACTACCAGAAATTTTTTACATGCAATGACATTGTATACATATGAATCAGCGGTTTATACGCTTATAGAGTTCATGTCGGATCTTATGCAGTTGATCTAAACCGGATTCGATCAATTGTACTAATTTTCGTAAGGAATTCGGGTCTGCATTTCAACATTCGTCGATTGTAGCAGTGGCCAGGCGTTGCTCCGGTGCGAGCTTGATGATTGCTACACAGGCTGTATTAGATGAGTATTGTGTGTGGGGCTCTTATATTTTTCGACTTGGATCTTTGTTCCTGTATAATCATGTATGGTTATATAGTCACAAAACTCATCGTTGAGTTATGTTTCTAATATCTCAATTTTGTCGAATGGTACGAGAAGACATATCATGTAAAATAAGAATATATTTTTGGAATTGGCTCTTTGATGACTTTATAACCTATGCTGCTACGAATATGTAAAAGTTTTACAGAACTTTGCCTCCCAGCATGGAAACAACACTTTTCCAGGCAAACACTGTTTTACATGAAAGTAGATTTGCTGTACCTTGGCGAATTTTTCAGGTTGTGGATGTCAGATTTGGCGAAATATCGGCAACTTTGTGCCTTTGAACGAGATTTCAAATCTACTAGAACATTTCAGAAATACCGATTAGCTTTGAAAATGCCATCTCTGTCTAAAAATTGGGGAGTATATAAGGAAGTCATCATTCAGTTGGAGAGAGTTGACGAAGTGCGAGTGAATTTGAATTGGAGGATATATATCTGTTTTTTCAGAATTTTCAGATTAAAAAATATATATACAGTAGAGGTCAAAATTGTGGAAAACTTTCGGAAAGAGCGTATTTTTGAGATTTGATGGCTCATAAGACAATTTTTTTTGTACAAATACCATAAAATTATATATCAGTGGAAATGCAATTTAATCAAGATGGTAATGCAATTACATTTATGAATTATTTTTTAATATGACAGCATTTATATAGAAGAAAAGTAAAATGCATATAAGAAATGATATATACAGAAATTCTCACCATGTCAGTTAATACTTAGTTGTGTAACCTTTAGCCTTAATTACGGCGTATATATGTTTATATTTATCACTTTTTATTAATATAAGGGAAACTCTCCCAGGACTCCCAAAAGACTCAATGCATTCATCAAAATAATTTTCCTGATTGGGTTAAAGTTCTTTTGGGTGTAATCTCTTGCCCCTTCTTTAGACTTCTTATGTGGCCAGTCATTCCGTCATACAATTTTTCGCTGCATCAATTTGTGGTATATTTGGTGACTAGCTTGTATCCTGTGTACATCCTCCGTCATATATCCCTGGTAGTTTGAATGCCAACTTTTCGTTCTACCAAGTCTGTTCTACTATCCAAGTCGTATGCTTTCATTATCTTGAGCTAAACTCGTCACTTTGACCTGTATTGTACAGTTATTTTACGCAATCATGATTATCATGCCTAACCTTCATTATATTATTTTTGTTATGAAAATTAATTAAGACAAACACTCCAAAATATAATTTGTATGTCATCACAATAAGAAATAAAATTTATTATAAAATAAATATTATTAATTCATCCAATGTGAATTCTGCAAAGAAAAAATGGAGTAAGTATTTATGCCTGAAAAAATATAATTATTTCTTAACATTTTTAATCTCATAACAAAGCAGATTGTCTATTGTTTAAGACGTAATAGATTTTAAATTCTTTTAAGATATTTCTAGTTTTAGTCATCAAGATATGTTTTTTCTACATAAATATAAAAATCTTTCAATTATCTCTTTCATAAGTTCTTTTGCATTCATAAAATATTTAAAATATTTACGAATATGTAGGTGCATTATCTGAGTATACTTATTTATTAAATCTTTCTCATTTATTAAATTTCATGATATTTATTATTTAACATTAGAGCGAAGGAAGCGGCCATTCTGACCGCGTAACTACTTTGATAAACGATTCCTCCAAAACGGCTAATCCCAGCCCATTGAAATTTTATGAATTTTCTTATTTTCTTAAAGTTATTGAAAACACATAAGAAAATTATTCTAGGTTTTATAATAAGAGAACAAATCAACGACCTTCCTAGAACGACGGCAGCGGTCAAAATGACCGATAGAGGGATTCCACACGATGATGCAATCCGACTGCAGCGTTGCGCTACTGTAAGCCGTATGAATGACTGAATTAGGTTTTTAGTATTATTCGGCGTGTTTCAAAAAAGAACAACGTCTATGTCCGTGCTGGATGTAAATGATTGCATAAAATATTGACGCGATGTCTCGTGCGATGCGACTGACTACTGATGAGTCTCTAGCACTTTTGCAGCAACTTAGCGAGAATTCCAGTGATAACGGCTGTGATAGTGATGCAGATTTTGTATTATCTGATGTAAATGCAATTGCAGAGCACAGCGTCAGCTCCTCAGAAGAGAAAACAACTCTGGTGGTAACGATATGTCCAATACAACTCGCCTTCAACACAATACCTCTACTTCAGCAAATCTTCGTGCCAAAGATGGTACTGAGTGGAAAATATTGAATCAAAGCATCGCTATTTCCGGGATATTTGGTTCTCAAAATGTCGGGGAAAAAAAGGCTGGACCAGATCCGTATGCAAATAGAAATGTATTCGAGAACGCTTATTGCAAAAAATGTGTCGAAAAAACATCCTAAATGCTGTAACTATGATGTTACTTTCCTTATATACAATGTATAAGGAAAGTATTGTGACGAGATCGAAAATTCGATTTCGAGTTTTCGACGGGAGAACACGTTTCAAGCATCCCTGATCACGAATCAAACATTTTTGAAGTGATGTCTATGTGTGTGTGTCAGTGAGCCTGCGGAGACTATAACTAACGAACGGATGGACCGATTCGAATGAAATTTGGTACAAAAATAACAATCCGTAAACATTGTACTTATGCGCAATCGAATGATCAGAACTCCCCTAAATATTTGAGTGAAATTTTGAAAAATGTACATAAACATCAAGACCGCTAATAAAGTTACGCAAATAGATATTTCTAATGTACTATTTCATTAGAAAGCGATTGACATAAATTTTAAAATGCTAACATGAACCGCTCTCGAGATATTGCACGTTTTTCAAAAAAATTATCAAAAAGTCATATAAAATAAAAAAAATATTTACTCTTGAGAAACATGTTCACATTTCATATGTAATACCATGCGATAAATTTGGTGACATCATTCTCGTAAATGGATAAAAATGACGCCAAATGGATAAAAATGACGCCAAATGGATAAAAATGACGCTAAATCAATGATGACTCACTGATGATGACAACATGGAAAATGACCACTCATTGACGAAAATTCAATATCTTGGAAAGAATATAAATAACTACTATAAAAATAATATATTATTTTTACTGTAAAAGTAGTAAATTCATTGCATTATATAAGGAAAGTCATGTGCTGCCCACATCAGATTTTTTTTCTTGCGGAAAGGAGAGAGCGGTATGTTTTGTATTTGTCTTTGGCAGTGAGTAGAGATCATTCACTTCTAACACAATTAAACGTTTTACATATTCATAACAGTATGTAATGATTGCTCCATATTTTCTCCCCTTTGTTTTAATATTTTCATCATTTCAACAGTACGAACATAATTAATAATTTTAAATAAATATGAAGATTAAAATCTAACGTATCAAGCCGATAAAAATGCATAAAAATTGCGATTATGCATTCTGTTTCTATTTGCAATTTACATATCGTGAGAATTTAATTAAGTAAATGATACCCGGCATCACTTCGAATCCAATCTATTTTCCTCTTAATCTAATAAGCGAAACATGTTTGTGGCATATTCTTTTGTTCTCATCTCCAAGAAAAATGGGAGGTGAGGTTTTGAACAAGGTATACTTCTGCAAAACGTAATTAAATAATTATGCGTTAATTTGGGACGACCGGTATAAGAGTAATGCAATACAGCTGAAAGTAATACTAAATCAGTCTAGAAATGAGTTTACGATATTAAGTGGATTTTAGAAATATTTCTTGGTTATTATCTTTCTGGACATACTACACTCTTCTAAATTTAAATTGGAACACCATAAAGGAACGTAAGGCGAACAGCCCTACCGTGCTGAAAACACCGGTTCTCGTTAGATCACCGAAGTCAGGCAGCATCGGGCACGGTTAGTACTTGGGTGAGTGACCACCTGGGAACACAACGTGCTGTTGGCGCATTTCGGGCGCGGAAGCCCGATGGTATGCGCGCTGCTACAACTGCCGCCGTGTTCATGCGGAGTACAATCACGTTAAACATGTGGGTCCGTAAGTCCTTCCGAGAGGTTGGTGGTAGGGGAAGGAGGGTACGGTCCTTGTGGATGCCTCCCCCACTGGGTTCCGGTCTAAATTGGGTGGCACTTCCCGGCCGTCCAAACAGTTACCTTACACCTTTCTGGTAGGTCAGACGGTCTGGGTCTCAACAACAGCAACAACTATAAAGGAACGTACGTAGCCATATGGAAATCACAGTACCGGTAGAAGAGAGAACCGTATGCAAATGGTTAAGCAAGCAAAGATATGCAAAACAAATCTGTTTATTTAGTAAAGAATGTGGCCCCCAAAAGCTGCTAAACAGCGAGACACAATATTATTTTTCTAAGTTCTGTAATAATCATAATGAGTTTTTGTGCAATATTTACCTTTAGTACTAATATTTTTCTAAGAACTTGTTTACTTGGCATCGTACCATTTATTACCATCTGCTCTCTTTTTTGTTTCAAATAAAAGCAATATAACAAGAATTTTCAGAAAAATGTCATTCTTCAGCCCCCTCTATTTTCTAAACTATTATTCCTACAGAAAGATTATACAGATCATTTTTGTAGGAAGTTTTATGTAGTTTAATTTTGTAAATAAGTGTTTTTTGCTAGAATCATAGTTTTTGAGATATTTAGGGAAAATTGAGAAAAACGACATTTCAACGCTCCCCACACTCTCCGAGCACCCCCCATCCACGGGAACTTTTAGTTGTTCAGGACACTCCCCCCCCCCCCAACTATGCCAAATTTTAAAACTACACGATTTTTTTTCCTATGTTTCTTTTGTTTCCTGGGCTATATCGATGAGGCTATTAATGGTTGACTGAGGTTATCCTTGCCAAGCAACGTCCACTGCGGCACGCAGTTCGTCTACGATATATATCGGTGGTCTCCGGTGTACCTGATGTCCGATGAGGGCCCACTTGTGTTCAACGGGGGAGAATAGAGATCTGGCGAGGCTGCTGGCCAGAAAAGGATATACACGCAGGTGCAAACGTTGATGGTGGTATGTTGTTTCAGATGTCACTTGCCGTTGTGAATGGGTCTCGATGAATCGTTCAACGAATTTGTCGGTCTTTGCGCTCTGTCGAGCGCCTGTTCGATCCACTCCCTCTATGGCGTGTTCTCTGGTGTTCCTGCGTCCATCGTGTCACACATCGCTCGATGGTACTCACGCCGTGCCCAACATTCTTGGCAATTGCACTTATCGACAAACCCATGTTACGCAGCTCCAGAATACGGTCCCATCATATCATGTTTCTAAGCAACTGAATTAAACCCCATGAGTTAATTCAGCAGTAATTATTTTTTGATTTAAATAGTAAAGAAATGTATATAAATACATTTAATCTTAATTGCATGCATATAAAGCAATGTATATAATACATTACATCTTAATTGCCCTTTTCATTGGATTATATCTATTACCGTCTTTGTGTTAAAGATTACGGAGATTATGGATTTTTTCAAATTTTTAAGTTATCTGTTTTATTTTATTGAAAATTCTTTATAAATCTATATGTTGTAGTACGGGTAGCTATATCTTCTAATACACGAGCATAACCTTCTAATTCACGAAATTATAAGTAGTTCCCAATACAATTTTAGTATTTTCATTTTGACATATATTGATTTAATTTCATATTTTCCGTAAACCCGTTTAGAAACGGGATCAGGATGTTTTATTCATCAGATCTGAAGATAATTTGGTATAGCGAGAGTAGAGATTCTTAAAAGTCTTTCCAGGAGCATTAAATTAAATAGTTCAATAAAATGTTTTGCATAATAATATTATTTAGAATACTATAAGAGGCTACACATAATTGTGAATTTAACGTTTCTTTATATTGCATATTCCGTACGAAGAACGGGCTGCTTATTGACGAATTACTGTCATATTTATATTCAGAAATAATACAATAAACAGGAGTTTATTTCAAAGAAATGTCCTAAAATCTTTTATCTCTCAGATGAGTACGTCGATACTGGCACCGTTTGAACGCGCATCGTTTGGCAACTATTAACAATATTCTGGCATGGCTGCACATTTAGCAACTGTGTATATTGGAGTATTTAAAGACTTATACTTTATTTAAATATGTCTATGTAGCCCAATAATCTCGTTAGTTGTATATGTAATGACAATATCAATTTTTAATTGTTTTATTACTTCCATTATTTCATTATTAATTTTAAATCAAGATACTTGTTAAAATCCAACGAATCAAGACGATAAAAATACAAAAAATAAATAAATAAATAAACAAATAAAAATAAGATTCTGGATCCCGATTCTATTTACAATTTATATATCGGGAGAATTTAATTAAGATAATTAAAAGAGTTCTTAGAATTCAATCTAATATCTCCTTCCTTTAATAAACGAAGCGTTGTTTGCGGACATATTATTTTCTTCTGAACCCAAAAAGAAATAGGAGGCGATGTTTTGAACCAGGTATAACCGTGCAAAACGTAATTAGATATTTAGGCGTTAATTGTGCGGATCTATATAAGGTTTAACACAATACAACTGGAAGTAGTATTAAAATAGTCTAAAGGGAATTTGGGATATTGCAGATTTTTCAAAATTGTTTCTTGGTATATGTTTATGCTTTTGTTATAACTTTGCTGCATTTATTTTGAAATTAGAATTGTACCAGCTGTATATCTGTTCTTCGGAATAAAATGTAAAGAAACATAATTCACCATTAACGCTAACCTTTTATTATTTTTTATTTTATAAACATTCTCACAGAAAGGAAATACATTAATAATTTTGCAATTAAACTATAGCATCTACGTAAACTATGTTTATGGCCATTTTATTAGCGATAAAAATACAGAGAGATCTTTTATTTATGGCTCTTGAAGTTAATCGTTTTTCGTAATTTCCAAAATTGTATAAATTGAGGCACAAAACAACAATCGTGTTCAAGTTATCGGATTTTGAAATATTTTATAGTCTCAAGAAATAATTAGGTCATATTTGTTTGGAGACTCAAATCACAGTCGGAACTCGTTTGTTTGGCGGCTAATATAATGATTCAGTCATTATTAAAGCGAAGAAACGGCTAGAAGGCCATAAAGGCAAGACAGACTGACAGGAGGATAGACAGGCGCCTAAATTTTATGCATGACACTATGAAATTCGTTGCAGCCGTTCTCCTGTGCTGATGACATAAGCATACAGACAAACAGGTGGAATTTCAATTTTATTAATTTCCATTATTTGAATTTATTTTTATTTTGTGCTTTTTTATACTATTTTTAATTTTCATGTAATTTAGGCGTGTGTAGAAGAAGTGATTGTGATGGATTTATATGTTTCAATGCATCGATTCTGAGTCAGTCGAATATTTTAAATCCATCATTGGCTGATTGATTGGCATATGCATTGATTCAAATTGAATTTCGTACGATTACACTCATGTCCAAAATTAAGCAACAAAGTGAAAAAAGCGGATAAAAAGAAAATTATTTATTCGAATCCATTGAAATTTTCACAGATCATGGGGTTTAACAAACATATCCTAGCGTAGGGAAATGCAAATGAAATTATCAATAAATAATTGAATAATAGAACTATACAAAAATATAGGATTTTCGGCGGCAAAAACAGTTTATGACTGGAGTTATGCCAATACGGAATGTGATGACCTCTGCTGAAAACACATTTACAACAGCATCAATTAGTACCAAGAATAAGATCATCTGTGGAGTATATGTGCCCATTCACGAAGCAAACATGTTCTTAGCTCGTAATGGCTCATGGGAGGGTCCTGAAGAGAACATAAACGTCTCCAAGCATGTCACATACATGCTGAATGGGATTCAAGTCGGGTGATCTCGATGGCTAATCCATACGAAACAGTGTTCCTAATTCTATGTACTGGCCGACAAAGCGAGCCCTGTAAACTCCTTATCGTCTATATAAGTGCTTTATTGTCTATAAAAATGGCATCAGGACTCATGACCGCAAGAAATGAGCGAACATAATGAGTAAGGGTGTATTCTGTATACCGCATTGCAGTCACAGTACCGCAAAGAAAGATGCGGAGATCGATGTGGGGACCAACAGCAATCTTTGCTCAAACCACCGCTGCTATATGTGCGCATTTCGCGGATGTGACTAGTGTGATAGCCGGTTTCAAGAGTGCTCCAGACTAATAACAGTCGGGAATCACTCTGTACGACAAATCGTGACGAGTACTGTACTACATTGTTGTGCATTTCAGTCTAGTTGATCTAGGTCCCAGTTTAAGCGGGTCCCTCTGTGCGAGGGCATCAGTGGGACAAATTCAGCTCAAGCCTCCACGGCAACCTTGCGGTTTTGGAAGTTGAAAATGGGAGGAAGAAATTATTATATCCGTCATCCATCGAAGACACGGACAGGGGAGAGAGGTCGGCTGAACTACTCACGGCGCAGATCCGGAAAGTCAGTCCGCCTGGTCTCTACCCGAGTCATCGATAGGTCTGGAAACTGTCCACAAACACCCAGTTCCTCTTCCCCACCTGGAAGAGTCTGCTTCATGAAGACCAGGAATACTAGGGATAGTTCACGAGATAATTTTAACTCCTTAGGAGAGGTAGTCAGAAACTACAGAGTCAATGTCCTTTCGATATACGGCCTCTCCCCTAGGGGAAAGGGCGTCAGTTGGGTGCAAACTACTGGTCTCTTGCACACACACGACCTGCATGTAGCCGTCTGTAAGCAATTTACAGAGATACCGTTCATTCTGCCGATGCTGCAAAGTCGGAAGCAAACTTATGTACAGAGATTGACCTGTGGCGTCGCACATTCAGAAACAGAAAACAGCCATACTGAGCTATTGTGACACTTGGGCGTCCACTGAATGGTCTTCGCAACACTCTACCTTCACTTTGATACCGGTTCTACAGGCGGTAATTTGTTGATTGGGCAACTTCCGACTCAAAAACTACTGTCCCGAATTTCATAAAATTTAGTAGGCAAGTCACTTTGGTGTGACCCTGGTGCTGAGTAGTTTCAGTACGATTCGGGATAGAAGAACCCGCCTATTTTGCGAAATGGCCTGCAAAAATTGCTTTATCCACTCCAGCTGAAAACTAATGGACCGAATTTTACAAAATTTGGTAGAAAAGTCACTTGCGGATCACACAGGTGCTGATTAGATTTTGGTATGATTGGGAAAAAATGAACCTGATCTGTTATGCTCAAATATATCCATTAAATGCTTGTTTTATACGTAATTTTTTAAGATGAAAATAATAAGATCAACCCCATTACACTAGGACTAGCCGTTGACGAGATATTTTAGTTTGTTTTGTATTTTCTTTACGCCACCTTTGAAAATAAGTCCAGTTAGCAGATGAGAACGAAAATTGAATTAAAAGTGACTTAAATTTAATTAAAATAATAGGAATGTAAATATAAGTCTGCAGGGAAAGTAATGTACTGCCCGCATCCGATTTTTTAATTGAATTTAAATACCCATCTGCATTATCTCAATTATAATACTATCTAACTGCTGACTAGAATTTCTGCATTATAAATGACTGTTTTTTGACAAAGTTGGCATTTGAGATTATGATAAAATTACATGTCTGTAGTCCTGATAATATTTTAATGGCACAGAATATAGATAATAAAGCGGTTTTAGGTCGTATGCAACACTAAATATAAATTTAAAAGAATTTTGAAGTGAGTAACATGATCTCTTCATATTATATGGGTTGAATTATTATTTTGATTTTAAAAAATACCAAATATATTTAGCTGAAATTTTGTTTATATATTTTATGGAATAATATGAGCATTTCTGAAAATTTTGGGAGCAATTTGTGAATTTGAACTTCGCTTAAATATGTTTCAAAAATTAGATCCCACGGGTTCAACGCATTTCACTATTTCAACCCAGGTTCAATCCAAAAGTAATTGGGTGATATTATTCATTTACATTCCCACATGTTCCACAAGCCGTCTCAACAACATTCTAGAATTTCATTTCGATAAAGTCATTTTTACGGCAGTTATCGTGTGAACTGACAGACAGATAAACAGAAAGAACAAAATTAAAAAATTTTCAACTATGCTGGAAAGTGTTAAAGAAATAAAACATTTATTCACAGCAGTTTCTAGACAAATACAGTGAAAGCTACGCTAAACACATTACATACTTGGGTGAAGAACAAAAGGTTACTTTAACACACGCAGAATATACATTGTAAAGAATTATGTAGAGGATTACAATTGCTTAACTGGGCATTTCCTTCGATAAAAAATAAAAGGTTTGGCTATACGGTGCTTCAGAATGAGTTCCAACTGATGAGAGGGATACAGCTGGGCTCGTGCTATTATGTGGGCTCTGGTCATCGCTCGGGGCCCATAACGATGTCGGGAGTACTGAATACAGCTGTTACTCAGAAGTTGGCTGGAAATCCACCATATAACATAGGTTTTTCCGATTAGAAGCATATTATGGTGAATAGTAAACGCTCCTTTACCCTCCTAGAACAAATATAGTGCACTTATACTGAACTGAAATAGCTCACAGGCTTCGATGCATCCATATACGGAACTCGTGACTAAAACAAAGCCACCGACAAGCTCATAGTTAAACCAAAGCCAAAAGGAAGCGATATCATGGAAAAAAATCGAATAGGAGGAAGGCACAAACTGGGAATTCTTAACTAAGCCAAAGTCGAAGTGACTACCTAACCCATCTGAAAGAAAACTACTGGCAAACTGACGAATCTAAATTCAAAGAAGCTAATGTCGTAGTCCAAACCCCGCACTAAATACTCTCAACGAGTGCAACCAGCTTGCGAAAAGGAACCTCACAAAATAATTACCTTACGGCACCTTGCGATATACACCGTATGACACAACGACAAAAAATAATTAGCTTAGGTAATTCTGCACAGACAAGATTACAAAGTGATAGGTAATAGGTAATGGGGACGTTACAACCGACATCACCACACAATGTTTACATCGGCTGTTCTCCCGACACAAATAAAAATACTTGAATTCTCAGGAATTTTCTATAACCCCTAAATTATTGCTATCTGAGTGAATTTTCATACAATAAATGACTTTCTAGCACAATACTCTTAATGGTAATACAATGCCAAATTTAAAAAAAAAATGTAGGAGTGTATTCTTTAAATTCGCAAAGTTAGAAAATAAAAAAATAAATAAATAAACTCATTCAGCTATAAAAATCTGTTTTCCCCAAGCGAAAGTAAAGGAAAAGAAAACGTCTTTAAAGTTCAACCTTATTCAAGAATGCGTATTGCGTCGACCAGGTAGAAATTCGCTGTTAACACAGATCACAAAAGGGAAAGGAAATATTACCGTTTATGATTCTCTTAATAATGATTAAAAATTAAATTACTTAAACATTGAAAAATAAATTGTTAAAATCCGAAAATATATGCGGCCTTTAAGACAAACTATAGAATTCTGCTACTCATAGTTTTTAAGATGCGACGATATATATGAAAATAACTTAAAAAATGCAAATTTCAATGTTTTTAATAAATAATTATTAAATAATTGTACGGATGTGAATCTAACGTCGTTGAAAAGAGCCTTAAATGATATTCTGAATAGTGTAAAGATGGTAACTATGTAACAATATTTTCGACATTTAAGGAATTTGAGAGGAAATACTAAAATATAAAACAACTAAAATACAAATTTAAATTAAAAATAAGAACGTCCAGGTGAACCTTTACGTGTCCAGAAGTACCTGTGCAATAATTGGGTTTTATTGCTCGGTTGCTTCTGACTAGCAAGTTTCTTTAGTCGGCTCCATAGATTTTCGATGGGGTAGAGTCTTGGCTATTTCCAGGCCATTCCAGCAGTTTAATATGAGGATATTGAAGCCACTTTTTGCACACACGAGCAACAAGACTTGAAGTAGAATCCTGTTGAACATAAATGCTTCTATATCTTGGAAATGAACACGTGCAGAAGGCTGCAAATCGGTCTCAAGTTTTTCACATATATATATTTGAACATTTGTACTTCCATTGATCTCACAAATTCTGCCCATACCTCTTGATGTCATACAACTCCAGATCATAACAATAACTGTGAGTTTCACGGTAGGTGTAATGCATTCAGAATTCAAATCATCTCCGATTTTTCTACTTACGCATTTAACGCCATCACTAACAAACAGGAATATTTTGATCTTAACATTCCAAATTACACTGTCCCGTTGTTTAGCTATCCAGTTAACATGGATTTTAGTCCAGTTAAATCTTTTCCGCCTTTGTTTGACAGATAAAAATGGCTTTTCCCGAGGAATATTTTAATTTAGACTAAATTCATGCAATCTGCCAAAAACAGTCTTTGCATTACACTTCACACTGCATTGCGCTATTGCACTTTATATACAGCAGGATGGTTTTTTCTGTCACCTAGGCACAGTCTCTTAATTTTTCTATCATCACTTTTTTTGTGCATATTTTTCTGCCTTTACCAATCTGGTTCATTTGTGACGGTGTCTCCTTAGACCTCTTCAAAAATTTAGAAATGCCACATTTGGTTATGTTTACCTCAATAGTTCTTCCTATTTCTTCACAATTGTAGCCTTGTGCATTTAATATTACCAATTTACATCGCTTTCTTCTTGACTAGTTAAGTCTTTGCTCCATTTCTTTAATTTCATTACGTTTTACAAGCTTATTAAATGGAAGAACACACAAATATCCAACCAACTTGATAGAAATCACCTAACACACTGATAACTGTTCTGTGACCTGTTGGCTCATTGCCAAAAGAAGATGACACCTTATTGGCTCTCTAAACAATCATGCTCAATGGATACATTCAAATGAAGGAAAGCTATTTCATATAAACCTTAGCATGTTGCGCTTCTTTTTTCTGGGTATTTGGCTATAACTTTTGATATAATACAGATAATTGAACAAATGTTATTGCAATGCAAGTTTGATTAAATTATATTTCCATTGATATATAATTTTATGGTAGGTAAAAAACTGGTGTTATGACCCATCATACTTCAAAAATGCACTTTTTCCAAAATGTTTTCATAATTTTGGTCACTGCAGTATATTAAAATAATATATAACTACCAGAAATTTTTTACATGCAATGACATTGTATACATATGAATCAGCGGTTTATACGCTTATAGAGTTCATGTCGGATCTTATGCAGTTGATCTAAACCGGATTCGATCAATTGTACTAATTTTCGTAAGGAATTCGGGTCTGCATTTCAACATTCGTCGATTGTAGCAGTGGCCAGGCGTTGCTCCGGTGCGAGCTTGATGATTGCTACACAGGCTGTATTAGATGAGTATTGTGTGTGGGGCTCTTATATTTTTCGACTTGGATCTTTGTTCCTGTATAATCATGTATGGTTATATAGTCACAAAACTCATCGTTGAGTTATGTTTCTAATATCTCAATTTTGTCGAATGGTACGAGAAGACATATCATGTAAAATAAGAATATATTTTTGGAATTGGCTCTTTGATGACTTTATAACCTATGCTGCTACGAATATGTAAAAGTTTTACAGAACTTTGCCTCCCAGCATGGAAACAACACTTTTCCAGGCAAACACTGTTTTACATGAAAGTAGATTTGCTGTACCTTGGCGAATTTTTCAGGTTGTGGATGTCAGATTTGGCGAAATATCGGCAACTTTGTGCCTTTGAACGAGATTTCAAATCTACTAGAACATTCCAGAAATACCGATTAGCTTTGAAAATGCCATCTCTGTCTAAAAATTGGGGAGTATATAAGGAAGTCATCATTCAGTTGGAGAGAGTTGACGAAGTGCGAGTGAATTTGAATTGGAGGATATATATCTGTTTTTTCAGAATTTTCAGATTAAAAAATATATATACAGTAGAGGTCAAAATTGTGGAAAACTTTCGGAAAGAGCGTATTTTTGAGATTTGATGGCTCATAAGACAATTTTTTTTGTACAAATACCATAAAATTATATATCAGTGGAAATGCAATTTAATCAAGATGGTAATGCAATTACATTTATGAATTATTTTTTAATATGACAGCATTTATATAGAAGAAAAGTAAAATGCATATAAGAAATGATATATACAGAAATTCTCACCATGTCAGTTAATACTTAGTTGTGTAACCTTTAGCCTTAATTACGGCGTATATATGTTTATATTTATCACTTTTTATTAATATAAGGGAAACTCTCCCAGGACTCCCAAAAGACTCAATGCATTCATCAAAATAATTTTCCTGATTGGGTTAAAGTTCTTTTGGGTGTAATCTCTTGCCCCTTCTTTAGACTTCTTATGTGGCCAGTCATTCCGTCATACAATTTTTCGCTGCATCAATTTGTGGTATATTTGGTGACTAGCTTGTATCCTGTGTACATCCTCCGTCATATATCCCTGGTAGTTTGAATGCCAACTTTTCGTTCTACCAAGTCTGTTCTACTATCCAAGTCGTATGCTTTCATTATCTTGAGCTAAACTCGTCACTTTGACCTGTATTGTACAGTTATTTTACGCAATCATGATTATCATGCCTAACCTTCATTATATTATTTTTGTTATGAAAATTAATTAAGACAAACACTCCAAAATATAATTTGTATGTCATCACAATAAGAAATAAAATTTATTATAAAATAAATATTATTAATTCATCCAATGTGAATTCTGCAAAGAAAAAATGGAGTAAGTATTTATGCCTGAAAAAATATAATTATTTCTTAACATTTTTAATCTCATAACAAAGCAGATTGTCTATTGTTTAAGACGTAATAGATTTTAAATTCTTTTAAGATATTTCTAGTTTTAGTCATCAAGATATGTTTTTTCTACATAAATATAAAAATCTTTCAATTATCTCTTTCATAAGTTCTTTTGCATTCATAAAATATTTAAAATATTTACGAATATGTAGGTGCATTATCTGAGTATACTTATTTATTAAATCTTTCTCATTTATTAAATTTCATGATATTTATTATTTAACATTAGAGCGAAGGAAGCGGCCATTCTGACCGCGTAACTACTTTGATAAACGATTCCTCCAAAACGGCTAATCCCAGCCCATTGAAATTTTATGAATTTTCTTATTTTCTTAAAGTTATTGAAAACACATAAGAAAATTATTCTAGGTTTTATAATAAGAGAACAAATCAACGACCTTCCTAGAACGACGGCAGCGGTCAAAATGACCGATAGAGGGATTCCACACGATGATGCAATCCGACTGCAGCGTTGCGCTACTGTAAGCCGTATGAATGACTGAATTAGGTTTTTAGTATTATTCGGCGTGTTTCAAAAAAGAACAACGTCTATGTCCGTGCTGGATGTAAATGATTGCATAAAATATTGACGCGATGTCTCGTGCGATGCGACTGACTACTGATGAGTCTCTAGCACTTTTGCAGCAACTTAGCGAGAATTCCAGTGATAACGGCTGTGATAGTGATGCAGATTTTGTATTATCTGATGTAAATGCAATTGCAGAGCACAGCGTCAGCTCCTCAGAAGAGAAAACAACTCTGGTGGTAACGATATGTCCAATACAACTCGCCTTCAACACAATACCTCTACTTCAGCAAATCTTCGTGCCAAAGATGGTACTGAGTGGAAAATATTGAATCAAAGCATCGCTATTTCCGGGATATTTGGTTCTCAAAATGTCGGGGAAAAAAAGGCTGGACCAGATCCGTATGCAAATAGAAATGTATTCGAGAACGCTTATTGCAAAAAATGTGTCGAAAAAACATCCTAAATGCTGTAACTATGATGTTACTTTCCTTATATACAATGTATAAGGAAAGTATTGTGACGAGATCGAAAATTCGATTTCGAGTTTTCGACGGGAGAACACGTTTCAAGCATCCCTGATCACGAATCAAACATTTTTGAAGTGATGTCTATGTGTGTGTGTCAGTGAGCCTGCGGAGACTATAACTAACGAACGGATGGACCGATTCGAATGAAATTTGGTACAAAAATAACAATCCGTAAACATTGTACTTATGCGCAATCGAATGATCAGAACTCCCCTAAATATTTGAGTGAAATTTTGAAAAATGTACATAAACATCAAGACCGCTAATAAAGTTACGCAAATAGATATTTCTAATGTACTATTTCATTAGAAAGCGATTGACATAAATTTTAAAATGCTAACATGAACCGCTCTCGAGATATTGCACGTTTTTCAAAAAAATTATCAAAAAGTCATATAAAATAAAAAAAATATTTACTCTTGAGAAACATGTTCACATTTCATATGTAATACCATGCGATAAATTTGGTGACATCATTCTCGTAAATGGATAAAAATGACGCCAAATGGATAAAAATGACGCCAAATGGATAAAAATGACGCTAAATCAATGATGACTCACTGATGATGACAACATGGAAAATGACCACTCATTGACGAAAATTCAATATCTTGGAAAGAATATAAATAACTACTATAAAAATAATATATTATTTTTACTGTAAAAGTAGTAAATTCATTGCATTATATAAGGAAAGTCATGTGCTGCCCACATCAGATTTTTTTTCTTGCGGAAAGGAGAGAGCGGTATGTTTTGTATTTGTCTTTGGCAGTGAGTAGAGATCATTCACTTCTAACACAATTAAACGTTTTACATATTCATAACAGTATGTAATGATTGCTCCATATTTTCTCCCCTTTGTTTTAATATTTTCATCATTTCAACAGTACGAACATAATTAATAATTTTAAATAAATATGAAGATTAAAATCTAACGTATCAAGCCGATAAAAATGCATAAAAATTGCGATTATGCATTCTGTTTCTATTTGCAATTTACATATCGTGAGAATTTAATTAAGTAAATGATACCCGGCATCACTTCGAATCCAATCTATTTTCCTCTTAATCTAATAAGCGAAACATGTTTGTGGCATATTCTTTTGTTCTCATCTCCAAGAAAAATGGGAGGTGAGGTTTTGAACAAGGTATACTTCTGCAAAACGTAATTAAATAATTATGCGTTAATTTGGGACGACCGGTATAAGAGTAATGCAATACAGCTGAAAGTAATACTAAATCAGTCTAGAAATGAGTTTACGATATTAAGTGGATTTTAGAAATATTTCTTGGTTATTATCTTTCTGGACATACTACACTCTTCTAAATTTAAATTGGAACACCATAAAGGAACGTAAGGCGAACAGCCCTACCGTGCTGAAAACACCGGTTCTCGTTAGATCACCGAAGTCAGGCAGCATCGGGCACGGTTAGTACTTGGGTGAGTGACCACCTGGGAACACAACGTGCTGTTGGCGCATTTCGGGCGCGGAAGCCCGATGGTATGCGCGCTGCTACAACTGCCGCCGTGTTCATGCGGAGTACAATCACGTTAAACATGTGGGTCCGTAAGTCCTTCCGAGAGGTTGGTGGTAGGGGAAGGAGGGTACGGTCCTTGTGGATGCCTCCCCCACTGGGTTCCGGTCTAAATTGGGTGGCACTTCCCGGCCGTCCAAACAGTTACCTTACACCTTTCTGGTAGGTCAGACGGTCTGGGTCTCAACAACAGCAACAACTATAAAGGAACGTACGTAGCCATATGGAAATCACAGTACCGGTAGAAGAGAGAACCGTATGCAAATGGTTAAGCAAGCAAAGATATGCAAAACAAATCTGTTTATTTAGTAAAGAATGTGGCCCCCAAAAGCTGCTAAACAGCGAGACACAATATTATTTTTCTAAGTTCTGTAATAATCATAATGAGTTTTTGTGCAATATTTACCTTTAGTACTAATATTTTTCTAAGAACTTGTTTACTTGGCATCGTACCATTTATTACCATCTGCTCTCTTTTTTGTTTCAAATAAAAGCAATATAACAAGAATTTTCAGAAAAATGTCATTCTTCAGCCCCCTCTATTTTCTAAACTATTATTCCTACAGAAAGATTATACAGATCATTTTTGTAGGAAGTTTTATGTAGTTTAATTTTGTAAATAAGTGTTTTTTGCTAGAATCATAGTTTTTGAGATATTTAGGGAAAATTGAGAAAAACGACATTTCAACGCTCCCCACACTCTCCGAGCACCCCCCATCCACGGGAACTTTTAGTTGTTCAGGACACTCCCCCCCCCCCCAACTATGCCAAATTTTAAAACTACACGATTTTTTTTCCTATGTTTCTTTTGTTTCCTGGGCTATATCGATGAGGCTATTAATGGTTGACTGAGGTTATCCTTGCCAAGCAACGTCCACTGCGGCACGCAGTTCGTCTACGATATATATCGGTGGTCTCCGGTGTACCTGATGTCCGATGAGGGCCCACTTGTGTTCAACGGGGGAGAATAGAGATCTGGCGAGGCTGCTGGCCAGAAAAGGATATACACGCAGGTGCAAACGTTGATGGTGGTATGTTGTTTCAGATGTCACTTGCCGTTGTGAATGGGTCTCGATGAATCGTTCAACGAATTTGTCGGTCTTTGCGCTCTGTCGAGCGCCTGTTCGATCCACTCCCTCTATGGCGTGTTCTCTGGTGTTCCTGCGTCCATCGTGTCACACATCGCTCGATGGTACTCACGCCGTGCCCAACATTCTTGGCAATTGCACTTATCGACAAACCCATGTTACGCAGCTCCAGAATACGGTCCCATCATATCATGTTTCTAAGCAACTGAATTAAACCCCATGAGTTAATTCAGCAGTAATTATTTTTTGATTTAAATAGTAAAGAAATGTATATAAATACATTTAATCTTAATTGCATGCATATAAAGCAATGTATATAATACATTACATCTTAATTGCCCTTTTCATTGGATTATATCTATTACCGTCTTTGTGTTAAAGATTACGGAGATTATGGATTTTTTCAAATTTTTAAGTTATCTGTTTTATTTTATTGAAAATTCTTTATAAATCTATATGTTGTAGTACGGGTAGCTATATCTTCTAATACACGAGCATAACCTTCTAATTCACGAAATTATAAGTAGTTCCCAATACAATTTTAGTATTTTCATTTTGACATATATTGATTTAATTTCATATTTTCCGTAAACCCGTTTAGAAACGGGATCAGGATGTTTTATTCATCAGATCTGAAGATAATTTGGTATAGCGAGAGTAGAGATTCTTAAAAGTCTTTCCAGGAGCATTAAATTAAATAGTTCAATAAAATGTTTTGCATAATAATATTATTTAGAATACTATAAGAGGCTACACATAATTGTGAATTTAACGTTTCTTTATATTGCATATTCCGTACGAAGAACGGGCTGCTTATTGACGAATTACTGTCATATTTATATTCAGAAATAATACAATAAACAGGAGTTTATTTCAAAGAAATGTCCTAAAATCTTTTATCTCTCAGATGAGTACGTCGATACTGGCACCGTTTGAACGCGCATCGTTTGGCAACTATTAACAATATTCTGGCATGGCTGCACATTTAGCAACTGTGTATATTGGAGTATTTAAAGACTTATACTTTATTTAAATATGTCTATGTAGCCCAATAATCTCGTTAGTTGTATATGTAATGACAATATCAATTTTTAATTGTTTTATTACTTCCATTATTTCATTATTAATTTTAAATCAAGATACTTGTTAAAATCCAACGAATCAAGACGATAAAAATACAAAAAATAAATAAATAAATAAACAAATAAAAATAAGATTCTGGATCCCGATTCTATTTACAATTTATATATCGGGAGAATTTAATTAAGATAATTAAAAGAGTTCTTAGAATTCAATCTAATATCTCCTTCCTTTAATAAACGAAGCGTTGTTTGCGGACATATTATTTTCTTCTGAACCCAAAAAGAAATAGGAGGCGATGTTTTGAACCAGGTATAACCGTGCAAAACGTAATTAGATATTTAGGCGTTAATTGTGCGGATCTATATAAGGTTTAACACAATACAACTGGAAGTAGTATTAAAATAGTCTAAAGGGAATTTGGGATATTGCAGATTTTTCAAAATTGTTTCTTGGTATATGTTTATGCTTTTGTTATAACTTTGCTGCATTTATTTTGAAATTAGAATTGTACCAGCTGTATATCTGTTCTTCGGAATAAAATGTAAAGAAACATAATTCACCATTAACGCTAACCTTTTATTATTTTTTATTTTATAAACATTCTCACAGAAAGGAAATACATTAATAATTTTGCAATTAAACTATAGCATCTACGTAAACTATGTTTATGGCCATTTTATTAGCGATAAAAATACAGAGAGATCTTTTATTTATGGCTCTTGAAGTTAATCGTTTTTCGTAATTTCCAAAATTGTATAAATTGAGGCACAAAACAACAATCGTGTTCAAGTTATCGGATTTTGAAATATTTTATAGTCTCAAGAAATAATTAGGTCATATTTGTTTGGAGACTCAAATCACAGTCGGAACTCGTTTGTTTGGCGGCTAATATAATGATTCAGTCATTATTAAAGCGAAGAAACGGCTAGAAGGCCATAAAGGCAAGACAGACTGACAGGAGGATAGACAGGCGCCTAAATTTTATGCATGACACTATGAAATTCGTTGCAGCCGTTCTCCTGTGCTGATGACATAAGCATACAGACAAACAGGTGGAATTTCAATTTTATTAATTTCCATTATTTGAATTTATTTTTATTTTGTGCTTTTTTATACTATTTTTAATTTTCATGTAATTTAGGCGTGTGTAGAAGAAGTGATTGTGATGGATTTATATGTTTCAATGCATCGATTCTGAGTCAGTCGAATATTTTAAATCCATCATTGGCTGATTGATTGGCATATGCATTGATTCAAATTGAATTTCGTACGATTACACTCATGTCCAAAATTAAGCAACAAAGTGAAAAAAGCGGATAAAAAGAAAATTATTTATTCGAATCCATTGAAATTTTCACAGATCATGGGGTTTAACAAACATATCCTAGCGTAGGGAAATGCAAATGAAATTATCAATAAATAATTGAATAATAGAACTATACAAAAATATAGGATTTTCGGCGGCAAAAACAGTTTATGACTGGAGTTATGCCAATACGGAATGTGATGACCTCTGCTGAAAACACATTTACAACAGCATCAATTAGTACCAAGAATAAGATCATCTGTGGAGTATATGTGCCCATTCACGAAGCAAACATGTTCTTAGCTCGTAATGGCTCATGGGAGGGTCCTGAAGAGAACATAAACGTCTCCAAGCATGTCACATACATGCTGAATGGGATTCAAGTCGGGTGATCTCGATGGCTAATCCATACGAAACAGTGTTCCTAATTCTATGTACTGGCCGACAAAGCGAGCCCTGTAAACTCCTTATCGTCTATATAAGTGCTTTATTGTCTATAAAAATGGCATCAGGACTCATGACCGCAAGAAATGAGCGAACATAATGAGTAAGGGTGTATTCTGTATACCGCATTGCAGTCACAGTACCGCAAAGAAAGATGCGGAGATCGATGTGGGGACCAACAGCAATCTTTGCTCAAACCACCGCTGCTATATGTGCGCATTTCGCGGATGTGACTAGTGTGATAGCCGGTTTCAAGAGTGCTCCAGACTAATAACAGTCGGGAATCACTCTGTACGACAAATCGTGACGAGTACTGTACTACATTGTTGTGCATTTCAGTCTAGTTGATCTAGGTCCCAGTTTAAGCGGGTCCCTCTGTGCGAGGGCATCAGTGGGACAAATTCAGCTCAAGCCTCCACGGCAACCTTGCGGTTTTGGAAGTTGAAAATGGGAGGAAGAAATTATTATATCCGTCATCCATCGAAGACACGGACAGGGGAGAGAGGTCGGCTGAACTACTCACGGCGCAGATCCGGAAAGTCAGTCCGCCTGGTCTCTACCCGAGTCATCGATAGGTCTGGAAACTGTCCACAAACACCCAGTTCCTCTTCCCCACCTGGAAGAGTCTGCTTCATGAAGACCAGGAATACTAGGGATAGTTCACGAGATAATTTTAACTCCTTAGGAGAGGTAGTCAGAAACTACAGAGTCAATGTCCTTTCGATATACGGCCTCTCCCCTAGGGGAAAGGGCGTCAGTTGGGTGCAAACTACTGGTCTCTTGCACACACACGACCTGCATGTAGCCGTCTGTAAGCAATTTACAGAGATACCGTTCATTCTGCCGATGCTGCAAAGTCGGAAGCAAACTTATGTACAGAGATTGACCTGTGGCGTCGCACATTCAGAAACAGAAAACAGCCATACTGAGCTATTGTGACACTTGGGCGTCCACTGAATGGTCTTCGCAACACTCTACCTTCACTTTGATACCGGTTCTACAGGCGGTAATTTGTTGATTGGGCAACTTCCGACTCAAAAACTACTGTCCCGAATTTCATAAAATTTAGTAGGCAAGTCACTTTGGTGTGACCCTGGTGCTGAGTAGTTTCAGTACGATTCGGGATAGAAGAACCCGCCTATTTTGCGAAATGGCCTGCAAAAATTGCTTTATCCACTCCAGCTGAAAACTAATGGACCGAATTTTACAAAATTTGGTAGAAAAGTCACTTGCGGATCACACAGGTGCTGATTAGATTTTGGTATGATTGGGAAAAAATGAACCTGATCTGTTATGCTCAAATATATCCATTAAATGCTTGTTTTATACGTAATTTTTTAAGATGAAAATAATAAGATCAACCCCATTACACTAGGACTAGCCGTTGACGAGATATTTTAGTTTGTTTTGTATTTTCTTTACGCCACCTTTGAAAATAAGTCCAGTTAGCAGATGAGAACGAAAATTGAATTAAAAGTGACTTAAATTTAATTAAAATAATAGGAATGTAAATATAAGTCTGCAGGGAAAGTAATGTACTGCCCGCATCCGATTTTTTAATTGAATTTAAATACCCATCTGCATTATCTCAATTATAATACTATCTAACTGCTGACTAGAATTTCTGCATTATAAATGACTGTTTTTTGACAAAGTTGGCATTTGAGATTATGATAAAATTACATGTCTGTAGTCCTGATAATATTTTAATGGCACAGAATATAGATAATAAAGCGGTTTTAGGTCGTATGCAACACTAAATATAAATTTAAAAGAATTTTGAAGTGAGTAACATGATCTCTTCATATTATATGGGTTGAATTATTATTTTGATTTTAAAAAATACCAAATATATTTAGCTGAAATTTTGTTTATATATTTTATGGAATAATATGAGCATTTCTGAAAATTTTGGGAGCAATTTGTGAATTTGAACTTCGCTTAAATATGTTTCAAAAATTAGATCCCACGGGTTCAACGCATTTCACTATTTCAACCCAGGTTCAATCCAAAAGTAATTGGGTGATATTATTCATTTACATTCCCACATGTTCCACAAGCCGTCTCAACAACATTCTAGAATTTCATTTCGATAAAGTCATTTTTACGGCAGTTATCGTGTGAACTGACAGACAGATAAACAGAAAGAACAAAATTAAAAAATTTTCAACTATGCTGGAAAGTGTTAAAGAAATAAAACATTTATTCACAGCAGTTTCTAGACAAATACAGTGAAAGCTACGCTAAACACATTACATACTTGGGTGAAGAACAAAAGGTTACTTTAACACACGCAGAATATACATTGTAAAGAATTATGTAGAGGATTACAATTGCTTAACTGGGCATTTCCTTCGATAAAAAATAAAAGGTTTGGCTATACGGTGCTTCAGAATGAGTTCCAACTGATGAGAGGGATACAGCTGGGCTCGTGCTATTATGTGGGCTCTGGTCATCGCTCGGGGCCCATAACGATGTCGGGAGTACTGAATACAGCTGTTACTCAGAAGTTGGCTGGAAATCCACCATATAACATAGGTTTTTCCGATTAGAAGCATATTATGGTGAATAGTAAACGCTCCTTTACCCTCCTAGAACAAATATAGTGCACTTATACTGAACTGAAATAGCTCACAGGCTTCGATGCATCCATATACGGAACTCGTGACTAAAACAAAGCCACCGACAAGCTCATAGTTAAACCAAAGCCAAAAGGAAGCGATATCATGGAAAAAAATCGAATAGGAGGAAGGCACAAACTGGGAATTCTTAACTAAGCCAAAGTCGAAGTGACTACCTAACCCATCTGAAAGAAAACTACTGGCAAACTGACGAATCTAAATTCAAAGAAGCTAATGTCGTAGTCCAAACCCCGCACTAAATACTCTCAACGAGTGCAACCAGCTTGCGAAAAGGAACCTCACAAAATAATTACCTTACGGCACCTTGCGATATACACCGTATGACACAACGACAAAAAATAATTAGCTTAGGTAATTCTGCACAGACAAGATTACAAAGTGATAGGTAATAGGTAATGGGGACGTTACAACCGACATCACCACACAATGTTTACATCGGCTGTTCTCCCGACACAAATAAAAATACTTGAATTCTCAGGAATTTTCTATAACCCCTAAATTATTGCTATCTGAGTGAATTTTCATACAATAAATGACTTTCTAGCACAATACTCTTAATGGTAATACAATGCCAAATTTAAAAAAAAAATGTAGGAGTGTATTCTTTAAATTCGCAAAGTTAGAAAATAAAAAAATAAATAAATAAACTCATTCAGCTATAAAAATCTGTTTTCCCCAAGCGAAAGTAAAGGAAAAGAAAACGTCTTTAAAGTTCAACCTTATTCAAGAATGCGTATTGCGTCGACCAGGTAGAAATTCGCTGTTAACACAGATCACAAAAGGGAAAGGAAATATTACCGTTTATGATTCTCTTAATAATGATTAAAAATTAAATTACTTAAACATTGAAAAATAAATTGTTAAAATCCGAAAATATATGCGGCCTTTAAGACAAACTATAGAATTCTGCTACTCATAGTTTTTAAGATGCGACGATATATATGAAAATAACTTAAAAAATGCAAATTTCAATGTTTTTAATAAATAATTATTAAATAATTGTACGGATGTGAATCTAACGTCGTTGAAAAGAGCCTTAAATGATATTCTGAATAGTGTAAAGATGGTAACTATGTAACAATATTTTCGACATTTAAGGAATTTGAGAGGAAATACTAAAATATAAAACAACTAAAATACAAATTTAAATTAAAAATAAGAACGTCCAGGTGAACCTTTACGTGTCCAGAAGTACCTGTGCAATAATTGGGTTTTATTGCTCGGTTGCTTCTGACTAGCAAGTTTCTTTAGTCGGCTCCATAGATTTTCGATGGGGTAGAGTCTTGGCTATTTCCAGGCCATTCCAGCAGTTTAATATGAGGATATTGAAGCCACTTTTTGCACACACGAGCAACAAGACTTGAAGTAGAATCCTGTTGAACATAAATGCTTCTATATCTTGGAAATGAACACGTGCAGAAGGCTGCAAATCGGTCTCAAGTTTTTCACATATATATATTTGAACATTTGTACTTCCATTGATCTCACAAATTCTGCCCATACCTCTTGATGTCATACAACTCCAGATCATAACAATAACTGTGAGTTTCACGGTAGGTGTAATGCATTCAGAATTCAAATCATCTCCGATTTTTCTACTTACGCATTTAACGCCATCACTAACAAACAGGAATATTTTGATCTTAACATTCCAAATTACACTGTCCCGTTGTTTAGCTATCCAGTTAACATGGATTTTAGTCCAGTTAAATCTTTTCCGCCTTTGTTTGACAGATAAAAATGGCTTTTCCCGAGGAATATTTTAATTTAGACTAAATTCATGCAATCTGCCAAAAACAGTCTTTGCATTACACTTCACACTGCATTGCGCTATTGCACTTTATATACAGCAGGATGGTTTTTTCTGTCACCTAGGCACAGTCTCTTAATTTTTCTATCATCACTTTTTTTGTGCATATTTTTCTGCCTTTACCAATCTGGTTCATTTGTGACGGTGTCTCCTTAGACCTCTTCAAAAATTTAGAAATGCCACATTTGGTTATGTTTACCTCAATAGTTCTTCCTATTTCTTCACAATTGTAGCCTTGTGCATTTAATATTACCAATTTACATCGCTTTCTTCTTGACTAGTTAAGTCTTTGCTCCATTTCTTTAATTTCATTACGTTTTACAAGCTTATTAAATGGAAGAACACACAAATATCCAACCAACTTGATAGAAATCACCTAACACACTGATAACTGTTCTGTGACCTGTTGGCTCATTGCCAAAAGAAGATGACACCTTATTGGCTCTCTAAACAATCATGCTCAATGGATACATTCAAATGAAGGAAAGCTATTTCATATAAACCTTAGCATGTTGCGCTTCTTTTTTCTGGGTATTTGGCTATAACTTTTGATATAATACAGATAATTGAACAAATGTTATTGCAATGCAAGTTTGATTAAATTATATTTCCATTGATATATAATTTTATGGTAGGTAAAAAACTGGTGTTATGACCCATCATACTTCAAAAATGCACTTTTTCCAAAATGCTTTCATAATTTTGGTCACTGCAGTATATTAAAATAATATATAACTACCAGAAATTTTTTACATGCAATGACATTGTATACATATGAATTACGCTTATAGAGTTCATGTCGGATCTTATGCAGTTGATCTAAACCGGATTCGATCAATTGTACTAATTTTCGTAAGGAATTCGGGTCTGCATTTCAACATTCGTCGATTGTAGCAGTGGCCAGGCGTTGCTCCGGTGCGAGCTTGATGATTGCTACACAGGCTGTATTAGATGAGTATTGTGTGTGGGGCTCTTATATTTTTCGACTTGGATCTTTGTTCCTGTATAATCATGTATGGTTATATAGTCACAAAACTCATCGTTGAGTTATGTTTCTAATATCTCAATTTTGTCGAATGGTACGAGAAGACATATCATGTAAAATAAGAATATATTTTTGGAATTGGTTCTTTGATGACTTTATAATCTATGCTGCTACGAATATGTAAAAGTTTTACAGAACTTTGCCTCCCACAACACTTTTCCAGGCAAGCACTGTTTTACATGAAAGTAGATTTACTGTACCTTGGCGAATTTTTCAGGTTGTGGATGTCAGATTTGCCGAAATATCGGCAACTTTGTGCCTTTGAACGAGATTTCAAATCCACTAGAACATTCCAGAAATACCGATTAGCTTTGAAAATGCCATCTCTGTCTAAAAATTGGGGAGTATATAAGGAAGTCATCATTCTGTTGGAGAGAGTTGACGAAGTACGAGTGAATTTGAATTGGAGGATATATATCTGTTTTTTCAGAATTTTCAGATTAAAAAATATATATACAGTAGAGGTCAAAATTATGGAAAACTTTCGGAAAGAGCGTATTTTTGAGATTTGATGGCTCATAAGACATTTTTTTTGTACAAATACCATAAAATTATATATCAATGGAAATGCAATTTAATCAAGATGGTAATGCAATTACATTTATGAATTATTTTTTAATATGACAGCATTTATATAGAAGAAAAGTAAAATGCATATAAGAAATGATATATACAGAAATTCTCACCATGTCAGTTAATACTTAGTTGTGTAACCTTTAGCCTTAATTACGGCGTATATATGTTTATATTTATCACTTTTTATTAATATAAGGGAAACTCTCCCAGGACTCCCAAAAGACTCAATGCATTCATCAAAATAATTTTCCTGATTGGGTTAAAGTTCTTTTGGGTGTAATCTCTTGCCCCTTCTTTAGACTTCTTATGTGGCCAGTCATTCCGTCATACAATTTTTTGCTGCATCAATTTGTGGTATATTTGGTGACTAGCTTGTATCCTGTGTACATCCTCCGTCATATATCCCTGGTAGTTTGAATGCCAACTTTTCGTTCTACCAAGTCTGTTCTACTATCCAAGACGTATGCTTTCATTATCTTGAGCTAAACTCGTCACTTTGACCTGTATTGTACAGTTATTTTACGCAATCATGATTATCATGCCTAACCTTCATTATATTATTTTTGTTATGAAAATTAATTAAGACAAACACTCCAAAATATAATTTGTATGTCATCACAATAAGAAAAAATCTGATGTGGGCAACACATGACTTTCCTTATATAATGCAAAGAATTTACTACATTTACAGTTTAAAAAAAATGTTATTCTTATAGTAGATACTTACATTCTTTCCAGGATATTGAAATTTCATCAATTAGACGCCATTTCCATTGATTTAGCGTCATTAGCCAAAATCTCGCCAAGCGTTATGCTCAAAGAAATAAGTTATTCTTACAGCGGATAAATGACTACTGGCGTTCAAATATAAAAGTATTGCTCAAAGTATTTTTTTTCATGAATGGAACGAGCTAGTTCCACGAGAATGATGTCACCCAATTTATCGCATGGTATTACATATGAAAAGTGAACATGTTTCTCAATAGAATTTTTTTTTTTTTAATTTCATATGACTTTTTGATAATTGTTTTGAAAAATGCGCAATATCTCGAGAACGGTTCATGTTAGCGTTTTAAAAGTTACGTCAATCGTTTTCTAATGAAAAATTACATAAGAAATGTCTATTTGCGTAACTTTATTAGTGGTTTTTAATTTTTTGACGATTTTTTCAAAATTTCACTCGAAAATTTAGGGGGGTTCTGAACATTCCATTGCAAATAGAAACAATAGGCTTCCAGTGTTTACGAATTGTGATTTTTGTAATAAATTTCGTTCGAATCGGTCCATTCGTTCGTCAGTTATCGTCTCCACAGACTCACTGACACACACACACACATACTTTCACACTCACACACACACACAGACATCACTTCAAAAATATTTGATTCGTGATCAAGGATGTTTGAAACGTGCTCTCCCGTCGAAAACTCGAATTCGAATTTTTATCCATTTGGCGAGATTTTTGTTAATTTGGCAACATTTCAAAAAGTCGCCAAGTTGGCGACATTCCGCCAAATTTGTCGCCAAATTCTCGCCAAGCGTTATGTACGAAGAAATAAGTTGTCGTTACAGCAGATAAATGACTATTGGCGTTGAAATACAAAAGTATTACTCAAAGTATATATTTTCATGAATGGAACGAGCTAGATCCACGAGAATGATGTCACCCAATTTATCGCATGGTATTACATATGAAAAGTGAACATGTTTCTCAATAGGAAATATTTTTTTTTCATTTTATATGACTTTTTAATAATTTTTTTGAAAAATGTGCAATATCTCGAGAACGGTTCATGTTAGTGTTCTAATATTTATGTCAATCGTTTTCTAATGAAAAATTACATAAGAAATGTCTATTTGCGTAACTTTATTAGTGGTTTTGATTTTTTGAAGATTTTTTCAAAATTTTATTCGAAAATTTAGGAGGGTTCTGAACATTCGATTACGTATAAAAACAATAGGTTTCCAGTGTTTACGGATTGTAATTTTTGTACCAAATTTGGTTCGAATCGGTCTATTCGTTCGTTAGTTATCGTCTCCACAGACTCACTGACACACACACATACTTTCACACACACACACACGCACACACACACACACACACACACACAGACATCACTTCAAAAATGTTTGATTCGTGATCAGAGATTCTTGAAACGTGCTCTCCCGTCGAAAACTCGATTTCGAATTTTCGACCCCGTCACAATACTTTCCTTATACATTATGTATATAAGGAAAGTAATAAAATTTATTATAAAATAAATATTATTAATTCATCCAATGTGAATTCTGCAAAGAAAAAATGGAGTAAGTATTTATGCCTGAAAAAATATAATTATTTCTTAACATTTTTAATCTCATAACAAAGCAGATTTTCTATTGTTCAAGACGTAATAGATTTTAAATTCTTTTAAGATATTTCTAGTGTTAGTCATCAAGATATGTTTTTTCTACATAAATATAAAAATCTTTCAATTATCTCTTTCATAAGTTCTTTTGCATTCATAAAAATATTTAAAATATTTACGAATATGTAGGTGCATTATCTGAGTATACTTATTTATTAAATCTTTCTCATTTATTAAATTTCATTATATTTATTATTTAATATTAGAGCGAAGGAAGCGGCCATTCTGACCGCGTAACTACTTTGATAAACGATTCCTCCAAAACGGCTAATCCCAGCCCATTGAAATTTTATGAATTTTCTTATTTTCTTAAAGTTATTGAAAACACATAAGAAAATTTTTCTAGGTTTTATAATAAGAGAACAAATCAACGACCTTCCTAGAACGACGGCAGCGGTCAAAATGACCGATAGAGGGATTCCACACGATGATGCAATCCGACTGCAGCGTTGCGCTACTGTAAGCCGTATGAATGACTGAATTAGGTTTTTAGTATTATTCGGCGTGTTTCAAAAAAGAACAACGTCTATGTCCGTGCTGGATGTAAATGATTGCATAAAATATTGGCGCGATGTCTCGTGCGATGCGACTGACTACTGATGAGTGTCTATTGCAGCAACTTAGCGAGAATTCCAATTTATTTAATCTCAATTTATTTAATCATTGAGGAGCAAAAATTCTCGGGATTTAATTAATTATCCTGTTACCAAGAAGTTAATCTCCATTTCACGACTAAGAACGAAATCAGATCACCGACGCTTGTAACTCCAATATCGACAGACTATGATTTATAATTATGGGAAAAACAATTTTTAGTTTTTGTAATATATTCAGAATAAGATTTAACTTTAAATGAAATCCTTTTTTACCGAAAGAAAGTTCTAAAAGAAGCAATCCACTTTACGTAGCACAATATTTCAAAATGTACTGTCTACAAAAACTTCTTTGACATATATGACATATATGTAAACATACATTTTACCAGCTACAAATACATACATATATGCATATGAAAATTACATATTTCTCATTTTATCCTCTAAGCATCTTTTAAGACTGGAAATGTCTCAGTAGCTTTGAATAAATGGTTTATTTTATATTCAGCGTTTACTAAATTTTGCGTAACTCTTTAGAGTAATAAGATGTTGAAACTGCTATGTTTGGAAACAATGTATAAGTTCTGAAATATTATATTTACAAAAAAGTAGGACAATTCTCTAAAGGTTGAAATGACTCAAAGTATTTCTAAGGAAGTTTTCAAAAACACTGACCACACTAGAAACGTAAGAAAAATGAAATTTTCTTATAAATAATGACAGTATTCATAACTCATAATGGTGTATAAACAAAGATAAATGCGTGTGTTCTACTTACAGACATCGTTATCTGTTTCAGTCTTTTCATATTTTGCATCTGTAACGGCGAGAAATGAGATTTGTGGTTAATGCTCTAGAATCTATATTTTCCCTGTAAACATAAATCAAATATTTATAACTAGTAGCGATTACCCGGCGTTGCTCGGTATTTTCGATGCAAAACTGTGATAAAAATTACACCGGAGCATATATATATAGGGCCATGAATTTTATACATTGCTTTTCACTGTAAAAGAAGTAAATTTTGATAATTGAATAACCATTTGGATTTCTTAATACTTTTCGTTGTTGAGGAAGCCTGTGAAAAATAAACCATGGTGATAGAGTTTCCATTTAAATTCATATTTCAAACCTGCGATTTTCAAAAGTGACTAATACGTCCAATAACCTCCCACAAAACTCAGATTTAATTGACTTTCACGTTTTAAACCAATGCTTACCAACCTTTTTCGTTGGGAATCATGAATTTAGAGAGTGGAACTCCCAGGGAAAAGTTTCGTTTTCCATTAATATCTCAACAGCCCCTGGTTTTAGAAACTCAAAACTTGGACTAAATTTATGGAAAGCTATTCCAAAGCTACTTACAAAATTTCATTAAATTCGATACAGCTGTTCTCCCGTGATAATGGCGACAACCCCTGGTGCTAGAAACTCGAAACAGACTAAATTTTAAGTGGGGCTGTTTCAAGACTACCCACCAAACTTCATCAAATTCGGTTCAGCCGCTCTCCCGTGATGTTGGATTATACATACATACATGCATACATACATACATACCTTTCTTCGTTATATATATATAGATAACAGTAAAGTTTACATTTTTCTAATTCAAATAGTTATTTTGAAAAAATATAGGTATAACGTAGAATTCCGATAATATTCTGGCATCATGTATCATTGTACAACTGTCTATGGCACATTACAGAGAATACTTCTTATTTTTGACATAAATTATAAAAACATATTTTTCATTTCCAAATAATCATCCCTCTGCATTCTTAAGCAATCAATGACAGTGCATTTGTATTCTTTTTGTTAGATTCCTCATTTATCTCCAAATAGCCGCTGATTGCATTGTCAGAATTTGTCTCAATTCATTTAATTATTGAGGAACAATCATTTTCAGGATATAACCAATTCTCTTGTTACCAATAAAGTTAATCTCTATTTCATGCTGATGCGGACTAAGTACGAAATCGGATCAAAGACGTTAGTACCTCCAATATCGACAAACTATGATTTATAAATATTGCAAAAAACAATTTTTAATTTAAGATATTTCTAGTTTTAGTCATCAAGATATGTTTTTTCTACATAAATATAAAAATCTTTCAATAATCTCTTTCATAAGTTCTTTTGCATTCATAAAAATATTTAAAATATTTACGAATATGTAGGTGCATTTTCTGAGTATACTTATTTATTAAATCTTTCTCATTTATTAAATTTCATTATATTTATTATTTAACATTAGAGCGAAGGAAGCGGCCATTCTGACCGCGTAACTACTTTGATAAACGATTCCTCCGAAACGGCTAATCCCAGCCCATTGAAATTTTATGAATTTTCTTATTTTCTTAAAGTTATTGAAAACACATAAGAAAATTATTCTAGGTTTTATAATAAGAGAACAAATCAACGACCTTCCTAGAACGACGGCAGCGGTCAAAATGACCGATAGAGGGATTCCACACGATGATGCAATCCGACTGCAGCGTTGCGCTACTGTAAGCCGTATGAATGACTGAATTAGGTTTTTAGTATTATTCGGCGTGTTTCAAAAAAGAACAACGTCTATGTCCGTGCTGGATGTAAATGATTGCATAAAATATTGGCGCGATGTCTCGTGCGATGCGACTGACTACTGATGAGTGTCTAGCACTTTTGCAGCAACTTAGCGAGAATTCCAGTGATAACGGCTGTGATAGTGATGCAGATTTTGTAACATCTGATGTAAATGCAATTGCAGAGCACAGCGTCAGCTCCTCAGAAGAGAAAACAACTCTGGTGGTAACGATATGTCCAATACAACTCGCCTTCAACACAATACCTCTACTTCAGCAAATCTTCGTGCCAAAGATGGTACTGAGTGGAAAATATTGAATCAAAGCATCGCTATTTCCGGGATATTTGGTTCTCAAAATGTCGGGGAAAAAAAGGCTGGACCAGATCCGTATGCAAATAGAAATGTATTCGAGAACGCTTATTGCAAAAAAAAATGTGTCGAAAAAACATCCTAAATGCTGTAACTATGATGTTACTTTCCTTATATACAATGTATAAGGAAAGTATTGTGACGAGGTCGAAAATTCGATTTCGAGTTTTCGACGGGAAAACACGTTTCAAGCATCCCTGATCACGAATCAAACATTTTTGAAGTGATGTCTATGTGTGTGTGTGTGTGTCAGTGAGCCTGCGGAGACTATAACTGACGAACGGATGGACCGATTCGAATGAAATTTGGTACAAAAATAACAATCCGTAAGCATTGTATTTATTCGCAATCGAATGATCAGAACTCCCCTAAATATTTGAGTGAAATTTTGAAAAATGTACATAAACATCAAGACCGCTAATAAAGTTACGCAAATAGACATTTCTAATGTACTATTTCATTAGAAAGCGATTGACATAAATTTTAGAACGCTAACATGAACCGCTCTCGAGATATTGCACGTTTTTCAAAAAAATTATCAAAAAGTCATATAAAATAAAAAAAATATTTACTCTTGAGAAACATGTTCACATTTCATATGTAATACCATGCGATAAATTTGGTGACATCATTCTCGTAAATGGATAAAAATGACGCCAAATGGATAAAAATGACGCCAAATGGATAAAAATGACGCTAAATCAATGATGACTCACTGATGATGACAACATGTAAAATGACCACTCATTGACGAAAATTCAATATCTTGGAAAGAATATAAATAACTACTATAAAAATAATTTATTATTTTTACTGTAAAAGTAGTCAATTCATTGCATTATATAAGGAAAGTCATGTGCTGCCCACATCAATTTTTTTTTCTTGCGGAAAGGAGAGAGCGGTATGTTTTGTATTTGTCTTTTGCAGTGAGTAGAGATCATTCATTTCTAACACAATTAAACGTTTTACATATTCATAACAATATGTAATGATTGCTCCATATTTTCTCCCCTTTGTTTTAATATTTTCATCATTTCAACAGTGCGAACAAAATTAATAATTTTAAATAAATATGAACATTAAAATCTAACGTATCAAGCAGATAAAAATGCATAAAAATTACGATTATGCATTCTGTTTCTATTTGCAATTTACATATCGTGAGAATTTAATTAAGTAAATGATACCCGGCATCACTTCGAATCTAATCTATTTTCCTCTTAATCTAATAAGCGAAACATGTTTGTGGCATATTCTTTTGTTCTCATCTCCAAGAGAAATGGGAGGTGAGGTTTTGAACAAGGTATACTTCTGCAAAACGTAATTAAATAATTATGCGTTAATTTGGAGCGACCGGTATAAGAGTAATACAATACAGCTGAAAGTAATACTAAATCAGTCTAGAAATGAGTTTACGATATTAAGTGGATTTTAGAAATATTTCTAGGTTATTATCTTTCTGGACATACTACACTCTTCTAAAGTTAAATTGGAATACCATAAAGGAACGTAAGGCGAACAGCCGTACCGTGCTGAAAACACTGGTTCTCGTTAGATCACCGAAGTCAGGCAGCATCGGGCACGGTTAGTACTTGGGTGGGTGACCACCTGGGAACACAACGTGCTGTTGGCGCATTTCGGGCGCGGAAGCCCGATGGTATGCGCGCTGGATTTGCGCACTGCTACAACTGCCGCCGTGTTCATGCGGAGTACGATCACGTTAAACATGTGGGTCCGTAAGTCCTTCCGAGAGGTTGGTGGTAGGGGAAGGAGGGTACGATCCCTGTGGATACCTCCCTTACTAGGTTTCGATCTAAATTGGTTGGCAATTCCCGGCCGTCCAAACAGTTACCTTACACCTTTCTGGTAGGTCAGACGGTCTGGGTCTCAACAACAGCAACAACTATAAAGGAACGTACGTAGCCATATGGAAATCACAGTACCGGTAGAAGAGAGAACCGTATGCAAATGGTTAAGCAAGCAAAGATATGCAAAACAAATCTGTTATTTAGTAAAGAATGTGGCCCCCAAAAGCTGCTAAACAGCGAGACACAATATTATTTTTCTAAGTTCTACAATAATCATAATGAGTTTTTGTGCAATATTTACCTTTAGTACTAATATTTTTCTAAGAACTTGTTTACTTGGCATCGTACCATTTATTACCATCTGCTCTCTTTTTTGTTTCAAATAAAAGCAATATAACAAGAATTTTCAGAAAAATGCCATTCTTCACCCCCCTCTATTTTCTAAACTATTATTCCTACAGAAAGATTATACAGATCATTTTTGTAGGAAGTTTTATGTAGTTTAATTTTGTAAATAAGTGTTTTTTGCTAGAATCATAGTTTTTGAGATATTTAGGGAAAATTGAGAAAAACGACATTTCAACGCTCCCCACACTCTCCGCGCACCCCCCCCCCCCATCTACGGGAACTTTTAGTTGTTCAGGACACTCCCCCCCCCCAACTATGCCAAATTTTAAAACTACACTATTTTTTTTCCTATGTTTCTTTTGTTTCCTGGGCTATATCGATGAGGCTATTAATGGTTGACTGAGGTTATCCTTGTCAAGCAACGTCCACTGCGGCACGCAGTTCGTCTACGATATGTATCGGTGGTCTCCGGTGTACCTGATGTCCGATGAGGGCCCACTTGTGTTCAACGGGGGAGAATAGAGATCTGGCGAGGCTGCTGGCCAGAAAAGGATATGCACGCAGGTTCAAACGTTGATGGTGGTATGTTGTTTCAGATGTCACTTGCCGTTGTGAATGGGTCTCGATGAATCGTTCAGCGAATCTGTCGGTCTTTGCGCTCTGTCGAGCGCCTGTTCGATCCACTCCCTCTATGGCGTGTTCTCTGGTGTTCCTGCGTCCATCGTGTCACACATCGCTCGATGGTACTCACGCCGTGCCCAACATTCTTGGCAATTGCACACATCGACAAACCCATGTTACGCAGCTCCAGAATACGGTCCCATCATATCATGTTTCTAAGCAACTGAATTAAACCCCATGAGTTAATTCAGCAGTAATTATTTTTTGATTTAAATAGTAAAGAAATGTATATAAATACATTTAATCTTAATTGCATGCATATAAAGCAATGTATATAATACATTACATCTTAATTGCCCTTTTCATTGGATTATATCTATTACCGTCTTTGTGTTAAAGATTACGGAGATTATGGATTTTTTCAAATTTTTACGTCATCTGTTTTATTTTATTGAAAATTCTTTATAAATCTATATGTTGGAGTACGGGTAGCTATATCTTCTAATACACGAGCATAACCTTCTAATTCACGAAATTATAAGTAGTTCCCAATACAATTTTAGTATTTTCATTTTGACATATATTGATTTAATTTCATATTTTCCGTAAACCCGTTTAGAAACGGGATCAGGATGTTTTATTCATCAGATCTGAAGATAATTTGGTATAGCGAGAGTAGAGATTCTTAAAAGTCTTTCCAGGAGCATTAAATTAAATAGTTCAATAAAATGTTTTGCATAATAATATTATTTTGAATACTATAAGAGGCTACACATAATTGTGAATTTAACGTTTCTTTATATTGCATATTCCGTACGAAGAACGGGCTGCTTATTGACGATTTACTGTCATATTTATATTCAGAAATAATACAATAAACAGGAGTTTATTTCAAAGAAATGTCCTAAAATCTTTTATCTCTCAGATGAGTACGACGATACTTGCACCGTTAGCACACGCATCATTCGGCAACTATTAACAGTATTCTGGCATGGCTGCACATTTAGCAACTGTGTATATTGGAGTGTTTAAAGACATACTTTATTTAAATATGTCTATATAACACAATAATCTCATTAATTGTATATGTAATGACAATATCAATTTTTATTTGTTTTATTACTTCCATTGTTTCATTATTAATTTTAAATCAAGATACTTGTTAAAATCCAACGTATCAAGACGATAAAAATGCAAAAAATAAATAAATAAATAAACAAATAAAAATAAGATTCTGGATCCCGATTCTATTTACAATTTATATATCGGGAGAATTTAATTAAGATAATTAGAAGAGTTCTTAGAATTCAATCTAATATCTCCTTCCTTTAATAAACGAAGCGTTGTTTGCGGACATATTATTTTCTTCTGAACCCAAAAAGAAATAGGAGGCGATGTTTTGAACCAGGTATAACCGTGCAAAACGTAATTAGATATTTAGGCGTTAATTGTGCGGATCTATATAAGGTTTAACACAATACAACTGGAAGTTGTATTAAAATAGTCTAAAGGGAATTTGGGATATTACAGATTTTTCAAAAGTGTTTCTTGGTATATGTTTATACTTTTGTTATAACTTTGCTGCATTTATTTTGAAATTGGAATTGTACCAGCTGTATATCTGTTCTTCGTACGGAATAAAATGTAAAGAAACATAATTCACCATTAACGCTGACCTTTTATTATTTTTTATTTTATAAACATTCTCACAGAAAGGAAATACATTAATAATTTTGCAATTAAACTATAGCATCTACGTCAACTACGTTTATGGCCATTTTATTAGCGATAAAAGTACAGAGAGATCTTTTATTTATGGCTCTTGAAGTTAATCGTTTTTCGTAATTTCCAAAATTGTATAAATTGAGGCGCAAAACAACGATCGTGTTCAAGTTATCGGATTTTGAAATATTTTATAGTCTCAAGAAATAATTAGGTCATGTTTGTTTGGAGACTCAAATCACAGTCGGAATTCGTTTGTTTGGCGGCTAATATAATGATTCAGTCATTATCAAAGCGAAGAAACGGCTAGAAGGCCATAAAGACAAGACAGACTGACAGGAGGACAGACAGACGCCTAAATTTTATGCATGACATTATGAAATTCGGTGCAGCCGTTCTCCTGTGCTGATGACATAAGCATACAAACAGGTGGAATTTCAATTTTATTAATTTCCATTATTTGAATTTATTTTTATTTTTGTGCTTTTTTACACTAATTTTAATTTTCATGTAATTTAGGCGTGTGTAGAAGAAGTGATTGTGATGGATTTATATGTTTCAATGAATGGATTCTGAGTCAGTCGAATATTTTAAATCCATCATTGGCTGATTGATTGGCATATGCATTGATTCAAATTGAATTTCGTACGATTACACTCATGTCCAAAAATTAAGCAACAAAGTGAAAAAAGCGGATAAAAAGAAAATTATTTATTCGAATTCATTGAAATTTTCACAGATCATGGGGTTTAACAAACATATCCTAGCGTAGGGAAATGCAAATGAAATTATCAATAAATAAATGAATAATAGAACTATACAAAAATATAGGATTTTCGGCGGCAAAAATCAGTTTATTACTGGAGTTATGCCAATACGGAATGTGATGACCTCTGCTGAAAACACATTTACAACAGCCTCAATTCGTACCAAGAATAAGAACATCTGTGGAGTATATGTGCCCATTCACGAAGCAAACATGTTCTTAGCTCGTAATGGCTCATGGGAGGGTCCTGAAGAGATCATAAACGTCTCCAAGCATGTCACATACATGCTGAATGGGATTCAAGTCGGGTGATCTCGATGGCTAATCCGTACGAAACAGTGTTCCTAATTCTATGTACTGGCCGACAAAGCGAGCCCTGTAAACTCCTTATCGTCTATATAAGTGCTTTATTGTCTATAAAAATGGCATCAGGACTCATGACCGCAAGAAATGAGCGAACATAATGAGTAAGGGTGTATTCTGTATACCGCACTGCAGTCAGAGTACCGCAAAGAAAGATGCAGAGATCAGTGCGGGGACCAACAGCAATCTTTGCTCAAACCACCGCTGCTATATGTGGGTTTTTCGTGGATGTGACTAGTGTGATAGCGAGTTTCAAGAGTGCTCCAGACTAATAACAGTCGGGAATCACTCTGTATGACAAATCGTGACTCATCCGTGACGAGTACTGTACTACATTGTTGTGCATTTCAGTCTAGTGGATCTAGGTCCCAGTTTAAGCGGGTCCCTCTGTGCGAGGGCATCAGTGGGACAAATTCAGCTCAAGCCTCCACGGCAACCTTGCGGTTTTGGAAGTTGAAAATGGGAGGAAGAAATTATTATATCCGCCATCCAGCGAAGCCACGGATAGGGGAGGGAGGTCGGCTGAACTACTCACGGCGTAGATCCGGAAAACCAGTCCACCTGGTCTCTACCCAAGTCATCGATAGGTCTGGAAACTGTCCACAAAGACCCAGTTCCTCTTCCCCACCTGGAAGAGTCTGCTTCATGAAGACCAGGAATACTAGGGATAGTCCACGAGATAATTTTGACTCCTTAGGAGAGGTAGTCAGAGACTACAGAGTCAATGTCCTTTCGATATACGGCCTCTCCCCTAGGGGAAAGGGCGTCAGTGGGGTGCAAACTACTGGTCGTCTTGCACACAGACGACCTGCATGTAGCCGTCTGTAAGCTATTTCTAGAGATACCGTTCACTCTGCCGATGCTGCAAAGTCGGAAGCAAACTGATGTACAGAGATTGACCTGTGGCGTCGCACATTCAGAAACAGAAAACAGCCATACTGAGCTATTGTGACACTTGGGCGTCCACTGAATGGTCTTCGCAACACTCTACCTTCACTTTGATACCGGTTCTACAGGCGGTAATTTGTTGATTGGGCAACTTCCGACTATCGCTGACCCATTTCGAGACACCCTTTTACCCCCCCCCCCATCGCCTGGCGTCACTTAGATGATATCGTCTACACATTTTCAAAATTTGTATATTTCGATTTTCCTTTTGGAATCCGCAATGTTATGATACAGGCACGAAATTCATCGTTTTTATACTTAATGCGTTATACTGTTAAAAATGTTGGTATGTAACAAGTAAAGCATAAAAAAAGTGGATAAGCATCTTGTACATGTAACTTTAAAAATGTAATTGTTTGTAAAATATCAACGGTGGTATAGTTAATATCTTATGTTATTTAGTACGTATAAGCGATAAGAAGCGTGTAACTCCGTTATTTCGATTTTGACTGTTTCAGTACAAGCATCAATTCAAGCCATCATCATTTTAAATGTGAATTGCTTATTAATGTATGTCAGTTTGTATGTTAGTGTGTTTGCGGCGTAGCAGAAAATCTAAAGGATCCACGGTTACGAAGTTTGATACAGAAGAAGTCCAGGTCACGTTCTGGGATAACTCGGAGCAAGTTGTTTTCTTAATTTCGAAATAGTTGCTTATTTATTTTATGTTGAAGCGCTATTTTGAGCGATTTTCATGCAAATTGGCTTCTTAACGTTCAAATTTCTTAACATATAGTCACTATCATAACACCATCGGAAAGATTATGACTCTTTAGAAAGTACATTGAACGATATCCGAAAGCCAATTAGTTTATTTATGAAATGTATTATTACGAGCCTCCAAAAACACTTTGGCAAATTTATTTTTATATTCATCCTTTCGCAAATTGAAGAATCACACGAGTCTTATCTTCGTACATATGGAGTAATATGCTTGCATTCTAATAATTTGTAATTACTCAATTTCTGAATTTTTTTATGCATTTTTAAGTGGGTCTGCAATAGCTGTAATTTTGCATGCGAACGTTCTCACTGAAACACGCATTTCTTCTGCATTCATGACAAAACAACTGGAGATATGCTCGTTGCTATGGCGACCTCATACTTTAAAAACAGAGCGCAGCATCTTTTCAACAAGCATGGCCGTTTTATATACCCGTTGTGATATTTTGTTATACAATTTCCCGTGTACATTGAGAAAACGCTGTTGGTGGATGACTTTCGTTCTAAAAAGTACGTTTCATAAATTGAGTGGTGTTATCTGTATTATTTATATAGCGAGCCTGTATTTAGGATCCAGGTGATGCCGGGTAGCGTGTTCTAGTTTTAAATAAACACACTCATTCTGCAGGGAATAGTATGTATTGCTCACAACAGTGTTTCCTTGTTTGTCTAACTATCATTATTTCAGCAAGGGATAAAACACAAAGGATAAGATTAAATCTGTCTTAAAATTTAACGTATTGTTTCGAACATATAAAATTCTTTTACTGGGAGCCCTTTGAGTCCCCACAAGGAACTTGACGTCTTTTCGAGGCATGGTTGCCAGATTTGACGAAATATCACCAGCTTGTCGACTCTTTGAGACTTTTCGAATAGACTACAACTTCCATGAAATATCGAATATATTTGAAGAGACGAGCGCTTTCTAAAAAATCCAATGGAGAGTATAAAAAAGGAGCCATCGCTCAGTTGGAGTAGTTGATGTGATACGAGCTAAATTGAATTGTGTGATACGTCAGTGTTGAGAATAATATCGGCTATTTTGTGTATTAGCGGAGAATTTTATTGCTGTTTTATTGTATCTAACTGTTTAGCTATTTTGTAAGATAGTCATCGAGGTATTCGCTGAATACTGTTCAAGTTTACTCTTATTGGTGCTTTTAAATAAGAATGTTAGTTATCCATAAATGTAGACTCAGTTTTGTATGCTGAGAGTACACTCACGACGTTCCAGGGGATAAGTCGTAACACTATCACGACCAGTAAAATAAATAAAGTATGATATTTTATATCCTGATGCCATTTACAATTTGCACATCTTAAGGATTTAATTAGATAAATGATACATGGCATCACATGGGATTCAATCCATTTTCCCACCTAATTTAATAAACGAAACGTGCTTGTTGAATATTCTTTTGTTTTCACCTCCGCTAGAAAAGAGGTGAGGTTTAAAACAAGCTATAACTGTGCCTAAACAGAGTTAAACAATTATGCGCTAATTATGAATGATCTACCTACGGGTAACACAATACGAGTAATATTGATAGCAGCTAAAATTGCATTTCAGAAATTAATAAACTTTCTTTGACATACCTAAGTTTATGTTTAGATTTTGTTATGAATAACTGGATAATGCTTAAACATGATATTATACTAGAAGGGTAAGCCCGTCATAAGACGGTGAAAAGTTGCCTCATATCTGTTATTCATAAAGTTTTATATGATTTACTTCCATCGACCCGCTTGTATCACTTGCGCTCCTAGTACTCACAGACACATCAATCAATGCGCTCCTAATACCCACAGACACATCAACCAATGCGCTCCTAGTACCCACAGACATATCAACCAGTGCGCTCCTATTACTCACAGACACATCAACCAATGCACTCCTAGTACCCACAGACACATCAACCAATGCGCTATTAGTACCCACAGATACAACAACCAATGCGCTCGTAGTACCCACAGACAGTATTAAGGTCACATTCTATATTCTTGGCGTTGTGTCCATGTTTGCTCAGTCGTCTGGCTATATGCCACCTGCCTTCTCCCGGTCCTCAGCTCTGTCGTCTGTGGGCGAATCCCAGTGGTGTGGAATTAAACCTGTAAAGCGAAAGGTAGATCAGGTCCACACTGCTGTCTCCCAGTACCCACAGACACACCAATCAATGTTTTAAGGAAGGGAACATATCACGGAGCTCATTTAATTTCCAGTATCATTCTCTGATATCATCATCATTTTTTGACATTAATTTAGTTACCAAAAGGCGTTTCCAAATTTTCGTTTTACAAGTTTATTTAGCCTAACTCCTAATGTGGTATTTAGATAGATATTTGGCTTTGGAGAGTTTAAAGGGATGACACATATCTGTATTAATTTAAGCAGTTTAGAAGTATAGAGGATTACTTTTGGATATTAGTTTATTAAGGTGAGTTTATTTTAGATTAGTGATTACAGAAAGTCACAGTTACATGCGAGCTATACACCACTCACATTCAATATTATCATTTCTTATTCGGCTTCCTATAGAAACATGCGTAGTACACCGTCAACTAACATAACGCAATTAATTTTACACTCCGCTTGTCCTCACGGACAAGACGCAGCTAACCCACGAGCAGTGAAAACTCACAAATATTTTGAACAAATAGTATTAAATTAATAATTTACTCAAAAAGAAATGAAAACGAATTAAACTTATCCTCAAAACGATTTAAATTTCGTTAATAGAGAAATTTTTACAGAGTTATTGAAATTTCGACGATTTGGCAACAAATTCATTCATTTGTGGATGTTTAGGCAATTTTGCGACAATTTCCAAAAGTCGCCAAATTTGTGGCAAAGATTGTATAAAGGTCATCACAGGTGGGACAAACAGGTATTCCCTATTGAAACTTAATGACTATATCATCCATTTATTAATTAGTTTAAAATTTAATCCTTTCCTAAAATATTTATCAAAATCCTGCTAATATTTTAAATTTACATTTTATCAATTTGGCGTCATTTTAGTGAAATTGGCGTTGTCTTCAACAATTTGAAAACATTTGTTGTCGACGAATTCGTTACCAATGTCGCCAATTGTTCGTCACATTTTCCACCAAGCGTTCCAGACAGATAGATAAATAAATAGATAGACAGGCAGATAAACATGGGTCATTATAGTATTAATACTATTAAAGGTTGTGCAAAAATATAAGACAAAAGTTTGTAATGTAATTTAACACACAATTAACACAATAGGCAACTGTTTCGCGGATCCTAAAATGCTGTTTCCAGAATGATATTTTTAGTTAAGTTAATTTATTTACAATCATCTCATCTGGAAGTGTATTTTTATGTTCCAGAACATTTAAATGGAAGCTAAAATACTTATCCTGCAGATGTCAGTGGATTCAACACACTCTGGAATACAACAAATGAGATTGACGTTTATCAGAGTAATACGTTCTAGTACATACTGTGGTGCTAGAAAATAAGAATCAAAGCATATCTTAAATTGAACTCTTAAACATGGCCGATGATCGTAAGTCGTGTAACATTGCATTGTGCCGCTAATAACTCACCATATTATCTTCAGTACGAGTTCCTGGAATATAATATATTAACATAATACTACTCACAATTAACTGCACCCATTTTAACTTTAAAATAACATTATTTATTAAAAACTTTCTACTCATTATTAAATTAATTACAACAATTACCACATATAATTAAGGAGGAGATTGGACATGTGAGACCAGGTAAGTTATCATTATCAAAATGGTTATGATCTTCTATAAGCTGACTTGCACATACCTATTAGTTGTCTTTAGACGTTGACATACAGCCGACAGTCTTTCACATCGGCACTCGCACAATTTGCTATTACACATGGCATATTCGGCACTCCGTCTTACACTGAATCTGTTCTCGATCTCATTTGATCTGTTACCGTTCTTTTCACATCTCTGAATCTGGTCTCTTATTCTAACTATAACTTTTATATATCTGATTATCTAGTCATTCTATCTACTACTGTATAATACATTTTACAAACTTTTACATACCTTGTCTCAGGATCTGTAAATAAAATTGTCACGCTTTAGTTATATAGTTGTATTAGTTTTCCTAATACTAAAAAAATATTTCGTGAAAACCTAAAAAAAAAGATTCAAAATGTTCTATGACCAAAAATTGCACATATTGTTATCAGATGTAAATTTTAGTACAAGTTTTTATGATATTGCGATTTATGTAGTTAATATATAAAGACATCACCTTTGAAAAATCCTCAAAATGCAATTATTTTTATTCAATAAGGAATCAAATTTTAACAGTCGGAATATGCGATAATAGCAAAAGTTTCCTTCATCACATTTTAATAATACAACAAAATCATTTTGAAATAGATCTCTTTTTTTGGACAATTTTAACATTATTTTTAAACAATATCAGATATACATCAGATGTATTATTATATGTATATCTTCTTAAATATCATATTGAAATTGAGAAAAATTGAGTTTTTTTCTCACAACAATCACCAGCCAGCCGCTCACTTTGCTGCTCATGCTCTCGGGTGGGTCGGGCGGCCTGGGCTTTCCACACAACAATCACCACGGTCACTCAATTTGCTGCTCATGTTTTTGGGCGAAGTAGGTGGGTTTTCGACGCAGCAATCAGCTCCAATTGAAAACTCTATTTGCAAATCAGATACAAAAGTCTCAACTCGCTCTGTATGTATTTCTGTAGTATGAAGCTAAAATCATCACTTATTTCATCACTTATCAAATGCAAGATCATCATGCAGTATTTATAAATTGTAATCCCAGGATGAAGCACTACTTTAGCATAAAAAAACTATATGTAAGTTTCTTTGCATAAAATCTTGAACTCGATTCGTAATATATAAAAAGGAATTCACATTAATTCATTTTAAGAAATTCACTTCTAGAACAAATTTCTCACTTTATTTGAACGACTGCAGATTGCGTAAAGCATGTACATACCTTCCTGAAAATTATTCACAATTTTTTAAAATATTTGCCATTACTAAAAATTTATATATCATATTGAGTCAGTTGAAACTATTACATATTATTGTTTTTTGATGCAAACTAATTTGGAATATAAATACTCAAAAAAAAAAATAATAATAACCACTCCCAGCCAAAAGGTCGGGAGCACGTAAAAAGAACCAACCTTACTTTTCTCAAAAGTAGCGTCCTCTGACTAAAACGTTGTTTCCTCACAAAGAGTAAAGCCTGCGCAAATGCGGTGAGATATGATTGGATGAAAGAGTTCACACCAGTTGCCAATCCACAAAATACTACCATGCGCTCAACCATGGAGGTTCTTAAGTGAATGCCAGACAGATATTTCGCCATGATGGAACTTGCATGAATTACCGTTACAATTAACTAATATATTATTGAAGTATTTTAATGAAATATTAAGAATAAGGTAATTTTGAATAGTATAATTTGGAATAGAATAATTTAGAATAATAATTAAAGATAAAAATTTAATTAATTAAATTAAAATAAAATATTTAATAATTTATAAAAGTATTAAATTTAGAATAAATAAATTGTTGTTATTTGTCGCAACATGGCACAACAGTTTCATAGTTGTAGGACAGAGTACAGAATATATGGTGATAAAAATAAATTATAAGGTAAAACAATTTTGCATTCATAGTAATATAATTTATTATTTCTATTCTAAGTTGTGCAATAATTTTAATTATTTTTGTTTCAAATTGCATTGCGCTGATAATTTATTTCTATAACATCGCCTGCTTAAGTATAGACCTTTCGCACAGAAATATATACAAATCAGAAGGAACCTTAATTATTGTCTTAAACGATACAGGAACCCACGAGAGAAGATTCAAGTTCTACAGCATTGTTGACTTTATAGAACTAGAGACTTATAAAACTGATTTATGGATTTATAAACTTACAGACTTTATACAGCTGCAGTTTGCTTTCATCTTCCTTGTTTTTTATTCCATATTTCTGTATATATCGTTTTGTCTCTCCTGCGGTGTTTGTGCTGAGTGTTTTTACACACTAGAGGGTGAGAAAACACCGGTTCTCGTTAGATCACCGAAGTCAAGCAGCATCGGGCGCGGTTAGTACTTGGTGGGTGACCACCTCGGAACACCGCGTGCTGTTGGCCATCTCGGGTGCGGTATCCCCGTGGTTTGCGCGCTAGATTTGCACGCTACCACAAATGCCGCAGTGTTCATGCGGAGTACGATCACGTTAAACATGTGGGTCCGTAAGTCCTTCCGAGAGGTTGGTGGTAGGGGAAGGAGGGTACGGTCCCTGTGGATGCCTCCCCCACTGGGTTCCGGTCCAAATTGGGTGGCACTTCCCGGCCGTCCATACAGTTACCTTACACCTTTCTGGTAGGTCGGACGGTCTGGGTCTCAACAACAACACTAGAGGGTGATCATTGTATCAAGTACATTGTATCAAGTACTGTAAAAAAATATATTGATGTTTTCTCAATATGGAGTTTTAACTTCTTCCATTTATCTTGTAGGAATTGATGTTGCTAGTCCCGGACCAGGGCCGAACTCTGGACCCCGTGGTTACAAGATCGACATTATAAGGTTAGAACAAAAGCTAGCTTCCCCTCCGAAATTATAATTCGGGTACTGATTCCTAGCATCGTCGATCGATGTCTTTGGCAGGAGCAGAGTGGACTGCTGCCACACATTCCACCCCCTGATGGGTAGTTCGGTCGAATTTCGGTGAGGAGGGGGGGCCACACAGAAAACCCCCGTCGCGTCCCCATCCCGAAACTCAGTAGAGGGCTGAATAGCCGAACCTCAGACGTGACGTCAGTCTCACGTGACGTCCTCTGTCGTACCTCAGACGTGACGTCAGTCACGGTCAACTACGAAGGGAGAGGTCGGAGCCTCTGGCTCAGCGTGGTGTTGCCAACTCCTGTTGAAATCGCTGGAGAGAGAAGGTTGCGTGTTCGAACGTCCAGGGTCATAATTCTTAGGAATTGATGTTGCTAGTCTCGAGCCAGGTCCAAACTCGGTATTCGGTGCTTAAAAGACCTGCATTATAAGGTTAGAGAAAAAGCTAGCTTCAACTCCGAACTTATAATTCAGGCACAGGTTCCTAACATCTTCGATCGATGTCTTTGGCAGGAGCAGAGTCGTCTTCAGCCACAATCTCCATGGAGAGTTAAACCATTTAAATATTACTCCTTTTAAAATGGCGACAACGTTTTCAATGTTGAAAAGTTAGATTTGGGAGATAAATGAGGGAAAATAAATTTTCACTTCAAAAGGTGTGAAAACAAAATTTTTACTTCAAAATTTGCAGAAAAATAAATTGTTTTATCCAACTATAAACAAAATAGAAATCGACACATGGCACTGTCCCGGCCGTCCAAACAGCTACCTTCCACCTTTCTGGTAGGTCGGACGATCTGAGTCTCAACAACAACACATGGCACTCTTTTCAAAACCATCATTGAAAATTTAAAATCATTTGATACCACAGGCGTTAACCTTGACAGAAACATTTAAAAGGATTTTGCCAGTTACAGCTACTATAGATAAATGCTATTTTAATATAGAGATAAAACTAATAAAACCAATTTCTCTTCACTTGTTCAGACTATTTTCTGGTCACTTTACGTGCCATTCCATGATTTAGTTTGTGGAATCATTTTAAAACGTGCTATATCGCCAAGAAAACTACTTAAAACAAGCAAACACGATGCAATTTTAAATAAGTACCCTTTTTATGTATTATTTTATGCGAGGAAACTGAAAGAAATGTATATAAATAAAATAATTTGAGTCTTAAAGGGAACGTCAGGTGCTGTCAACATGAGATTTTACTTATCCATTACGTAGCGGATTTACAGATAAGGGAAAAAAGTCAATGTATTTTCCCTATTCAAGTGCTGCATAACCTCGAAGGAAGAAAATCTAAGAATCTTTCAATTCACACTCCTGTGACAGGATAAAGTGGCCCTCGTTCAGAGAATTCAAGTGAAGTGAAGGGGCTAAGCGTGGTCAATGGGTGGTAATAAAAAGAAATTGAAAGAAGCCGTTAAGAACCGGGTAAACACTTTTATTTTTATTTTCGATCCTTTTAGGTCTTGTTGTTTAATAGTTCGATGTAATCTTGAATGGTAAGAAGCAGTCATATAGTAGTGCCAATATTAAATTGTTATATAAAATAACTGTTTCTTTACAACTTAGAACATTTTTACTTCTTTATGATATGATATAAAGTAGAATAATCCATGTAGAAGATAAATGAGAAAACTTTCAGAATTTATATCAAAAGTATTAAAAGTTCTTACGTTTCCGTTGGCATATCTTGAGCATACATAGATAAAAATATTTTTACAGAAGTAAAGCTGAAATGTAAAAATAGTAAATAATAGATGCATAAAAATGCACCAAAAGTGAAAAAAATTAGATATTAAAAATATATTATTTATTACTAATGAATGTGTGTCTCAGTAAGTGAGTGAGTGAGTAAATAAGTGAGTAAGAGAGAGAGAGTAAGCGCGAGAGAGAGTGAGCGCGAGAGAGAGTGAGAGAGAGAGAGTGAGTGAACGAAAGAGTGAGGGAGAGAGAGAGAGTGAGTGAGGGAGAGAGAGCGAGTGTGAGTGAGAGAGAGTGAGTGAAAGAGCGAGTGAGTGAAAGAGCGAATGAGAGCAAGTGAGAGAGCGAGTGAGTGAGAAAGAGTGAGAGAGAGTGAGTGTGAGAGAGTGAGTGTGAGAGAGTGAGTGACAGAGAGCGAGTGAGAGTGTAGAAGAGCGTGTTAGAGAGAGAGTGTGTGAGCGAGTGAGAGAGAGTGGGTGAGCGACTGAGAGAGAGTGGGTGAGAGAGAGAGTGGGAGAGAGAGGGAGAGAGAGGTGTAGAGAGAGTAAGAGAGAGGGTGTGTGTGAGAGAGAGGGAGAGAGAGAGAAATATATCTCACGGACGAATGAAGCTATTTGGACGAAATTTGGTGCACGAATTACAATCTGTGAATACTGGAAACCTATTGTTTTTAAATGCAATCGAATGTTCGGAAGAACCCCAAATTTTCGAATGAAATGTTGAAAAAATCATCAAAAAATCAAAACCTTCAATAAAGTTAGATAAGCAATCATTCTTATGTAATGTTTTGCTACAAAAAATATTGGAATAAAAATTACAAGTCTAACATGAACCGTTCTTGAGATATTGCACATTTTTCAAATATATTTATCAAATTCAACATAAAATTTAAAAGAAATATATTAACTATGTAAAAATGTGTTCACTTTTCCTTTGCAATGCTATGCGATAAATCAGTTAGCATCATTCTCGTGAATTTCCAGTTCCATTTAGGAGAGAAGTTATTTTGGGTAATACTCGTACAGTTTTGTATTTGGACGCCAATAGTCATTTACTTAATAATAACATATTTCTCCATCCATATCGCCAATTTGACGATGTTTTTTAATGTTGCAAAATTGACGAAAATATTACCAAATGGATAAAATATTCGCTAAATCAATGAAAATAACGACTAATTATTAAAAATTAATATCTGGGAAAGAACATAATCGACTATAAGAATTACCAATATATCCATCCGTCCGCCAGTAACGCTTGGCGAAAAATTTAGCTGAGTATCGCCAACTTGGCGACTTTTTCAGATGTTGCCCCAATGTGGCAAAATTGTCGCCAAATTGATAAAAATAACTCCAAATGGGAAGTAATGGTTTGCAAATTTTGAATTCCGTCGTATGACGGGCATACCTTTCAATATATAAGAAATGCTTTTCGCTGCGTTTGTCGGTAATACTTGCCGATGCATTTGGCGAACTTGGCGAATAATCTAGCGATAATTCGCCCCAGATAGACGAAAATACCGTTAAAATTGCATCCATGATGCCAAGTTAATGAAAATTACACCTAATTAATGAATTAATTATTAAAATATTTTATTATATACATAGACTATATTGCTTTCTGAAGATGCTATTTATGTAAGCAAATTTGGAGTTGCTGGAAGGATAAGGTAATTGAGTACTTTGAAATAGTATTACATGTTGTGTAAAGACCATACGTCTCTTTATCCTCCTTGGAGATCGTTCTCGAGAATGGATCTTCGATATGTCAATAGTGGCATAATTCTGAATTAAATTACTTGATATTCAGATCTTTCGGCCGAGAATAATAACACAGAACTGCACTGATTTAAATCAAATTATGTTTATTGTGGACTTCACAGAAATTACAGAACCAGGCTGTTTAAAGCAACTGACGACATAGACAACAACTGTTATTACACATGCCCAGAATGAATTACGATTATACAAGAAACTACCTTTGACGGGTCTGGTGATAATTGTTATTCCGTAGACGATTATAGAGATTTTATGCTTACCAATGGCATTATTTTCTCTCGCTCCTTATTGAGGCCAAACCCCGGATACTAGACTCTTCCTAGTCATAGTGGTATCTGATTGGATTTCATTAAACTAGACTGCCGGATTGGATTTCATTAAACTAGACTATTTTTTTCGCTTTTTCGCTACGCCACCTTTGACAATAAGTCCAGCTATCAAATGAGAACCAAATTTAAGTTTAACGTGCAAATTCAATGTCATTTAAAATACTTATGGCTGTTATTTTGTGCAGATAAACTCAAATTATTATTGAAGAAATAAAGAGAACGTGAATATGAGTCTGCAGGGAAAGACATGTGCTGTCCACATCAGGAATTTATACAATATTTCAACAATGATTTATAGAAGTGAACGGGGATTATTTGCAGTCCATTTCGAAATGTATGATCTATATTTAAAGATCCACCAAATTTCTGTAGAATAAAATGTTCAAAAAATGTAAGCTGTGTACCAAATTTTAACTCTCTAGGACGTAGGAAAAAGCATTAAAAATGTCATCAAATAAGTATATCATGAAACGTTATATAAAACTAAAAAAAAAAGAATTGAAAAATTGTTAACTACCAAATTTATTTTAAAATGTGAAGCCTCTCTCATATATAAAATGATTAAACTCTTGTAAAGATATTAATTATATAATATATCTCTTTTTCCTTTGTGGAAGATATCCCAAAAGTCAGAATTTAATTGAATTTGTTTTTTTCCCTATATTAAATAATTTTTAATTAAAAAACTACTTAATATATTTTACTGAAATTTTCTTTATATATTTTATGGGATAATGTGAATATTTTCTAAATATTCCGAAGCAATTTGTGAATTTTAAATTTGCTTAAAAAATGTTTGAAAAATTAGGTCCCATAGGGTTCAATGTATTTCATTTTTTCAACCCTGGTTCAATAAAAAACTAATTGGGTGATATTATTTATTTATATTCCCATAGGTCCCACTGACCGTCTGAAAAACATACTAAAATTTCATTTTGATAAAGTCATTTTTACGGCAGTTATCGTGCTAACGGACAGACAGACAGACAGAATAAACAAAGTCATAAACACTTTTCAACTATGTTGTAAAGTGTTGAAAAGAGATATATTATATAATAAATATCTTTCCAAGAGTTTAATTATTTTATATATGAGAAAGATTTCACATTTTAATATAAATATGGTAGATAAAAATTTTTCAAATTTTTAAATAAAATAAATTATTATAGTATTGTGATGAATGAAACGATTGGAACAATGTTTATGAATGGAATGCTGCTTTTATATAGATGCGATTTATATTTCGATGACGGCATTTGAATAAAGTTCATTTGTTTTCGATGAAGTTTTCAAATATAATAAGTTATTGTAGTGTTATGGTAATTTTAAAAATATTAAAATATTACCGAGGAATGTATCGCATTTTAAAGGTATTTAAACCAGGCAATTTATATTTCAATGCCGTCATTTGAATGAAGTTCATTTGTTTCGATCAAGTTTTAAGTTTTCAAATATAATAAATTAATGTAGTATTGTGATAATTTAAAAAATATCACCGATCAATGTATCGCATTTTAGAGATGTTTAAATAAAATCGCATTGAAGTTGGAAAGTGTTTCATAATCAATGCTTTATGCATGATTACTATTCTTTCTTGTTCTAATTTATTTTATGTTAATACTTTTCTAAACAGTAGCAACGCAGGAAACATTTGAAATAAACGGCATGACATTTAGTCAATTATAGGTCTTCATTTTGATGTGAACATTGATTGTTGTCAACTCCAGTAAAAAATAGTTACCCCAATTAGTATAAAAGTTTCTTATTCTTCTTTAAAGAAAACATGCATGTGAAAATAAGGTGACTTCAATTGTTTCGGGGGAGTTTTAATTCCATTGAAACAATTGCAGTCACCTAATTTTTATATGCCTACTTTCCTTAAAGAAGTATTAGAAAGTTTTATAAATAGTAATAACATTTTATTTCCTATATTTTATTTACTTCAAATTCACAGGAGAACAGAACACTGAATAAAAAAATAAAATAAACTTCGCATGCTATACATCAAACAGCCATTATTTCTCAAAATATTTATTATTTTAAACTAATTAGCATTCAATTTACAAACAAATTAGGATTTCATCTGAAAATATGCAATATTATTTAAATTACATGAAAAGTTGTTTTGTTTATATACTTATATTTTGTTTATATACTTATACTTTTGTTTATATACTTTTGTTTATATACTTAAAAGTTGTTTGTTTATATACTTATGTATATTACTTTGTGTAACTTTATTTATTTTTCGTTACAAAGTCGTTTACTTTCATTATGCACACCCCAAGGGGATAAGTTCAATTATCAGCCAAATCTTTATATTACGAAATCGAAGATACCATGAAAATGCTTTCTTATAACGCAATTTTATTAAAACACCCTAATGAAATTCTTATCAAGTTTCTTCCAAAATTTAAGTAATAAAATTATGCTTTTATAAGTAACCAATTTGTTTTATGTTTTTTCCCTTTCTCATAAAACTTTATACAAGGTTTTATATTGAACAAACTGATATATTCTTATAGCTAAACACTAATATAATATCATATAAATAAGTAATTTAAACAATAATCGTTAAATTTTTCCCAAGTAAAAAAAAAAATATTTTCTTTTATGTTTAAACCATTTTAAAAAAGCTGGCTTTTCTTTAGTAGATAAAATATAGCTTTATTCCAAATGAAAAAATCTGATGTGGACAACACATGACTTTCCTTATATAATGCGATGAATTTACTACTTTTACAGTAAAAAAATCGGTTATTCTTATAATAGATACTTATATTCTTCACAAGATATTGAATTTTTGACAATTAGTCGTCAATTTCATTGATTTAGCGTTATTTTTATCCATTTGGCGAGATTTTCGTTAATTTGAAAACATTTTAAAAAGTCGCCAAGATGGCGACTTTCCACCAAATTCGTCACCAAAATCTCGCCAAGCGTAATGAGCGGAGAAATAAGGTATTCTTATAGCAGGTAAATGACTATTGGCGATCAAATACAAAAGTATAACTCAAAGTATCTTTTCTCATGAATGGAACGAGCTAGATCTACGAGAATGATGTCACCAAATTTATCGCATGATATTACATATGAAAAGTGAACATGTTTCTCAACAGTTAATTTTTTTTTTAATTTATGGGATTTTTTGATAAGTTTGTTTGAAAAATCTGCAATATCTCGAGAACTGTTCATGCTAGCGTTCTAAAGTTTATGTCAATCGTTTTCTAAGGAAAAATTACATAATAAATGTCTATTTGCGTAACTTTATTAAAGGTTTTGTTTTTTTGATTATTTTTACAAAATTTCACTCGAAAATTTAGGAGGTTCTGAACATTTGATTACGTTTAAAAAAAATAGGCTTCCAGTATTCACAGATTGCGATTTTTGTGCCAAATTTCATTCGAATTACTTCATTCTTTCGTGAGATATCGACTCCACGGATTCACTGACACATACACACACGCACACACACACACACACACACACACACACACACACACACATAATCTCAAAAATGTTTGATTCGTGATCAGGGATGCTTGGAACGTGCTCTCCCGTCGAAAACTCGAATTCGAATTTTCGGCCCCGTCACAATACTTTCCTTATACATTATGTATATAAGGAAAGTAAAAAGTATTTTTTTTTATGTTTGAACCACTTTAAAAAAGCTGGCTTTTTAGTAGATAAAATATAGCTTTATTCCAAATAAAAAGGTTGAATTGTACTCGTATAAATAAGTCATTAAAAAATTGCACATATTGATTTTTCATGCTGTTTTTTTCCAAAAATGTTTTTACCAAAAGCATTATGGACATACTATGAAAACTGATTTATTGAAATTGGCTGAATTGGCTAATCTGAATGTTTATATCCACTGTTTTCTTTTTTCTTCGTTTCTAGGAAAGCAAAATAACCTAAAACCCTTTCTAAAATGATTAGATCAGTTCAGTGCCAAACAACCACCCATAATTATTTTAATAATACTTCCTAAAGTGAGACAAAGTGAGTAAATAGAAAACTAAATTGAGTAAAGAGCTAATGCTTTCTAAAGTGAGTAAATAGAGCTAATGCTTCCTAAAGTGAGTAAATAGAGCTAATGCTAATGGATTGCGCTTCTAGCTAAGGTGGGCTTCAATATTCTTGATGAGTCAGCTCGTATATAGAGGAGCCTTAAACTGTGTTTTCTTCACCTAGCCTTCGAGGCAGATGAAAAAGGAAGCGCCAAAAGGAATATTACGCGTTCGGAACAATATATTGGCATCAAAATCACGAAATCGAAAATTTTCATGAAACTAATACTTTCCCAATACCACATATGAGAAAGTAGAAATGGTTAATTAATCTTTACGTTACGACTCCAAGAATCCACTTTTTCAACTTCCAGAACGGCAAAATAACTGAAAATGCCACCCCTGTAAATAAATACCGTCATGGAACTTGTATTTTTTTCTTAACTCTTTTCCCCTTTTGTCAAGAGAAACTTGGAGGGAGGGCTGTAGTGAGATACAATAGCCGTTCCCCATCTTTCCCCGGAAAATGGGGGGTGAAAAGACTGGTACAGCAGTTGAAACATCGTCGTTCTAGGAGAAGAGATTTTCAGTGGTACAACTGTTGTACCGCCGTAGTTGAAATGTTATTATTCGACACCGTTATGTTGAAAATATATATATATATATATATATATATCATTTTCTCCTATCCGACCTTGAATTAGCTGATCTTCGTTTAAACAGATCGCGTAAATGTATCCATTTTGAATTAAAGTTTCTGAAAATTTCAATTCATGATTTTCATTAAATATTCCCAATATCCCAAATTTGTGATTTATTTTAGCAAGATAACGTTAAAATATTAGTACACCAATTGCTGTTAGCGAATAAAATAAACATTCACATTTTCACAAATTAATTTATGGCATTTTATAAATATTACGCAACATCAGAGATTCAACCCCAAATCTAATTGTAACCATTTTCGAAACCTAGCATTAAATAAAAAAAGCGTGGAAATTACAGTATTCGTGCCTTCTCTAATGTATAAATAAAACATGTACTCCCTCAGAAATATAAATCAATCATCGCTTCGTGATAAAAATCATTCAGCATGGTTGAATTAGAAACGATGAATAAATCATTTCAGTCACGTGCTATTTGAAAAAGAATGATGACGCAGCGAATCAGAACCTCTTTGCTTCAAAAATTTTATTGACACTTATTTTATACGCAGAGCTGGTATAAATGTGAGTATAGCTTATAAATGATTTGGTCTTTTGTGGTTACATTTCAGTTTAGATTAATCAGAATTCAATATATGTACCCAATAATAATAATTTGTCTTAAACTCGACAACTTCTGCAAGCAACTCAATAGCAATATGAGAAACTAGCAATAACTCTGAGGTAATCAATAAATAAAATGCACTTTGTGCAAAGGATAACGAAAACGTGAGGATCATACGAGAACTCGTATATGAGCACAGTGAGGAACTCGTATATGAGCACAGATAAATCAATGTAGCATGCAGCCGTTTCGAGGATGCGCTGGATCCCCTCCATCAGTGCAACCTAACCAACAAAACTGAATTCCAAAAGAGGAGTGGGTGCAAAAACAACAAACAAAGGGGTTATATACCCAAAATCTTCTTCTTTGACCCAAACAGTCCCACCTACCAGAAAGGTATGAGATATCTGTTTGGACGGCCGGGAAGTGCCACCTAATTGAGACCGGAACCCAGTAGGGGAGGCATTAACAGGACCGTACCCTCCTTCCCCTACCACCAATCTCTCGGAAAGGCTTACGGACCCACATGTTTAACGTGATCGTACTCCGCGTGAACACGGGGGCAGTTTCGGCAGTGACGAGAATCGAACCCGGGCGTCCGAGTGCAATTCCCGCACGCTAACCACTAGGCTGCCACGCCCCATATACCCAAGATTTGGATTAAGAAAGAACCAATCAGAAAGCAGCATGGAAGGCAGTACAGCCAATCCTAAACGAGAAGTAACATGCAAGATTGGTGTGCGCCAATCACAACTCTTGGACTCATCAGCGATTAACCGCTCAATCCTCGTAAGAGGAGGCGGCGAGTATAGCTTCGTTCGCCCCTCCCCCCCATGTTCCTACTTTCATCCTCATTCATGTCACGCACTTTTTTGAAAACTTGTTCCTGACGCCGAGTAGTGAGGTTGTGTTTTCTGACTGCTCTGCAACGTAATGAGAACGCGCTTGAACGAAGCTCCGGTCCATGAGACGCCACCGGCACCTGTTGTAATACCTCCTGATCCTGTTCCAAGTGGAAACAGCATGAATCCTCAACAAGATGAATCTATCGAGATGACAGATTGGAGCATTGAGGAAAAAGATTATTATGCTAAAGTCTCCCCAAGTGCAGATCCTAGAGTCGAAGCAGCCAGGCTTCGTGAAGTAATTAATGATAAAACCTTCATCATGAGAAGAACTGAAGATGTCATGGATAAGGAAAAGATCAAGGCCATCATCGACATATGTGAAAAGACCCTGACGAAACTTATTGAAACTCATAATCTTCCCAGATATGGTGAGACCTGTCGGAGGCTTTCCTCCGGCAGTTATTCTTTGTCTTCTTGTCCCCCTAACCAGATACCTGCCTCTTTACCTGACATTAGTAAGTTAAGTGTAAATAATGTTGTAAATAGTGTTGTAAATAAATCTGTAAATATTTCTGCTAAAACTGTTAATCCTGTAAATAACTATGTAAATAACAATAAAAAACACCCTAGAACTATTGATGAGGATGGTTATCAAAAGCCGCAAAAGCGGCATACCGCTAGTATTAAATCTGCTACTTTGATTGATAATCCGAGCACCTCTTATCAGGTCACTCCCAATCCTCTTAAGTCTTTTCCAGCCACTAAAGCTGATGAAAATAATGAAAATGAAGAAGACAATCCTAAAAAGGAGCGTCGCCCACCACCCTTCTTCATTTCTGTCACTACAAACTGGTCAAGTTTAATTGCTGACCTCAAAAAAGTTGTACCTAACTTCAGCAGTAAGCTGACAGGATCTGGGGACTTCCTAAAAGTCCATGTCAACCTCAGAGAGGAATATTTAAAAATTCAAACTTTTCTATTAAATCACAAGGTAGAGTTTAAATCATACCTCCTTGACGATCAAAAACCACTTAAAGTTGTTATCCGTGGCCTTCCGATCTGCACGGAAACAACGGCTATTGCTCAAGAACTTGAGTGCTTGGGTCTCAAAACCATAAGTGTTACGCAGTTGGCTAGAGGCCCAAAGACTGCTAGAGTCAATATGCCGTTGTTTTACGTGCAAATTGCAAAAACTCCTGTTAATGAACAGATTTATAAAATCACCAACCTTTTTAGCATTATCGTCAAAGTTGAAAAGTACAGGGGACCCAAACAAGTAGCACAATGCTACCGCTGTCAATCTTTTTTTCATACTTCAAATGCCTGTCATTTACCTCCCAATTGTGTAAAATGTGCCCTACCCCACCTGACTAAAGATTGTACCAAGGCATACGAGACACCCTGTAGATGTATCAATTGCGGAGGCAACCACCCTGCCTCATACCGCAACTGCCCGAGGTTCCCTAAGTCTAAAACTCCCTCTCCCGTAAACTCTACCTTCACAAAAAAGCTTGTGAACCCGCAGAGGTCCTATGCCTCTGTCACAGATGGACACAGGGAGGAACCCCAAAAGACATCTAATGTCCAACCTAAATTAGCAGCACCCAAAGGAGCAAATAATAATCAAGCTGCAGATGATTTTCTAAATTATCTCTTTAGATTTGAAGATAGATATGGAATGGAAGTTACTAGCAGAGCATTTAAAAATGCTCTACCAGCAATGCGGTTAGCTCCTACCGAAATAGATAGGGTTAACATAATTTATGAGAGCGTCTTTGCTCTCATCAGTCAAGGTTAGCCCCCCTTCTTTTGGCCATGGTTGTGCCCGTAAGAATCTTGAAGGATCTTACCATTGGCATCTGGAATGCCAATGGACTTAGAGGTAAAATCCATGAAGCTAGGGATTTTTGTATAAATAATAACTTAGATCTGTTCTTGGTCCAAGAGACCCACTTTAGTCCAGGGAAAAACTGTAAAATTGCTAACTATGATATTTACAATGATGACAGGAAACATATTAGCAATAGACCTGCGGGAGGAACTGCTATTTATATCAGTAACAAAATTAGTCACTCTCGTATTCCCACTCCTCCTCTTCAAGTTGGTGAAGCTACAGTTATAGAACTTAATCTCACGAATAATCCGACCCTGACCATTGCGTCTGTCTACTTCCATCCAAATGCTAAAGCTGGTCCTGTCCTTGCTGATCTTAATACCCTATTCAAAATTTCGCCCCATGTAATAGTTGCTGGTGATTTTAACGCTAAAAGCCAAGCCTGGGGTTGTCCTCGAGTTGATGCTCGAGGTTCCAAGCTTAAGCGCTGGGCCGACGAGCACAACTATGAGATTGTAGCTCCGGGTGAACCCACCCATCTCAACAATGTTATTGACTTTGCTATCACCAGCAACATTCCCTATACTTATTGCATGGAGGCATTTAACGAACTTCCTTCTGATCATCTCCCAATCATCTATACCATAGAGCTCAACAAGTTTGACATAAGAAATAATGCCAAACTCAAAACAAATTGGACTAAGTTTAAAAGCATTCTTGCAAGTGAAATCCTACCCCCTCCTGTTGCCAGCTCCACGGACCAATTGGACGCTGAGGTTGAAAAATTTGAAGCCATGCTTCGTAATGCATACTCAACGTCCTCTAGGCCCAAGGAAACTAAAGTAGATTTCTATAAACTTCCTCAGGACATCCGGGAGATGATCAGAGAAAGAAACAGGATTCGTAGAGCTTGGCAGGCCAGCAGAGACCCCTGCCTTAAGCGTGAACTTAATTTCTCACGAGCCCAGGTGAGATCACGTCTTAAGGCATTTTCAAGTGCACGATGGAACACATATGTTGAGTCCTTAACGACTAAAGACAACACTATTTGGAGGGCTGCCTCACATTATCGTAGGCATAAATCACACATCCCGACCCTTGTGGGTCCTAATGGAAGGGCCATCTTCAACACACAAAAGGCTGAACTGCTTGCAGACAGTCTTAGAAGTCAGTTTGAACCACATCATGATGTAATCGATGCCAGAACGGTATCGATTGTTGATCCCAAGGTTGAACAATTCCTCTCTTCACCTACACCCAGAACTATGTCTGATGTTACTTATGCTGAACTGCTTCCCCGTATTCAAAATCTGAAAAATAATAAAGCTCCTGGGAAGGACCTTCTCTCTCCTAATATGTTAAAAAACCTACCTAACCTTCTTAAAAGCTATCTTGCTAAACTCTTTACTCTTCTCTTACATTCTAACTACTTCCCGAAGGCCTGGAAGGTTGCTATTGTAGCACCCATTCCCAAGCCTGGTCTTGATCTAACTCTTCCGGTCAACTATCGACCTATCTCTCTTCTTTCCTGTCTTTCTAAGCTTTTTGAGTATGTGATACTGCGGCGTTTGGACGAGTTCTGCGACCAGAACAATATTATGATTCCTGAGCAGTATGGGTTCAGAAAGAGACACTCTACTGAACACCAGCTTCTCCGGGTCGTTGAACTCATTCATGAAGCTCGTAGCATACAAGAAAGTACTTCTATTGTCTTCATTGATATTCAAAAGGCGTTTGATAAGGTATGGATAAATGGTCTGTTGTTCAAGCTTATCAAACGCTCTTTTCCTCCTGACCTCATTAAAATCCTTCACTCGTACTTAACAGAGCGTAGCTTTGTAGTACGAGTCTCTAACCTTCTTTCCTCTCCCAGGAATATTCTTAGCGGGGTCCCTCAAGGTTCTCTTGTTGGGCCCAGATTGTTCAACCTGTATATTAATGATATTCCACGTTCCCCCGGTGTCTCCCTTAGCCTCTATGCTGATGACACGGCCCTGATCGCACAACATAAACAGACACACATCGTGCACGGCCTTCTTCAAAATTATCTTCATGACTTGACGCAATGGCTTACAAACTGGCGTATCAAAGTGAACGTTAGTAAGTGTGCAGCAGTTACCTTCCCGCCCCCTAGGGAACCCCCAAACACTAATTTAATACTTAACAATCAGCCTATTCCCTGGCAATCTTCTTACAAGTACCTAGGAGTGTACTTGGATTCCAAATTAACATGGCAGCAGCACATTTCCGAAACCTGCAGGAAAGTGAAGCTGTCATTCATCCAGCTCCGTCCCTTATTGGCTAGAAATAGCCGCCTGTCAATCCGTAATAAGTTATTACTTTACAAGTCCTATATTCGTCCACTCATGACGTACGGTTCACCTATATGGGGTACCGCAGCAGAGATTCACCTTAGGAAACTTCAAGTTATTCAAAATAACGCCTTGCGTTTGTTTGCAAATCTTCCGAACTACGTCCGGTTAGAAATTTTGCATAAAGACCTCCAAATTAGGCCTGTTTTGGCACACGTCAAAAAGTTATCTATCAAATTTCATAGAGGTCTGAGAAGTGTCAATAACCCTACGTTGGACAATATCCGTCGTTACCATCCTCGTAACCCAAAGGCGCGAAAGCGCCCTCGGTCATTACCTGGAAGACCGGTACGTGATATTTATCTCCGCCCTAAAAAGCGGAGGCGTCTAACATAGTCTTGTTCTTCTCTATTTATGGTGCAACCTTTTAACTTTTCTGTGCTTCTCCCTTGCATTTGGGAACTTTCGCGATATTCACAAGCTTTCCAAAATTTTATGTATATTGTATATTTTTATGTCGGATTCTCATTGCTCAAGGCCCTGCACCTCTCTTGGTGCAACTCTGTTTCCCCATTCTTCCTCTTCTCTACTGTGCGCTCACTTGGGCCTCAGTCCTTTCTTTATGAAGACTCGGGTATCGGCATGATGTTGTCTTCCACCCGAGCTTCCCTTTATTTTCTTCTTTCCTCTTATGAACTCCTTTTTCTTTATCTTCCTTTTCGCCTGAAGTTTAAAGGGGGGATTTCTATCCTCTCCTGGGCACTTCACTAATCCCACCCTGCCTTGAGCCTTGAGCCTTCATGTCACGCTCATTTTAACACCTAGCAATCGGATAAGTTTTTGCAACGATCATCTTACCCCTTCCCTTCAGTATGTTTTCAGCATATGCTTCAACTCATCGCTCAAGGTCAGCGTAACATTTAGCGCACTCCCATTTATAAAATATTCACCGTATTCCAACTTCTGGAATCCACATTCATATAATTTAATAAATTCTATCTCTCTCACAAGACTCGTAAGCAAATAACACTATCGAGTGCACTTTATGCTGTTTCAAAACAATCATTCTCGAACTCCCACTTCCTTCTATTTCTTCCATGTTCGACTGGGGAATAAAGTCTGGATTTACTCCCAGATATGGCACCCCATCAAATTGAGCCCCATCAATCCCTTGAGCCTTGAGCCATGATCCAAAACACAACTGGAATATCCCGACGAGATGAACGAAGTTCAAACAAGGATAATAAGGCACAACAACACGAAAACTAGGTTAAAACGACCCATAAGAGACCCAAAGGAACAGAACAAAAGTACATTAATAAGACATAGTAAATCACGAACCAACTATAAGCTTAAGTAAGCCCCTGTTTTCCAGTTACACTATCTGGCAAGGATGCCACGACATGGCTGACGACAGACATAAACCAGAATAATTAATTATTCATAAAGCATTGATTATGAAACACCTTCTAACTGAAATGCAATTTTATTTAAACATCTCTAACATGTGATACGTATGGAACTAATATTTTTTAAATTGTCACAGTATTGCAGTAATATATTATACTTGAAAATTTAAAACATCGTAGAAAAAGTAACTTGCCACACAAAATGAACCTTATCTAAATGACGTCATCGAAATGTGAATCGTTTGCAAAAATTGAGAAATTTTATTCATATCACTTATATTCCAGACTCCAATAATTTTGCGTGTGAAATTATTCAGCAATTCTTATACACCTCACCTTTCAATCGCTTGATTTGTTTTCATTCTGAATGCTATATTATAGTATTAAATGTATGTTTCGTTGTAGGAATAATCAACATTTCGTAATCATTTAAATTAATGAATATTCAAATTGCGTTGGCACGGAATTTAGATACACAGATAATACGTCTATATAATAAAAGGCAATGTCTGTGTGTGTGTCTGTGTGTCTGTCTTATACACTATACGTTTCGCGACCGCGCGTCGGAGAGCTACGAAATTCGGCAATCGGAGACCTGGGGGGGAGGGAAGGGGACACGTGAAAACCGATTTTTAAAATTTGAATTATTTTTTTTGTTATTTAATGTTTTATGCAATTTCGACCGTTTTTTGACATTTTTGCCCTTTTTTCTCCACGATGCAGACGTTGTAGAAAAAAACAAATCACACCATCGGAAAGAGCAGAGAATTTCGAGTAAAAATATATCAATTTCAACTCTCAATTTCAATTTCTAATATTTTTTAAAGATTTTAAAACAAAAGTCACCTTTGGCTCAAAAAAACGATTTTTGGTTTTTAAATTCTCGCATAGTGAAAAGTACTCACAATTTCGACTAATAATTTACACTTTTAGAAAGCTGAAATATCTGGCATTCTTACAAGTCTAATTTGGTCCAGAAATAATGAAAATTGCCTTCAGGATCGCAATTTTAAAGACGCCATGATTTTAAATTTGTCGGCTACCGGCTCAGTTCTTCAACGGCATTTTCTTCCCGACCGCAGTAGTTTCTTCCCCGTCTCCATGGAGACCGCACTTTCGGTTTTAAATGAATTACGAGCATAAGTGTTGTATACATCGGGCGAAATTATTATATTTATATGATATTTTAAATGGATATTTTAAATAATTTAAATGATTGAATTATGGTGGTTTGAATTGTGGTGATGTATTTGAAATTATTATATTTATGGATTGGTGGAACGATATGGATGATTTTTTGATTTTAAATGGATATTTTAATTTATGGATATTTTAATTTATAGATATTTTAAATGGATATTTTAATTTTATGGCTATTTTAAATGATAGAACGATGGAACGAGGATGGTGGAATTAAGAGCCTAGCATATGGTCATTATAAATTTAAATTAGCGCGCGGGAAGTTAGCGCGCGAGAATTGCACTCGGTAGGCCTGGGTTCGATTCCCGCCACTGATGCGGAGTACGATCACCTTAAACATATGGGTCGATAATTCCTTCCGAGAGGTTGGTGGCAGGGAAAGGAGGGTACGGTCTCTGTGGATGCCTCCCCCACTGGGTCCTGGTCCAAATTGGGTGAATAAAAAGAAAGTTATGGAGATTGTCGCGGAGGGCGCGGTAGCCCAGTGGTTAGCGTGCGGGAATTTCACTCGGTAGGCCCGGGTTCGATTCCCTCCACTGACAAAACTGCTGCCGTGTTCACGCGGAGTACGATCACGTTAAACATGTGGGTCCGTAAGTCCTTCCGAGAGGTTGGTGGTAGAGGAAGGAGGGTACGGACCCTGTGGATGACTTTCCCACTGGGTTCCGGTCTAAATTGGGTGAATAAAAAGAAGGTTATGGAGATTGTCGCGGAGGGCGCGGTAGCCCAGTGGTTGGCGCGCGGGAATTGCACTCGGTAGGCTCGGGTTCGATTGGCGCCACTGCCAAAACTGCTGCCATTTTCACGCGGAGTACGATCACGTTAAACATGTGGATCCGTAAGTCCTTCCGAGAGGTTGTTGGTAGAGGAAGGAGGGTACGGACCCTGTGGATGCCTCCCCTACTGGGTTCCGGTCTAAATTGGGTGAATAAAAAGAAGGTTATGGAGATTGTCGCGGAGGGCGCGGTAGCCCAGTAGTTAGCGCGCGGGACTTGCACTAGGTAGGTCCGGGTTCGATTCCCGCCATTGCCAAAACTGCCGCCGTGTTCAGGCGGAGTACGATCACGTTAAACATGCGGGACCGTAAGTCCTTCCGAGAGGTTGGTGGTAGGGGAAGGAGGGTACGGTCCCTGTGGATGCCTCCCCCACTGAGTTCCTGTCTAAATTGGGTGGAACTTCCTGGCCCTCCAAACAGTTACCTTACACTTTACTGGTAGGTCGCGCCAGCGAGTGTGCCACGGTTAGAATTTGCCACGGTCAGAATTTTCAAGGGTAGCGAACAGGCTGGTCGCCAAAGGCGGCTAGTAAATAATAAAAGGCAATGTCTGTGTGTGTGTGTCTGTGTGTCTGTGTGTCTGTCTGTCTTATACACTATACGTTTCGCGACCGCGCGTCGGAGAGCTACGAAATTTTGCAATCGGAGACCCTGGGGGGTGAGAAGGGGACACGTGAAAACCGATTTTTAAAATTTTAATTATTTTTTTTGTTATTTAATGTTTTATGCGATTTCGACCGTTTTTTGCTCTTTTTTCTCCACGATCCGGACATCGTAGAAAAAAACAAGTCACACCATCGGAAAGAACAGAGAATTTCGAGTAAAAATATATCAATTTCAAATCTCAGGGACAAATTCTAATATTTTTTTATGATTTTAAAACAAAAGTCACTTTTGACTCAAAAAAACGATTTTTGGTTTTTAAATTCTCGCATAGCAAAAAGTACTCAGAATTTCGACTAATAATTTACATTTTTAGAAAGGTCAAACATCTGGCATTCTTACAAGTCCAATCTGGTCAAGAAATATTCCGTTTTGCCCACAGGATCGGGATTTTAAAAGTTTCCGAATTTCAATTTCTCGGCGTTCCGCTCGGCGTGCCGCTTCGTTTCTCCCCCGCTGAAGGAGGGAAGGTGGTGGTGGGGACGTCAAGGTGGAGGTGACGTCACGGTTCTGAATAGAGCTCCTTTGCTCTATATAAATTATTATATTTATATTTTAAATGATGGGACGATATGGATTTTTTAAATGTATATTTTAACTTTTGGATATTTTAAATGGATATTTTAATTTTATGGATATTTTAAATGATGGAACAATGAAACAATGGAATGAGGATGATGGAATTAAGCATATGGTCATTTTAAATTGCAAATTAGCGCGCGGGAAGTTAGCGGTAGGCCCGGGTTCGATACCCGCCACTGCCAAAACTGCCGCCGTGTTTACGTGGAATACGGTCACGTTAAATATGTGGGTCCGTAAGTTCTTCCGAGAGGTTGGTGGTAAGGGAAGGAGGATACGGCCCCTGTGGATCCCTCCCCCACTGGGTTCACGTCTAAATTGGATGAATATATAGAAAGTTATGGAGATTGTCGCGAGAGCGCGGCAGCCCAGTGGTTAGCGCGCGGGAATTGCACTCAGTAGGTCCGGGTTCGATTCCCGCCACTGCCAAAACTTACGCCACGTTCACGCAGAGTACGATCACGTTAAACATGTGGGTTCGTGAGTCCTTCTGAGAGGTTGGTGGTAGGGGAAGGAGGGTACGGCCTAAATTGGGTGAATAAAAAGAAAGTTATGAAGATTGTCGCGGAGGGCGAAGTAGCCCAGTGGTTAGCGCGCGGGAATTGCACGCGGTAGGCTCGGGTTCGATTTCCAAAATTGCCGCCGTGTTCACGCGGAGTACGATCACGTGGAATAAACATGTGTGTCTGTAAGTCCTTTCGAGAGGTTGGTGGTTGGGGAAGGAGGGTACGGTCCACGTGGGTGCCTCTCCCACTGGGTTCCGGTCTAAATTCGATGAATAAAAAGAAAGTTATGGAAAATGTCGCGGAGGGCGAAGTACACCAGTGGTTAGCGCGCGGGAATTTCACTGGGTAGGCCCGGGTTCGATTCCCGCCCCTGCCAAAACTGCAGCCGCGTTCACGCGGAGTACGATCACGTTAAACATGTGGGATCGTAAGTCCTTCAGAAAGGTTGGTGGTAGGGGAAGGAGGGTACGGTCCCTGTGGATGTCTCCCCCACTGAGTTCCGGTCTAAATTGGGTGGCACTTCCTGGCCGTCCAAACAGTTACCTTACACCTTCTGGTAAGGTCGCGCCAGCGAGTGTGCCACGGTTACAATTTGCCACGGTCAGAATTTTCAAGGGTAGCGAACAGGCTGGTCGCCAAAGGCGGCTAGTAAAAAATAAAGCGATTTTAAGACGGATGCAACACAAAATATAAATGTAAAAGATCTTCAAACATCACGATTTTTACACACCGAAGAAAAATAGATGCCATATTTTATTTTACAATGACACATGTCATCTCTTCATACATCATGGGTGCAATTAACATTTCAATTTTTATTTAAAAACTACCAAACATATTTTACTGATTTTTTTTACATATTTTATGTGATAATTACAATATTTCCTAATATTTTCGAAGTATTTTGTGAATTTTAATTTCCATTAAAAATGTATGAAAATTGTAGTCCCATAACGTTCAATGTATTGCATTTTTATGACCCGGTTTCAATCCGAAAAAGTCTGATGTGGGCAACACCTGACTTTCCTTATATAATGTAATGAATTTACTACTTTTACAGTAAAAAAAAATAGGTTTTGTTTATAGTGGATACTTATATTCTTTCCAAGATATTGAATTTTCGACAATTAGTCGTCATTTTCATTGATTTAGAGTCATTTTTATCCATTTGGCGAGATTTTCATTAATTTTGCAACATTTCAAAAAGTCGCCAAGTTGCGACATTACGCCAAAATCGTCGCCAAAATCTTGCCTAATCTCTTAGCTTTACAACCAACATGTGGGGAGCTAATCTCTTGGCTTTACAACCAACATTTGGGGAGCTAATCTCTTGGCTTTACAACCAACATTTGGGAAGCTAATCTCATGGCTTTACAACCAGCATGTGGGGAGCTAATCTCTTGGCTTTACAACCAACATGTGGGGAGATAATCTCTTGGCTTTGCAACCAACATGTGGGGAGCTAATCTCTTGGCTTTCCAACCAACATGTGGGGAGCTAATCTCTTGGCTTTCCAACCAACATTTGGGGAGCTAATCTCTTGGCTTCGCAACCAACATGTGGGGAACTATTCTCTTGGCTTTCCAACCAACATTTGGGGAGCTAATCTCTTGGCTTTACAACCAACATGTTGGAAGCTAATCTCTTCCAATCAACATGTGGGGAGCTAATCTCTTGGCTTTGCAACCAACATTTGGGGAGCTAATCTCTTGGCTTTACAACCAACATTTGGGGAGCAAATTTCTTGCCTTTGTAACCAACATGTGGGGAGCTAATCTCTTGGCTTTACAACCAACATGTGGGGAGCTAATCTCTTGGCTTTGCAACCAACATGTGAGGAGCTAATCTCTTGGCTTTGCAACCAACATTTGGGGAGCTAATCTCTTGGCTTTTCAACCAACATGTGGGGAGCTAATCTCTTGGCTTTGCAAACAACATGTGGGGAGCTAATCTCTTGGCTTTACAACCAACATTTGGGGAGCTAATCTCTTGGCTTTGCAACCAACATTTGGGGAGCTAATCTCTTGGCTTTGCAACAAACATGTGGGGAGCTAATCGCTTGGCTTTGCAACCAACCTGTGGGGAGTTAATCTCTTGGCTTTGCAACTAACCTGTGGGGAGCTAATCTCTTGGCTTTACAACCAACATTTGGGGAGCTAATCTCTTGGCTTTGCAACCAACATTTAGGGAGCTAATCTCTTGGCTTTCCAACCAACATTTGGGGAGCTAATCTCTTGGCTTTGAAACCAACATGAGGTGAGCTAATCTCTTGCCTTTGTAACCAACATGTGGGGAGCTCATCTCTTGGCTTTGCAACCAACATGTGAGGAGCTAATCTCTTGGCTTTGCAACCAACATTTGGGGAGCTAATCTCTTGGCTTTGCAACCAACATGTGGGGAGCTAATCTCTTGGCTTTGCAAACAACATGTGGGGAGCTAATCTCTTGGCTTTACAACCAACATTTGGGGAGCTAATCTCTTGGCTTTGCAACCAACATTTGGGGAGCTAATCTCTTGGCTTTGCAACCAACATGTGGGGAGCTAATCGCTTGGCTTTGCAACCAACCTGTGGGGAGTTAATCTCTTGGCTTTGCAACTAACCTGTGGGGAGCTAATCTCTTGGCTTTACAACCAACATTTGGGGAGCTAATCTCTTGGCTTTACAACCAACATTTAGGGAGCTAATCTCTTGGCTTTCCAACCAACATGTGGGGAGCTAATCTCTTGGCTTTGCAACTAACATGTGGGGAGTTAATCTCTTGGCTTTGCAACCAACATGTGGGGAGCTAATCTCTTGGCTTTACAACCAACATTTGGGGAGCTAATCTCTTGGCTTTGCAACCAACATTTAGGGAGCGAATCTCTTGGCTTTCCAACCAACATTTGGGGAGCTAATCTCTTGACTTTGAAACCAACATGAGGGGAGCTAAACTCTTGGCTTTCCAACCAACATTTGGCGAGCTAATCTCTTAGCTTTACAACCAACATGTGGGGAGCTAATCTCTTGGCTTTACAACCAACATTTGGGGAGCTAATCTCTTGGCTTTACAACCAACATTTGGGGAGCTAATCTCTTGGCTTTGCAACCAACATGTGGGGAGCTAATCTCTTGGCTTTGCAAACAACATGTGGGGAGCTAATCCAAACAAACAAAATTTCAACATAACAAAATTTCTAAAATATATGTATTAAAAGGGTACCTAATTAAAAGAGAATGTAGTTTAAAACTTACTTTACAATTTTTCTTTTTTTGCCAATTTTTTACGAAACGTGAAGAAGAAACAGTGGAAGTTTTTTGGTTCTTTTTTTCTTCTGATCTGCAATAATTCTTCTTTTTTCTTCCATTTCAATTATTTTTCTTTCTCTTTCAGCCTTTTTTCAGCTTCTTTCAGCTTTGTTCTTCTTATAATATTGAAGCATTTGAGGAGAAGTCACAACTGTAGGAAGCTTTTCTCGTTTTCTTTTTTCTTTATCTTGTCACCCTCCCCCTCTGGCCAGAAAAGAATTCTCTTGAAGGGAGATGGTACATTTTTGGATTGTCCTGCAATAGGATGGACAGTACTTAATGATATTGGATGCATTGCAGCCCCAATAAGCTGAATTGAGCCTTCTTGAACATTAAAATCCACCTCAGCAGATTCAACGGTTCTTTCACCATGCTCCAGCTCAACGGGTTCTTCACTGCATGTCGCCTCAACAGAGTTGACTGATGGACCCTGAAAAAATGGTTCCATATTCGAAGTTTCCTTTGCCTCCAACTATAAATAGTAAAGGTCCTTTTGCTCCACAGGCCCTTTCCATTCTCCTTTATTTTCTACGAATGTTTCTAATTTCACTTTTCCAAAATTAAAAAAGAAAAACATTTCTCTCTTCTTTATCTGTGATACTGCCACTTTCTTGGATTTTAGTTCAGTTGCAACAATCACTTTCTAACCACTATTAACTCCTAGGCCAACTACTGGAACAATTAAAAAAGGAATGACCCAAAAGTGGGTCTCCCCTTGAAATTAGTAATATGTTCATTTTATGTCTTTTAAGCATAATTTACAAAATATTAAGTACTAGCCGCCTTTGGCGACCAGCCTGTTCGCTACCCTTGAAAATTCTGACCGTGGCAAACTCGTTGGCGCGACCTACCAGAAAGGTGTAAGGTAACTGCTTGGAAGGCCAGGAAGTGCCACACAATTTAGACCGGAACCCAATGGGGGAGGCATCCAAAGAGACCGTACCCTCCTTCCCCTACCACAAACCTCTCGGAAGGACTTGCAGTCCCACACGTTTAACGTGATCGTACTCCGCGTGAACACGGCTGCAGTTTTGGCAATGGCGGGAATCGAACCCGGGCCTACCGAGTGAAATTCCCGCGCGCTAACCACTGGGCTACCGTGCCATCCGCGACAATCTCCATAACTTTATTTTTATTCGGCAATTTTGGGAATCGAACCCGGGCCTACCAAGTGCAAATCCCGCGCACTAACCACTGGGGTACTTCACCCTCCGCGATATTCTTCATAACTTTCTTTTTATTCACCCAATTTAGACCGGAACCCAGTGGGGGAGGCATCCACAGGGAACGTACCCTCCTTCCCCTACCACCAACCTCTCGGAAAAACATACGGACCCATATGTTTAACGTGATCGTACTCCATGTCAGTGGCGGAAATCGAACCCGGGCCTACCGCGTGCAATTCCCGCGCGCTAACCACTGGGCTACTTCGCCCTCCGCGACAATCTCCATAACTTTCTTTTTATTGACCCAATTTAGACCGTACCCTCCTTCCCCTACCACCAACCTCTCGGAAGGACTCACGAACCCACATGTTTAACGTGATCGTACTCTGCGTGAACGTGGCGTAAGTTTTGGCAGTGGCGGGAATCGAACCCGGGCCTACTGAGTGCAATTCCCGCGCGCTAACCACTGGGCTGCCGCGCCCTCCGCAACAATCTCCATAACTTTCTACATATTCACCCAATTTAGACGGGAACCCAGTGGGGGAGGCATCCACAGGGGCCGTATCCTCCTTCCCCTACCACCAACCTCTCGGAAGGACTTACGGACCCACATATTTAACGTGATCGTATTCCACGTAAACACGGCGGCAGTTTTGGCAGTGGCGGGAATCGAACCCGGGCCTACCGCTAACTTCCCGCGCGCTAATTTGCAATTTAAAATGACCATATGCTTAATTCCATCATCCTCATTCCATTGTTTCATTGTTCCATCATTTAAAATATCCATAAAATTAAAATATCCAAAAGTTAAAATATACATTTAAAAAATCCAGATCGTCCCATCATTTAAAATATAAATATAATAATTTATATAGAGCAAAGGCGCTCTATTCAGAACCGTGACGTCACCTCCACCTTGACGTCCCCACCCACCACCTTCCCTGCTTCAGCGGGGGAGAAACGAAGCCGTACGCCGAGCGGAACGCCGAGAAATATAAAATCATGACGTCTTTAAAATTGCGATCCTGAAGGCAATTTTCATTATTTCTGGACCAGATTAGACTTGTAAGAATGCCAGATATTTCAGCTTTCTAAAAATGTAAATTATTAGTCGAAATTATGAGTACTTTTTACTATGCAAGAATTTAAAAACCAAAAATCGTTTTTTTGAGTCAAAAGTGACTTTTGCTTTAAAATCATAAAAAAATATTAGAATTTATCTCTGAGATTTGAAATTGATATATTTTTACTCGAAATTCTCTGCTCTTTCCGATGGTGTGATTTGTTTTTTTCTACGATGTCTGGATCGAGGAGAAAAAAGGGCAAAAATATCAAAAAAAGGTCGAAATCGCATAAAACATTAAATAAATAAAAAAATAATTAGAATTTTGAAAATCGGTTTTCACGTGTCCCCTTCCCACCCCCCAGGGTCTCCGATTGCCAAATTTCGTAACTCTCCGACGCGCGGTCGCGAAACGTATAGTGTATAAGACAGACACACAGACAGACAGACAGACACACAGACATTGCCTTTTATTATATAGATACAATGAAATAGAAATATGACATTTTAAAACCAAATTAAATATGATTTTAGAGGAAAAAATTAAATGAAAACTTGCCTCTTGAGGAAAGCAATAAGAATGAGCTAGAAAAATCCCTTTGTGTGATCACTTCAGGAAAACATCCTTCCACCTCAAAGACTAGCAGGGTACTGAGATTGTGCCTTTGTCAGATAACTGATAAGGATTTCAATCAATCCACAGTTGTTCTGTTATCTTACAAGTATGACCTTAAAGCCTGGCCTATTTTTTCACTTTGAAAACTGGTGGCCCACTATTGGTACCTGGCCCACTACTGGTACACTTAACTTACATCTATGCAGATTTGAATAAGTAGTCGTTAAGAGAAAGGGTCGCTTAATTCAAGGAGACACACAATATTTCGTTCTAGATTAATAGGTTATTTATTAGAAGTTGTTCTTGATTGTATCTCATAACGCTTTCTCCGTTTAATGGTAGCAGTTTTGTTCCATCTATGCCTTTTTAAAATAAACTACGGTTTAAGATGTTTCTTGCGATTCCCGTTCTAAAACAGGAAAGCTGATTTTTTTCCTTTAGAAAACGCAGAGCTTTACAAGGCCCTAACTCTCTTATGAGATGATTTTCTAGCGTCGCAAACACAGTCAATTTACACAGAACTTTAAATGTTACCCCCTTCCCCAAGAAATTCTAACCTAGTCCTTTAACCACCTTTTTTTTTCCTAAAGTCAAAGTGACATATTAAAAATGTTGTTATTAAATTTTTAAAGATTTATCTTGCATAACATAATATAGAGTTTAGCGCCGAGTCTTAATTGAAAATATGGTTGCGTTTGGATCTGCCTAATTCCGATACTCTACATGTGCAAAGATTCAGTTTTTCAAGTCATTGGGTGGCACTTCTGTGTGATCTGGAAAGTTTTTCAGCGATACTTTTTTTCTCCTCTCCTCAGATGGAAATCAAAATTCCAGCTCCGTTAGTTTCTTTTCTATTACTGATATTATAAATGTACAAATATTAAGCTCTCTAAGCCATCGTGTTATTATCTGGAAACATTTTAAGAACCGCCCAATTTTTACGCCCCATGAAATATTCATTTCCGTAAAGTTCTGTCCCTTGGTCGATATTATAAATATGCAACGATGTCACGGAGGCCCCATTTCCTTTGCCACCAGAGGGGAAAATAAAATTCAGACTCCACTGACCTATTTTCCATCTTCGACACTTTGCAAAGTTTCCGTTCTCTATGCCTGTGGAAGGAGTTTTGGAAGGCTTGGATAAACACAAAGAGATAACAATTATATAAATTTTATTTTGGGTCTTTTTGCAAGTTCTGGACCCGTTCACTCAGCGTTTCATGATGCAAGACCCAGTTTTGCAAGACCCAGTGGAGATATCAGGGACAGCAAAGCGAAACATCAAGAGCAATAGTGTGAAAACAAACATATCAGAAGAGAGAATTGGACAAAATAATTCAATTTAGTCTAATTTAGGAAAAGAGGGACCAACCAAGGAAAATGTTTGCTCAATTTTTGAACAATAGCGGTTTCCACTTACTTCAGAGCAGCCAGATTTATTCATCTTCTAATAGAGATGGGTATATAATTTTACAGTGTAGTTGCATATACACTCAGCAAAAAATGTATACATCCATAAGAAATTGAGATACAGCCCCGAAACTCGGCATGTATATATCGTTTGAGGAGATGTGCACATGATTAGAATTTGGGACCTAAAAAACGTTTTAAGAAATGGTGGCAACAAGAAGATGACAAATCCTCTCCTGACAGCTATGCAGGTCGATATTCTGTGCGTTAAGGGGTCCTAGGCGTGTTCTATTGGTGATAGGTGATAGATATGGGGGACCTGGATGACTATATGGGATAATTAATCATCGATATATAAATATGCAACGATGTTGTTGACTTTGTTGAGAAAGTCATGCGATATGCCGTCGCGCGTGGTCTTGTTGATAAATGAAACCTGGGTGCCTTGATAGCATAGGTAGAACAATCGGCTGCAGAATATCGTCGACGTACAAGTGAGCCGTCAAACTGGCTTGCTACACAACTAGAGGAGATCAGCTGCCCTGCGAGATGGCTCTCCTGACTTTCACATCCTGTGTGACAGCCGCATGTCTCTCTACAACAAATGCAGGATTGGAACGATGACCAGTTCTCCTCAACATTCGAATGCCGTGGTCATCAGCGCTGAGAAAGAAGCGAGATTCGTTGCTAAAAAAAACATGCCTCCAATCTTACACTGTCTAAGCTGACCGAGCTCTCCAACAATCTAGACGGCTCTTCCTATGTTGATAGGACTCTGGTAGGCGCTTTACTGAGCGTCGTTACCAAATACACTTTCTGCCAGTCGTCCCGAAAAGTATCCCGTATCCCTTGATGCATGATGTATAAGAGATGGCAAATACCTTCAAATGTCTCATAAAAACGCCATTGTTATGGACGTGGTTTCTTTTCTGACTGCACGATCCTCTCGTTCAGTTGCCTGTCTAGATCATCCTGAGCCTATGCAACGGTTAAATGTGCCTTCTATGACCCTCTGTTTCCAACACCGAGCAACTACCATATAGCTTCGACCAAGATAGTGACATCTGTTAGACAAAAGTCAAACATCTCTTTCTCTATCCCCACTTAATTTCCGCAGGAGATAAAAAATCTGCGATTTTTCTCAGCCCTGGGACTCAAAAAACTGAATTCTTTGTTCCTTGATCTCTAATTCCGATATTTTTTTTAGCGTCGTCGAATACGGTTCGAAGACATATCTGTACACAACTTGCAGCATCAAAGCAGAAAATCAAATTCCAATGGTCCGTGATTGAGAATAGTCGTTTTTACTGCTATGCGATGCGTTACTTCTCATGTGCGTTGCATGAGCCCTATAACATCATTGGTACTTGCAGTATGATAATTTGCATAAATCTTAAAACGACATTTACATACCGAGTTTCGTGCCTGAAGGTCAATTTTTTATTGGTGTATATATATTTTTTTGCAATAGAGTGTATTGCTCTCATTTGTTTCCTTACTGCGAGTACAATTACTTTTATAATATACAGGGTATCCAGTGCTATCGGTGCCCACTGGCTATTTCCTCAACCATTAGTCACAGAGATACACTTCCATTTGCAAAAATGTTTTAAATTTTAAAATCCTAAACATTGGATTTTTAACCTTGGATACAGTTTAAATCAATAAATGCATTTCTGAAATAAATACAAAATATAAATTTTTATACAGTCCCCCGGTTCTACCAATTATATTTAGGAAAATCATCATCATACAATTTTATGCAAAATAAAAAAAAATCATCCTTTTACGACCAAAATTGATTGACTGATAGCTGTTTAAATTTGGAGCACTTTTTGTGCTGAGAAATGGTTAATAGGGTCCCTGATTGGTTGGTTGCCTGGAGAAATGGTCAGTATGGTCCTTGATTGGTTTGTTGACTAGAGAAATGGTCAATACGGTTCCTGATTGGTTGGTTTCAGAAATGTATTTATTGATTTAAACTGTTTTTAAGATAATGGATTTTAAAATGTAAAACATTTTTGCAATTGGAAGTATATCTCTGTGACTAACGGTTGTGGAAATAGCCATTGGGCACATATATCACTGGACACCCTGTATATAGAGAGAATTTTCTGTTCGACGTTGTTCTGTTCGACGTTGCGCATGACAGCAGTTAATGAATCTGGATATTGGATTCATTTTTAACTTGTTTACAGCAATGAATAGTATAATACCTCGTTTTGTGTTGTGACTACGCAGGCAGTAATTGAGTGTTGTCTTATATAATAGTAAGAAGATATCCCATGAATACACCTGTTTTTTAAACTATACTTACGGACAGAATGCCCAAGGACTTCAGTAGAAATATGATATTCGTAATATATTTGTTTGTTATATTTTATTTCTTTACAAATAAATACAATGTTAGGAAAAGAACATACATATAAATCCTACCATCCTTCACATAATTTGATGCAGGCAGTTATCCCGTTAAATTTTTATATGGTTTTGTTTAAAATTTATAAGGGCTTTCTTCTGATCTCATAATGCTTTGTTTTCTGGTAAATCTTCAAATAAATTCCACTTTTCTCAATCGCATAAATCCCCAAAGATATTTTTTTCCTATTTTGCGCAAAAGAATTCTGAATATTTCAAACCTCTACTCAATTTTTTTTTGTCTTCGATAGTTTTTTGCAGTTGTGCGGATAAATGGAGCATTTTTTCCCTTTTTATGAAAATGAATGCCTGTGATATATTTTCTTTGCCTCATGACCAATATTTCGCCTAAATACGTAGTATAATATTCATTTCTTCATATTACAGAATATAGTAATAGAGAATGCATTGTTTTCACGGACATTTTTGATTTCGAGATGTTTATGCCAATAACAAAAAATTGTCTATAACAAAATGTCTCTAATAAAAAAATCGACGCACCAAGGAGTTGTCCGATTGTAATGAAATTTTGTATACAAAGACATTTTGAACGAACATGCTAATGAATAAAATTTGGTGTCCAATGAATAAATAGTGGGAGCTCCAGCGCATCGGAACTGCGCATTCAGCAGGTGTATATAAGGAGCTATTCTGAATCTGTTGTCAAAATTTCTGTTGCATTTAGACTGCGGATATCTTACGTCTGTGGTAGTTATTTCTGGCACACTGACAGCACAGCGGTACGCAGACAACATTCTACGACCGGTTGAGTTACCATTCCTTTTGCGAAACCCCGGATATAATTTTCAACAAGATAATGCCCGGCCGCACACGGTACGTATTGCTATGAATTGTCTTCAAGCATTTCCAATACTTCCTTGGCCAGCTAGGTCTCCTGATCTCTCTCCCATAGAGCATATTTGGGACGTTATGGGAAGGCGATTGCAACCATCCCGGAATGTTAACGATGTAGCCCGAGAGTTGGAGATAATTTGCCAAGACATTCCGCAAGACACCATCCGTGAACTTTATCAGTCTATGCCACGCCGGGTGACATCTTGCATCCAGGTCAGAGGTGGACCAACGCCTTATTGACGTCTTCGCTTTGTATGCGGTCAAACTCTAGATCATTAAATTATTCTGAAATTTTAATCGTTTCTTTTTCTATGTATGTTCTTCACGTCCACCAATTTTTATCATAATCAGACAACTCCTTCTTGGTGCGTCGATTATTTTGTTATAACACCTCCTAAATGCTTCTTGGCTATCTTTAGAGTAAAGTTCGGCAGTTCGTCTATCTGTGGTCGATTTCTTGCAAAGACGGTAGCTGCCACAAATATTAATGGATTTTCACGAAACTTTCTATCCAGATTTGCTAACGAAAATTCTAAAACTAGATAGAAGTTTTTGAAATTCGAGTGAAAACTTCAAAATATATTCGAAATTTTATATTTTCTTAACATATCAACATAAGTCAAAATGTGGCATAATTATGCCTAAATATGATTTGTGAGACCAAGAGACACCTAATTCAGTTTTTGATATTTACGACGAAACAAAATGTAGACTTTTAGTCACCGTTTTATGAAAGTCTTGGACTGGAAGGTTATGGCCTCCAATAAATGCACATCACACAAATTGCAGTTGTGGTTGGGGCAATATCTACTTGGTCCAGGACTTAAACCAAGCTTCATTGGAAACTGAATGACCCAATAATTCAAAAATACGGCATCATACTGAGGAGCATCCAATGAGAGTAAGGAGGACGTATCTGAACCCCAGGCAAAATGATGCGGCTGCAAGGAGGAAAATCAACGAATTTAATAAGATTATTATTAAATAGGAAGAGAGATAGTCGTGATTTCAATTAAATGATTATCTAAGAGTTGAAGAGGGAGAGTCGTGATTTCAAGCAGTGTTATTCAGAGAGAGTAATTATTCATTTCAGTATTGAGAATGTTACAGTAAAAGACGAAGTCTAACTCCAAATGTCTGAAAAAGAATCGGAACAAGTAACAGTCATGCTGAGCTAGAGACCCGAAATATAGAGGTATGTGGCAGTCTTCATGTATGTTAATCAATTTTTGATCTTTGGAATAAGATTTAAAAAATCTGGTCTCACTCGGTGTTTTTCTCCTCCTTAAGCGTTTGTTAAAATGTGATGTAATTTTAATTATAACAATAATAGGGGTGTGAATAAATGATAATTTATTTTAAAAGTTAAAAATGTGGATTTTAATGTGAAGTGTATTAATTAATTGATTATATTAAAAAACTCGTGCAACGAGGTAATGGTGGGCTACTGCGGGTGTTATTCCTGGATTATTCCCATCCTTAAGGCGGCTATATTTTTTTACGACATGGTCATGCATGGGTCAGTGATCACAAAACTTGAAAAACCGAACTTGTTACAATTATTGTAGTGAAAAATAGCCACGATACAATTGAGTACTGACAACATTAGTATTCCTTCGGGGTGGGCAAATTATCCCTATATATGGTACATTGTCAAAATTCAAGCCCTTTAACGTGAAGAGTCATATCCCCCAGCAGAAACTTTTGTTTTCGAATTTGCAAGTCTATTTAAGATTTAACTTTGTGTTTATTTTTTGCTCATAACGTGCATTCTACAATTAATTAAATATTTGTGATAGGGCGTATCAGTTTTTTATATTATTGAACATATAATTTGAAAATAATTAGATGTCGCGTAATTAATATCAAATGCTACATTTTAAACTCGTATCTAACCCACTTGAAATTATCGTAGGACAAAATCAATTCTTAGTACTCTATAAGTTGTACAAAGTGATTCCTGTTAAATTCCAAGCTTCAAACTTTAGCAGCTTAAGGGATTTGTTGATGACTCAGTAAATTAATCAGTCAGCAAGGGATTTTAGTTCATTATATATATACAAACACACACACACACACACGTATATATATATATATATATATATATATAGTATATATAGCAGCTTATATTGTAGCTTATATTGAAAGTGATTCAATGCGGCTTATGATATTTATAAGTAGTTTTTATCTGTTGTAAAATATCTTGAAAATGGTTAAGTAAAATTTGTCGAAACTTTTGTATAATATATATATATACATATATATATATATATATTATATATATATAATATGGGTGTTTTCCCATATTATCCATGGGTTTTTTCTTTTCCGCCCACCTCCATAATTCTTCTCGACTTTTTCATTCAGTTACAACTGCTCGCCTTCACTGTTCGTGTATACAGTGTTCCCGCCTCATGGTTCATGGGAATACTTGATTTCTTAATGATATTTCAATTTTTCCTCTATTATTGCTTGTAGTCTGAGTTTAAGGCATTTATACTAACTTACTATTGCCATATCTGAAGCAAGCATTGGTTTGGATTAATTGGGTTAGATGCTCATACCCGATGAAAAATCTATTCTAATGAACCTCCAATTTCCTTTCTGGTAGGTCGGACGATCTGGGTCTCAACAACAACAACAACAACAACAACCTCCAATTTCCTTCCGTGCTGGTCATTTCTTTTTTCGGTATAGTAGCCGTGGTTTAGCTGCTGTGGTGATTTTATTGTTTTAATTTTTCATAATTACTTTGAATTGGTTATTATGCTATATTTCTAATATATATATATATATATATATATATATTAGAAAGATAGCAATTTCAAAATACGCCTTTCAAAATTACTTTGAATTGGTTATTATGCTATCTTCTAATATATATATATATATATATATATATATATATATATATATTAGAAATATAGCCTTTCAAAATACGCCCTGTTTCCAAATAAGAAGGAAAATTGAATTAAAAAAGTAAATTTAGCGTCATGTCAAATAATTAAGTATGCTATTTTGTGCAATTAAGCTCAATTAAATGTATTATAAGAGAAATAGAGAGAAAACGAATTTCAGTCTGTTGAAAAAGTCATGTCTGCCCACATCAGAATTTTATAAGCATAATCATAAAATTTCTAAAAAATTTTGAAATATTAAAAACTAACCGTAAAATGTGAATTACATTTCCTGACATTGTATTTTCAGTACGAAACCGGTCATACATCTAGTAACTAATTAATCTTGACTTGATCTTCATGCATTTTTCTCATTTCATTTATTACTTTCTTAATATACATAATGTTGCAATATATATATATATATATATATATATATATATATATATATATATATATATATATATATATATATATATATATATATATATATATATATGTGTGTGTGTGTGTGTGTGTGTGTGTATGTGTGTGTAATCGATTGTCCGTCTGTCTCATTATCAGGGGGGTGTGGCTTTATAAGTATTCATAAAATTTTGCTCTATATTCTTAGTAAGGTTCCGCTTAAAATGTATTCCATTTGCCTTTCTCTCTGTCAGCATGTCTTCCAGATCTTTTTCTCATTTTGAGCATGAATCACTCATTATAGCAGCCGCCGGACAAATTTGTCCCGATTGTTATTAGAATCTCCATAGTAATGTGACCAAATTATTTTGGGGCCTTTTTAATAAATGCAATTTAAAATTCGATAACGTGTCTCAACTGTTGGTTGTTCCTCTGTCTCAAAGATTATGTCAGCTTCGTAAATGAATGAAATAGGAACTAAATCGTTTACTGTGGGAACAATATTAAAAAAATCTGATGTGAGCAGCACATGACTTTCCCTGCAGATTTATATTAATGTTCTTTTTATTTTAATTAAATTTATTTCACTTTTAATTCAATTTTCGTTCTCATTCGGTAACCTGGCTTATTTTCAAAGGTGGCGTAGGGAAAGTACGAAAAACTAAAATATCTCGACAACGGCTAGTCCTAGTGTAATGGGGTTGGTCTTATTCTTGTCGTCGTTAAAAATTACGTATTAAATCGGCATTTAATGGATATATTTGAGTATACCCAGTTCCTTATTTTAGATTTTGGCAATTTTTGCGGGCCATTTTGCAAAAAAAGGCAGGTTATTTTTTTTTAATCGTACCAAAATCCAATCAGCACCAGGGTGACCTATGCGTGACTCATCTGCCGAATTTTGTGAAATTCGGTATATTAGTTTTTCAGCTACAGTTTATGCAAAATCTGCACAGACAGACAGACAGACACACAGACAGACACACAGACAGATACACAGACACACAGACACACACACAGACGTCACGCTAAAAATGGTTTTTTCGAATTCTAGAGGTCTCGAAACGTGTAGATCCGTCGAAAACTCGAGTTGCGATTTTCGGCATGATTCCAATACTTTCCCTATACATTACCATGTATTGCAGGGAAAGTAAAAATCTGATGTGGGCAGCACATGACTCTCCCTGCAGACTTATATTAACGTTCTCTTTATTTTAATTAAATTTATTTCACTTTTAATTCAATTTTCGTTCTCATTCGGTAACCTGGCTTATTTTCAAAGATGGCGTAGGGAAAGTACGAAAAACTAAAATATCTCGAGAACGGCTAGTCCTAGTGTAATGGGGTTGGTCTTATTCTTTTCGTCTTTAAAAATTACGTATTAAATCAGCATTTAATGGATATATTTGAGTAAACCCAGTTCTTTAGTTTAAATTTGGTCGATTTTTGCGGGCCATTTTGCAAAAAAAGGCAGGTCATTTTTTCCGAATCGTTCCAAAATCTAATCAGCACCAGAGTAACCGATAAGTGACTCATCTACCGAACTTTGTAAAATTCGGTCCATTAGTTTTTCAGCTACAGTGGATACAAGCTTTTGCGGGCCATTTCACAAAAAATGCGGGTTCTTTTATTCCGAATCGTACCCAAAACTAATCAGCACCAGCCCCGGCCACAAGTGACTTACCTACAAAATTTTGTGAAATTCGGTCCATTAGTTTTTTAGTTAGAGTGGATACAAAATCTGCACAGACAGACACACAGACAGACAGACACACAGACACACAGACACACAGACAAACAGACAGACACACAGACACACACACAGACGTCACGCTAAAAATGGTTTTTTCGTATTCTAGAGGTCTCGAAACGTGTAGATCCGTCGAAAACTCGAGTTGCGATTTTCGGCATGATTCCAATACTTTCCCTATACATTACCATGTATTGCAGGGAAAGTAAAAATCTGATGTGGCCAGCACATGACTTTCCCTGCAGACTTCTATCCACATTCTCTTTATTTTAATTAAATTTATTTCACTTTTAATTCAATTTTCTTTCTCATTCGGTAACCGGACTTATTTTCAAAGGTGGCGTAGAGAAAATATGAAAAACTAAAATATCTCGAGAACGGCTAGTCCTAGTGTAATAGGGTTGGTCTTATTCTTTTCTTCGTTAAACATTACGTATTAAACAAGCATTTAATGGATATATTTGAGCATACGTAGTTCTTTAGTTCAGATTTTGACGATTTTTGCGGCCCATTTTGCAAAAAAAGACGGGTTATTTTTTTCCGAATCGTACCAAAATCTAATCAGCACCAGGGTGACCCACAAGTGACTCATCTTCTGAATTTTGTGAAATTCGTTTCATTAGTTTTTCAGTTAGAGTGGATACAAACTTTTGCGGGCCATTTCGCAAAAAAATGCGGGTTCTTTTATTCCAAATCGTACCCAAAACTAATCAATACCAGACTCGCCCACAAGTGACTTACCTCTCAAATTTTGTGAAATTCGGTCCATTAGTTTTTTAGTTAGAGTGGATAAAAAATCTGCACAGACAGACACACAGACAGACAGACAGACAGACAGACACACAGACACATAGACACACACACAGACGTCACGCTAAAAATGGTTTTTTCGTATTCTAGAAGTCTTGAAACGTGTAGATCAGTCGAAAACTCGAGTTGCGATTTTCGACATGATTCCAATACTTTCCCTATACAGTACCATGTATTGCAGGGAATGTAAAAATCTGATGTGGGCAGCACATGACTTTCCCTGCAGACTTATATTAACGTTCTCTATATTTTAATTAAATTTATTTCACTTTTAATTCAATTTTCGTTCTCATTCGGTAACCGGACTTATTTTCAAAGGTGACGTAGGGAAAATACGGAAAACTAAAATATCTCGAGACCGGCTAGTCCTAGTGTAATAGGGTTGGTCTTATTATTTTCGTCGTTAAAAATCACGTATTGAACGAACATTTAATGGATATATTTGAGTATACCCAGTTCTTTAGTTTAGATTTTGACGATTTCTGCGGGCCATTTTGCAAAAAAAGGCAGGTTATTTTTTTTCGAATTATACCAAAATCTAATCAGCACCAGGGTAATCCACAAGTGACTGTTCTACCGAATTTTGTGATATTCGGTCCAGAAGTTTTTTAGTTAGAGTGGATACAAGCTTTTGCGGGCCATTTCGCAAAAAAAATGCGGGTTTTTTTATTCCAAATCGTACCCAAAACTAATCAGCACCAGACACGCTCACAAGTGACTTACCTACCAAATTTTGTGAAATTCGGTCCATTAGTTTTTTAGTTAGAGTGGATACAAAATCTGCACAGACATGCAGACAGACACACAGACAGACAGACAGACAGACACACACACAGACACACACACAGACGTCACGCTAAAAATGGTTTTTTCGTATTCCAGAGGTCTCGATACGTGTAGATCCGTCGAAAACTCAAGTTGCGATTTTCGGCATGATTCCAATACTTTCCCTATACATTACCATGTATTGCAGGGAAAGTAAAAATCTGATGTGGGCAGCACATGACTTTCCCTGCAAACTTATATCCACGTTCTATTTATTTCAATTAAATGTAATTCACTTTTAATTCAAATTTCGTTCTCATTCGGTAACCGGGCGTATTTTCAAAGGTGGCGTAGGGAAAGTACGAAAAACTAAAATATCTCGAGAACGGCTAGTCCTAGTGTAATGGGGTTGGTCTTATTCTTGTCGTCGTTAAAAATTACGTATTAAATCGGCATTTAATGGATATATTTGAGTATACCCAGTTCCTTATTTTAGATTTTGGCAATTTTTGCGGGCCATTTTGCAAAAAAAGGCAGGTTATTTTTTTTTAATCGTACCAAAATCCAATCAGCACCAGGGTGACCTATGCGTGACTCATCTGCCGAATTTTGTGAAATTCGGTATATTAGTTTTTCAGCTACAGTTTATGCAAAATCTGCACAGACAGACAGACAGACACACAGACAGACACACAGACAGATACACAGACACACAGACACACACACAGACGTCACGCTAAAAATGGTTTTTTCGAATTCTAGAGGTCTCGAAACGTGTAGATCCGTCGAAAACTCGAGTTGCGATTTTCGGCATGATTCCAATACTTTCCCTATACATTACCATGTATTGCAGGGAAAGTAAAAATCTGATGTGGGCAGCACATGACTCTCCCTGCAGACTTATATTAACGTTCTCTTTATTTTAATTAAATTTATTTCACTTTTAATTCAATTTTCGTTCTCATTCGGTAACCTGGCTTATTTTCAAAGATGGCGTAGGGAAAGTACGAAAAACTAAAATATCTCGAGAACGGCTAGTCCTAGTGTAATGGGGTTGGTCTTATTCTTTTCGTCTTTAAAAATTACGTATTAAATCAGCATTTAATGGATATATTTGAGTAAACCCAGTTCTTTAGTTTAAATTTGGTCGATTTTTGCGGGCCATTTTGCAAAAAAAGGCAGGTCATTTTTTCCGAATCGTTCCAAAATCTAATCAGCACCAGAGTAACCGATAAGTGACTCATCTACCGAACTTTGTAAAATTCGGTCCATTAGTTTTTCAGCTACAGTGGATACAAGCTTTTGCGGGCCATTTCACAAAAAATGCGGGTTCTTTTATTCCGAATCGTACCCAAAACTAATCAGCACCAGCCCCGGCCACAAGTGACTTACCTACAAAATTTTGTGAAATTCGGTCCATTAGTTTTTTAGTTAGAGTGGATACAAAATCTGCACAGACAGACACACAGACAGACAGACACACAGACACACAGACACACAGACAAACAGACAGACACACAGACACACACACAGACGTCACGCTAAAAATGGTTTTTTCGTATTCTAGAGGTCTCGAAACGTGTAGATCCGTCGAAAACTCGAGTTGCGATTTTCGGCATGATTCCAATACTTTCCCTATACATTACCATGTATTGCAGGGAAAGTAAAAATCTGATGTGGCCAGCACATGACTTTCCCTGCAGACTTCTATCCACATTCTCTTTATTTTAATTAAATTTATTTCACTTTTAATTCAATTTTCTTTCTCATTCGGTAACCGGACTTATTTTCAAAGGTGGCGTAGAGAAAATATGAAAAACTAAAATATCTCGAGAACGGCTAGTCCTAGTGTAATAGGGTTGGTCTTATTCTTTTCTTCGTTAAACATTACGTATTAAACAAGCATTTAATGGATATATTTGAGCATACGTAGTTCTTTAGTTCAGATTTTGACGATTTTTGCGGCCCATTTTGCAAAAAAAGACGGGTTATTTTTTTCCGAATCGTACCAAAATCTAATCAGCACCAGGGTGACCCACAAGTGACTCATCTTCTGAATTTTGTGAAATTCGTTTCATTAGTTTTTCAGTTAGAGTGGATACAAACTTTTGCGGGCCATTTCGCAAAAAAATGCGGGTTCTTTTATTCCAAATCGTACCCAAAACTAATCAATACCAGACTCGCCCACAAGTGACTTACCTCTCAAATTTTGTGAAATTCGGTCCATTAGTTTTTTAGTTAGAGTGGATAAAAAATCTGCACAGACAGACACACAGACAGACAGACAGACAGACAGACACACAGACACATAGACACACACACAGACGTCACGCTAAAAATGGTTTTTTCGTATTCTAGAAGTCTTGAAACGTGTAGATCAGTCGAAAACTCGAGTTGCGATTTTCGACATGATTCCAATACTTTCCCTATACAGTACCATGTATTGCAGGGAATGTAAAAATCTGATGTGGGCAGCACATGACTTTCCCTGCAGACTTATATTAACGTTCTCTATATTTTAATTAAATTTATTTCACTTTTAATTCAATTTTCGTTCTCATTCGGTAACCGGACTTATTTTCAAAGGTGACGTAGGGAAAATACGGAAAACTAAAATATCTCGAGACCGGCTAGTCCTAGTGTAATAGGGTTGGTCTTATTATTTTCGTCGTTAAAAATCACGTATTGAACGAACATTTAATGGATATATTTGAGTATACCCAGTTCTTTAGTTTAGATTTTGACGATTTCTGCGGGCCATTTTGCAAAAAAAGGCAGGTTATTTTTTTTCGAATTATACCAAAATCTAATCAGCACCAGGGTAATCCACAAGTGACTGTTCTACCGAATTTTGTGATATTCGGTCCAGAAGTTTTTTAGTTAGAGTGGATACAAGCTTTTGCGGGCCATTTCGCAAAAAAAATGCGGGTTTTTTTATTCCAAATCGTACCCAAAACTAATCAGCACCAGACACGCTCACAAGTGACTTACCTACCAAATTTTGTGAAATTCGGTCCATTAGTTTTTTAGTTAGAGTGGATACAAAATCTGCACAGACATGCAGACAGACACACAGACAGACAGACAGACAGACACACACACAGACACACACACAGACGTCACGCTAAAAATGGTTTTTTCGTATTCCAGAGGTCTCGATACGTGTAGATCCGTCGAAAACTCAAGTTGCGATTTTCGGCATGATTCCAATACTTTCCCTATACATTACCATGTATTGCAGGGAAAGTAAAAATCTGATGTGGGCAGCACATGACTTTCCCTGCAAACTTATATCCACGTTCTATTTATTTCAATTAAATGTAATTCACTTTTAATTCAATTTTCGTTCTCATTTGATAACTGGACTTATTTTCAAAGGTGGCGTAGAAAATTACGAAAAAAACTAATATATCTCGAGAACGGCTAGTCCTAGTGTAATGGGGTTGGTCTTATTCTTTTCTTCGTTAAAAATTACCCATTAAACAAGCATTTAATGGATATATTTGAGCATACGTAGCTTTTTAGTTTAGATTTTGACAATTTTTGCGGGCCATTCTGCAAAAAAATGCAGGTTATTTTTTTCAGAATCGTACCAAAAGCTAATCAGCACCAGGATGACCTATACGTGGCTTATCTACCGAATTTTGTGAAATTCGGTCCATTAGTTTTTCAGCTAGAGTGGATACAAGCTTTTGCGGGCCAAAAAAAGCGGGTTCTTTTATTCCGAATCGTACCCAAAACTAATCAGCACCAGCCCCGCCCACAAGTGACTTACCTACAAAATTTTGTGAAATTCTGTCCATTAGTTTTTTAGTTAGAGTGGATACAAAATCTGCACAGACAGACACACAGACACACAGACAGACACACAGACAGACACACACACAGACGTCACGCTAAAAATGGTTTTTTCGTATTCTAGAGGTCTCGAAACGTGTAGATCCGTCGAAAACTCGAGTTGCGATTTTCGGCATGATTCCAATACTTTCCCTATACATTACCATGTATTGCAGGGAAAGTAAAAATCTGATGTAGACAGCACATGACTTTCCCTGCAGACTTATATCCTCGTTCTCTTTATTTTAATTAAATTTATTTCACTTTTATTCAATTTTCGTTCTCATTCGGTAACCGGGCTTATTTTCAAAAGTGGCGTAGGGAAAGTACGAAAAACTAAAATATCTCGAGAACGGCTAGTCCTAATGTAATGGGGTTGGTCTTATTCTTTTCGTCGTTAAACATTACGTATTAAACAGGCATTTAATGGATATATCTGAGTATACCTAGTTCTTTAGTTTAGATTTTGAAGATTTTTGCGGGCCGTTTTGCAAAAAAAGGCAGGTTATTTTTTTCCGAATCGTACCAAAATCTATTCAGCACCAGAGTGACCTATACGTGACACATCTACCGAATTTTGTGAAATTCGGTTCATTAGTTTTTCAGCTAGAGTGGATACAAGCTTTTGCGGGCCATTTCGCAAAAAAAGGCGGGTTCTTTTATTCCAAATCGTACCCAAAACTAATCAGCACTAGCCCCGCCCACAAGTGACTTACCTACCAAATTTTGTGAAATTCGGTCCATTAGTTTTTTAGTTACAGTGGATACAAAATCTGCACAGACAGACAGACACACAGACAGACACACAGACAGACAGACAGACACACAGACAGACAGACAGACAGACACACGCACAGACGTCACGCTAAAAATGGTTTTTTCGTATTCTAGGGGTCTCGAAACGTGTAGATCCGTCGAAAACTCGAGTTGTGATTTTCGGTATGATTCCAATACTTTCCCTATACATTACCATGTATTGCAGGGAAAGTAAAAAAAATGGAAAAAATTATTTATGCATTTGATTTTTTATCGTCTGTCATACTAGTTACATGTACATTTTTAGCACCAGAAATATTTTAATTATTTGATATTTATTATGAGGCCATATTGGATTATTTAATACAAGCAACAACTTCTTTTAGACACTTTTTTGCATAAAATGTGAGTTTTATTACACATAGCTTCGTTTTCACTTTCCCTGCAATACATGGTAATGTATAGGGAAAGTATTGGAATCAAGCCGAAAATCACAACTCGAGTTTTCGGCGGATCTACACGTTTCGAGACCTCTAGAATACGAAAAAACTGTTTTTAGCGTGACCTCTGTGTGTGTGTCTGTGTGTCTGTGTGTCTGCCTGTCTGTGTGTCTGTGTGTTTGTCTGTCTGTGCAGATTTTGTATCCACTCTAACTAAAAAACTAATGGACCGAATTTCACAAAATTTTGTTGGTAAGTCACTTGTGGCTGGGGCTGGTGCTGATTAGTTTTGGGTACGATTCGGAATAAAAGAACCCGCCTTTTTTGTGAAATGGCCCGCAAAATCTTGTATCCACTGTAGCTGAAAAACTAATGGACCGAATTTCACAAAATTCGGTATATGAGTCACGTATAGGTCTCCCTGGTGCTGATTAGATTTTGGTACGATTCAGAAAAAAATAACCTGCCTTTTTTTGAAGAATGACCCGCAAAAATTATCAAAATCTAAACTAAAAAGCTACGTATGCTCAAATATATCCTTTAAATGCTTGTTTAATGCGTAATTTTTTACGAAGAAAAGAATAAGACCAACCCCATTACATTAGAACTCAGCCGTTCTCGAGATATATTAGTTTTTTTCGTATTTTTCCTCGCCACCTTTGAAAGTAAGTCCAGTTATCAAATGAGAACGAAATTTGAATTAAAACTGAATTAAATTTAATTGAAATAAATAGAACGTGGATATAAGTTTGCAAAGAAAGTCATGTGCTGCCCACATCAGATTTTTCTTATTCTATGAATAAAATGTTAATTGCAAAATTGTTAATATTTGTATAAATAATATTGTACATTTTGTTTCTGTCAAGGTACTTTTTTACATGGGATAATTCGTTTTTTTTTTTTTTTTTTTTTTTACTTTCTCTGCAATATATGGTAATATACAGAGAAAATATCAGAATCATGCCGAAAATCGTAACTGGAGTTTTCGAAGGATCTTTACGGTTTGAGACTTTTAGAACACGAAAAATCTATTTTTAGCGTGACGTCTGTGTGCGTATCTGTCTGTGCAATCTATCTATCCGCTCAAAATTAATAATAGGTTATCCTTATGATAATATTTTAGTACAATTCGGAATAAAAGAAACTATCCCGTATTGCAAAATGGTTCACAAAATTAGTGTTTATTTACTCTTTCTAAAAATCTAATGGACCAAATTTTCCAAAATGTTATAGACAAGCCCAGTATGGGTTTACCTAATGCTGATTAGATTTTGCTACGATTCGGAAAATAAAGGAGGCCCCCTCTTTTTCTGCGAAATGTACTAATAGACTATATAGACAATACGAAATGTACTAATAGAATGTATAATGATTTTTGAAAAATCTAAACTAATAGACCTACGTATGCTGAAATGAAGTAATTAAATTCTTTTTTTATAGGTACTTTTTAACTATAAATATATTAAGACCAACCCCATTATTCTAGGACTAGCCGTTCTCGAGATATTTTAGTTTTTCGCATGTCTACTACGTCGCCTTTCAAAACACGCCCTGTTTCCAAATAAGAAGGAAAATTGAATTAAAAAAGTAAATTTAGCGTCATGTCAAATAATTAAGTATGCTATTTTGTGCAATTAAGCTCAATTAAATGTATTATAAGAGAAATAGAGAGAAAACGAATTTCAGTCTGTTGAAAAAGTCATGTGTGCCCACATCAGAATTTTATAAGCATAATCATAAAATTTCTAAAAAATTTTGAAATATTAAAAAATAACCGTAAATTGTGAATTACATTTCTTGACATTGTATTTTCAGTACGAAACCGGTCATACATCTAGTAACCAATTAATCATGACTTGATGTTCTTGCATTTTTCTCATTTCATTTATTACTTTCCTAATATACATAATGTATAAGGAACGTATTTTGACGGGGCCGACGCGGTGGTCGAACGGTCAAGGCAAGCGTTTCCGAGCGATCGTTCGTCTGCGGGGTTATGGGCTCGAGTCCCACCTTCAGGTATGGATGTTGTGTCGTTGGACGCAGTGGGTTCCGCCCCCACTGGTGCGCCGGGGCAACGTCATGTGACTTCTAAATGGTTCAAGATTCTAGCCGGTGTATAAGCGAATGATAAAGTATCAAGTGCTTGGCCATTGGAAAAAAAAAGTATTGTGACGGGGCCGAAAATTCGAATTCGAGTTTTCGACGGGAGAGCACGTTTCAAGCATCCCTGATGACGAATCATGTCTTTTTGAGGTAATGTCTGTGTGTGTGTGTAAAAGTATGTGTGTGCGTGCGTGTGTGTGTGTCAGTGAGTCTGTGGAGACGATATCTCATGAACAAATAGAACGATTCGAATGAAATTTGGCACAAAAATCATAATCCTGTGAATACTGGAAGTCTATTTTTTTTAAACGTAATCGAATGTTCAGAAACCCCAAATTTTCGAGTGATATTTTGAAAAAATTATCAAAAAATCAAAACCGTTGATAAAGTTAGGCAAATAGACATTTCTTTTGTATTTTTACTTTCCTTATATACATAATGTATAAAGAAAGTATTGTGACGGGGTCGAAAATTCGAATTCGAGTTTTCGACGGGAGAGCACGTTTCAAGCATCTCTGATCACGAATCAAACATTTTTGAAGTGATGTCTGTGTGTGTGTATGTATGTGTGTGTGTGTGTGTGTGTGTGTGTGTGTGTGTGTGTGTGTGTGTGTGTGTGTGTCAGTGAGTCTGTGGAGACGATAACTGACGAACGAATAGATCGATTCGAACCAAATTTGGTACAAAAATCACAATCCGTAAACACTGGAAGCCTATTGCTTTTATATGCAATCGAATGTTAAGAAGCCCCCTAAATTTTCGAATGAAATTTTGAAAAAATCGTCAAAAAATCAAAACCACTAATAAAGTTACGCAAATAGACATTTCTTATGTAATTTTTCATTAGAAAACGATTGACATAAATTTTAGAACGCTAACATGAACCGTTCTCGAGATATTGTTCATTTTTTAAAAAAAAATTGTCAAAAAGTCATATAAAAAAAAATTCCTATTGAGAAACATGTTCACTTTTCATATGTAATACCATGCGATAAATTGGGTTACATCATTCTCGTGGAACTAGCTCCTTCCATTAATGAAAAAATATACTTTTAGTAATACTTTTGTGTTTGAACGCCAATAGTCATTTATCTGCTGTAAGAATAACTTATTTCTTAGTGCATAACGCTTGGCGAGATTTTGGCGACGAATTTGGCGGAATGCCGCCAACATGGCGACTTTTTGAAATGTTGCTAAATTAACGAAAATCTCGCCAAATGGATAAAAATGACAACTAATTATCGAAAATTTAATATCTTGGAAAGAATATTAGTATCTACTATAAGAAAAACCTACTTTTTTTACTGTAAAAGTAGTAAATTAATTACATTATATAAGGAAAATCATGTGTTGCCCACATCAGATTTTTTCCTTTGAAAACGATTGACATAAAAAGAACGCTAGCATGAAACCGTTCAAGAGATATTGCACATTTTTTAAATAAATTTATCAAAATGTCCCGTAAATTAAAAAAAAATATATTAACTGTTGACAAATATGTTCACATTTCATATGTAATAGCATGCGATAAATTTGGTGACATCATTCTCGTGGATCTAGCTCGTTCCATTCATGAGAAAAGATACATTGAGTAATACTTTTGTATTTGAACGCCAATAGTTATTTATCTGCTATAAGAATAACTTATTTCTCCGTCCATAACGCTTGGCTAGATTTTGGCGCCAAATTTGGCAGAATCTCGCCAACTTGGTGACTTTTTTACATGTTGTCAAATTAACGAAAATCTCGCCAAATGGATAAAAATGACACTAAATCAATGAAATTGACGACTCATTGACGAAAATTCAATATCTTGGAAAGAATATAGATATTTACTATAAGAAAAACTTATTTTATTATCGTAATAGTAGTAAATTCATTGCATTATACAAGGAAAGTCATGTGTTGCCCACATCAGATATTTTTCTTACACAAACGAACATCCCCTCTGATTTGTTAACGCTTTTGCGTTTTTGAAGAATAAAAATATGTAATACCCTTCCGATGCTGAGCAGAGTTATTCTTATTGAGTCGCAACAACAAAACAGTTGGCCGAAGAGAAACCACTTTTAATTATCTTTCGAATTATTTCCGATATTCGTAATCATATTTCCTTTAAGAACACACACTTTTGCATCTCAGCCATTTATTTAAAGAAAGAAAGAAAAAATCGATTATATTTTAAAACTTTCAGATTCCTTAACACTGATCTTTTAAGCTCCTGTTTTGGACGTGATGAATGGGATATTTTATTTTATTTTTCTTCAGGTCGGATACTGCTTTATTAGTTTCGGAAGGCTGGCTTTAAAATATGTTTTGCTGCAGCAGTTAAAAGCGAAGTAAAATTTAGATTCTCTTCATTTGTATGTAAATTATTTTATTACTTTCCGCACATACATAATGTATAAGGAAAGTATTGTGACGGGGTCGAAAAATTCGAATTCGAGTTTTCGACGGGAGAGCACGTTTCAAGCTTCCCTGATCACGAACCAAACATTTTTGAAGTGGTGTCTGTGTGTGTGAAAGTATGCGTGTGTGTGTGTGTGTGTGTGTGTGTGTGTGTGTGTCAGTGAGTCTGTGGAGACGATAAGTAACGAACCAATGGACCGATTCGAACGAAATTTAGTACAAAAATTACAATCCGTAAACACTAAAAGCCTATTGTTTTTATACGCAATCGAATTTTCAGAACCCCCTTAAATTTTCGAGTGAAATTTTGAAAAAATCGTCAAAAGATCAAAACCGCTAATAACGTTACGCAAATAGACTTTTCTTATGTAATTTTTCATTAGAAAAGGATTGACATAAATTTTAGAACGCTAATATGAACTGTTCTCGAGATAATTACAAAAAGTTATATAAAATGACAAAAAAATATTTCCTATTGAGAAACATGTTCACTTTTCATATGTAATACCATGCGATAAATTGGATGACATCATTCTCGTGAAACTAGCGCGTTCCATTCATGAAAAAAGATGCTTTGAGTAATACTTTTGTATTTGAACGCCAATAGTCATTTATCTGCTGCAAGAATAACTTTTTCTCCGCCCATAATGCTTGGCGAGATTTTTGCGACGAATTTAGCGGAATGTCGGCAACTTGGCAACATTTTCAGTTGTTGCAAAAATATCCCCAAATGGATAAAAATGACGCTAAATAAATGAAAATGACGACTAATTGAGGAAAATTCAATATCTTGGAAAGAATATAAGTATCTACTATAAGAATAACATTTTTTTAACTGTAAAAGTAGTAAATTCATTGCATTATATAAGGAAAGTCATGTGTTGCCCTCATCATATTTTTTTGAGTTGCTTCTGCGGATTTACTACAGGAGTACTACTGGAGTTTATCATATATTTATATTACACACATTTTGTGTCTATGCAGAGTGAGTCAGAACCCTTGGGCCAAACTTTAAGGGGTGATAAATCACCTCTTAACAAGCAATTTTTGTCATACAAAGCTGAGTCGCAACCCGTGAGATGAACCGCTAGACGTCGCTGACAGTGAACGCAGAACGACCGCGTCAGAACTGCCAGGGTTTAAGCTGATCGCCTGATCTCTCCTGTCTCGACTTTTTCTTATGGGGCCATATGAAGAGTCTCAACTACGATAGCCCCATTGACTCCGACGAGGACCTTGCTGCTCGGATTGATGTTTCTGCAGGCGTTGTCCAAGATATGTCGGGTGTTTTAGCTAGCGTGTGCCGCTCGCTATTACTTTCCTTATATACATAATGTATAAGGAAAGTATTGTGACGGGGTCGAAAATTCGAAATCGAGTTTTCGACGGGAGAGCACGTTTCAAGCATCCCTGATCACGAATCAAACATTTTTGAAGTGATGTCTGTGTGTGTGTGTGTGTGTGTGTGAAAGTATGTGTGTTTGTCTGTGTGTGTGTCAGTGAGTCTGTGGAGACGATAACTGACCAACGAATGGACCGATTCGAACCAAATGTGGTACAAAAATCACAATTCGTAAACACTGGAAGCCTATTGTTTTTATACGTAATCGAATGTTCAGAACCCCCCTAAATTTTCGAATAAAATTTTGAAAAAATCGTCAAAAAATCGAAACTACTAATAAAGTTACGCAAATAGACATTTCTTATGTAATTTTTCATTAGAAAATGATTGACATAAATTTTAGAACGCTAACATGAACCGTTCTCGAGATATTGCACATTTTTCAAAAAAATTATTAAAAAGTCATATAAATTGAAAAAAAAAATATTTCCTATTGAGAAACATGTTCACTTTTCATATGTAATACCATGCGATAAATTGGATGACATCACTCTCGTGGATCTAGCTCGTTCCATTCATGAAAAAAGATACTTTGAGTAATACTTTTGTATTTGATCGCCAATAGTCATTTATCTGCTGTAAGAACAACTTATTTCTTCGTCCATAACGCTTGGCGAAATTTTGGCGACGAATTTGGCGGAATGTCGCCAACTTGGCGACTTTTTGAAATGTTGCCAAATTAACGAAAATCTCGCCAAATGGATAAAAATGACGCTAAATCAATGAAAATAACGACTAATTGTCGAAAATTCAATATCTTGGAAAGAATATTAGTATCTACTATAAGAAAAACCTATGTTTTTACTGTAAAAGTAGTAAATTCATTACATTATATAAGGAAAGTCATGTGTTGCCCACATCTGATTTTTTTTCTCATACAAAGCAGGGTCGTCACGCAAGAGGTGAACCGCTAGGTGGTAGCTCATGAAATGAGGAAATGATGACTCTCGTGAAAAGAAGACACATAAAAATTACAGAGTAGGTAGGTCATTTTACTGACAGAAATTTCAGAATGCATGGGCCAAGTTACAGAAACTACTAAAAAGTGCGACTATCAGCAGTAATGCTTCACACCTGCGACGTAGCGGGCGGCTCACGCTAGCAAAAACAACCGGCGTATCTTGGACAACGCCGGCAGCAACAGCAATTCTGGCAACAAAGTCCTCGTCTGAGTCGATGGGGCTATCGTATATAAGACTTTTCATATGTTCCCATAAGAAAAAGTCGAGACAGGAGAGATCAGTCGATCAGCTTAAACCCTGCCTAGTTCTGACGCAGACGTCACTGCGTTCAATGTCAGCTACGTCTAGCGGTTCACCTCTTGGGTTACGACCCTGCTTTGTATGACAAAATTGCTTGTTTAGATGTGATTTATCACCCCTTAAAGTTTGGCCCAAAAGTACTGACTCACTCTGTATGTATCACAATCAGTATCCAGCACAAAAGAATATGGAGCGTAAGATTTCTGAAAATTTTATCATAAATTCATATTTCACAGTGTTTAGTTCTCCTTTTCTCACAATCACTATCATTATGAATAAAAATACATATATTTTTCTGATTATTATGTACCTAAAGTTATTCTTTTTGAAATATTGCGTGAAAATCTTATTGAAGTTTTTACTTTCAACTTTGCAATAGTAAAGTGATGGCGAAAGATTATTACTATTATTATTATTAATAAATTCGACAGATTGTTATTATTATTACATTACAGGGATTATTCAAAATATTATTCGATCAATGGATCATTATCAAATTCGGTTAATTATTGATAATAATAATAATAATATTATTATTAAATTCTTTATTTATAGTGACTATAAATATTCATCTATTCGATATATTCATATTAAAATCCAATCACAGTCGTTACTATCAAGGAGATAGTACTAAATGCAATAAAATCAATGCATTTAATTTTTTTTATATTAATAGTAACCAATGTGATACCATTATATCCATAGCGTAATAATAAATATCAATATCTTCTATATAATTAGAAGAAATATGAATTATGCGTAAAGTATTGATTATGAAACACTTTCCAACTGAAATGCAATTTTATTTAAACATCTCTAAAATGCGACACATTCAATGGTGATATTTTTTAAACTATTGCAGCACTACAGTAATACATTATACTTGAAAACTTAAAACTTCATCGAAAAGACAATTCTATTCAAACAAAATGAACTTTATTCAAATGACGTCATCGAAATATAAATCACCTGGCTCTCAATGCAAAATCAATAATTCTTTCATTCTTATCACTTATTAGCAGTGTACCCAATCTTCGTACGAAATATATAATAAAAGAAATTAAAACTTCAATTGCGTGCAAAGTTCTATAATATTTTAAATGTCATTGTTATTCGAAATATTTTATTAAACTATTTGATTTAATTATCTTTAACAAATGTATAAGGATATCTGTTCTCGCTATACAAAATTATGTTCACAGGCAGATCTGAAGGAGAAAACATCCTGATCCCGTTTGTAAACAAATTTGCAAAAACTATTATTTAATTACTAAAAAGCGACTGGCAATATCAAGGAAATTGAACTTGCAAAATATTGAATTTTTATTTTTAATTTAGTATCATTTTATCAATTCGGCAGCATTTTCATTAATTTGACAGCATGTTTAAAATTTGCCAAATTTGTCTGAAATTGGGACAGCTGTACTAAGAGACAAAAGCTACCGAAACATCAGTACAATACTATTATCTTACAAAACGCAATTAATTTCATTGATTTTGTGTCATTTTTCTGAATTTAACAACAGTTTTTTCGATTTTGTAATATTTTCCTTAATTTGGCGATATTTGAGGAATTTGGTCACATTTTAAAATGTCGCCAAATTTATTGTTAAGTAGGATGGTTGGACTGACAGAGGCAGTCAAAAGCAACCGAAACATCATTACAATAATATCCCCTTTTAAAACAAATATAATTAAATTGATTTGGCATCATTTTTATTAATTTGGCTAAATTTTTATAAATTTGGAAATATTTTTTATCAATTTGGCGACATTTTTAGTGATTTGACGATATTTTCATCAATTTCGCAACAGTAACAAAATCTTGCGAAGTTGGCGATATTATGCCAAATCCTTCGCCATGCGTTACAAAGACGGATGGTCGGAATAATTTATATTTTCGTCGAAGATTATACCCATATGATAGAATATATACCCATACTACTTACATTTTCATGCGTTAGAAGTCTATACCCATGTATTAGAAGATTTACCAGTACTGCTATATATGGATTTTAAAAATGTTTCCCCAAAATTAAAATTATTGTGTAAGAATTTGAAAATATCAATAATCTCTATACTCGTTAAACTTAAAGGCAGTAATGGATATAATCCAACCCGAGATGCTATTTTGATAAAATTTATTTATATATATTTCTTTATTATTTAAATCGAAAAAGATGCACAGCTGTAATAACTCACTGAGTGTAATTGCATTTCTTACTGCTGTAGTAACTCATTTTGTTTAATTCCGTTTCTTAGCAACGTGATATTTTTTTTTTCAAATATAAACTCACTGGGTTTAACTCCGCCGTTTAGCAACATTATAACATTTTTTTTTCTTCAAATACTTTTGCGTAACAAATATCGTTTGCATAATTTTATACAAATGGGAGGTTTAATAGAGCATTTTTTATTAATGCCTCGATAACCTCTAGTTTTAGAAACTGGAAACATGGATTGAATTTCAAATGGGGGTATTTCAAGTCAACTCTGAAAATTTCAACCAATTCGGTGCAGCTGTTCTTACGTGATGATGAAATAAACACACAGACAGATAATGAATTTTATTTATATAGATATTCCAGACTTCAGAGCTAAATAATTTTGCATTAAAATGATGTAACCATTCCTATTTAACTCCTGTAACAATCGCTCGATTTGATTACATTCTGCATACGCTGAAATTAGGCTCAATGATTAAGTTCAATGATCATTTAAAATAAGAAATTTATAAATTGTGTAGGCACAGAATTTATATACACAGATAATATGCAAATATAAAGAGGTTTTGGGAAAGGATGCAGCACTAAATATAAATGTAAGCGTTCTTTAAATATTACGCTTTTCACAAAGCTAAGAAAAAAAGATGCCATATTTTATTTTGCAGTGAGTCACGTGATATCTTAATATACTATGGGTGTAATTATTATTTCAATTTTTATTTAAAAAACTACTTAACATATTTTGATGAATTTTATTTATACATTTTACGTGAAAGTTTGAATATTTCCTATAATTTTCGAAGCAATTTCTGAATTTTAAATTCGCTTAAAAAAATGTTTGAAAAAATAGGTTCAATGTATTTCATTTTTTCAACTCGAGTGCAATCCAAAACTAATTGGGGGGTATTATTCTGTTATATCCCCATATGTCCAACAGACCGTCTCAACAACATACTAATATTTCATTTTGATAGTCATTTTTACGGCAGTTATCGTTCGAACGGACAGACAGACAGACAGACAATAGGCAGAATGAACAAAGTCATAAACACTTTTCAACTATGTTAGAAAGTGTTAAAAACGCGTTATTAAACCTTCCATTAAGATAGCATTATGCAAGAAATTTTTAATTCGCAAAATTATTTGAAGCAACAACAAGAACAATCAATCATACATAAAGCATTGATTATGAAACACTTTCCAACTTCAATGCAATTTTATTTAAACATCTTAAAAATGCGATATATTCCTCGGTAATATTTTTAAAATTATCACAATACTACAATTATTTATTATATTTGAAAACTTAAAACTTCATTGAACTTCATCAATTTGTGAATTTTAACTTCGCTTAAAAAAAATGTTTGAAAAATTAGGTCCCATAGGGATTAATGTATTTTATTTTCTCAATCCGGGATCAATCCAAAACTTTCTGGGTGGTATTATTCATTTACATCCACATATGTTCCACAGACCGTCTCAACAACATACTAAAATTTCAATTTGATAAATTCATTTCTACGGCACTTATCGTGCGAACGGACAGAATGGACAACAAAGTCCGTAATACTTTTCAACTAGGTTGTAATATGTTAAAAAATGCAAATTTTGATGTTTTAAAAAAATGAAATATATAAATAAATATGAAAGAAAAGGCTCTCGTATTCGGTTGAAACATTGCTTGAACGAACGGTATTCGATTTTTCCAATGGTGACAAGATGGAATCTCTATGATGGGGTTTTAGGATAATTAGCGTTTATCATAGTGTTTTAGGTTAGATAGTGTTTATGATAGTGTTTTAGGTTTGATATCGTTTATGGTAATGTTTTAGGAATAGATTTGTGTGAATATCGACCTAAATTGGGGTAAAACATAAATAACTGAAAGCTTATTCAAAATTAAAAGAAAATGAGCCTATTGTGCACATTTTTAAGTCCTGACGTAACTTTGTACTAAATTTCATTATTATACTTACAAGAAAACGTTCTCAAGCTAAACTCATAGAATTCGACGAAAATTTGACAGGTGTTAGAAGAAGTTATAGAAAATCCATATTCTGAAAATTAGCTGCTGAATTGCATTAGGAAAGGAGTAGAATAATATTGAAAATTGGGTCTGGGTTGCCAGAACCATACAGTTAGCATCAGCTGGCGACTTTGCATTCTTGTAAGTTGACGAAAACGTGCAATGTGTATATACTATCAACACGCATTTTATGCTGTATTTAGAGGCGTTAATACTTGAAAAATAGCTTTTTAGAAAATACCACTTGAAAAACAGAAAACGCAGATTACATGTATCAGTACTATGGTATATAGTTTATAAGAGAATAAATTAATAACGGATGATTAAGGTCGAATGAAAGGGTTAATTTCTTTATAAATTGAATGTGTTACAAATATGAGGCTCATTAAAGAAATGCTAAAACAGAAACATATTTTACACCCGCTACACCGAGCGAATATTTTGGATGCACAGTTTTGTTTCCCGCAATCAAGTACGTTGTGTGCAGTAAATATGAACACAACAGGATTTTCGAAATACCCAGGATGGTTTTCTGTGTATGAGCATGCATGCCATGAATATTAACGTAGCGGGGTAAAGAGAACTGGTTGTGTGCAACGGATTGTACTTTAAAAATATTGTCTCGATGAAATAAATCGATTTGTATTTGTGCAACCATAACTAAATCTGAAAATTTTCGAACGAAATTTTTCCAGACCCGAACACCGTACTTATCAAGGGATTGTATTAGATGAGTGGTTTTAGGTGGCATGACAAACAGCTTTATAGGAAGCTGTGAATGACACTTTTAGGGAGAGAGCTTTATCACAAGCCCAGCTTTTCAAATTCGAATCATGCACCTTTACACGCACAGTTACCTACGCCTTATGTCCTGAAAATTTTTAAAAACACATTTTTTAATTTCGCATAGTTTGTGTCTCTTACCAATGAATTTGTTGATTTGATTTTCACAGAAATACATTTGGGACAGACTTTTTACAAATCTATACCTGCTTTGAACAAATTGTAGAGTGAGATGCTTCATTTTTTTACTGCTACGCCCAGTATTCAACAACTGCTCGTTTAGTTTCAAATGGAATACTGTGGACTTTCTACCTACATTTTCTACCTACTCACCTACAAACATTTCATGATTTTCATCTATAATGTCAAAATCAGAATCCTCAAAATCACTTTCAGCAACCGATGACGAACCTTGGATTTACTAACTGGCCAGCCGACGCCTTACCTTTGAGATACTGGGACGAAATTAAAAGCTCTTATAGTCGAATTGGACTGTGCATTCTCCAGCCTCTAATGTCAGACTGGTGGTTAGCTAACAATCTGACTGACAACTTCTTGCTATTTTTACCCCAGTAACTATTATTTTTACCTGGGTTAGTATCCTGCGTGGTCGTTATCCTCTCAATTTGAAATCGGCGCCTAATCTTCCAGAGTTCACTGAGTCCTTACTAGTCGTGCTATGGATGGTAGATCTTGGGTGCCTCCTGAGTGCAGGAGGTATCCTTTCCCGGCCGTGCAGCTAGCTACTCTAAACCCACTATGTGAGTCGCACGGTCTGGGGTCTTCAGACCTCCGACAACCATATTTGAAAAATGGACGTACTTGTCAAGTTAAATTATAATGTAAAACTGTCTGTTTAATCACAATATTTTTCATCAATTGTTTTCTTTTTATATCTAAATAAATGTTCGTTTGGCTGGATGGTAGACCTTGGGTGCCTCCTGAGTGCAGGAGGTATCCTTTCCCAGCCGTGCAGCTAGCTACTCTAAACCCACTATGTGAGCCGCACGGTCTGGGGTCTTCAGACCTCCGACAACCATTTTTGAAAAATGGACGTACTTGTCAAGTTAAATTATAATGTAAAACTGTCTGTTTAATCACAATATTTTTCATCAATTGTTATCTTTTTAGATCTATATAAATGTTCGTTTGGCTGGATGGTAGACCTTGGGTGCCTCCTGAGTGCAGGAGGTATCCTTTCCCGGCCGTGCAGCTAGCTACTCTAAACCCACTACGTGAGTCGCACGGTCTGGGGTCTTCAGACCTCCGACAACCATTTTTGAAAAATGAACGTACTTGTCAAGTTAAATTATAATATAAAACTGTCTGTTTAATCACACTATTTTTCATCAATTGTTTTCTTTTTAGATCTAAATAAATGTTCGTTAGGCTGGATGGTAGACCTTGGGTGCCTCCTGAGTGCAGGAGGTATCCTTTCCCAGCCGTGCAGCTAGCTACTCTAAACCCACTATATGAGTCGCATGGTCTGGTGTCTTCAGACCTCCAACATCTTTGCACTAACCTACAGGGTTGATTTGCTGGGTCGCAATTGTAAAGAGCCTTGCTGCCCCAACCGCGAATCGAACCCTGGATCTTCGAACTGGCCAGTTGATGCTCTGCCTTTGAGCTACTGGGACGAATATGCAAGCCATTATATTCGAATAAGACTCTGAAAACCAACTTGTTTATTTAAATACACTAATAAGCAGCTCGAACAAATATCTCGATAACTCTCATACAACATCGCTAAACAACTATCAGATACAACAATTTAATGCTCAGCTAATTCACTGACATAGCCGGTACTATTCTCAACAGACTGAAGTATCTCATAATTCAATTCAACTCGCATGACGTCAACTACTCTCTAACAGTGAGACGAGTCCTTTTATATACTCTTTGTAGAAATGTCTAGTAAGCTTTTTTTAGTACAAAGCCTAAAGTTGCCAAGTTAACAATAAATCGCCAAATATGTCAATCCTGCCACGAAAATAATATTATGGCATCCCTACATTCATGTAATAGAAGTGACTACATTTAATGTGTTTTTCCCTTCTGGGGACTTAAAGAGAATACGGTGAAGCAGTTTATCTGTTTGTAACAATAGTATGAAAAAGTAAAGGAAAAAAAGATTAAATTTTGGAACATATATTATTGCTTTAAATTGCTATATCAAATTTAAAACTTGAAATTTGATATGTGTACATATATATAATCTCAAAACTACAACACAACTGCAAACATGAGCTGACAGAATATAAAATGCAATTGATAGTCATATAATGGATTTTAAACATTAAACTAATAGAAACAAATATATAATTGAACATGAATTTCAAATAATTAATAGAGGTGAAACACCCCTTTACCTTCCCCAAGAATCTCAGAGTATTGAATTAAATTAAGAAAGCCCTTGTCACTGAGCCTTAAGTAAAATTTTAATGAGATGCAGCTAATATACACCGTTTCGAAAGCATCCGGGCGCAAAATTGACTTTTGAGAGTTTGGGATGCACGAGAGAAATTTTGTAAGAATTATACGAGTCAGTGTTGTAAATTTACAGAACGGAATTAAAACATGAAAGTCCATTCTGTATGCTTATGTGTCACGAAATTTAGATGCGTATTTAAAATCGGAATATGAGATATTAGCAAAATATGACTTTTCATTTATTAGGATTTGTAGATAATTCGAATTTCAATTAGAACCTAATTTCTGTTAAACATGGCTCAACATAATGGGACGCCATGTCATACAAAAGGTAATGAAGGGATAATTTTCAAGAATCATAATTGGGCACAGCGTGAAAAGGACATGTTCTGTAAAATAACATCTTTGACGTGTTCAAGAATATATCGAAAGTAAAATAATAATAAAGTTTAAATATATAATTAACAATCTATACAAGTGTCTGACGTTACTTGCTCTTTTTCAGGCCCTCCAAAAATATCCTGGCGACATAAAAGGCTAAATCTTTTTACACGTATCGACCATGGAAAGAACCTAACGGAGCCATCTCTTTGATTTCCTTCCAGGGGAGGAGAAAATGGAAATGAGGTTAGAAAAGACTTTACACGCACTTCAGAAGTCTGTCGGTGACCTAGAAGGCTTAAACTTTTCACACCTATAGTATCATGGGCGCGGAAGCTCTGTGGTTAGCGCGCGGGAGTTGCACTCGGTACGCCCGGGTTCGATTCCCGCCACTACCAAAACTGTCGCCTTGTTCACGCGGAGTACAATCACGTTAAACATGTGGGTCCGTAAGTCCTTACGAGAAATTTGTGGTAGGGGAAGGAGGGTACGGTCCCTGTGGATGCCTCACCCACTGGGTTCCGGTCTAAATTAGCTGGCACTCCCCGGGCGTCCAAACAGATACCTTACATCTTTCTGGCAGGTCGTAGGGTCTGTATTTCAACAACAACTCCTATATTGTCGCAAATACGACATGACCGAAGAGAGCCGATATTTTGATCCCCGGGGTGAAGAAAATGGAGGTTAGGATTTTCTACTGGTGTTTCTACACTCTCCGATACGCGGTGACTTAGAAGACTGAATCATTACACACTTATAATTATCCTGGGCCAACGGCCGTACCGTGCTGAAGACACCGGTTCTCGTTAGATCACTGAAGTCAGGCAGCATCGGGCGCGGTTAGTACTTAGGTGGGTGACCACCTGGGAACACCGCGTGCTATTGGCACCTTTCAGGCGCGGTAGCCCGGTGGTTTGGGCGCTGGATTTGCACGCTGCCACAACTGCCGCCGTGTTCATGCGGAGTACGATCACGTTAAATATGTGGGTCCGTAAGTCCTTCCGAGAGGTTGGTGGTAGGGGAAGGAGGGTACGGTCCCTGTGGATGCCTCCCCCACTGGGTTCCGGTCTAAATTGGGTGGCACTTCCCGGCCGTCCAAACAGTTACCTTACACCTTTTTGGTAGGTCGGACGGTCTGGGTCTCAACAACAACAACACTTATAATTATCCGGTTACACAAAAAGCTACTCTAAGTCTTCTGGTCAGTCGTGTGGTCTGGGTCTTCCACACTTATAATTGTAAATAATTTTGTTGCGCCAGACGGGATGAGAACCACAAATTTTTGTACTTGCCAGTGGCAGGTCTCCCAAATCGAGCTGTCGGAATTGAAAGCTCGTATCCTTAATGTAGACTCTGCATTATCCTTTGTCTAATGTCCGATTGACGTACAACTTGAATTTCTGACGGACCACCTCCTGCTACTTTTGCCTCAGATTAGCCTCCTTAGACTATTTTCCTGCAGGTTAATTTTTTGCATGGCCAAAAAAAAATATATACAGAGAGAAAAAACACTTTGAAAACAGTTAGGAATGATATAAAAAATGATATGAAATCCACATTACGAGGAAAATTCGTTTTAAATAAAAAAGCAGACATTTCAAAAACTCCTTTTAAATTATGTCGTTGTTGTTTCTTATCCCACTTGACCGACAACAACATCAGCTCAAGTCCATGAACCCTTGAGTCTTCAAAATATGAATAGCTACTCCAGGACTGGAGTACAGTTGACTCCTCTGGCGCATCCAATACATGTCAAGGCATGGGCAGGAGAGACCTGTGCCAAATTGCACCTCGGGCAAAGGGGATAAACCTTAGAACCCAACACATGCCATAGAGCACGAAGATGGCCACTGCGGAGTCTGGCCAGAGCCGTCTGTTCTCCCCTACTGCCTGTCCCAATCAAAGCAGCACCAGGATGGCTACAATCATACCACTCATGCGCGGGGGCCTTTCTCCAAGTGGAGTATGAATTACGATAAAATTAGAGACACCAAAATACTATTAAACGCATTAAAAAACAAAGAAACTGGACAAAACTTGCAGGATTTATCTACTGATGTTGGACCCCATTGTAAAGGACCTTGCAGATCCAACCGAGGCTAGAACCACAGATCTTCATAATGGTCAACCAACGCCCTTTCAATTGAACGGCTGAGTTGATATTGCAAGCTCTTATTGTTGAAATAGATTCAGCATTGACCATGGGACAGAACTGGAAGAAATCTGATTTTCAATGTCACCCACAAATGCTGACAAGTACTGAAAATTCTTCCCAGACGTCCGGAAGCCCTCCTGTGACCCAAAAGGCTGAAACTGGCACAATTAGAATATAGAAACTTAAACAGAAATTGATTGGATTAATTTTGGATTAGGATTACTGTTTTTTACGCTAAGCGCCACACATTGTTAAACACAAGACAAATAATGAAAAAATTAATTTTCACGAATGCTAGATTCACGTCTTAAATATGCTAGATTCGTCGTCTTAGATTCACAAGCTTAAATACTTGTCCTTTAATATAATCGGAATTATCTAGACAAATCCGACCAATAGTGCACTAATTCTGTTCTTTAACCTGACCGTTCTATGCCCATTATGAAGTAATGTCTAAACCACAGATAAAACTATTTTTATAAACCAACACAAATATCTTAATATCCAGAGAAGTAAAACTTACAGTAAAACACAAGTTTATTAAATAGTTATTAGACATCTGAATTCATAACACACACACACACACACACACACACACACACACACGTATATATATATGTATATATATGTATATATATATATATATATATGTTATATATATATATATATGTTTGCATATATATATCCATACATACACTGTCCGAGACAGAATATACAACACCATGAAAGGACGAATAAAATGTGATGATAAAGGATACACACAGACAATGGTGGCAAATATAAATAAGTGATATTAATTCCAGACAGATAATGCACTACAGTAATGGCATGCATAGTCAGGGTGATCAGTAGGCAGTGGGATCACCTCTTGAGACGATTCAAGCAGCAGCAATAGATGCAATGAGTAATATATGCAATGGGCGTGCGGATAGTTTCCTGAGGGATGGAATGACTATATTCTTTCAACCAACCTCCACAGGTCGTCCTCTGTTTGTGGCGGAGACAGGGGAGTCAAACGACGGCCAATCATGTCCCATACATATTCGATGGGTGAGAGATCTGGAGATAGAGGAGTCCAAAGAAGCACCTGGATAACTTGCAAGTTTTATCTGTTGATAGTAGCAGCTTGCGGTCGCGCGTTATCTTGCTGGAAAACAGAATTTTGCAACCAATGAAGGCAGAGCAGAGCAACTGGCCGCAGCACCTCATACACATATCGTTGTACCATCATTATACCTCGTATATGAACCAAAGGTATTCGGTTATCCCAGCCGATGGCACCCCAAACCAAGATGCCGCGTTTTCGAGCAGTACGATGTTCAACAATCGAATCAGGATTGGATCTGTTTCAACGTCGCCTCCAGACTCTCACACGGCGACTGACATTTGACAAACAGAACCGAAACTAGTCGCTGAACACTACCCTGTCCCATTCAGTCGTCGAGGCTCTGGCCAGACACAATTGCAATCTGTCACGCCTTTATCTTATCATCGCAACGGACGGTTTGAGTGCAGGCCGCTTTTGGCCAATCGTCGAAAAAAGTTCTGGCAGATATTGCAACATCCGTGCACCCTGCAAATTCTGTGGAATGTTGATATTCGCTGTTTGTGGGGCCGCCACCGCATGCCTTCGCAAGCGTCGATCAACGCGTGCTAACGTACATCTGGATAGACTACTGGATAGAACTACTGCGACGAGTCACATGCCTTTCTTTTATCCATTTTATTCAAATCATTTGCACAGTAGATGCATCTACGCATCTTTCAGCAGCGGAACTCCTGTACGACTACCCAACCGTATGCGGGTCTAAAATGAATCCTCTCGCACTATGGTCCAAATGATGAAACGGATTTCGGCGTCGTCCAACAACGTGCGTCTTCTAAAAAGAAAAACAGCTCGGAAAACGAGTTTCCGCAGGCGATGGACAGTAACAACTGTTGGCTCATCAATCGTTTTCATCCCCTTTATCCCTGCTCTAATCACTTTGCCTACTTGCATTACAGAATAGTTGCATACATAAGCCAGCTGCGTATGTCTCGCAATTTGCGCAATTAGATGGCCAAGGCTTCATGGTGTAGCATTTCCTAAGTCGGGTAATATATATATATATATATATATATATATATATATATATATACTGGGTGTCCCAAAAACATTGCCCTCGGCTTTTATTCCTAAAATATTAATCTTAGATATATATAATAAATTACAAAGTTGCTTAAAAGAAAGGTACATAATTTTAGGAAATCGATAAAAATTTTCAAGGGAATTAAATTTTAAAAAATATAAAATTTTATACGGCCTCCGTAAAAAAACATTTCCAATGAGAAAAACGTGCCCCATACACAAATAAGGTGATGTACAAAATTTCAGCATTTTATTATAAAAAGTCCCAGAGATATAAAAAGACAAAAGACAAAAACGATGACTTAAACCACATTTCGATGCATTGACATGGGTTCTCAGAGGGGAAAAATCATGTCGGCAGATTGCATTTCAGTGGTCATACACAAATTACAATGGAAAACAATGGTTACATAAATAAATAATCATTTTGATATTTATAGATACAAAAGTATTTACCCTGTGTAGAAATAATAACTTTACACACATATTACAAAGCTTGTTCAATATGTTTTCCATCCATGTCAAAACTCCCATTAAAGGTAAGAGGCAGATAATATTTTCTATTGATGCATTTATGCGTTGTGTCATTTGCACTCGTTCTGTAAACATTTACATTTGCGATTAATCCCTCACCAACTTTGTTTAAACATATCTCTGAAACTTTTTGTTATAAAATGCTGAAATTTTGTACATCACCTTATTAGTGTATAGGGCACATTTTACTCACTGGAAATGTTTTTGTTCGGAGGCCGTACAAAAATTTAAATTTTGTATTTCTTCAAATTTAATCCCCTGAAAAATTTTATCGATTTCATAAAATTATTTACCTTTTTTTACGCAACATTTTAATTTATTATATATATATCTAATATCAATATTTAAGGTATAAAAGCCGAGGTCCATGTTTTTCGGACACCCTATATATATATATATATATATATATATATATATATATATATATATATATATATATATATATATATATATATATATATATATATATATATATATATATATATATATATATATATACAGGGTGTCCAGTGATATCGGTGTCCAATAGATATTTCCTCAACCGTTAGTCACAGAGATATACTTCCAATTGAAAAAATGTTTTAAATTTTAAAATATGTTAACTTAGAAACAGTTCAAATCAATAAATACATTTCTGAAATAAATACGAAATATAAATTTTTGTACGGTCCCCCAGTCCTACCAATTATATTTAGGAAAGTTATCCTCACAGAATTTCATGCAAAATTTAAAAAAAAATCTTCCTGTTACGACCAAAATTAACCGAGTTATGAAGCATTAAACTTTATTACTTAAGGCGACGCTTCAGTTAGCTTTCATGCCCATGTTAACCTATGGGGGAAGTTCTTCGCTAATTACACATTAGCAAATGAATAATTTAAAATTCTGTTTTTTGCACATGATTGTAGACAGTTTAATGCATTGAACTCCCTCATCAATTTTTTAAATTTTATTTTAAATATATCTTGAAATGGAGTTAATTTGTCAAAATTTCTTAGATAAAACATCACCTTCATAATTGCTCTATAAAAAATGAACTATTAAACGTTTCACAATTTAAAAAACAGCGTTCAATAGCTTATACTTCTGGTTTCTTTTTAAGATTTTTTTTAGATTTTTGAATTAATTTGGGATTAATATATTGGAATAGTAAATCGTGTTTCAACTGCTGAAACTTCCGATTTTCAACGTTAGCCACACCTCCCATCCTTCCAGGGGAAAAATGGGGGTGAAAGTTCGTGGTGTGGAGATTTGAGGGGTGGGTGGATGATTGACTGGTATCCGGGAAATGAACGAAGGGGTATATTGTTGTGTTTAGCAGGTGTCTTTTGACTTTGGTCCAGAAAAGAAAAATAAGTCCTTGGTTTCGTTCCATTTTGTTGTATCAGTACAGATAATTCGGTTCGCGCTGGTTTACTGTTTTTCTTCTTGCATATATTTGTTCCATACTTATTTAATGTAAATATTATATTAATTGCAGTCTTTTAGGTCACCGGGAGCTTCTGGATTGTAAATAATTTGTTATAGTATGTATAAAATTTTGGTGAACTAGTCACATTTTTCTCATCAAAAATCCTGCTTTGATGAATTCTGTCCCGTAGTTGAATTTATGAGTAAGGATTTAGTCTTGGGATAAAGGCTGCACCGAATTTCGACAAATTTTTTGGGTAGCTTTTGGAATAGCCCCACTTAAAATTGAGTCCATGTTTCAAGTTAAATATTAATAAAAAAAAAAACTCACAGTTAAACCTTTTATAGACATAGCATTATGCAGACAATGTTTTTCCGCAAATTTATTTGAAGGAAATGATATCATGTCGCTTAACAAAAGATTTAAAACCAGTGTGTTTATGTAGCGCAGAAGTTTTTTTATTAATTTTTTTCCCGATTTAAATAATAAAGAAATGCATATTAAACAAATTTTATCGAAATTGCATTTTTGACTGGATTATATCAAATACGACCTTCATGTTTAAAGATTGAGGGGATTATTGATATTTTCAATTTATTATGTCATCTGTTTTTCTTAGTAAAAGTAGTGCGGATAATCTTCTACTAATGCACAGGTATATCTACTAATATAAGAGAATATAAGTAGTACGGGTATATGTCTTCCCATACAATTTTGCGCTTTCATTTTGACATACATTAATTCAATTTCACATTTTTTGTAAATTTGTTTACGAAAGGGACTAGGATGTTTTATTCTTCAGAACTGCCTGTGAAGATAACTTTGAATAGCAAAAAGATACAATCTGAAACAGATTATATGTGAAAATTTCGTACTCACAGATTGTGATAATCGTTGAGACTTTAAAATTGATGCAAGGATGATAGATCCTTAAATAGAAATAAAGTGTATAATTTAAGCTTTTTAATATTCACTATTTTAGGAATGCCGCACACCACTGGGATATTTGAATATTCAATTTGGCGAAGTTTTTATATTAAATTCAGGTCGGATCGGGCATGTCAAAATAAATAAAAAAGCTTAAAATAAATCAAAACCGTAAAAGGAAAATTTGAAATTGCATATGAAACAAAATTCTCAATTAATAAAGTTCATTTGTTTTCGATAAAGTTTTCAAATATAATAAATTATTGTACTATTGTGATAATTTTAAAAATATCACCGCTGAATGTATCGCATTTTAGAGATGTTTAAATAAAATTGCATCGCAGTTGGAAAGTGTTGTTGTTGTTGAAACCCAGACCGTCCGACCTACCAGAAAGGTGTAAGGTAACTGTTTGGACGGTCGGGAAGTGTCACCCAATTTAGACCGGAACCCAATGGGGGAGGCATCCACAGGGACCATACCCTCCTTCCCCTACCACCAACCTCTCGGAAGGACTTTCGGACCCACATGTTTAACGTGATCGTACTCCGCATGAATACGGCGGCAGTTTTGGCAGTGGCTGGAATCGAACCCGGGCCTACCGAGTGCAATTCCAGCGGGCTAACCAATGGGCTACCGCGCCCCGCAGTTGGAAAGTGTGTCATAATCAATGATTTATACGTGATTGATCTTTCATGTTAAATCTTTTCCGATTTGAATAATAAAGATATGTCTGTAAAATAAATTTCATTGACATTGTATTTTTGACTGGATAATATCAATTACTGTCTTCAGGTTTAAACATTGTTATTATTGATATTTTCCATTTATTATGCCATTGTTTTATTATGACAAAAAATGTTGAAACTCATATGTTGTATGTTGTACGAGTAATCTTCTACAAAGGCACGAGTATATCTTCTAATCTACGAGAATATAAGTAGTACAGGTATATTGGCATATATTTAGACATATATTGGCATATTGTGTAATCAGTTACGGCCTTCTGGTATAAAGATTACGGAGATTATTGATATTTTCAATTTATTACGTCATCTGTTTTACTTTGGCAATGATTTTTGAGACTCATATTATACGGGTAATCTTCTAACACACGGACATATCTTCTAATCTACGACACTATAAGGGGTTACGATCTTATTACGGTTGTATATTCCCATATAATTTTAGCACTTTCATTTTGGCATATACTAGAATCAATTACTGCCTCCAGGTTTAAAGATTACGGGTTTATTGATATTTTCAACTTGTATATGTAATCTACTAATATAGGGTATATCTTCCAATATTTGCGAATATAAGTTGTAAGGCTCCCATACAATTTTAACGCTTTTATTTTTCATATATTGAATCAATTTCATATTTTTTGTTAATTTGCTTGCAAACGGGGCCAGGATGTTTTATTCTTCAGATCCGCCCGTGAAGATAATTTTGTATAGCGAGAACAGAAATTCTCTAACTTCTTTTTAGGGGCATTAAATTAAATATTTTAACAGAATATTTTGATTAACAATGTCATTTAGTATAACTATAGTAATTTGCGCATGATTGCAAATTTTAAGTTTCTTTATATTATATTAGCAGCGAATACCCGGTGTTGCTCGGGATTTACCATGCAAAACTGTGAAAAAAATTATACCTAAACATATAGGGCCGTGAATCTTATACATTGTTTTGTCACTGTGAAAGATGTAAATTCATTGCATTATGTAAGGAAAAAATCTGATGTGGGCAACACATGACTTTCCTTATATAATGTAATGAATTTAATACTTTTACAGTAAAAAAAAAGGTTTTTCTTATAGTAGAAACTAATATTCTTTCCAAGATATTGAATTTTCGACAATTGGTCGTCATTTTCATTGATTTAGCGTCATTTTTATCTATTTGTCGAGATTTTCGTTAATTTGGCAACATTTCAAAAAGTCGCCAAGTTGGCGATATTCCGCCAAAATCTCGCCAAGCGTTATGCACTAAGAAATAAGTTATTTTTACAGCAGATAAATGACTATTGGCGTTCAAATATACTATAGTATTACTCAAAGTATCTTTTTTCTTGAATGGAACGAGCTAGATCCACTAGAATGATGTCACCCAATTTATCGCATGGTATTACATATGAAAAGTGAACTTGTTTATTAATAGGACATATTTTTTTTTTTATTTTATATGACTTTTTGATAATTTTTCTGAAAAATGTGCAATATCTCGAGAACGATTCATGTCAGCGTTCTGAAATTTATATCAATCGTTTTCTAATGAAAAATTACATAAGAAATGTCTATTTGCGTAACTTTATTAGCGGTTTTGATTTTTTGACGATTTTTTCAAATTTTCACTCGAAAATTTAGGGGGGTTCTGAGCATTCGATTGCGTATATAAACAATAAGCTTCCAGATTTTACGGATTGCGATTTTTATATGAAATTTCGTTCGAATCGGTCCATTTGTTCGTCAGTTATCGTCTCCACAGACTCACTGACACACACACACGCACACACACACAGACATCACTTCAAAACTGTTTGATTCGTGATCAGGGATGCTTGAAACGTGCTCTCCCGTCGAAAACTCGAATTCGAATTTTCGACCCCGTCACAATACTTTCCTTATACATTATGTATATAAGGAAAGTAAAAAAATCATTGCATTATATAAGTCATAGCAGCATAAGAAAGAATCTTCCTCATAAAATGCTGATAATTAAATAACCATTTTTAACACTTTACTACATAGTTGGAAAGTGGTTATGTTATGACTTTGTTCATTCTGCTGTTTGTCCGTTAGCACGATAACTGCCGTAAAAAGCCATAGAGAGCCAGGTGATTTATATTTCGATGACGTCATTTGAATCAAGTTCGTTTTTTTCGATGAAGTTTTTAAGTTTTCAAATATAATTAATTATTACAGTATATTACTGTTGAATGTGTCGCATTTTAGAGATACTCCGTACGAAGAACAGACATGCTGCTAGTTAGGTAATAAAATTTTACTCTGCACGGTGAACGCAGATGGGTCAATTAGAACCCGATACAGAAAAATTATAATTTTGGATAAGAAACTGAAGACTTCTTTATTCTACTACATTCCGAAGTCAAAATAAAACATTGCTCTTCACAACATTCAAATTGTTTAAAGCTATAGTACGAGAACAAAAAATATGTTCTGGCTTGGATACAGCAGTATAAATATAACAGCAGTAAAATTTGGCGGAATGTCGCCAACTTGGCTACTTTTTGAAATGTTGCCAAATTAACGAAAATCTCGCCAAATGGATGAAAATGACGCTAAATCAATGAAAATGACGACTAAATGTCAAAAATTCAATATCTTGGAAAGAATATAAGTATCTACTATAAGAAAAACCTATTTTTTTACTGTAAAAGTAGTAAATTCATTACATTATATAAGAAAAGTCATGTGTTGCCCACATCAGATTTTTTGTATAAATATTCGGTGAACCAGTAGTTTTTCTCCCTCAAAATTCCGACTGTGTTAAGTTCTGTACTGAAGTTGAATTTTTGATCTATTCATTACTATGCAGAACCCGAGATTTCCGAGTAACCCCGGTTGAAACAAATCATTTTCAACACAAGGAATTATCATGCTAAATACTATAATTTCCAAATACATTCTGCAAGGCTAAAAAATGCGGTATGTAGAATATCACATATTTTTAGTGCTGTATCGTCCATTTCAAACTTCAAATTTCATACAATGCACTCTAATGTATACTATTTAAAAAGGAAATATTGATATATTCAAAATGACTAAATAAATATTAGTTTTATACCATCGCTCTGGACTCATAGGCATAGAAATATCATTAATTTTATTTTTAATTCTAGTTTTTTAATACACACATTTTAGTGTTGTACCTAGATTGGTCTCCAAAACACACATTGAAGTTACACACACACACATATATATATATATATATATATATATATATATATTTATATTATAATTATATAATAATCGGTTAGAACTCTTTGGTTATTCCTTGACAAGAAATAGAATGGATAGGAAACTTTCCTTTCAGTAAGTGGAAAAAGCCTCCAGTTACGTTTTTTCCATTCTTTCATTCATTTACTTCGTCCCCCCAAACCACACACCCTTCTAAGATTCCCCCCTTTATCCTCTTGGACAGGCGAGCAAGTCATAAACTATAGAGGTCCAAGGGCCTTTCGTCATCTTTACTTACTCTCATTGGCCCATCAGATGCCAATCATTTGAAAAAGAAACTGCCCATCTCTTGAGCCACCGGGTGCAATTTTCAAGGGAACGGTGATTTTTTTAACTGAAGCGTCCCCTTAAGTCGCTTTTCCATGCGTAAAAATGTCCCATTTCAGGCAACAGACCAATCAGGGACCGTATTGACCATTTCTCAGCACAAAAAGTGCTCCAACTTTAAACAGTTATAAGTCGGTCAATTTTGGTCGTAAAAGGATGATTTTTTTATTTTGATTAAAATTGTATGAGGATGATTTTGCTAAATATAATTTGTAGGACCTGGGGACTGTATAAAAATTTATATTTCGTATATATTTCGGAAATGCATTCATTGATTTAAACTGTGTCTAAGATAATAGATTTTAAATTTCAAAACATTTTTGCAATTGGAAGTGTATCTTTGTGACTAACAGTTGAGGAAATAGTCATTGGACACTGGATAGCATTGGATATCCTGTATATATTCATACATATATATATATATATATATATATATATTATTGCATATATATATATATATATATATATATGTCTGTAGAGCTGTAGAGAGAGAGAGAGAGAGAGAGAAAATGGGCTAATGAGCAGTAGTGCTTTTGAGCGGTAACCATTTTTGCAGTAAACTATATGATTGATCTTCTGGTGTGTTGTTGTTGAAACCCAGACCGTCCGACCTACCAGAAAGGTGTAAGGTAACTGTTTGGACGGTCGGGAAGTGCCACCCAATTTAGACCGGAATCCAGTGGGGGAGGCATCCACAGGGACCGTACCCTCCTTCCCCTACCACCAACCTCTCGGAAGGACTTTCGGACCCACATGTTTAACGTGATCGTACTCCGCATGAACACGGCGGCAGTTTTGGCAGTGGCTGGAATCGAACCCGGGCCTACCGAGTGCAACTCCAGCGCGCTAACCAATGGGCTACCGCGCCCCGATCTTACGGTGTGTTGAAGACCCAGACCGTCCGACTCGTCCAGAGGACTAAGAGCAACTATTTGGACGGACGGCATCTTACGGTGTGTGTAATTATTTGCCATATACGACTACTGGTATTTTGATTGCAATTTTGTCAAGGTAGAGAATTGTGATTGGCTGATGTTGGATTATTAATGAAGCCTAAAGAACACAAGAATTATGACTAAGCTTCAAAATATAGGTACTCCTGCTACTGTTAACACCGAACTAAAATTTAATTTCGATTATATTTATTAGTGTTTCCCGAAAGATTCAACCAGCTAAAAAAACTTGAAAAGCCATCAACATTAGCCATCAACAATGGCACATTAGAATGCCATCAACATTTCGGCGTCTGCTGTATTATAACATACGTCTCTGAGGGTAGGAGAAAAGCTACCATGGCCACAGGGAGAAATGAAAGAAGAAAATACCAATACGAAAGGAAAAGAAAGAGGCAGAATACTCCGAATGACTGGTAAAGACAATGGAGGTAAGAATGAAGAGCCGGCAATAAAGGATAAACGGTAAGAAAGCAAGGCAGTAAGAGCGAATAACGGAGCGAAAAGAAACAATTGTAAAGTGTTGTAACCTACTAAAAACCTACTAAAATTTTAACGCAGGAAATCAAGTCGTTTGAACTAGCTATAATAAACATAAAAAGTAAAACAAGAAAGATCAATCATGCTTAAAGCATTGATTATGAAACAATTTCCAACTTCAATGCAATTTTATTTAAAGAAGTCTAAAATGCAATACATTCCTCGGTAATATTTTGAAACTTATCACAATACTGCATTAATTTATTATATTTGAAAACTTAAACCTTCATTGAAAAAAATGAACTTCATTCAAATGACGGCATTGAAATATAAATTGCCTGGTTTAAACATCTCTAAAATGTTATACATTCTTCGGTAATAGTTTTAGAATTATCATAATACTACGATAATTTATTATATTTGAAAACTTCATCGAAAACAACTGAAATTAATTCAAATGACGTCATAGAAAAAATAACACGCCTGGATCTCTCAATAAAAACAGGATTACATTCATACTTTCTCCCATTCATTTTATTCATCACAATACTATAATAATTTATTTTATTTAAACATTTTGTTTAAGACCATGGAGCTACAAAAAATTAAACTCTATGCTTGAAATTTCATCGAAAAAAATCGTCCTTCTCTTTATGAAATCAATTAATATTTCATTCATATCAGCCATGCAGACTCCATGGACTAAATTATTTTTTGTTAAAAAAATACAGGAATTCTAATACAACTCATTCTATATATTTTGCTGTTTACATTTTACATAGGTGAAAAATAGGCTTAGTTGTAGAAATAATCAAATTTAGATGAGCATTTAAACTTAAATATATTGTCATTGCGTTGTTTCAGTATGTAGATGCACAGAATTTAAGCAAAAATAAAGTAGTTTTAGGACGGATACAACACTCAATATGAATTAAAAAGAACTTAAAAAAATCACGATTTTGAAACAAGATGGATGCCATATATCATTTTGAAGTGGGTCATGTGATCGTTTCATATCATGGTCACGTGATCGTTTCATATAAGAAGTGTAATTAATATTTTAATTTTTATCTAAAAAACTACTGAATATATTTCGTTGAATTTTTTTTTATATATTTTATGGAACAATTTGAATATTACCTAAAATTTTCGAAGCAATTTGTGAATTTTATATCCGCTTAAAAAATGTTTGAAAAATTAGGTCCCATAGGGCTCAATGTATTTCATTTTTCGACCCGGGTTTAATCCAAAACTAATTGGGTAATATTATTCATTTATATTCCCATAGGTTCTACTGACCGTCTGAACAACATACTAAAATTTCATTTTGATTAAGTCATTTTTACGGTATTATCGTGCTAACGGACAGACAGACAGACAGACACACAGAATGAACAGAATGAAGTCATAAACACTTTTCAACTTTGTTGTAAAGTGTTAATAAGTAGAAAATATTTGAAAACAACAGCTAAAGAATTAGAACAAACAGGAAAATATGAACTTTAAATATAAAGGAACCAACTTAATTTGAAAGCATATGAATTTTTATTAAAACAGTTTTTGATTTCATGTGCTATTTTGTGCCATAAAATTTAAATGAATACATATTAAGAAATATAGAAAATAACATGAAAATAACATGAAAATTATGCGTTGTTCACTTGAGATTCTTAGTTGTACATTTCATTACTTTTTATTCCCTGCAACATATTATGCGCATGAATGCCAACACATACGCCTCTGAGTTCATTAACTAAGTTTAGTTTGCTCAACTGCATGAAACGTAAAAACTACAGTCTGAAGTGGATAATTGAAATTAATTACGATGTAATGACATATAACTTACACGTTGTAAATGTACGTAACCTGTACTTCTGTACTCATTAATTAAAATAATTCCTGAAACTCTTAGAGCTTACTACCTTAATTAAATAAGCTATATTTTCAGGCTAATTTGTTTCGTCCTGATAGGGGTATGTTGGAAGATGTTTTATTTTAGGAACCGAAACGAAAATTGAAAAATTGACTAATTTTATTTTTGTAATAATATTTATGGGATTTATTTTAGATTAACATCTTTTACGTCGATCTTAACATATTTTGACATTTCTATTATTTCCTTTTAACTTTGTGTGATAAAAAATAACAGTTTGTGCGTTGAGTCACTTTTCCAAATTTTAATTGACTCGTCACTTTTTTTCTATACACATATTGCTTGCCGATATATCCCATGGGGTTTACAATTTCCAACAATTCAGTACATTAAATCATCTGTGGTGAAAGAAACTTTAAGTTGGTTTACATTTTAAATAATAAATGAATCTTTGGATTAGATTAATATTCTAATTAATAGAGGTCGTGAATCGTATAGTTCGTACATTTTTATCGTGGCCGCAATAACCCATCATTACTTCTTTTAAAGAGTTTCTTAATATAATTATTAATTAAAACATTACACATTAAATTTCACTTTATTAACTTTTAAAATAAATATTATTTGCTTACACATATTATTGTTATGAATAAAATTACATTAATTTTTTTTTACGTTTAAGGCGGAGAAAAACGCCGTATCAGATCAGGTCTTTAGAATTATTACAAAAGTCAAAAATTGACCTAATATATGACCTATGGCGACTAGTGGTATGTGGAAAACCCACACGTCTGGTATAGACGCTGAATAGGCGGATTTCGTAAAGGAAAGTAAATTAAAAGACATCTTATAAGAAACTAAAAATGAAGAGACAAATTTTAAACAGAAGGAAATAAACATTTATTTTGCGATAACCATTATTAAAATTTGATAAAGTCAACAATTCCACAATGAATGTTTAATAATTCTATAACTCGTAATAACTCATTTAATTTTACAATCATGCAACAAAACCATTATAATTAACACACCGTGTCATTCCTACTTTTCCTATAGGATAAAATGTCTCACATACAATATTTCAATTCATATACTGAAAATATCCTTTATCAACATCTGCCTTACGTGTGACATACATTTCACACTTGCATAATTAAATTCAATAAAACCTTTTATCACTCCTAATGCTATCCTTAATTAATAGAGAGAGAGAGAGAGAGGGAGAGCATACTGAACAATTGACCTTCGTGCAAAATACATGCAAAGAAAATGCCTACCTCGGACATTGCCGTCGACCCGAACTTGTCAGCGGCTGGGAGCGGCCTTCTCCGATCGGCTCAGTCTGTCTTATCGTCGCGCTCTTGCGACCTCCTTTCAGCACCGTACAAAATCAACTCCCCCTTCGATTTTTCAAATTTTAAAAGTTTAAGTCTCTCTTCATCTCTCCCCTCTCTCTCAGGCCCCCAGACTCTCATTGGTTCCGTAAATATATAACTCCGCCTTCCGGCTGTCTAACTGGTCGAAGCCCCCCTTGAAATATCAGATCTTTGAGTATTGTCTTTTTGGTGCAGAAAGTTCTCACGGACATTTTCCCATGTCCAACTGGAAATTAATTGACCTCTCGGGTCAGGAAGTTCAACCCCTTCCGTTTGATATAGCACCAAGTGCTGACGTGAATACGAGAAGCACCCTTTTTCATTCTCGAACTACGTCCGGTCCAGCTGTGTCCGAGGGAACGTTATATAAATTGTCTCGCTGTATGAGGGACCATCTTCTTAGGTCTTGTTTCACCTTCCAAAACGGCAATGTTACATTGTGATTGAAAATCACAATATAACAATTACCCTTCTTCCCCCAAAAAAATCTGGTGGGAAAAAAGCCAATTATCGAGTGGCGAGTTCACCATCACACTGGCAGTATTACTGTGTCATCATCTCCTTCCTCTCCCAACTACTTCATCATCTGTAACATTACACTATATATGCATATATCAGTCATTTCAGTACTACAAAATATTACTGGTAACAAAATATCAAATACTCTTTGCATATATACAAATCCCAGTGCTCCTGGAAAGTTTTTTTTTTTTGTAAGCATCAGTTCGATTTATTGTTATTCTGTATCTGAAACGTTGTAGCTGCATTCGTGGAATGTCTTTTGTAAAGTTTATAGGAAAGAAAAATGTTTAAACTGTTCATCTTTGTAATGGTACGATTGAGTGTACACTATCTCCTTATGATTAAACACTGGCCTTGTTGCAGAAATCGACATGAATCGCTGGAATTGCTGGGTAACAGGAATCGTTGACCGTTTGAGAATCGTTGCACGCCTGGGACTATTGATCAACCGGAATCGCTGACCACTTGAGAATCGTTGTTCGTCTGTAATTGTTGAGTAACCGGAATCGCTGACCACTTGGAAATCGTTGTACGTCTGGAATTGTTGAGTAACCAGAATCGCTGACCACTTGGAAATCGTTGTACGTCTGGAATTGTTGAGTAACCGGAATCGCTGACCACTTGGAAATCATTGTACGTCTGGAATTGTTGAGTAACCGGAATCGCTGACCACTTGGGAATCATTGGGCAACAGGATCTGTACGCTATTTCATGTTTTGTTTAAGCAAATCAATACACATACATTACACTCAGGCCAACTTATTATTACTCTCCTCTCTTAAAACTCAGCAAAGTATATTTTTTATAAATTCACTTTCCATAATTTTAATTTGTCACCCGGCACACGAAACACTACAAAAAAAAACTCTCTTTTTTTTTTTTTCAAACTCATTTAAATTTGTTAACATTCTCAAAATTACCCCATTGAAATTCCTACCATTTATCTACTTTAAATCCTTCCACATAATATATACATTTTTTATTTAAATTTGATACTCTCTTCAAACTTAAATTCTTCAAATTCCTACAATTTATCTATTTTACATTCCTCTGCCTTATATATATATATATTTTTTTTACATTATATATATACACTTCTTATTTAACATCCTATCCATTTAAGTTTGATATCTTATTCAAACTTAAAATATTCAAATTCTTACAATTTCTATACATTAAACTTCAGCACTCTTATCAATTTATATTTTCCTGACCTCATCATGTGTTCTCAATCGAACGTGCCATAAATACAACTCATGTACATATTTATAATAAAATACTTAAACAATTCCACTATTCTCTGAAATACTCGTATTACCAAAATAAAACTTATATAACTCCAAAAATTTCCGCAAAATACTTTAAAATTTTCCTACAATCTCCGAGATGAAAGAAAAACCCATGCCATCCTTCAATTACCATCCTACCGAAACTCTTATAAACCCACTGTGGTGCTATATTAAAGTATACCTAATTATACATTCTCTTTCATATATCACCTGGTTCAATCCAAATCCCATACTTGGATACACAATTTCCCGAATTCATTAAATTATTCACTTTCCCACTTAATGAAACCGTATTTAAATTTTCCCGTAATTCTTATAACTCACTGAAATTCTGTCATTGCATACATAATTACAAATTTTCTCTCAAATATCATCTAACTCAATTCAAATCCCATACTTGAATACCAAAATGTACATTTTCTTTTCATATATCCCTTGTAATTGAATGCTAAGTCTCCTGAATTAATCCACCTCTCCTTTTTCTATTTTCACTTTCCAAACTTTGTGTATCATTTATTCTACCATCTAAATTCCCTGTTCCAACTGAAAATCTAGTCCCTGGATACAAGGTCGCACTGTCCTTGACTTACTGTGTCATTCTTCTGGACGCGGTCCCTTTTGACCCGCGGCTAAATCCGGGCACTACTTCGTGTGGGGTCCATGGCCAATTAGCTGTACAAATTTTTGAAGATGTCGTTTTGGCAAAATGGTACAAATGTTCTCGTCCACCATGTTGGCCAAAGTGTTCAGGATATTCATTTGTGTTAGTGTGATGTGTGAAAGTGCTCTACCGAGGCCCCCAAATGGATTAAAAACTCTGGAATTACATGGATTACCTCTAGGTTTATACACTTTCATTCCCTGGATTTATTACAATGCGGTTAGTGTTATTTTGTGTTCTTACATTCTATTTTCTTTATATATCCAAAACCTCCGTCGTCTAGCGTTCCCTTCGAAAGTTCGTTTCTCTCAAAAAAAAATTTATATGTGTGACCCTATCAAAATATATGTGACTCTATCTAATACCTGTAGAAACGCTTTTTTTTCCTTTTTTTTTCACTATTGATTTAAACTCCCATTTTCGTATGTTTATATTAACATTACCTATTCATTTTAAATTATAATTTGCGTATATTTTTCATTAAAATTATCTATTTTCTCCCTTTTTATTTTTTTATTTTTTTTTTATTATTTAACAATTATTTATTTATTTAAATTACAATTTTTATTCTTAATTACCCATTATTTATTTATTTAAATTACAATTTTTATTTTGAATTACCAATTATTTATTTATTTAAATTACAATTTTTATTTCTTCTCGCGTATTCATCTAACAAGGGTTGATCAGTCCGCTCATTAAATCAAGGGCGCGAAAGAAAGTTTATTTTTATTAAAAGATTTCACTGTTCCTTTAAAATGTCTTTAAAATTCAAAATATCCCTTTTTTGATATTCCTTATTATCTTACCCATTTAAATTTTACTGACTGGAATTTAATATTCTCTTTAAAAAAAAATGTTCTTTTTATAGAGTTATAACGAATTTTTTTATAGAGTTCTAACGATGTCCCCCTCTTTTCCGATAAATTGTAACTTGCTTTCACTGGTACTTATGCTCTTAAAATTTGAATTTAATAGATCCACATCTGTAACCTAGCATCCTTAAAATTACTTTTGTCTTACAACGATACTTGTTATCTATTTTGTAGCAATTCCCCCCCCTTTTGTTTTCAACGAAGTGTGACGTGTCTTCTATTATTTATCTTTCCAAAATTTGAATTAAGCTTATTTTTAAGTACCTATTTTAAAATTCATTCCATGTTTTAAATGTGTCAATTTAAATTTAAATTCTTTAAAGATCTGAGCGCATAGTCGTATTTAGACCTTACCGGTGTTGGAAGCAGCACTGTGCGTGACCGAATTGTACTGTTTATACCGTCCCCTTGTGATTTTTCTGCTGATTCATCCTTCCCGCTCCATTTGTATACAATCCCCCAGTACATGTGTATCCTGTTGTAAATCTGCTGTCATTTTCCCCGCACTATCTTCGATTTGTGTAAAGTCCCCCTGTTCTGTAGACTCTGCATTCTCCTGCGGTTCTGGCATGCTCTGCCTGTCTGAGTCCCCCTGTTCTGTAGACTCTGCATTCTCCTGCGGTTCTAGCGTGCTCTGTCTGTCTGAGTCCCCCCCTGCTGATAGAAAGTTTGCGTTCGGAGAGTCTTCTGGAGGGATGTTTGCGTTCTCGGTTGAGGTATGAGTTGTTTCGTTTTGCACTTCTCCGGTAACCGGTTTCGCGGATTTAAGAGTAAGAGTGTTTTCGTGAGGATGCTGTGGCTTCGCTCTCACGCTGTGTGAACTGGTTTAACTATTCCGTGTTATCTCCTCATCCCAAATGAAAAGCGTATTCCCTGGATTTTGAAGTTCTGGTTTTGGTTCTGAACTCTGTTGTGCGATTTTAGGCGTGGGTAGAAGAGGTGATTTGTATTTGTTTTTAGGTGCGGCTTGCGGTCGGGTAGAGTCCTCAATCTATTTATGTGGGCTTTTATGATTTTAGAATTAGGTTTGTCACACAGGTTTATTTCATATACAAATCTATTAACCCTGTTAATTACGCGATAAGGTCCCGTGTGGTTCCCTGTCTTAAATCTGTTGTTATTGTTTTCCATGAACACCCTCGACCCGATTTCCAAATCTCTGAATTTAGCTCTTTGGAGTTGTTGACTTTCTTGGCGTTCTTTCGCGAGAATTAAATTTTTATTTGCCTCCTTGAATGCGTTGTTCATCACTGTGATTTTTCTTGTTATGAAGTCCTGATAATCTGTTTCTGGAATGTTTTCGGTGACGTTAGTTTCAAAAAAGGTTGGAAGGTCTCTTCCAAAAAAAAGAAAATTTGGTGTTTCTTTCGTACTTGAATGTACTGTCGCGTTGTAAACAGCTACGTGGCATTGTACTGCAGTATCCCAGTATGGAGAATTCTCCGCTAATGTCGCTAAGGCGTGTTTTAATTGTTTGTTTATTACCTCTACTATCCCATTAACCCATGGGGAACGTACCGACGCAATTCTAGCTACTATTCCAAGTTTTTCTGTCATAATTTGATGTATGTTTGATGTAAATTGAGAGCCTGCGTCCGATAACACTGTCCTAGGACATCCCCAATTCATAAAGTAATTTAAAAGTCTATCAGCGACCGTAGTGGCCGTTATATCCGGGATTGGAAACATTTGTATGTGTTTGGAGAAATGGTCTACCACCGATAATACATATTTATTGTTTGAAGTGCTAGTTTTAAACGGTCCGCAAATATCCGTAGATAATATTTGTACGGGCCCATCAGGAATAGGATTTCTTCCCAGGGGAACGGGCTGATTTTTTCCTTTTTTTTCTACACTGCTCGCAAGATACAATATAGTTTTGCGTGTCACTGTACATGCCATTCCAATAATACCTATCCGATAATAATTTGTAAGTTTTATCAATCCCTGCATGTGTTACGTGTGTAATTGCTAAAATTTCTTTCTGTAAATTTCTGGGTATAACTATAGTTTTGTTCAAATTGTCTCTCCAAGGTCTGTCCTTCCAGTTTCCTACGTGCATTAATAAATTTGTTTCTTGATCTATATATAATGTGTCATAATGTTTCCCCTGATTATAATTCCGATTTTGTAAATTTTCTCTGATTATTTTTAATTTTGGATCTTTAATTTGTTCATCTAAAATTCTATCTAACGACGGGATTTCTGTTATTGTGTATCCCAGTTTATCTGTGCAATATAGACACTATCCTCATTCACATATCCATTTCTTTTCACCGTATTTTCGCCCTTAATTTGTTCTATCAGGTTAATTTCTCCCATTGGATTCTCAATGTTTTGTTTTCCCTCATTCTGCTCCGTCTGTTTACTTTCAAAATCATCTCTACTTAAGAAATCCGCTAATAAATTATCTTTACCCGGAACGTGAATAAATTCATAGTCGTATTCTGATATTTCTAAAAGCCACCTTTGTAATACGCTGGGTGGGTTTTGTATTTTTAGATGCTGTCCCAAAGGTAAATGATCAGAAAGCACGAAAAACTTTCGTCCGAAAAGAAAGTTTCTAAAAAATTTCATTCCCTGGTGCATAGCCAGTAATTCAATTTTCATGGCCGGGTACTTTTGCTCTTGTATACTTAATTTTCTGCTAAAATATGCAATAGGTTTTAAAATTTCATCTCTGTACTGTAAAAGAGCGCCTCCTATGGACTGAATGCTGCCATCGATATTCAGATAAAAGTCTTTGTCAAAATCCGGCTGAATGAGTAACGGTTTTTTGAAAAAACACTCTTGGAGTGCCTGAAATGCCTCTTCACATTTATTATCCCATTTAAATTTATTATCCTTTCTTGATAAGTCTGATAAAACCGCGGTTAATTGAGCATAATTGTTTATTGAGTTTCTGTAAAAATTACAAATGCCTAAAAATCTTTTTAATTTTCTTAAAGTTTCTGATACTGGAAATGAAGTGATTTTGTTTATATTTTCATCTGTTGGAGTAATGCCTTTTTGACTAATTTCAAACCCTAAATATGCTACTTTCTCTACAAAAAATTTACATTTGCTGGGTGTCAGAGTTAGGTTGTATTTTCTTAATTTATCAAATACTAATTTTAATTTATGTATTAATTCTGAATAAGAGTTAGCCGGGATTATTATGTCGTCGATGTAAGCTTGTATGTTTTCCTCTCTTAAGTCCGCTAAAATGATGTCCATAATTTGTTGAAAGATTGGAGCAGAGCTTACATGTCCAAAAACGAGTCTTTCAAATTGATAATTGCCATAGGGCGTTGTAAATGCAAATAATTCTTTTGTGTCTTCCGGTAAAACTACTTGATTGAAGGCGGAATGAAAATCAAGTTTTGAAAAGTATTTATAATCCGCTAACTTAGTTATAATTTCATTAACACGGGGAATTTTGTAAGGAAAAATTGTGGATATATTGTTAATTAACCTCAAATCTAAACATAAGCGGTAATCTCCACTAGTTTTACGCACTAAAATCATCGGCGATGCAAAATTAGATTTAGTTCTGGCAATTATCCCTGCTTCTTCTAACTCTCTTAATTGACTTTTTTGCGGTATCTTGAAGTGCGTACGGAACGTCGTATGGCCTGGAACGTATTGCGTGGTCATGTGCAAGCTTTATCACCGGTTTTACGATGTCAGTGGCTCCCAATGTTTTTAATGATTTTGAAAAGACGTCTGCGTATTGCATTACAAATTTAAGGAAATCTTGTTTAATGTTTGGGTCCATGTGGTCAATATTAAAATCCTCTGTTTTCAAATATTTTTTTCTTTCTGCAATTATCTCAGGTTTAGCCTCTATTAAATTTATAATTTCTTCGTATTTCTCTGTCCGTTCACTCATTTCTGGTTCTTTAATGTCCTGTTGTTGTATCGTAAAATCTGTTGTAATATTTCATAAAGCCATGTTTTTATTTAATGTAATTGTCGCATTCGTGTCATTCTTAACTTCAATTTTAATTTTGTTCTCATTCATGTGGTATATTCCATAATTCATTACAATGTACGATTTTTCTTTGGGCTCGAACAAAACCTCTGTTCCATCTTCTAAATTTTCCTCACTATATACTAAAATATTTTCCCTCGAATTAGGTTTAATTTGTACTTTTCTTAAAATTTTGGCTAGGTTCGGTTTTTCTTGTGTTATCTCATTTATTTGTCTATCAATTTGCCTATCAGAATTTAAAATTATTTCCATGTCGCCTATCTTCAGAATGTTTTTTTGTGTATTTAAAATGGATTGATTTTTCTGTAAAAAGTCAAAACCCAATACTCCCTTGAATTTTTGTGTAAATTTTGCTGTTGTGACAAAAAAAATGTGTTTGAACTGTTTTCCCTGAATTTTGAATGGAATCTCCACAGTCTTTATATAGTCGATATTGTGTCCTGTCAAAGTTGATATTGTGACACTTCGTGACACATATTTAATTTTCACGTTGTCTTTGATTTTATTGAACAATTCCAAAGATATTACACTAACACTCGCTCCAGAGTCTATCATAAATTCGCTTTGTACCTCTTTAAATTGGGCTATTATCGTCGGAAACTCTGTTTTTTCAATTTGTTCTCCTACAGATGCAATCGTTTCCTCCTGTTTTGTATTAATTGTATCTTTTTGTATCTCCAAATCTTTGTTTTCCGTTTGTACAGGAATTTCATTTTTTCTCGGGAACCTTACCCTGTAATTCTTTTCTCTTTGTAAGTTATTATTTAAAGCTACCTCAATTAGTTTAAATTATCTCTTCTACTCGGGAAATTTCTGTATGTAAACCTTGTATTGACTTCTCTTCCATCATTCCTTTGCGCACCAGCCTCTCTGTTTTTGTTTTGATTTAAACCCTCCGTATTGTGTCGTTCCCTATAAAACCTGCTTTGTGTGGGGGGTATGCATATCCAACTCTGTTTTCTTGCACTTCCCTTGACGGGGCTTGTTTACGGCTATAATCGTATGTGTCCGAATAGGAGGGGTAAATTCGCTGGTCAGCATAAGCGTATGTAGGAAATGAGTAAGGCGGAAACTGTCTTTGATTATGCCAAAGTGTTCTGGAGCTGTTTTGGTTTTGGGTTTGCTTAAAATTATCCGCTTTGTATACACGGCATTCTCTCATAAAATGTCCCTGTTTATTACAGTAATGACATGTTAAATTTTTCTTCGGTTGTGCCATTGGAATTTGAACCTTCTCTTGAATTTTTAATGCATTCATCTCTTGGGTTATAGAATTTAAAATGTGTGTGTTAAATTCCTGTTGTTCTTTGCGAAGTGTTTCGATTTCCTGTCTGTATGTAGCACTATTTCCATTTGCAGTTATCGCTGCTAAATTTGCCTGCTCCAAGTTTGTAGCTATTTTGACGGCCTCCTCAAAATTTTGCGCGTTTGTTTTAATTATTTCTTTCTGGAATTCTGGTGTTACTGCCTCTAAGAATTTACTTAACCGTAATTTATCAATAATCTGTTGTGTCGCTTGATTGTGTTCTGTGTCACCAATGTAATTTAAAGTTAGTGTTGTTATTCTGTGTGCCAGCTGCTTGATCGTTTCCCCCTGTGCTTGTTTTGCGGTCGTGAAAAGAATCTGATTAGTTGTAATGTTAGGTTTCTCTGTAAAAAATTCTAATAATCTATCCTTAAATTTTTCGAAAGATCTCTTCTTAATTCCTGTGACCCTATATAAAATTTTCTTGCATTCCCTCTTAACCGAGATTTCACAACTTTTCCTCCTCTGACCATTCCCCCAAGCTGCTTAAAGATTTGATCTGGTCAAAAAAAAATTTCTACATCATTCTCTATGCCATTGCATTCCCCTAATAAGTGCATAAGTCCGGGTAACCTACTCCTCGTTGTTGGAGGACTCTCTCCGCTTTCCGCCATTCTAAATTTCACTTTCTCGAAAAAAAAAATCCTATACTCAAAATTATTTCCTGATGCTACACTTCAAAATCTTCCCCCAAAATATTTAAATCTAATAACACATTAATTCAAAACAATTCTAATCACTTCACTATCTACTCATGCAAATACTTCAATCCTCACAATAAACTTCTCAAATATTACACAAATATTTACATAATCTAAAAAATTCCTTAAAAGCTTCAAGTTCCCTAATAATTATATTTTCAAATACAATATGGCATGACTCATTAAGAACACATAATGATTCACTATTTTGCCTGCTTCTCATACTGTGAAATAACTTTTCTTAAATTCACTTATATTTATTTTAATTTTAAAATTCTTTCTTTAATTTAATCCTTATTTTACACAAAAAAACTTTTATTCAATATTTTCATTTTTTATTAATTCCAAATATATTTATTCTCTTCATTAAAATTTAAATTCTGGCATATAACTGGTCTAAAACAGCAAAGTTGCCAGAAGGATGAAATAATTTTGAATCCAGGTTTGATTGGTCACGAGCACCAAAATGGTATGTGGAAAACCCACACGTCTGGTATAGACGCTGAATAGGCCGATTTCGTAAAGGGAAGTAAATTAAAAGACATCTTATAAGAAACTAAAAATGAAGAGACAAATTTTAAACAGAAGGAAATAAACATTTATTTTGCGATAACCATTATTAATATTTGATACAGTCAACAATTCCACAATGAATGTTTAATAATTCCATAACTCGTAATAACTCATTTAATTTTACAATCATGCAACAAAACCATTATAATTAACACACCGTGTCATTCCTACTTTTCCTATAGGATAAAATGTCTCACATACAATATTTCAATTCATATACTGAAAATCTCCTTTATCAACATCTGCCTTACGTGTGACATACATTTCACACTTGCATAATTAAATTCAATAAAACCTTTTATCACTCCTAATGCTATCCTTAATTAATAGAGAGAGAGAGAGAGAGAGGGAGAGCATACTGAACAATTGACCTTCGTGCAAAATACATGCAAAGAAAATGTCTACCTCGGACATTGCCGTCGACTCAAACTTGTCAGCGGCTGGGAGCGGCCTTCTCCGATCGGCTCCGTCTGTCTTATCGTCGCGCTCTTGCGACCTCCTTTCAGCACCGTACAAAATCAACTCCCCCTTCGATTTTTCAAATTTTAAAAGTTTAAGTCTCTCTTCATCTCTCCCCTCTCTCTCAGGCCCCCAGACTCTCATTGGTTCCGTAAATATATAACTCCGCCTTCCGGCTGTCTAACTGGTCGAAGCCCCCCTTGAAATATCAGATCTTTGAGTATTGTCTTTTTGGTGCAGAAAGTTCTCACGGACATTTTCCCATGTCCAACTGGAAATTAATTGACCTCTCGGGTCAGGAAGTTCAACCCCTTCCGTTTGATATAGCACCAAGTGCTGACGTGAATACGAGAAGCACCCTTTTTCATTCTCGAACTACGTCCGGTCCAGCTGTGTCCGAGGGAACGTTATATAAATTGTCTCGCTGTATGAGGGACCATCTTCTTAGGTCTTGTTTCACCTTCCAAAACGGCAATGTTACATTGTGATTAAAAATCACAATATAACATTTAGTGCATGCATACCTCTGTATTTTGAGTCTGTGGGATCTCAGCATGACTCTGATTGCCACCTATGCCGATTTATATTCTGGCATTTGTAGTCAGCTTTGACTTTTTCTATAAGAATTTAATGTTTAAAATTACATTTTTTTACGCTTAAAGAAGAGAGAAATAACGTATGAGATCAGGTCATTAGAATTATTACAAAAGTCAAAAGTTGACCTAATATATGACCTATAACGACTAGCGCATGCATACTTCTGTATTTTGAGTCTGTGGAATCTCAGAATGACTCTGATTGCCACCTATGCTGATTCATATTCTGGCATTTGGAGTCAGCTTTGCATTTTTCTATAACATTTTAATGTTTAAAATAAGGAGTCACTACTTGAAAATCAACAGTCTCTCTAACAACAGCAATGTTCGAATTTCATGACCGCCCTTTCTCGCTTCTAGACAATCCGTCCTCCTCTCGACGCTTCTGGACGGCTATTGCCCAAATATTCATTGAATTATCGGCTTGTTGCCACATCATTATTTGGGTTCCAGATACGCCCTCCGTGCTTTCATTGGCTGCTCCTCAGTGCGATGTAGCACCATTCCATCATTGGCTACTTGATTTTCCAATGAAGTTCGGTCTAAGTCTTGTCCGTAGGAGATATTTCCCCCCAACAACACCTTCAATTTCTGTGGCATGAATTTTTTGGAGTCATGACTTTCCGGGTCAAGGCTGTCATAAAACGGCGTCTACAAGTCTGCGCTTTGTTTTGTCGTAAATAGTCGAAAGATCAAAACTGCATAAGATGCCTCCTGGCCTCACAGCATCTATAAAAATAACAAATTTAAAAATAATTCAAATTCGTTGAAAATTTGTCTTATCCATATATGCTAAGAGTTTTAAATTACAGGAAGAAAATCAAAATATTCTAAGTAGGGGAATAAGGAGCAGACAAGATGGCCTTGCCCAGACATTGAGCGATATGTCAGCTGACTGTGTGCTGTTATCTGCAATTAAAAATGCTAAATGAAAAGCGCTAACGTACTTTCTCAGTGTCTATCTTAAAATTGATCAACTCGAGTGTAAACCGTTATTTTCATTTGAAATTGTGAGTTCTGCAGTAATTTTGTCATCATTGATTTCTCTGTATACATAATAGCATAATGTGTAGGGAAAGTATTTTGACGGGGTCAAGAGTTAGAGTTTTCGACGAAAAAGCATGACACTAAAATCGAATCGAACGTTTTTAAGGCCATGTATATCTCTCTACATGCGCATTCGTGAGCCTTTGTAGGCGGTATTTCACGAACGAATGCAGCATTTCCAAAGAAATTTTGTACGATTATTGCAATTAGTGATTGTAATAATCGTACCCTTAATAATTTTAAGCACGAATGAAAGTTCGGAAGATCGACCACTTTTCAAAAGAACTCTTAAAATAATCATTAAAAATTTAGAACCTTTTAATGATTATAAATAAATAGTCATTTTATACGTCATTTTAAATAACAAAACGCATAATATAATTTTTAGACAAATAGCGAGTTATTCAAATTTTTTCAAATAAATTTACCAAAAAAACTACATCAATTTTAAAAAGAAGTAACAGGTTTTGTTAAATAAATCGCTATCCAGCTACATTACAAATTGACGAAAATGTCGCCAAAGAGGCGAAATTGGCGGTTAATTAGCTAAACTGGAGCCAACTTGAAGACCATTCAATATTTTGGGGAATTAAGTTCAATTTCACAATTTGATGCAAGGAAAGTCATGTGCTGCCTCCATCTAATTTTTCTATTAAGTATTGGTAAATGATTATGGGTATATTTTGTTTTCACAATTAACATATGTTTCCAGTTAAAATTAAATCAAAATATTAATTTGTAAGCTCGTAATTTGTATAGAAAAATTAAATGGAGAGTGGTTCAACTCGACTTTTTTATACCAGAATCCATTTCTCAGTAGATTTTTCCTTTACACGAATTTTACAAGAAAATGTTTGAAACATCAGTACCGTGGATTCGAATGATTACAACGAGAGTGTATAAACCTGCACTTTAAAGGGCTTGAAATAATCATTCGATTGATACCATATTTCACAATGTACCCCAGGGGGGAGGGTAACTTCGCCACAATGGAACCACAAACAAAAACAAATCTGTGGACAGCACATGACTTTCCCTGCAGCCTTGTACTCATGTTCTCTTTATTTTAATTCAATTTAATTATTTTTAATTCAATTTCCGTTGTCATTTGGTAACTGGACTTATTTTCAAAGGTGGCGTAGCGAAAATGCGAAAAAACTAAAATATCTCGAGAACGGCTAGCTCTAATGTAAAGGGGTTGATCTTATTATTTTTATCAGTAAAATTTACGTATAAAACAAGCATTTAATGGATATATTTGAAAATACTTGAGTTTTATTTTAGATTTTGACGATTTTTACGGGACATTTCGCAAAATAAAGCAGGTTATTTTTTTTCCAAATCGTACCAAAACCTAATCAGCACCGGAGTAAACTACAACTAACTTAACTACCAAATTTTATAAAATTTGTTCAATTAGTTTTTCAGTTAGAGTGAATACAGGCAATTTTTGAGGGCCATTTCGCAAAAAAAGGCGTGTTCTTTTATTTCGAATCGCATCAAAAGCTAATCAGCACCAACGTCATACCCAAGTGACTTACCTACCGAATTTTATGAAATTCGGTCTATTAGTTTTTGAGTTAGAGTGGATACATACATTACGCAGACAGACACACAGACACATGCACAGACGTCACGCTGAAAAGTTGTTTCGTATTCTAGAGATCTCGAAACGTGTAGATCCGTCGAAAACTCGAGTTGCGATTTTTGGCATGATTTCAATACTTTCCCTATGCATTACCATGTATTGCAGGGAAAGTAAAGAAATTGTAATCAAGCTAATTTTCACACTCTTAATTGAAACTATAAAGTCTCATGATCATTGATCTATAAATAAACCATTTCATGCATGATTATGTCAAATTTTGTTCTATTCTGCCATGTTAAAAAAATACAAAACTTAAACATTTTCGCTGCATTTAAAAAAATTCTAGCTAGTTCCAGACTTTTTGATGATAATTCCATATATAAAGTTTCGTGGAAATCCATTAATATTCGTGGTCAATATCGCGTACACAGAAATCCGCCACAGACAGGCAGACAGACGGACATCACTCCAAAAATTGTCCAAACGCGTTCAGGAGGTCTTAAAACATATATTGGCATCAGAATATAGAAGTCGAAAATTTTCGTGAAAACAATATTTTCCCAATCAGAAGTAAAAATCTGATGTGGACAGCATATGACTTTCCCAGCAGACTTATATTCACGTTGTCTTTATTTTAATTAAATTTAATTCACTTTTAATTAAATTTTCTTTCTCATTTGATAACTGGACTTATGTTCAAAGGTGGAATAGAGAAAATACGAAAAATCTAAAATATCTTGAGAACGGCTAGACCTAGGGTAATGGGATTGGTCTTTTTCTTTTCTTCGTTAAAAATTACGTATTAAACAAGCATTTAATGAATATATTTGAGCATACGTAGATTTTTATTTTAGATTTTGGCCATTTTTGCGGGCCATATGGCAAAAAAAGCCAGGTTATATTTTATCGAATCATACCAAAATCTAATCAGCACCACGGTGAACCACAGGTGACTTATCTACCGAATTTGGCTAAATTTGGTGCATTATTTTTCAGCTAGAGTGGATACAAACTTTTGCGAGCCATTTCGCAAAAAAAGACGGGTTCTTTAATCTCGAATCGTACCCAAAACTAATCAGCACCAGATTCGCCTACAAGTGACTTACCTACCAAATTTTATGAAATTCGGTCCACTAGTTTTTTAGTTGGAATGGATACAAAATCTGCACAGACAGGCAAACAGACACACAGACACACACACAGACGTCACGCTAAAAATGTTTTTTTCGTATTCTAGAGGTCTCGAAACGTGTAGATCCGTCGAAAACACGATTTGCGATATTCGGCATGATTCCAATACATTCCCTATACATATCCACGTTCTCTTTATTTTAATTACATTTAATTCACTTTTAATTCAATTTTCGTTCTCGTTTGATAACTGGACTTATTTTCAAGGGTGGCGTAGAAAAAATACGAAAAAACTAAAATATCTCGAGAACGGCTAGTCCTAGTGTAATGGGGTTGATTTTATTCTGTTCTTCGTCAACAAGAATTTAATGGTTATATTTCAGCATACATAGTTTTTTATTTTAGATTTTGTCGAATTTTGCGGGCCATTTTGCAAAAAAAGGCAGGTTATTTTTTTCGAATCATATCCAAATCTAATCAACACCGGGGTGACCCACAAGCGACTTTACTACCAAATTGTGTGAAATTCTGTCAATTAGTTTACTAATTAGAGTGGATACAAAATCTGCACAGACAGACAGAAACATAGACACACAGACACACAGACACACACACAAACGTGACGCTAAAAATAGTTTTTTCATATTCTAGAGGTCTCGAAACGCGTAGATCCGTCGAAAACTCGAATTGCGATTTTCGGCATGATTCCAATACTTTCCCTATACATTTCCATGTATTGCACGGAAAGTAAAAATAGGAAGTCGACGCAAAAAGGACCAGGTAAATGGACCTTCTGAAAATGCCTCATATGAATACACTGTGATTTACCACAATAAAGGACACTGCAAAATCTCCAACAGTTTAGTTTCAGGTATATATCAATAAAATTTCTCTAAACCTGTTTTAAAAGCGGTTAAAAAATTCAAAAGCTTCAGTTATAAGACGCAAATAAAAACAGAAGAATTGGCAAATTCTCTTTTTGAGCGCACAAACGTTCAGTAAATCATAATGAATACAAAAGCACATACAAAATAGAATCAAGAAAGATCAAACATGCATAAAGCATTGATTATAAAACACTTTCTAACTAAAATGCAATTTTTAAATTGTCATAGTACTACTACTCGAAAACTTCACTGAAGAAGGCAATCTCAGTTACACAAAAATAATTTTATTCAAATGACGTCATCGAAATATGAATATTCTGCATCTCAATGTAAAATCAATGAATATTTCATTCATATCACTTACATTCCAGACTCCAGAGATAAATAATTTTGCATGAAAATAAAATTCAGCAATTCTTATACAACTCATATTACAATCGCTTGATGTGTTTACATTCTGTATGCTATAAATTAGCGTTAAAATTAGGATTCGTTCTAGAATTAAGCTTAGTGATCCTTAAAATAAAAAATTTTGCAATTGCGTTAGCACAGAATTTAAATACACAGATAATAAGGAAAAATAATGTGTTTTATGACGGATGCAACACTAAATATAAATTTAAAAGGACTTCAAACATCTACGCTATGCACAAAAAAAAATCTAATGAGGGCAGCACATGACTTTCTCTGCAGACGTATATCCACGTTCTCTTTATTTTAATTAAATTTAATTCACTTTTAATTCATTTTTACTTTCCCTGCAATACATGGTAATGTATAGGGAAAGTATTGGAATCATACCGAAAATCACAACTCGAGTTTTCGACGGATCTACACGTTTCGAGACCCCTAGAATACGAAAAAACCATTTTTAGCGTGACGTCTGTGCGTGTGTCTGTCTGTCTGTCTGTCTGTGTGCCTGTCTGTCTGTCTGTGTGTCTGTCTGTGTGTCTGTCTGTCTGTGCAGATTTTGTATCCACTGTAACTAAAAAACTAATGGACCGAATTTCACAAAATTTGGTAGGTAAGTCACTTGTGGGCGGGGCTGGTGCTGATTAGTTTTGGGTACGATTCGGAATAAAAGAACCCGCATTTTTTTGCGAAATGGCCCGCAAAAGCTTGTATCCACTCTAGCTGAAAAACTAATGGACCGAATTTCACAAAATTCGGTAGATGAGTCACGTATAGGTCACTCTGGTGCTGATTAGATTTTGGTACGATTCGGAAAAAAATAACCTGCCTTTTTTTGCAAAACGGCCCGCAAAAATCTTCAAAATCTAAACTAAAGAACTAGAAACGGCCCGCAAAAATCTTCAAAATCTAAACTAAAGAACTAGGTATACTCAGATATATCCATTAAATGCCCGTTTAATACGTAATGTTTAACGACGAAAAGAAGAAGACCAACCCCATTACACTAGGACTAGCCGTTCTCGAGATATTTTAGTTTTTCGTACTTTCCCTACGCCACCTTTGAAAATACGCCCGGTTACCGAATGAGAACGAAATTTGAATTAAAAGTGAATTACATTTAATTGAAATAAATAGAACGTGGATATAAGTCTGCAGGGAAAGACATGTGCTGCCCACATCAGATTTTACTTTCCCTGCAATACATGGTAATGTATAGGGAAAGTATTGGAATCATACCGAAAATCACAACTCGAGTTTTCGACGGATCTACACGTTTCGAGACCTCTAGAATACGAAAAAACCATTTTTAGCGTGACGTCTGTGCGTGTGTCTGTCTGTCTGTCTGTCTGTCTGTGTGTCTGTCTGTCTGTCTGTGTGTGTGTCTGTCTGTCTGTGCAGATTTTGTATCCACTGTAACTAAAAAACTAATGGACCGAATTTCACAAAATTTGGTAGGTAAGTCACTTGTGGGCGGGGCTAGTGTTCCTTTTTTTGCGAAATGGCCCGCAAAAGCTTGTATCCACTCTAGCTGAAAAACTAATAGACCGAATTTCACAAAATTCGGTAGATGAGTCACGTATAGGTCACTCTGGTGCTGATTAGATTTTGGTATGATTCGGAAAAAAATAACCTGCCTTTTTTTGCAAAACGGCCCGCAAAAATCTTCAAAATCTAAACTAAAGAACTAGGTATACTCAGATATATCCATTAAATGCCCGTATAATACGTAATGTTTAACGACTAAGTCACTTGTGGGCGGGGCTAGTGCTGATTAGTTTTGGATACGATTCGGAATAAAAGAACCCGCCTTTTTTTGCGAAATGGCCCGCAAAAGCTTGTATCCACTCTAGCTGAAAAACTAATAGACCGAATTTCACAAAATTCGGTAGATGAGTCACGTATAGGTCACTCTGGTGCTGATTAGATTTTGGTACGATTCGGAAAAAAATAACCTGCCTTTTTTTGCAAAACGGCCCGCAAAAATCTTCAAAATCTAAACTAAAGAACTAGGTATACTCAGATATATCCATTAAATGCCCGTTTAATACGTAATGTTTAACGACGAAAAGAATAAGACCAACCCCATTACACTAGGACTAGCCGTTCTCGAGATATTTTAGTTTTTCGTACTTTCCCTACGCCACCTTTCAAAATAAGCCCGGTTACCGAATGAGAACGAAAATTGAATAAAAGTGAAATAAATTTAATTAAAATAAAGAGAACGTAGATATAAGTCTGCAGGGAAAGTCATGTGCTGTCCACATCAGATTTTTTATATTGTTCTTTCACCGGTTCGCTGGGCGGGTTGATATGGCAAAAAGCGGATGTTTGTGCGCATGCGTGGCAAACAGTAGTGTTATTTGTATCTGCATTACTTATATAGCAGACGTTCATTTAAGAAACAGGTGACAAGGAGCATATTTTACAGTTTTATAATAAAACACGTTTTAATTTGAATATTTTTATAATCCCTTTTACTTTCCCTGCAATACATGGCAATGTATAGAAAAAGTATTGGAATCATGTCGAAAATCGCAACTCGAGTTTTCGACGGATCTACACGTTTCGAGATCTCTAGAGTACGAAAAACTATTCTTAGCGTGACGTCTGAGTGTGTGTCTGTCTCTGTGTCTGTGCAATGTATGTATCCACTCTAACTCAAAAACTAATGGATCAAATTTCATACAATTTGGTAGGTAAGTCACTTGGATGTGACCCTGGTGCTGATTAGTTTTTGGTACGATTTGTAAAAACAAAATCCGCCTTTTTTTAGAAATGGCCCTTGAAAATTTCATTTATGCGCTCTAGCTAAAATACTAATTGACCAAATTTCCCAAAATTTGGTAGATAAGTTATTTGTTGGATACTCTGGTGCTGATTAGAATTTGGTACGATTCGGAAAAGAAGAACCCGCCTGTTTTTACGAAATGGCCCGCAAAAATTTCATTTATCTACCCTAGCTAAAATACTAATTGATCAAATTTCATAATATTTGGTAGATGAGTTACTTGTGGGACACTCTGGTGCTAATTAGATTTTGGTACTATTCGAAAAATAATAACCTGCCTTTTTTTACGAAATGGCCCGAAAAAATCGCCAAAATCTAAAAAAAAAAAAACTACGTATGCTGAAATGTATCAATTAAATTCTTATTTCATACGCAATTTTTGACGAGGAAAAGAATAAAACACACTCCATAATACTTTAGAACTAACCGTTCAAGATATTTGAGATTTCTTGCAGTTTTGTTACGCCGCTATCGAAAAACTGTGCAATTACCAAATAAAAACAAAAATTGAATTAAAAATGTAAATTTAGTGTTATTTGGTGCAATTAAACTGAATCTAATGAATTATTAAAGAAATAAAGAAAATATGAATATAAGTTTGCAGGGAAAGTCATGTGCTGCCCACATCAGATTTTTACTTTCCCTGCAATACATGGTAATGTATAGGGAAAGTATTGGAATCATGCCGAAAATCACAACTCGAGTTTTCGACGGATCTACACGTTTCGAGACCCCTAGAATACGAAAAAACCATTTTTAGCGTGACGTCTGTGCGTGTGTCTGTGTGTCTGTCTGTCTGTCTGTCTGTCTGTCTGTGTGTCTGTCTGTCTGTCTGTCTGTCTGTGCAGATTTTGTATCCACTGTAACTAAAAAACTAATCGACCGAATTTCACAAAATTTGGTAGGTAAGTCACTTGTGGGCGGGGCTAGTGCTGATTAGTTTTGGGTACGATTCGGAATAAAAGAACCCGCCTTTTTTTGCGAAATGGCCCGCAAAAGCTTGTATCCACTCTAGCTGAAAAACTAATGAACCGAATTTCACAAAATTCGGTAGATGAGTCACGTATAGGTCACTCTGGTGCTGATTAGATTTTGGTACGATTCGGAAAAAAATAACCTGCCTTTTTTTGCAAAACGGCCCGCAAAAATCTTCAAAATCTAAACTAAAGAACTTGGTATACTTAGATATATCCATTAAATGCCCGTTTAATACGTAATGTTTAACGACGAAAAGAATAAGACCAACCCCATTACACTAGGACTAGCCGTTCTCGAGATATTTTAGTTTTTCGTACTTTCCCTACGCCACCTTTGAAAATAAGCCCGGTTACCGAATGAGAACGAAATTTGAATTAAAAGTGAATTACATTTAATTGAAATAAATAGAACGTGGATATAAGTTTGCAGGGAAAGTCATGTGCTGCCCACATCAGATTTTTACTTTCCCTGCAATACATGGTAATGTATAGGGAAAGTATTGGAATCATACCAAAAATCACAACTCGAGTTTTCGACGGATCTACACGTTTCGAGACCTCTAGAATACGAAAAAACCATTTTTAGCGTGACGTCTGTGCGTGTGTCTGTGTGTCTGTCTGTCTGTCTGTCTGTCTGTCTGTGTGTCTGTCTGTCTGTCTGTCTGTCCGTGCAGATTTTGTATCCACTGTAACTAAAAAACTAATAGACCGAATTTCACAAAATTTGGTAGGTAAGTCACTTTTGGCCGGGGCTGGTGCTGATTACTTTTGGGTACGATTCGGAATAAAAGAACCCGCCTTTTTTTGCGAAATGGCCCGCAAAAGCTTGTATCCACTCTAGCTGAAAAACTAATGGACCGAATTTCACAAAACTCGGTAGATGAGTCACGTATAGGTCACTCTGGTGCTGATTAGATTTTGGTATGATTCGGAAAAAAATAACCTGCCTTTTTTTGCAAAACGGCCCGCAAAAATCTTCAAAATCTAAACTAAAGAACTAGGTATTCTCAGATATATCCATTAAATGCCCGTTTAATACGTAATGTTTAACGACGAAAAGAATAAGACCAACCCCATTACACTAGGAATAGCCGTTCTCGAGATATTTTAGTTTTTCCTACTTTCCCTACGCCACCTTTGAAAATAAGCCCGGTTACCGAATGAGAACGAAAATTGAATAAAAGTGAAATAAATTTAATTAAAATAAAGAGAACGTGGATATAAGTCTGCAGGGAAAGTCATGTGCTGCCCACATCAGATTTTTACTTTCCCTGCAATACATGGTAATGTATAGGGAAAGTATTGGAATCATACCAAAAATCACAACTCGAGTTTTCGACGGATCTACACGTTTCGAGACCTCTAGAATACGAAAAAACCATTTTTAGCGTGACGTCTGTGCGTGTGTCTGTGTGTCTGTCTGTCTGTCTGTCTGTCTGTCTGTCTGTGTGTCTGTCTGTCTGTCTGTCTGTCTGTGCAGATTTTGTATCCACTGTAACTAAAAAACTAATAGACCGAATTTCACAAAATTTGGTAGGTAAGTCACTTGTGGCCGGGGCTGGTGCTGATTACTTTTGGGTACGATTCGGAATAAAAGAACCCGCCTTTTTTTGCGAAATGGCCCGCAAAAGCTTGTATCCACTCTAGCTGAAAAACTAATGGACCGAATTTCACAAAACTCGGTAGATGAGTCACGTATAGGTCACTCTGGTGCTGATTAGATTTTGGTACGATTCGGAAAAAAATAACCTGCCTTTTTTTGCAAAACGGCCCGCAAAAATCTTCAAAATCTAAACTAAAGAACTAGGTATTCGCAGATATATCCATTAAATGCCCGTTTAATACGTAATTTATCGTGCGAACGGACAGATAGACAGATAGAACAACCAAAGCCATAAACACTTATCAACTATGTTAGAAACTGTTAGAAACAGGGTACAGTGTAAGATTTCCTGTTTATTCCCTTGTTGGGAAAATAGCATCCTTACGTTAATTCACATTATGTGTGTTTTACCAATTTTGTTTTACCGTAGAAGGTCCTGTGTTCCCTAATCTGTCTGTCCTACATAAAAAAATCTGATGTGGGCAGCACATGACTTTCCTTATATAATGCCATGAATTTACTACTTTTACAGTAAAAGAAAATATACTATTTTTATAGTATTTATATTATTTCCATGATATTGAATTTTCGTCAATGAGTCGTCATTTTCCATGTCGTCATCATCAATGAGTCGTCATTGATTTAGAATCATTTTTATCCATTTGGCGAGTTTTTCGTTAATTTAGCAACATTTAAAAAAGTCCCCAAGTTGGCGACATACCACCAAATTCGTTGCCAAAATCTCGCCAAGTGTTATGGACGAAGAAATAAATTTTTCTTACAGCAGATAAATGACTATTGGCGTTCAAATACAAAAGTATTACTCAAAGTATCTTTTTTCATGAATGGAACGAGCTAGATCTACGATAATGATGTCACCAAATTTATCGCATGGTATTACATATGAAAAATGAACATGTTTCTCAATAGGAAATAGTTTTTTTTTTCATTTTATATCACTTTTTGATATTTTTTTTGAAAATGTGCAATATCTCAAGAACGGTTTACGTTAGCGTTCTAAAATTTATGTCAATCGTTTTCTAACGAAAAATTACATAAGAAATGTCTATTTGCGTAACTTTATTAGCGATCTTGATTTTTTAACAATTTTTTCAAAATTTCACTCGAAAATTTAAGGGGGTTCTGAACATTCGATTGCGTGTAAAAACAATAAGCCTCCAGTGTTTACGGATTGTGATTTGTGTACCAAATTTCGTTCGAATTGGTCCATTCGTTCGTCAGTTATCGCCTCCACAGACTCACTGACACACACACACACATACACACATACTTTCACGCACACACAGACATCACTTCAAAAATGTTTGATACGTGATCAGGGATGCTTGAAACGTGCTGTCCCGTTGAAAACTCGAATTCGAATTTTCGACCGAGTCACAATACTTTCCTATTATACATTATGTATATAAGGAAAGTAATATATATGATGTAAAATTAAAAAAACGAATGTGGAGAGCACGTGACTTCAGACTACAGATTTAAATTCATTTTCTCTTTATTTCTTTAACCATTCATTAAATTGAGTTTAATTGTACAAAATAACACTATATTTGCACTATATTAATTAACACTATATTAATTTTTTGTTTTTATGTGGTAACTAGATATTATTTCAAAGGCGTCGTAACAAAAATGCGAGAAAACTAAAATATCTCGAGAACGGTTATTTCTAGAGTAATGGGACCGGTCTTATTCTTTTCCTCGTCAAAAACTACGTGTAAAACAAGCTATTAATCGATACATTTGAGTATACTTAGTATTTTATTTTAGATTTGGTGATTCTTGCTGGCCATTTCTTAAAAAAAAATGGCAGATTCTTTTTTTCGAATCGCACCAAAATCTATTCAGAACCAGGGTATCCCACAAGTATATACCAAACAGGGTATCCCACGAGTATATACCAACCAGGGTGTCCCACAAGTATATACCAACCATGGTATCTACCAAATTTTATTTTTGCCGGCCATTTCGCAAAAAGAAACGCCTGTTCTTTTAGCTCGAATAATATGAAAAGCTAATTAGCACCAGTGCCACCCACAAGTGACAATTTTATGAAATTTGACCCATTAGTTTTTTAGATATATTATATTTCGGATACATACATTGCAGAGACAGACACACAGATGTCACGCTTAAAATAGTTTTTTTTTCCTTTTCTAGAAGTCCTAAAACGTGTAGATCCGTTGAAAACACGACTCCAATACTTTCCGTATACGTTAAAATGTATTGCAGAGAAAGTAAAAAGGATTAATGAGTACAAATAAAGCCTAATCTTTAAACAGACTTTAATATAGAGGGTGTCCCCAAATGATTGAAAAGCGCTTTAATATAATTTACCTTTTGGAGATAAGTGGGCAATGTAAATTGCAAAAATATTGAAAGTGAGGTAGAAAATAAGACTACGTTAATGAAATAGTCCTCCCATTAATTTTCAAAAAGTTACGCTTTTTAAATTTTTATACGACCCTCTTAGACAAATTGGGTCAATCAGAACATTTTTAATTTTAATGCAACAAGATCACTAAAACAACCCACATATCTGTGTCTTTAAAGTCATTTGAATTATGATAAATGAAAAAATCTGACTAATGCCACTTTTCCGTACCATGTGAAAGGCTGTTTCATCAGTGATAATAGGCATCATAAAGAAATTGACGATAGAAATTGTTTAGGTCAAAAATACATTAATATGTGTCAAAATTTTTTATCACAAATGCATCTAAATAAAGCATCACACAGACAGAGAACATATAAAGCAGTGGTATTCACTACGTGATTGGGTATCCTATGTATTATCATCCAGTTTTATCTTACTTGTGATATGTCACAAATTTACATTTCTAATTTGATATAGGGTCCTCATTTGTATTCACAATGTTCAATTTTCAATTAAATATAACTCGCCCAATTTTCTGATTGACCAAATTTGCCTAAAGGGTTCGTATAAAAATTTAAAAAGTGTACCTTTTGAAAATTAATGGGAGGACTTTTCATTAATATAGTCTTATATTCTACCTTACTTTCAACATTTTTGCAATTTACATTGGCCACTTATCTCCAACAGGTAAAGAATTAAAGCATATTTCAATCTTTTTGGGATATACAGTATGCTTCACAGCAAATTAATTCATAGATTTTCTTTAATAAAATATACTTATTCTTAAACAAAATCAGGCGACTTTAAATTCTACGAGAACAGTTTTGAAAAGCAACTTCAAAAGGGGAAACTGTTTTCATATTTTTGCTAAAGAAAAATACATGAAATATAATAAGTTAATACATTTTCTGAAAAAGCTCTTGACTCGCTGCCTCATCACTTTTCTTAAAAAAGCACGTGACTAAAATGATTTATTCATCGGTTCTAATTCACCAAGAGGGACGGGCTTTTTCGTGAGGTGATGATTCAATTACTTTCTAAGGAAAATTCATTTTGAGGAAATGTTAGGAAACTGCATTTGCGATTGTTATGGTACAACATGAACTTACATAGAATTTTACTTAAATTCCCTGCAAAAATGTGGGCAACGCATGACTTTCCTTATATAATGCAATGAATTTACTACTTTTACTGTAAAAAAATTGGTTTTTCTTATAGTAGATACTTATATTATTTCCACGATATTGGATTTTCGACAATTAATCGTCATTTTCATTGATTTAGTGTCATTTTTATCCATTTGGAAAGCTTTTCGTTAATTTGGCAACATTTCAAAAAGTCGGCAAGTTGGCGACATTCCGCCAAATTTGTCGCCATAATCTCGCCAAGCGTTATGGACGGAGAAATAAGTTATTCTTATAGCAGATAAATGACAATTGGCGTTCAAATACAAAAGTATTACTCAAAGTATCTTTTCTCATGAGTGGAACGAGCTAGATCCACGAGAATGATGTCACCAAATTTATCGCATGATATTACATATGAAAAGTGAACATCTTTCTCAACAGTTAATATATTTTTTTAATTATTTGATTTTTTTATTAATGTATTTGATAAATGGGCAATATCTCGATAACGGTTCATGCTAGCGTTATAAAAGTTATGTTCAATCGTTTTCTAAGGAAAAATTATAAAAAAAATGTCTATTTGCCTAACTTAATTAAAGATTTTGATATTTTGATTATTTTTTCAAAATTTCACTCAAAAATTTAGGAGGTTCTGAACATTCGATTACGTTTAAAAACAATAGGCTTGCAGTATTCACGGATTGTGATTTTTGTACCAAATTTCATTCGAATCGCTCCATTCGTTCGTGAGATACCGTCTTCACAGTCTCGCTGACACACACACACACACACACACACACACAGACATCATCTGAAAAATGTTTGATTCGTGATCAGCGATGCTTGAAACGTGCTCTCCCGTCGAAAACTCGAATTCGAAATTTCGATCCTATCAGAATACTTTCCTTATACATTATGTATATAAGAAAAGTAAGAAGACATATGTCAGTTTAGTGACTGTAATTCTGTCGAGGGCGTTATAATCCTCCTCCCCTCCTTATTGCAAAGAAAATAAATCCATGTCATACAATTAATTCATAATGTAAATAAATTCATAAATTCAGGTGTAAATTCATGTCTTACAAGTAACAGTTTGTTTTAGAGTTTTGAACTTATATATTATTATAGATAAGGGAAGAAAATTCCATTCTCCATCCCTCACGATGCGAAATCAACATTTATGCCATAACTTTGTTATTCCTTTCACTCGAAAATTACATTAAGTAGGAAGGTGAAATTTGGCGTAAGTGAACTTCCACGGAAATTTGCAAAAATACAGTTTCAGTTTTGAAAACGAACTCTAACAGGGTTAAATTGCCAGTTTTAACACTTTCCAAAATAGTTGTAAAGTGTTTATGTCATTGTTCACTAAACAAGTGATTGTAAGATGAGTTGTACAAGAATTGCTGATTTTTATTCACTCATAATTATTCATCACTGGAGTTTGGAATAAAAGTGATGTGGATGAAATATTCATTGCTTTTACATAGAGAGCCATACGATTTATATTTCGATAATGTTATTGAATAAAGTTCATTTGTTTCCCATGAAGTTTTAAAATTTTAAATGCAATAAATTAATGTAGTACTGAGATAATGTAAAATATATCAGTGCTGAATGTATAGCATTTTAGAGAAGTTTAAATAAAATTGGATTTCGGTTGAAAAGTGCTTCATAATCAATGCTTTATGCATGATTGATCATTCTTGTTATAAACAATACACGCTCACTACACTTTCTATAAATAGTTTGTAAAAAGCGCTTGTAGTACAAAAGTCAAAATGAGTCCAATGTTAAGATTTACTACCCTATTTTTTATGCAGTTGCTAGAAGAACGTGACAAAATAAAATCCATGCCATGGTATTAGATAATTACTCTTTTCCTCCATGATACATACAGTTAAAGATGTGGGTGGGACAATTTTTCGCTGAGAATTTTCTGAAAATGGGAAAATTCTCGGAAAATTTTCCGCTGTGGTTTTCTTGAAAAATTCCTTTTTTTTTTTTCATTTAATGTTAATAGTTTCATAAGAAGATTTTGATCATTGAGTTTTCTAATTTTGAAAAGGAAAATGAAGGCGGGGGTTGCGGAAGAGAAATGTGTGTATATGCACTTTCTTTTAGAGAGAATGTATGGCAAAGAGTGCAAGTGACACTTTACAAATTCTCTGTAAAAAAACAAATAAAGTTTTTAGAAGCCTTTTCTTTCAGTATTAAGTTCTCCAAAATTGATAAAAATATTAAAATAAGAAAGTTCAATCATGCATAAAGCATTGATTATGAAACACATTTCAACTGCAATGCAATTTCATTTAAACATCTCTAAAATGCGATACATTCAACGGTAATATTTTTAAAACTATCACAATACTGCAACAATTTATTATATTTGAAAACATAAAACTTCATCGAAGAAAAATGAACTTTATAGAAATGACGTCATCGAAATATAAATCGTCTGGCTCTCTATATAAAAGCAGTGAATATATTTTATTCAAAGCAGTTTGGGAATTTTATATTCGCTTAAAAAATGTTTGAAAAATTGGGTTCCATAGGGTTCAATGTATTTCATTTTTTCAACCCCTATTCAATCCAAAACTAATTGGGTGATATTATTTATTTCCATTTCAATATGTCCCACTGACGAATGTCAACACTCCCGCAACGGAGGAATGGGCCTTTTCTATAGTCTCTGTAGAAACGTCTTAAAATCTCTATATCTCAAAGCTATATTTCGTGAAGTTTTGAAAACATTCCGGAAATCTCAAAATGTCGCCAAATTGACGATAAGTCTCCATATCTAGAAACCCTTTGTCTAACTGTGAAATAGTGACAAACCTGGTTTCACGTCATTCTTACGTCATGCCGACTCCATAGTCTGTGTTTTTTTCGCCTGGCATTCGAGATAGACGAAAGATGAGGCGCCAAAGTGACTATTGCGCATTAACAACAATATACATTAAATGAAGGACTTGTGGAATAAAACTATTGTACTTTTAACCCTTAATACCACTCCATTACTTCTTATTGGTCATTTAGGTGATATTAATAAATCATTTGTATAAGATGGATTCCATCAAATATGTGTAATACGGAGTTGGGATTATCTACAGCTACTCGAAATTCTAGGATATCTGAATCATGGTTGTATCGTTTCCTATAACAACTTTACGGACCCATATATTTAACGTGCCCGTTTTTCGCTTGTACACGGAGACAATTTGGACAACGGTGAGAATCGATCTCGGGTCGCTCGATTGCAATTTCCGCGCTTTAACTACTGAGCTGTTACACACCTGTCACAAACGCGTCCTTCCGAGAGGTTGATGGTAGGGGAAGGAGGGTACGATCCCTGTGGATGCCTCCCCCACTGGGTTCCGGTCGAAATTGGGTGGCATTTCCCGGCCGTCCAAACAGTTACCTTACACCTTTCTGGTAGGTCGTACGGTCTGGGTCTCAACAACACCACCACACAAACGCTGTTACCTTACACCTTTCTGGTAGGTCGGACGGTCTGTCTCTCAACAACAACAGCAACAACAACACACAAACGATATAATAGAAATTTCTACTTAAATATAAAACAAGAAAGATCATTCATGCATAAAGCATCTTCTGAAACACTTTCCAATTGAAATGTAGTGTAATTTAAACATCTCTAAACTGAGTTACATTCAGCGGTGATATTTTTAAAATTATCACAGTACAATAATTTATTGTATTTGGAAGCTTCATCAAAAAAGTCAATGCTATAAAATCGTCTGCTTCTTTAAATCAATCAATATTTCATTCATATCACGTATATTCCAGACTCCTGAGCTAAATAAGTTTGCGTGAAAAAGCATTCAGTAATTGAAGGGTCTGCTGCAAAAAGGAGGTGTCTCTAATTCTTCAGAAAGCTGTCAAAAACGTTTAAAATTCAAACGTCTTAAAATTCAAAATTCTAAGTTGTGTGAAAATATTCTTTTTGATGTATTTCCTTTTTGTTCTTACATATTAGTACACTATTTTCGCTCAAAAATACGTCTTCCAGATGGTGTGACACTTGTTGTTGTTGAGACCCAAACCGTCCGACCTACCAGAAATGGTGTGACACTTGTGTTATTGCTGGAGCTACTTCTTTCTTGCCACAAAATGGATGTTCTATCTACGTCTAGGGAAAATATTTTACAAAAAAAAATTCAATCTACTATCAAAATATTTTATTTAAAGAAAATACAATTACATTTTTCAATCGACACATTCCCCTTCTGTTACGTCTGGCTCATCTGGTGCGTTGTCTGGCTGTAGTCCACCTTAAATCCACATATCATTTTGTGCGACGTATTTACGGGCTAGTTCTATTACATCTTTATATTTTGCTGTCTTTAGCGGGAGTTGGAGTATGTTTGCTGAAGGGTGTTTAACTTTAAAGGGGCACTGCTTTGAATGTTGAACATTCTTGCTGTTTTGTTACAGCCCTAACAGCATTTTTTTCACAGTGACGTAAGATTTACGTCACACTTTGACTTTGGGACGTCACAGGACGTCGTAGTACGTCTCGGCAATGTCATATTGAGGTCACAACGAAGTCATTTTGGTTATTGTCATCGTCGTTTGTGACGTCGCATATTAACTTGTTTGTGACGTCTTATTGTAATTGCCATTATAACGTCGTCACATTGTTATGTGTTAATTAAATTGTGAAAACGTCACAGAATATAGTCGCAATGTAGTTACAAAGTTACTAATACGTAACATCGAATGGAAGTCACAAATATGATGTCACATTGTGACCCAGGTGTCACGTGACTACAACGTCACTGTCACACATGTGACGATCTTTGCTGTGAGGGTGAATAGTCCAACACTCTCACTACATACGATGTTTCCTGCATCGATGTAAGTTTTTTCATAAATGAAAACTCTACATTTCGTTATGAAAAACTTTCTGCCTTTTCCTAACGGGAATGCGATTGTTGTTTCCATCACTTTCGTTGGAAATGATTTCCTCTCCTTCAGCAGGCTCAAATAAATCACTAGACGCAGAGTTAAATAGACTTTCCTCTTCCGAATCACTCATTATTCTTAAAACAATATACAGTGCTATGTTTATTAGAACCAAAAACACGAGATACGACCAAAAACACTCCACTGTTGATAAGTGTTGTGTAACCTTCCTGTGAAGAACCACGTCAGTGGTTTGAGGAGAAAAGGAGAATCTTCTCCAGGAGCTACCTCTATCTTGCAAAAAACTAACGATACAGGCAACTCCATCTGTTGAGAAATATGAGAACTATCGATCGGATCTAAATCTTTTTGCACCAACCCAAAAAGTTTTTTTTTTTACTACAAGATAGTACATGCAACTCCAAACTCCCCCAGGATGGAGCTACCTCATTTTTGAAGCAAAACATTTAATCCTTATACAGCTCATCTTACTTGTTTACATTCTGATTCCATTAAAATTATACTTCCTTATAGAAATAATCAAAGTTTGATGATCATTTAAACTAAAAAGTATTGTAATTGCTTTAGCGCAGAATATAGATGCTCAGAAAATACGCAAAAATAAAGCGGTTCTAGGACGGATGCAACACAAAATATAAATTTAAAAGAACTTTTAAAATCACGATTTTGCACAGGGAAAAAAATATGGATGCCATATTTCATTTTGAAGTGAGTCACGGGATCTCTTCATATAATATGTTTGTAATTATTATTTTTTGATTTTTATTTAAAAATACTACTGAACATATTTTGTTGATTTATTTATTATTTTTTATGGGATAACTCAAATATTTCCTAAAATTTTCGAAGCAATTTGTGAATTTTATATTTGCCTAAAAATGTCCGAAAAATTAGGTCCCATAGTGTTTAATGTATTTCATTTATTTTTAACCCGGGTTTAATCCAAGACTAATTGGGTGATATTATTCTTTTATATTTCCACAGGTCCCTTAGACCGTCTCAACAACATACTACAATTTCTTTTGATAAATGTCATTTTTAAGGCAGTTATCATTCGAACGGACAGACAGACAGAATGAACAAAGTCATAAACACTTTTCAACAATGTGGGAAAGTGTTAAAAATTGAGCTCAAACTCCGTGATATTTCAAAGACCAACTTTATACTCACAAAATGCAGTTCTGGAGTAAAAATACTGGTAAACGATAAAAACACAATTTATTAGTACTAATTATCGTGTCCTTACTCAAACACACTTCGCTCTCTAAAAGTAACTCATCAGTCCAAGTGAAATGAAATATCTTTTCTTCCGGGCACTTTAAAATAATAGAAACCATCCGGCAGGTTAAGGCGCTGCTACCAATTTTCGAGGACACATTTAACCGCACGATTGTGTCGAGAATTCTCCGTTCCGGAAACTCCGTTTATTAGTTTTCGTCATGCACCGTTGCTCAAAATAACTCGGAGTTACAAAGTTTGACGTTTTAGCACTTCATAGATTAGATATATGACCTTTAATTGAAAACGGGCGAGAATATTCACCGGGAGATTTCATAGATTCGACTCATATTTGAGATAATTTAAATGGCGGTAAAATGTATTATTCATTTTTCTCATAGAATAATAGAAAGAAACAATTATAATGGGATATAAAATTCCATATCAGTTATTTTTTTTTGCAAGATTGATAGATTTCGAGCATCCTTATAAAAAATTTTCAACATAAAAGGCGGCACAGTGTTTCTTTCAAGATTTTTTAGCAGAGGTGGTGTGTGTGTGTGTGGGGGGGGGGGGGGGGGGTGAATGGAATTTTAGGGAAGCACAAACTTTCTATTTACCGTATATAAATATATCTAAATGCTGTGTCACATAAATAAGAACTAGGTTAACATAAAATGTCTTCGGGGGGCAAATACTCATCTCTGGGATTTCGTCCCCCCCGGAAATATGCTTGAAAGAAGCACTGAGAAGGCGACTAAAGGAACGCAGCAAAATTCCACCCCGTCGAAGTCGTCATGTCCGACTCCATAACTGGCGATTATATATTTTGCACGGTGTGACAAACCCCAATTAACGAGGGTCTGTAGCTCAGCCCCAATGAAGCTCAAGACTTGATCTTTTTTTTTAAAGCCGTCTCTAAGCTGAGAAAAATAAAATAATTCGAATATGACACTTTTTAGGGTTGTCGTTCCTGCTTTTTGTCTTCAGTGTTGACGGAGATACAGCCAAAACTGTTAAACTGAATTTCAACAAAGATGGCTATTATTTTTGTGCAATTTGGTAGGAGATACATACTTTTCTGCTAAATCTTGAATGCAAATATTATTTGGAGTTTCAAGAATAAAAAAAAAACAGGAATAATTAGTGTTCGGCGGGAGAGTACAATTTATGATACCGGCTATATCATTTTTACATAATATTTGCCGGCTATATCATTGTTATATAACATTATTGATAAATATTTATACAAAAGGTAGCCCTTTTACAAACCAGATTGTGTTTCTTTGTGTTTGTGTGTGTGTTTTAGTGTTGCTGCGAGTTAAGCCCTTTTACACGTGGAAGTCTATAAATATGTATTCGATGTGCATTTATTGTATGTGACACTGAAATGAACAGTATTCGCCGAGACATCGCCCAATTCAGCAATTTGTTAGTATATCAGAATTTTGGTAGATCTCAAAACAATAAACCGGGTACATTTGGCTAAAACTGGCTCTAAAATACGATATAATTTAAAATAATAACTTCATACAAATATTAAAAACATCTATATATGATTTTATTGTATCTGGCACTAAAGTGAAAACTATTCGGCGGATTTTTATTCAATTAAGCAATTTTGTTAGCATATCAGGATTTTGCTAGATCTCAAAACAATAAAACCGGTACATTTTCTAAAATTAGCCCTAAAACACGATATAATTCAAAATAATAATTCCATACAAATACTAAAAGCATATATATATGTCTTTATTGTATCTGGCGCTAAAATGAAAGCTATTAGACGGATTTTCATTCAATTCAGCAATTTGTTAGCATATCAGAATTTTGGTAGATCTCAAAACAATAAAACCGGTACGTTTTCTAAAATTAGCCCTAAAACACGATATAATTTAAAATAATAACTCCATACAACTATTAAACGCATGTTTTTATGATTTTATCATATATGGCACTAAAATGAAAATTATTCGGCGGATTTTCATTCAATTCAGCAATTTGATAGCATACCAAAATTTGGGTAAATCTCAAAACAATAAAACACTAAAATAAGCCCTAAAACACGATATAATTCAATTCAAATTAATAATTCCTACAGATATTAAAAGCATCTATATATATAATAAATGCCCAAAGTGCTTTTGCCTTTCCAGATTCCCCCCCCCCCCCGGGTAGCTGTTCCAACCTCATTAAAATGAGATCCAGTATCTTGTTGTATCTATTCCGAGACAGAACCTAATGAAGTTCGATCTTCAATTCCTCCGAGAGAACGGAAAGGTATTGCCCAAAAAGTGTTTCTAGACTACAAAATTGATGGTAGGTAATTTGGTTCGATACTATAGTGATTAAGAATATTTGCACACTTATAGTATCCAAAACGGTGCAACACTTATCGAAGCCGTATTTTCGATTTCTCTAGGATAGCTCTGATTGACTAGAAGGGCCTAAACCTTCCATGCTCATAATATAATCCATGCGGCAGAACTTAACCCAGACGGATTTTCAATTTCAGTTCAGAGTGGAGAACATGTTACAATTTACTTAAAGTCTTTGCATACCCTCCTAAGGCATACCCTTCTAAGGCCGCCGGTGACTTAGAAGACAGAATTTTTGCTCTCATATGGTATCGACTACAGAAAAGAGCTGGGATTCTTAGTGCGGCCAAAATGGGGGGAACGAAAGGCTTTTCAAGATCATCATAAGCCGCACAGTAACCCAGAAGACGGACAATTTGAACACTTATGTGTAGTGTTGAACACGGAATAGGTGCTAAATGAACAAATTTGCAATTCAGATGGCCAATATTGACGCACAGGTCAAGTGTTCAAGTGAAATCAAAAGTTTGCAGTTTAATGTTTACTTTCTAATACTATGTACTATTCTATGTCTCATATACTTCGTATTGAGAAAATGTTGTTTTCATGAAAAGTTTCGAATTCGAGATTTTTGATGCTAATATATGTTTTAAGACCTTTTGAATACAGTTTTGACTATTCGTGGATTGATGTTCGTCTGTCTGTCGGTCTGTGGTCGATTTCATGTGTACACGATATATTAATGGATTTCCATGAAACTTTATATCCTGATTTATTATCAAAAAATCTAGAACTAGATAGAATATTTTTAAATTCGAGCGAAAATTTCTAAATTTATTCGAAATTTTATATTTTTTAACACGGCAGTATAGGACAAAATATAACATAATCATGCATAAACAGATTAATTTATGGCCCAATTATTACGATACTTCATAGTTTCAATCATTTTGTGACAAAAAGTCGCGATACAGTTTTTTGTTTAAAGCGTCATTTGCCCCTATCAGGGGCAAATTTCCCCCTCCCCCAGGAGTATATTATCAAGTATGGTATCAATTGAAATATCCCTTTCAATCCCTTTAAAGAGGATTAATTTTAATCCCTTTAAAGGCAAAAGTAACGCGCTATAATTGTAATCATTTGGATCTTTCAAGAAATGTGTTGTAAAATTTTAAAGAACGAATAAGCTACTGAAAATGGATACGTGAGAAAAACGAATTGAGCCACACTCCAGTGAACTTTTTATAATAGTTACTTTCCGTGTTTTTCACAGTTTTGAATACTGTGAGTTTAATAAAATTACAAAGTATACAAGTTTAATAAAATTCGATATGACTTTTGTAATGTGAAATAATATATGCACTAAATATTGAGACTGCTAAGTTCTCCATATAGAAAAATGGAAAATTTTATATTTCGATGAACTGTATATATGCGAGTAATTTTGTAAAAATTCGGAATTAGGAAAAATCTTCTTTCTACTTGCATGAAATGAAAGAGTTACAAATTTTTCAATAAGACTTATGTACATAGCTTAAGCGATTTATTAATTCGTAAATGGGATTATTTATATATCCACATACACACACATACACACACACACACATATATATATACATATATATATATATATATATATATATATATATATATATATATATATATATATATATATATATATATGTATATATATATATACATATATATATATATATATATATATGTATATATATACATATATATATATATATATATATATATATATATATATACATATATATATATATATATATATATATATAAATATATATATTCTGCTTTGAAAAGTCTAATGTGATTATCATGAGTTTTACAACGGACTCAAATATATAAATTTTAAATATTTATTAAATTCCGTTTATCGCTCAAAAGAAAAATGATATGAATAATTATATGCATTGCATAGATATACAATTTTGAAAATAATGTTGTTGTATTTGAAGATTTGGCGAATCGTAAACTTCGCAAGCTTGACAAAGTAGAAAAAAAAAGTATAATGTAATTTCTTTTAGAACGGTTTATCTTATAATGATGAAATTGATTTCATTAACTTTGGCATCGAAATTAAATACTAAATAACTACTAGTTTAACAAGGTTAAACGATATTTAATTTCCATTCTATTTTTTTTGTCAATCATTTTGTAAATAAACTGACAGCTCTAGTTTTCGATTGATTCGTATTAAAATCTAACCAGCACCAAGGTAACGCATGGTATACCTAGCAGTAAATTTTATAAAAATTGAACCCGTAATTTTTAGCGAGAATGGTTATATACATTGAAATCACTTGTCACATATGTTTGTCAATCTAAAAATAGTTGATTCATGTTTGAGGAAGCTCAAAGAGTTTACATCCATTAAATTCGAAGTTGTCTACTTTATTCCTATTCTTTACTTCTACCATTACTATGCAAAACAAATGAAGTAAAATCTAACCAGCACCAAGGTAACGCATGGTTAACATAACAATCAATTTTATAAAAATCGGACCCATCATTTTTAGCGAGAATGGTTATATACATTCAAATCACTAGTCACATATGTTTGTCAATCTAAAAATAGTTGCTTCATGTTTGAGGAAGCTCAAAGAGTTTACATCCATTAAATTCGAAGTTGTCTACTTTATTCCAATTCTTTACTTTTACCATTACTATGTAAAACAAGTGAAGTGAAATCTAACCAGCGCCAAGGTAACGCATGGTATACCTAGCAGTAAATTTTATAAAAATTGAACCCGTAATTTTCAGCGAGAATGGTTATATACATTGCAATCACTAGTCACATATGTTTGTCAATCTAAAAATAGTTGATTCATGTTTGAGGAAGCTCAAAGAGTTTACATCCATTAAATTCGAAGTTGTCTACTTTATTCCTATTCTTTACTTTTACCATTACTATGTAAAACAAATGAAGTAAAATCTAACCAGCACCAAGGTAACGCATGGTTAACATAACAATCAATTTTATAAGAATCGGACCCATCATTTTTAGCGAGAATGGTGATATACATTGCAATCACTAGTCACATATGTTTGTTAATCTAAAATTAGTTACTTCATGTTTGAGAAAGCTCAAAGAGTATATATCCATTAAATTCGAAGTTGTCTACTTTATTCCTATTCTTTACTTTTACCATTACTATGTAAAACAAATGAAGAAAAATCTAACCAGCACCAAGGTAACGCATGGTAAACATAACAATCAATTTTATAAAAATCGAACCCATCATTTTTATCGAGAATGGTTATATACATTGCAATCACTAGTCACATATGTTTGTCAATCTAAAAATAGTTGCTTCATGTTTGAGGAAGCTCAAAGAGTTTAGATCCATTAAATTCGAAGTTGTCTACTTTATTCCTATTCTTTACTTTTACCATTACTATGTAAAACAAATGAAGTAAAATCTAACCAGCACCAAGGTAACGCATGGTAAACATAACAATCAATTTTATAAAAATCGGACCCATCATTTTGATCGAGAATGGTTATATACATTGCAATCACTAGTCACATATGTTTGTCAATCTAAAAGTAGTAGTAGTCAATCTAAAAGTAGCTACCTTCGGGTTGGTCGTGTGGTCAGGGTCTTCATTCAATCAATCTAAAAGTAGTTGATTCATGTTTGAGGAAGCTCAAAGAGTTTACATCCATTAAATGCGAAGTTGTCTACTTTATTCCTATTCTTTACTTTTACCATTACTATGTAAAACAAATGAAGTAAAATCTAACCAGCACCAAGGTAACGCATGGTAAACATAACAATCAATTTTATAAAAATCAGACCCATCATTTTTAGCGAGAATGGTTATATACATTGCAATCACTAGTCACATATGTTTGTCAATCTAAATATAGTTGATTCATGTTTGAGGAAGCTCAAAGAGTTTACATCCATTAAATTCGAAGTTGTCTACTTTATTCCTATTCTTTACTTTTACCATTACTATGTAAAGCAAATGAAGTAAAATCTAACCAGCACCAAGGTAACGCATGGTAAACATAACAATCAATTTTTTAAAAATCGGACCCATCATTTTTAGCGAGAATGGTTATATACATTGCAAATACACAGTCATATATGTATGTCAATCTAAAAGTAGTTCATTTATGTTCGAAGGAGCCCAAAATGTATACATCCAATAAAATCCCAAGTTGTCTACTTTATTCTTATTCTTTACTTTTACCATTACTCTGTAAAACAAATGAAGTAAAATCTAACCAGCATCAAGGTAACGTAACAATCAATTTTATAAAAATCGGACCCAACATTTTTAGCGAGAATGGTTATATACTTTGCAAATACACAGTCATATATGTGTGTCAATCTAAAAGTAGTTCATTTATGTTCGAGGGAGCCCAAAGTGTATGTATGCATCCATTAAAATCCCAAGTTGTCAACTTTATTCCTATTCTTTACTTTCACCATTACTATGTAAAACATATGAAGTAAAATCTAACCAGCACCAAGGTAACGCATGGTAAACATAACAATCAATTTTTTAAAAATCGGATCCATCATTTTCAGCGAGAATGGTTATATACATTGCAAATACACAGTCATATATGTATGTCAATCTAAAAGTAGTTCATTTATGTTCGAGGGAGCCCAAAGTGTATACATCCATTAAAAACCCAAGTTGTCCACTTTATTTTCCTATTCTTTACTTTTACTATTATCTATGTAAAGTCAATGCAGTAAACTCTAACCAGCACCAGGGTATCCCATGGTAAGCACAACAGTCTATTTTATAAACACCGGACAAATGATTTTTAGCAAGAATGGCAATAAATGCCCAGGCATACATGTATATCAATCTAAAAATAGTTGATTGAAGCTCAGGGCTGGTCAAAACGTATAAATTCATTAAAAAAACAGATTTGTCTACTGTATTCCTATTCTTTACTCTTACTATGTAAAGCAAATGAAGTAAAATCTATAAACAAAAGAAGTAAAACCCTTACCTATCCCAAGATAACTTTTCAGCGTACTATGGCCAAGTGAATGTGAAATAGGCTTCGGAGAAATTTCATCGCAGACGCTTCAAAATAAATGAAGGCATCGAGCCGAGTCGGAAGTCGCTGCGAATTTACGAAGGAGCGTTCAACCGTACGATTGCGCCGAAGAGTCTCCGGCCCGGAAACTCCATTTAATAGTTTTCATCATCTCTTTTGCTCGACATGCCCCCCCCCCCCTCCCAGCCCAACTTTCAAAGTTATCGCAAGAAATATTGTTTAGGTTCTACATAGCAACATGATATATAGTTGTACACGGACGACAATTTTAAGTTATTAATTGAATATATGCATAAGAAAATTAATTATCTGTAACGTTTGAAGATCTTATCGTCAGATTTGCCGAATTTGGCTACATATTTCATACAATATCGCCAACTTGGCGATAACTCTAGTAGATAGCCCCAAGTTGGCGAAAATTCGGTCTCTGAAAATGACATGTTCTTCCTACTTAATAAAAACATCTGATGTGAGCAGCACATGACATTCCCTGCAGACTCATATCTACGTTCTCTTTATTTTAATTAAATATAATTCATTTTTAATTCAATTTTCGTTCTCATTTGATAACTGGACTTATTTTCAAAGGTGGCGTAGAGAAAATACGAAAAAACTAAAATATCTCGAGAAGGGCTTGCGGCAGCAAAGACATCTGATCAAAGATGCCACACGGAGCTTGTACCCGAATTATAAGAACAGAGGAGGAGCTAGCTTTTGCTCAGTGATTATAATGTCGGTCTACAAAGCAAGAGGTCCCGAGTTCGGTCCTGGCTCGGGACAGGCGACGCACAATCGCCACAATGATGACTGGACACTTGAAACACGCAACCTTCCTCTCCAACGAGTTCGCCTCTCAACACGAGATGGCAGCCCCACACGGAGTCAGAAGCCTTGACACTCCATTCCTGGTTGACCATGTCTGCCCGTCACGCCGAGGCGACACGCCTCCCGGGCTTCCTTCATTATCAGCGGAGGGAGTGAGCGGCAGCAAAGACATCTGATCAAAGATGCCACACGGAACTTGTACCCGAATTATAAGAACAGAGGAGGAGCTAGCTTTTGCTCAGTGATTATAATGTCGGTCTACAAAGCAAGAGGTCCCGAGTTCGGTCCTGGCTCGGGACAGGCGACGCACAATCGCCACAATGGTGACTGGACACTTGAAACACGCAACCTTCCTCTCCAACGAGTTCGCCTCTCAACACGAGATGGCAGCCCCACACGGAGTCAGAAGCCTTGACACTCCATTCCTGGTTGACCACGTCTGCCCGTCACGCCGAGACGACACGCCTCCCGGGCTTCCTTCATCATCAGCGGAGGGAGTGTGCGGCAGCAAAGACATCTGATCAAAGATGCCACACGGAACTTGTACCCGAATTATAAGAACAGAGGAGGAGCTAGCTTTTGCTCAGTGATTATAATGTCGGTCTACAAAGCAAGAGGTCCGGAGTTCGGTTCTGGCTCGGGACAGGCGACGCACAATCGCCACAGGATAGTCCTAGTGTAATGGGGTTGGTCTTATTCTTTTCGTCGTTAAAAATTACGTATTATATAAGTACTTAATGGATGTATTTGAGCATAGGTAGTTTTTTATTTTAGACTTTGGCAATTTTTGCTGGCCATTCTCCAAAAAAAGGCAGGTTATTATTTTCCGAATCGTACCAAAATCTAATCAGCACCAGGGTGCCCCACAACTGACTTAACTACTGAAGTTTGTAAAATCCGGTCCATTAGTTTTTCAGCTAGCGTGGATAAAAGCTTTTGAGGGCCATTTCACAAAAAAAGGCGGGTTCTTTTATCCCGAATCGGACCCAAAACTAATCAGCACCAGATTCGCCCACAAGTGACTTACATACAAAATTTTATGAAATACGCTCCATTAGGTTTTTAGTTAGAATGGATACAAATCTGGACAGACAGACACACACGCAGACGTCACGCTAGGTTTTAGCAGGTTTTAATTTTAATTCGAATTGGTTTATTTCACGTTGAAGTGCTTTCTGAAAGATTTTCACACAAATCATTTGCGTAGTAATGAAAAATATTCTTACAGTGTTTTCATCCTTCGGAGAGATCGAAGAACGTTTTTTCTAACGAATATTGAAGTAAATCCGTCGGACAAGTCTTTCATATTTGAAAGTTACTTAAAAATATATCAAAATGATACTATTTCAAGAAATTTTATTTTTAGCACTTTCCGGCATAGTTGAAAATTGTTTATGACATTGATCAATCTGTCTGTCTGCCTGTCCATTCGCACGATAATTGCTTTAAAAATAACTTTATCAAAATGAAATTTTAGTATGTTGTTCAGACGGTCTGTGGGACATATGGGAATGTAAATGAATAATATCACCCAAATAGTTTTGGATTGAACCCGGGTTGAAAAAGTGAAATACATTGAACCCTATAGGACCCAATTTTTCAAACATTTTTTAAGTTAAAATTCACAAATTGCTTTGAAAACTTTAGAAAGTATTCAAATTATCCTATAAAATATATAAAAAAAATTGAGCAAAATATGGTCGGTAGTTTTTTTTAGTTTTTTCAATATGGTCCAATTTTTCAAACATTTTTTAAGTTAAAATTCACAAATTGCTTTGAAAACTTTAGAAAGTATTCAAATTATCCTATAAAATATATAAAAAAAATTGAGCAAAATATGGTCGGTAGTTTTTTAAATAAACAATAAAATAATTATTACACCCATATTAAAGAGATCCCGTTACCCACTTCAAAATAAAATATGGCATCCATCCTTTTTTTCCAGCGTCAGAATCCTGATTTTAAAAATTCCTTTAAATTTATTTTTAGTGTTGCATCCGACCTAAAACTGCTTTATTTTTGCGTATTTTCTGTGCATTTATATTTTACGCCAACGCAATTACAATATTTTTGAGTTTAAGCGATCATTGAACGTTGATTATTTCTACAACGATGCCTAATTTTAACGTATGCAGTATGTAAACAAATCAAGCTATAAGATGAGTTGCATAAGAATTGATGAATTTTTTTGACGCAAAATTATTTAGAATGGAGATAGATATATAGGTGATAGGAATGAAATATTCGTTAAGTTTTCATAGAGAGATAAACGATTTTAAAGCATCGCCTTTTTCGATGAAGTTTTAAGCATGGAATTAGAAAGTGCATTTACCTATATGGTTTTAAGTTTTTAAGTGAAATAAATTACTATAGTACTGTGATAACTTAAGGAATATCACCGCTGAATGTATCGCATTTTAGAGATGTTTAAATAAAATTGCAATGCAGTTGAAATGTGTTTCATGATCAATGCTTTATGCATGATTGATCTTTCTTGTTATATTGTTGAATCGGAAAATTGAAGTTCTAATTTTTGCCATGGTTCACATAAAATTCTTGCCACATAGATTTTTGCCACATAAGATTCTAATTTTTGCCACGGAATGATATCTTAGCTTTAAACTATTTTTGACTATATTTCTGAATTTTTAGGAGTCGTTCTCTTGTAACTAGAAATAGATAAGTAGATTCACGACAATGATGTAAGTAAATATGTCGCATGATATTGCAAATGCAAAGTTGAAACATTTAAGGTATATTTTCTACAGTTCAAATGTTATGTAATTTTTTATATAGTTAAACAAATAGGGTGCTATATATTAAGACCTCGTGCTAGCGTTCTAAAGTTTGCGTCATTCGTTTTTTAATGATAAATTATGTATAAGACGATTATTTATTTAACATTATTGGATAACCTGATATTTTACAATTTTTTCAAACATTTTTGCGGTGTATCGAACTTTCAATCGGGTTTGAAACTAATAAAGTTTCAGTATTCACTGTTTGTAATAATCGTAATACAATTCAAAACGGTCAATTCGTTACGTAAGATGTCTCGTCTACAGATTTAAAGACGGACCACATACATATATACATACATACATACATACAAAAATGCATGCATACATGCATACACACGTACTTGCATGCATACATATATGTGTACTTGCATGCATACATACATACATGCATGCATGCATATATACATGCATGCATATACACATGTATGTATGCATATATACATGCATACATACATGCATGCATGCATATATACATACATACATACATACATGCATGCATGCATATATACATGCATGCATATACACATGTATGTATGCATATATACATGCATACATACATGCATGCATGCATATATACATACATACATACATACATGCATACATAGACACAGATATCCCCTTTGAATTGCTCGTTTCGAATTCAAGATTCTATAAACGTGCAAATCTGCCAAAATCTTGAATTCCAATTTTCGATTTCATCAGAAATCTTCCCCATGTATTTGACTATGTATTTAGGGAAGTAAAAAGTATTTTGTTTTGACATTATGTAGCAGCTTGTCTTAGTTACAAATCTGGGTTATGTCGGTTCAGTAGTTTTGACAGAAAATATTAATTTCATAATTTATTAAAGCAAATTACGCATGCGCACGGTACGGTCAACAATTATGAAGTTGAATTGTTATAAATATATCTATATAGTATTCTTATATATATATCTATATAGTAAATATGCAAATAATATTGTAAACATGTAGATATTATTGTAAATATGCAAATAATATTTTAAATATCCAAATAATATTGTAAATATGTAGATAATATTGTAAATATGCGAATAATATTGTAAATAGCAAATAATATTGTAAATAATATAGTACATATACAAATAATACGTTATATATAAAATTTTGTTTTAGTCGATTAAGTAGTTAATATCGTATACATCGTAATATCGTAATAACAGCGTTTTCGCATATAGCGAATGACTTACCCAAAAATTTCCACTTGTTTCCATTTTCCTATACATGGATTTTTTGTATATTTTCACGAAACGAAGAAAATGAAGATATTAGTTTCGAAGCAAACACGGTTATATTTATTTTCCAACAAACCGACAAACAGAATGTTAGAAACTATTTTTTTTTTTTTGCGTAATAAGCACTTTCGATAACTCATACATTATCAATTTGATCTAAAAGAGATTTTTACCCGAAAACAGAGCCTTTAGCGAGTGATGTAAAATATTGTCGGCCATATTATAAATATAATTACTAATAATAAAACTACTACTAATAAAAATAATAATATAGATAATAATAACTAAGTATAAGTAACAATATATATAATTAATATTAATATAATAAGAATTAATATTAATATGTAAAATTATATATAATTAATAATAATAATAATAATAATAATAATAATATAATTAATAAAATTAATAATATTATAACACCAGTACAAATAAAATTTTCTAAAAATATTATTCTGTCGATTCTTCCTATAAAATGTGCCTTTCCAAACATAACTTCCCAACTTACTATGAGCAAATAAATCTGAAATAAGTTTACTACCGCGATGTTTGGAAATAAAGCAGCTGAGTCAGGCGTCACCAGCAATTGCAGAGAAAGCTTTCATCCGCAGAATAGGGTGGAAAAGTCTCCAGTCTAGAAACTCCGATTAATACTTTCATCCTCCGTTACTTTAAATGAGCCGAACTTTTCATAGAGTTCGACCAAGAAGCAAACAGTTTAACACTGCGTTTCCATATGATGCTGCAATCGTAATCCTAATTACTGTCCAAAGTGCAGCGTTCATCAGGAACTAGCACCATACACGTTATTCGTACGGAATATATAATATAAAGAAATGTAAAACTCCTAATTATGTGCGAAGTCCTATAGTATTATAAATGGTATTGTTATTCAAAACATCGCATCGAAATATTTAATTTAATTCTCCTAAACAGAGGTCTAAGAATCTTTGTTACATACCGGGTGATTCAAAAGTTCGGAGCAAAAGTAAAACGCTATAAAAATATCTATGGATCGGAGAGACGTGCGGTATGAAGATTAATATTCACCGTGGTGGGGGATTTTGTGTGGCATGAAAAAAAGATAGTTCAAACTCTCGACACTCGGGGGGGGGGGGGGAGGGGAGGGCTGCGGTAGATAAAGCCATGGAGATGACTTATGCATGGAGGTGATTGCACACATGACTGGCCTGCGAGATCCCCAGATCTCACATCCTGTGATTTCTCGTTATGAGGATACCTAAAATCACTGGCCTATAGAGGAAAGCCACAGTCCTTACCTGCACTGAAAGGCGCCTTACGGCAGGAGGTAGCAGCCATTCCCGTTAATACGCTATTTCATGCTCTATCAGTCGTAATACCGCGACTGCACTCAGTACTGAAATGTGGTGGTGGACACATTGAGCACTTGCAGCTGTAAATCATGCTGAAATAAAATATTTCGTTTTACAATTATTACCTCGCATTGTGTTCTTCGCAGCAGCGCTCCCCTAGTGTCGAGATTTTGAACTATTTTTTTTCATGCAATACAAAACCCTCCCACCACGGTGAATATTAATCTGCAAACCGCATGTCTCTCCGACCCATAGATATTTTTATAGCGTTTTACTTTTGCTCCGAACTTTTGAATCACCCTGCATATAGATGCAGACATTCCCTCTGAAATGCTCGATTCGAATTCAAGATGCTGTAAATGTGCAAATCCGCGCAAAACTCGAATTCGAATTTTCGATTCCATCCCAAATCGTCCCAATTCATTAGATTATGTATGTAGAGAAGTAAAAAGTATTTTTTTTTACATTTATGTAGCAGCCAGTCTTAGTTCCAAATCTGGGTTAGGACGATTCAGTAGTTTTGAAAAAAAAATATAATTTCATAGTTCATTGTAGCAAATTACGCATGCGTACGGGACGGCCAGCAATTATAAAGATATCTATAGTAATTATTAACAAATGACATATCTCAAACAGATCCAAAAGTCATTTTATTATAGAAACATCCCACAGACGTAAATACAGCCAAAGCGCTTTCGAACATCTTCCATGTTCATCCTCAGTGGCAATACAGTTAGAAATAGATGCCAACGTGCTTAAATACAATTCAATACTATCAAGTAAAAATTTGCATATCATGAAAATGTCAGCCACATGAAATAGTGGATTATAAATCTGATTTAAATTTTAATTTATGCAAAGTTCAAAGATAAATACTTCAAAAAGCAGTTTAAAAAATATAATAAGTATTTTAGAAAATAATTATAAGTTAATACAACTATGCAAAGGTTTAACATGCAGGAAATCGAGAACGAGTCGCCAGGCATAACTTAAGATTTGAACAGGGTCAAAATTACAAATAGAAAAAAGATATAAATAAATAAAAAGGAATTCATATAGTAAGATAGAACCGGGGGTTTTTGCAACTAATCAAAAGAAAATACTTTTCAAAAAGGGGGCGAAAATTATTTTTATTCACGAATTGGGAAAAGGACAGTCGTTAATTTACCTTATTTTATGTCTCTTGCATGTTCAAACAAACGGATACCAATCGTACGTTTAGTACTAACGATATAAAATTTATAGATATTATCCGGAGAAAGAAGGTAGAAAGAATAGAAAGATATCTATAGTGTTATAAAGATGTCTACATTGTAAATATGCAAATAAAATTGCTAATATGCAGATAATATTGTAGATATGCAAAAAGTATTTTAAATATGCAAATAATATTGTAAATATACAAATAATAATTATGTTCATACAAAATTTCGTATCATTCGATTAAGTAGTTTCCAAGACAGTGTAATATCGTGATAACAGCGTTTTCGTATATCGCAAATGACTTGCTCAAAATATACTTGTTTCCATCTTTTTGTACACTGGCTTTTTGTCTGTTTTCACCCAAAGAAAATGAAGAAATTAGTTTCGAAGCAAACACGATTACATTTATTTTCCAACAAACCGACCGACAGGCAGAATGTTAGAAACTATTTTTTCTTGCATAATTAGCACTTTTGATAACGCATACATTATCAATTTGCGCGAAAATAGATTTCGAACCGAAACCAGCGTCTTTAGCTCGTTGCATAAAATGCTGTTGCTCATATTATAAATATAATATTAATAATATTATAACACCAGAACAAATATAATTTACTAAAAATATCGATCTGTTGAATCTTCCAATACAATGTGCCTTTCCAAAAATAACTTCCCAATTTAGTGTGGATATATAAATCTGAAATAAGTTTACTTCCTTGATGTTTGGAAATAATGCAGCTGAGTCAGGCATCATCTGGAATTAGAGCAAAAGCTTTGATCCGTAGGAATGGGTGGAAAATTCTCCGGTCCAGATATGTCGATTAATACTTTCATCATCCGTTACTTTAAATGAACCGAACTTTTCATAGAGTTTCACAAGGAAGTAAACACATTATCACTGTGTTCCTATACGATTCTGCAATAGTAATTGTGCAATCGTAATCGTAATCGTAATTTTTACTGCCCAAAGTGTAACGTTTATTAATGACTAGCACCATACCAGTTCTTCCTGCGGAATCTATATAAATAAAAATGAAAATCTGTCTGTCTGTCTGTCTGTCTGTCTGTCTGTCTGTCTGTCTGTCTGTCTGTTTGTCACACCATCACGGGAGAACGGCTGAACCGAATTTGATGAAATTTTGTGGGTAGCCCAGAAATAGCCCCACTTAAAATTATATCCGTGTTTTGAGTTTCTACGACCAGTGGTTCTCGAGATATTGGTAAAAAACGAAATTTTCGTTTGTCTCATCGTCACGGAAAAACGGCTGAACCGAATTTAATGAAATTTGGTGAATAGCCTTGAAATATCCCCCCATAAATTTTGTCCAAGTTTCGAGTTTCTAAGACCTGGGGTTGTCGAGATATTAATGAAAAACGGAACTTTTTCCTAGGAGTTCTACTCCCTAACTCCGTGGTTTATCCAAACGAAAAGCTTGAAAATCGTTTGAAAGTGAATTAAAATTTAATCTCTGAGTTTGATGGGAGATTTTTTGCGTTAATTAGTCACTTTCTGAAAACATGAATTGTTTGAAACATGATTTAAAGGGGAAATCTATCTCCATGGTTCATGGTTTATTTAAAACAAGCTTTTACGGAACAATGAGAAGTATAGAGAAATCAAAATCGTTATTTAATTTCGCAGTTTATGTTATAAGACATGACATATTTAACATGTTATAAGATTCTATCTTATATCATGCTACTCAGAAACGCAATTAAATTAAATCTGCCTGTTAATTTTAATAATTATTTTTTCGATTTGAATAATAAATAAATGGATATAAAAATATATTTTAGAAAAGAACGATTTGATTTTTCTTATAGCATTTTTGACTGGATAATATCAATTACGGTCTTCAGGTTTAAAAATTATTATTATTTATATTTTCGGGGATTATTGATTCAAGGATTATTGATATTTTCAAGTTATTATGCAATTATTTTATTATGACAAAAATTGTTTAAACTCATATATTGTATGTTGTACGAATCTTCTACAAATACACGTGTATATCTTTTAATCTACGAGAATATAAGTAGTACAGGTATATTGACATATGTTTTGATATATATTGGCATATATTGGAATCAATTACGACCTTCTGGTATAAAGAGTACGGATATTATTGATGTTTTCAATTTATTACGTCATCTCTTTTATTTTGGCAAATATTTTTGAGACGCATATTGTAATACGGGTACTCTTCTACTAACACATTGGCATATTTTCTGATCTGCGACAATATAATTAGTACGGGGTTGCATATATTCATTCAATTCCTATTTTTTCTTCTGTAAATTTGCTTACAAAAGGGGGCAGGATCTTTTATTCTTCAGATATGATCGTGAAGATAATTTTGCATAGTGAGAACATATATTCTTAAACTTCTCTTTAGGAGCAATAAATTTAATATTTTAACAGAATTTGCATATGATTGCGAACTTTAAGTTTCTTTAAATTATACACTCCGTACGAATAACGGATGTGCTGTTAGTGGTTAATAAATTTTAACATTTTAGGAGGATATATCATGTTGCTCGGCATCGCAATTAAATTAAATGTGTTTGTTAATGTTTTTATTATTTTTTTTCGATTTAAATAATAAATAAATGGATAAATGGATATAAAAGTATATCTTATGAATGGACGGTTTGATTTTTCTTTTAATTATATTAATTGCTGACTGCGTACATCAATTTCATTTATTTTGGCAAAGAGTTTTCAAGCTTATATCGTATTTAGCTACTAAACTCATATATTGTGTTTAGCCAATAAATTCATATAGCCGATTGTTGAAACAGAAAAAGAGTAGAGCGGGTATATCTTCTAATACAATTGTAGTGTTTTCATTTAGTATATTGAAACGGGATAAGAAAGTTTCATTCAGATCTGCAAATTCAAAGCTACGAATTTGGAGGGATATCGCTAATTTGACAACTTTTCTTAAACTTTGCCAAATTGACGGAAATGTCGCCAAATTGATATAAACGACACACAAACAGCTGCCATAAACCTTCGGGTTGGTCGTGTGGCTTGGGTCTTCTACATATCAATGAAATTTTTTTTGTTTTGTTAGAAGAGAGTACTGAAATGATGTTTGGTTAGCATTTCTCTGTCAGACCAACCATCCTACTTAGTAATACATTCAGCAAATTTTTAAAATGTCACCAAATTGATAAAAATGTTTTCAAATCTATAAAAATATCTTGAAATTGATAAAATTGCGCTACATAAATGATATTAATTGTTTTTTGCTACGGGATAGTATTGTGATGATATTTCGTCAATTTGTCGCAAAGTGGAACTGTCAGTTCTACAGTCCCACTTGGCGATAAATTTGGCGATTTTTTAAAATGTCGCTAATTTGACGAAACTGTCGCCAAATGTTCCATAGAAATATAACTATTTAGACGATATTTTTTCTACCAATTTATTTGAAGCAAATGATATCATGTCGCTTAGCAACGGATTTAAATCCAATGTGTTTATGCGGCAGGCGATTTTTATTAAATCCTTTCCGATTTGAATAATGAAGATATGTATATAAAATAAATTTCATTGCTATTTCATTTTGGACTGGATAATATCAATTATACTCTTCAGGTTTAAACATTATTATTATTGATATTTTCCGGAATTATTGATTCAGGGATTATTGATGTTTTTAATTTATTACGCCATTGTTTTATTGCGGCAAAAATTGCTGACACACGCATATTGTACGTTGTACGAGTAATCTTCTAGGAATGCACGGGTATATCTTCTAACCTACGAGAATATAAGTAGTACAGGTATATTGGCATATATTTTGACATATATTGGCATATATATTGGAATCAAGTACAGTCTTCTGGTATGAAGATTAAGGGGATTAATTATATATTCAATTTATTACGTCGTCTGTTGTATTTTACCAAAAAAAATTTGTGACTCATATTGCAAAACGGGTAATCTTCTACTAATAATCGGACATTATAAGTAGTACGTGTATATCTTCCCATATAATTTTAGCACTTTAATTTTGACATATATTGGAATAAATGACTGTCTTCAGATTTAAAGATTACGGGTTTATTGGTATTTTCAATTTATACATGTAATCTACTAATACAGGTTATATTTTCTAATATTCGCGTATATAATTAGTACGGGTCCCATACAATTTTAACGCTTTTATTTTGCATATATTGATTCAATTCCATATTTTTTTTATATTTGCTTACATAAGGGGTCCAAGATGTTTTATTCTTCAGATATGTCTATGAAGATAATTTTATATAGCGAGAACAGAGATTCTTAAACTTCTTTTTAGGAGCATTATATTAAATATTTTAACAGAATATTTTGATTAAACATGTCATTTAGTATACTATAAGAATTTGGGCATGATTATGAATTTCAAGTTTCTTTATATTATATACTCCGTACGAAGAACGGGTATGCTGCTAGTCTATATATATAAAATTGAAAATCTGTCAGTCTGTCTGTCTGTCTGTTTGTCCCGTCATCACGGGAGAACGGCTGAACCGAATTTGATGAAATTTTGTGGGTAGCCTGGAAATAATCCCACTTAAAATTTAGTCTATGTTTGGAGTTTCTACGATCAGTGGTTCTTGAGATATTAGTAAAAAACAAAATTTTTGTTTGTCTTATTATCACGGAAGAACGACTGAACCGAATTTGATGAAATTTTGTGGATTGCCTTGAAATAGCCCCCCCCCCAAAAAAAAAAAAAATTTAGCCCTAGTTTCCAGTATCTAAGACCAGGGGCTGTCGAGATATTAATGAAAAACGAAATTATTTCCTGGGAGTTCTACTCTCTAACTCCATGGTTTATCCAAACGAAAAGCTTGAAAATCGTTTGAAAGTAAATTAGAATTCAATCTCTGAGTTTGATGGGAGATTTTTTGCGCTAATTAATCACTTTCTGAAAACATGAATTGTTTGAAACATGATTTAAAAGGGAAATCTATCTGCATGGTTTATTTTAAACAAGCTTTTACTGAACAATGAAAAGTATAAAGAAATCAAAATGGTTATTTAATTTCGCAGTTTATGAGAAAGATTCTATGTTATATCAGGTTACTCAGAAACGCAATTAAATTAAATCTGTCTGTTAATTTTAATAATTATGTTTTCGATTTGAATAACAAATAAATGGATATAAAAATATATTTTAGAAAAGAACGATTTGATTTTTCTTATAGCATTTTTGTCTGGATAATATCAATTACGGTCTTCAGATTTAAACATTATTATTATTGATATTTTCGGGGATTATTGATTCAGGGATTATTGATATTTTCAAGTTATTATGCAATTGCTTTATTATGACAAAAATTGTTTAAACTCATATATTGTACTTTCTACGAGTAATCTTCTACAAATTCACGGGTATATCTTTTAATCTACGAGAATATAAGTAGTACATGTATATTGGCATATGTTTTGATATATATTGGCATATATTAGAATCCATTACGACCTTCTGGTATAAAGAGCACGGGGATTATTGATAGTTTCAATTTATTACGTCATCTCTTTTATTTTGGCAAAGATTTTTGAGACTCATATGGTAATACGGGTAATCTTCTAATGTACTAATACAGGTTATATCTTCTAAATTCGCGTAGTACGGGTCCTATACAATTTTAATCCTTTCATTTTGCCTATATTGATTCAATTCCTTTTTTTTTGTAAATTTTCTTACAAAAGGGGCCAGGATATTTTATTCTTCAGATCTGCCCGAGAAGATAATGTTTCATAGTGAGAACATATATTCTTAAACTTCTCTTTAGGAGCAATAAATTTAATATTTTAACAGAATTTGCACATGACTGCGTTATATATTTCTTTAATTATAAGTTTCTTTATATTATATACTCCGTACGAAGAACGGGTATGCTGCTAGTACCAAATAAAAGCGTTATGAAATTGGATCAACATATGCCTAAACGGAAGTGTTAAAATGGCTTAAAAGATAGACCCGTACCATTTTTTTTCTGTTTAAAAAATTAGCTAAACTCAATATATGAATTTGAAAAATCTTTGTCAAAATAAAACCATTTAAGAAATTGGAAATATCAATATCTAGCGTAATATTTAAATTAGAAGCCCATAATTGATATAATCCTGTCAAAAATATAATTCCGATAAAAATTATTGATGTATAGATTTCGTGATTATGCAAATCGTAAAATATTTAATAAAAATCGTCTGCTGTATAAACTCATTAAGTTTAATTCCGTTGCTTAGAAACATGTCATTTTTTCTACTGTTTAAGATCATTGGGTGCAATTTCGGTGCTTGGCAACATGATATTATTTTATTTTTCAAATAAATGATATTCAAATGAATTTATTTCAAATAAATTCAAATAGATTATTTCAAATAGATTTATACAAAAATATCGTTTGCACAATGCGATCTCTATAGAAGGTTCGTTCTACATTAATATCTCGACAACGGTTTATCCTTAAAACTCGAAATTTGGACTAAATTGTAAGTGGGGTTATTTTACGGCTACCCTCAAAATTTCATGAAATTCGGTGTAGCAGTTCGTCTGTGATTCTGCGGGTCTAAAGGAAAAACACAATTTTTCGACTGATTTACACGTTTAAACCACTCTAGTTCATTAATCCACTATTTTTATTTTGATGTATGCACGTCACTATAACTTAAAAGTGATGCCCACTATAACTTAAAAGTTATACCTCGGAATTTCTTGAAATTTGATAACGAAATCTCTAATACGTTATCCTGCTGCTGATAAATAAAATGTACAATTTAGTTTTTCATAATTTGCAACTTTAGAGGTGCTGCTCACCAAAATGTTCGACTTCGTGAGTAAATGAGAAAAGTTTTCTTTAATTAGAAAAAGAGACTTGAGATTTGATGCAAGAGTTAATTGTACGAATAAATCCCCTGGATAAATCACATATTTTAAAAATATCTTAAAGGTTGAAATGATAGAAAAGCAGTCTTCACAATGAGGTAGAGCCTGTAACTTTAGTGTAATGGTACATTGTTAAAAGCAAAGAATGTGTACAATTTCCGTTTTCCAATATTAGTAACTGCCGCGCTCTAAAATGTTCGATTTACAGAACAATTGAGAAAATCTTTCTTTTCAGTAAGATACGGGCATAAAAATCGGTGCAGACGTTGACAATTACATACGACATAATGAAGAAAATAAATTTTCTAAAATATAAAGTTGACGATCAAAGCGTTCGAAATATAGACTGTTTGGAAAAAGCACTTACATGTGAGATATAAACTTTAATTTTGGTAGCAGTATATGTAGTTGGAAGTAAAAAAGATAAGATTTTGTATAATTTGGGGTGATATAATCTCCAAAATGGATCGCGAAAATAGACAAAATCTGAAAAAAAGACTAAATATACGGAAATTAATATATTACATGATTGTTTCATACGCAGTTTTCTATGACAAAATAAATAAATTCACTCCCGGTACTCTGAGTTACCCAGGTTCCAGTTACCACAAGTTCTCGTTTTTTTTTTACTTTCCTTATATAAATAATGTATAAGGACAGTATTGTGACGGAGTCGAAAATTCGAATTCGGGTTTTCGACGGGAGAGCACGTTTCAAGCATTCCTGATCACGAATCGAACATTTTTGAAGTGATGTGTGTGTGTCAGTTAGTCTGTGGAGACGATAACGGACGAACGAATGAACTGATTCAAACGAAATTTGGTACAAAAATCACAATCCGTAAATACTGAATGCTTATTGTTTTCATACGCAATCGAATGTTCAGAACCTCCTAAATTTTCGAGTGAAATTTTGAAAAAATTGTCAGAAATCAAAACCGCTAATAAAGTTACTCAAATAGACGTTTCTGATGTAATTTTTCATTAGAAAACGATTGATATAAATTTTAGACCTAACATGAACCGTTCTTGAGATATTGCACATTTTTCAAAAAAATTATCAAAAAGCCATATAAAAAAATATATATTTCCTATTGAGAAACATGTTCACTTTTCATATGTAATACCATGCGATAAATTTGGTGACATCATTCTCGTGGAACTAGCTCGTTCCATTCAGGAAAAAAGATACTTTGAGTAATACTTTTGTATTTGAAAGCCAATAGTCATTCATCTGCTGTGAGAATAACTTATTTCTCCGTCCATAACGCATGGCGAGATTTTGGCGACGAATTTGGCGGAATGTCGCCAAGTTAGCGACATTTTTAGTTGTTGCCAAATTAACAAAAATCTCGCCAAATGGATAAAAATGACGCTAAATCAATGAAAAGGACGACTAATTGAAGAAAATTCAATATCTTGGAAAGAATATAAGTATCTACTATCAGAATAACATTTTTTTAAACTGTAAAAGTAGTAAATTCATTGCATTATATAAGGAAAGTCATGTGTTGGCCATATCAGATTTTTTTTACTTTATGAAGGATTTATAACTACAATAGTGTAACTTTAATTTTTTATAAAATTTTACTGCAACGCACTCGACCATTTGACAATGAAAATAATATTTTTATTTTAGATTTTATCTTTTTAAAATCAAAATGATGAAATATCTCGAGGACGGCGCCAGGCATCATTCTGTAAAATAAATCATTCGTTTCATAATAATGCATTCCGCATATAATGTTAATCATTATAACAAATATTTTTTTTTCGATTTGAAAAAAAAATAATAAATAATAAATGAATAAAAATTAAACGTTCTTATAATTTGATCTATCTGTTAACAAATATATGTCTAATATACGTTGGGTTGAAACATTTTGTAAAATTTCAACCAGTGCGCCTGGTACTCAAAAAATCGTACTGAAATCGATTGGCATTTTATACAGATGAAAATATGTTTCTGATTAGGTAACAAAATATTTGTTCACTCTGAGTTGTTGCAAGCAAGTTGATTTTATATGTAATGTTAACTGAATCAGGAGCATATCCGTTAGTGGGGAGCATATAAATAGCTTGATTATAGAATAACTATAGTGAACCAGTAATTTTGGCGCGGCTATAGAATAGAGTTTATTATGAAAGATATAATGACTACGACGTTGCTTCTTCAACCATTTCTCTTTTTCCAGCTTAAGAGCTGTACTTTGTGTAAGAGAACAAGCCATAAAACTCAGACGCAACCTAAGCATCCATGACAAAATGCCAGTAAATCACTAGAACACAGAAGGGGTTGAGATGTTGCATTTCTTTTCCCTGCTTTTCCTTGTTTCTTTTATCAGTTACAGTTAACGTTAGATTTTTTTCTCTTTCGTTTGTTTCTAATATATTGCTTTTTTTCGTATTTTTTATTGTGTTTGATGTTAAATCATGATAAAAATCTGAAGAGTTGGATTTCGAAATTATAAATTATAATAGTGTTTCATCTACTTTCTCAAAACGTTTAACAAAATCATCCCGAAAGTAAAAATAGACAATATAAAGAGATAATTATGAAAAAGATAAAGGCAATAAACACCAATTTTCAAAAAGGGGATAATTCTCAATTATACTAATCATGTTCTCAGTGTAGTGACCAACATGGACAGACCGGTTTAGTAAGAGCACATTAGATTCGAATACTTTATAACAGCCCTGGCAGCAAAAAACATGTTATGTGTAGAAATTTTGTGGAGCTTTGCAATGGATAAGAATTTGGTGACACTGCTAATACGGCTTAACACATTTTAAATGTAAGAAGCCTAGAGTGCGTGAGAGCTAATTAGCGAAGTGTATAATCGCTAAATAACCTTATGGCCAAATAGCGCAACGAAGCCAAATAGCTCCCGACTAGCACCCGACTAGCTCCAAATGTTAGTTTCCTTATATTTGGAGCTAGTCGGGTTGACTTACATTCGGAACTATTTTCCTCCTCGCAATGTTGGAAATGGTCTTTCCCTACGTTATATGTATTTTCTATTCTGTCACGTTTTATGTTCTAGCAACAGTTGCCGATTTAGTTTTGATGCTTTAACGTTACACTGTCTTTTAGCATTCGAAACAGGTAAGAAATTAGAGTTTGGGTTCAAGGTGGAACTTCATCAGAACTTTTCACCTTCATTATAAATTATGTAGAAGGCACAAATCACTTTTCGATGACCCCGCACTCCCCTCCCCGTGTTCGAAACTAATTCATTCCGTGCCATTCGAAACCGGGTCATTCTATTTCAAATTTGCATGAAACCCAGATGCAAGTTAACACGGGAAATCCGTGCTGTACCGTTCGGCATTTTTTGGCTCCGGTGATATTTTATGTTAACCCAGTTTCGATTTATATGACACCATTTAGAAATATTTATATAGGGAAAATAGAAAACTTGATCTCTCTAAAGTTTTATTCGCCCCCCCCCCCCTCTGGCCGAAAAGTCCTGAAAGACAGACACACTGCCCTTTAGTATCAATGAATTAAATATTTAACACTAGAACGACGGAAGCGGTCATTTTGACCGCCATAGAAAAAATACAACATACCTTTAATTCAAAACTAAAACATCATAGTATATTATAATGCCTAGAATAACTTTCTTCTGTGTTTTCAATAACTTCAAGAAAGTAAGAAGAGTCATAAAATTTTAATGGGCTGAGACTAAGAAGAGTTTTGGAGGAATCATTTCTCAAAGTAGATATGCGGTCAAAATGACAGCTTCTGTCGTTCTAGTGTTAAAGTAACAAAATGTAGCGGTAAAATTCCAAAGATTTGAGAGTTTATTAACCAATGGCTTTTTACAAAAGTATAAAGAGGAACTTGCAGGTATTGCCCAAGATGGGCATTGGGCATAATTTCCATTTAGGTGGGATAAAAATTACATACACCGTGGCACTTCTAAATCCACCGTCGTTAAAAGTAATTAAATATAAATAATTTCACAATTATAATGAAACAGTCATTCGCGGCGTAATACTTATAATTATGTAGTGCATCTATGTATCCTTTGAGGAAGGTGTATTGATATTAGATAAACATCATTTTTACCTGAACAGTTGTGGTCCCGTATGGCTTTGGTCATATCCCTTTTTTGTATCTAGCTGTGAAAAAATATTTGATGAAAAAATATGTATGGATTGGTACTCCTACAGTGGAGATGTTGACAGATATTTAGGCAACATTAAGCTGCTTGAATTTCTATAATTCTAATTTATTAATATTATTGTGAGACCAGGATCCATGTAGACAGGTTTATATGATTATTTATGATATCTATCAGGCCAGATCAAGGACCCAGTCTGGTTAACGCCAGTTTTACAGCAGTCCTGACCCGAGAGGTCAATAAGCCATAAAAAAGGGCCTAAAGATGAATCCGCGAGATTGGTTCAGAGTTCAACCAATAAGGGGTTGTGCTGTCGCATCGCATTGAGGTCAGCCAATAATAGACGAAGAGGCGTATCAGATCTCAGGCAGAAAGAGGTGGGAACCGAAAGAAAATTCTACAGATTCAGAGATGTAGTAATAGATGAGAATACAGGGTGTCCCAAAAAGGTTCAAATGGGCTTGAATTTTTTAGCTGTTGGAGATAAGTGGGCAATGTAAATTGCAAAATTGTTGCAAATAAGGCAAGAAATACGAGAAGGCAAGAAATAGTCCTCCTATTTATTTTCAAAGAGTTACACTTTTTTAACTTATATACGACCCCCTTAGACAAATTTGGCCAATCAGAAAATGTTTATTTTTAATGTAACAAGATCATTACAAAAACCCGCTTATCTGTATCTTTAAAATCAACTGAGTAATGATAAAGCAAAAAATCTGTCTTATGCCACTTTTCCGTACCATGTGACAGGCTGTTTCATCAGTGAAAATAGGGATCATATACAAATTGACGATGGGCATTGTTTAGATCAAAAATACGTTAAGATGTGTCAAAATTTTTATCACAAATGCATCTAAATAAAGCATTACACAAATAGAGATCATATAAACAGTGGTAGTCACTCCGCGGTTGGGTATCCTATGTATTATCATCCAGTTTTATCTTTTTTGTGATATGACACAAATTTACATTTCTAATTTGATATAGGGTCCCCATTCACAATGTTCAATTTTCAATTAAATATAATCCGCTCAATTTTAAAGATACAGATATGCGCTTTTTTAATGATCGTGTTGCATTAAAAACAAATAAAATTCTGATTGACCAAATTTTTCTAAGGGGGTCGTATAAGAATATTATAAGTGTAACTTTTTGAAAATTAATGGGAAGACTATTTCATTAATGAAGTCTTATTTCCTACCTTACCTTCAACATTTTTGCAATTTACATTGCCCACTTATCTCCAACAAGTAAAGAATTAAAGCGCGTTTCAATCTTTTGGGGACATCCTGTATAGTTGGATAATAAGAGTACAGTTAGAGTTGGGATTAAGACATGCAAAAAGTTCTACAGACAGTTCAGTAAAGGAGAATATAATTGGGGATAAGAGTGCAGGGACAATCGGGATTGAGACATGCATTATGTCCTACAGAGATGAACAGAGAGGTGAGAATATAGTAGTTGGAGATAGCAGTTAGAGACGGGATTCAGATAAGCATTAAGTTCGGCACATGTGCATAAAGAGATGCATCAAGTTTCCCATACAGCCAGAATAGATATGCATTACGTTCCACAAAGAGATAGACAGGTGCAACAGGCGAGATGCCGATATGCATCAATAAGGGGGCTTGGCCACCTAGAGATGGTAAATAAACAAGTTTCGATTATCAGTCTAATGCAGGCCAAACGTCTACAAACAACAAGAAGGTATGTGCAAATCAAATTATAAAAGGTCAGAGTCAGTTTAGGAATTTTGCATGCCTAGTCTCGCATGTCCAGTCTCCTCCTCAAATAATATAAGTATTATTGTTGTAATCCAATTATGATTATAATGTGCTTAATAAATATGTATTTTAAAGTTAAAATGGATAAAGTTAATTTTGTAGTAATATTATGTTAATATATTTTATTCCAGGAACTCGTACTAAGGATTTAATGATGGGTTTTAATGATGGGCTTTAATACACTTGCAGTGTCCACTTCGGCGATAAGAGCTTGCAATATTGTCCTAGTAGCTCAACGGTAGACCGTCGACTGGTCAGTAGAAATATCCGTGGTTCGATTACCTATTGTGACAGCAAAGTCCTTTACAATGGCGCCCGAACAAATCAACCTTATAGGTTAGTGTAAATGTGTTAGAGATCTGAAAGTGAGTCTAGTGCGACTAGCACGGATATTGTGCGCCTGATATGCTGATAGTCGATTTCAAATTGTTAGAACAACGGCCAATCAGGAAACTAACATGGGGGATAAAACAGCATCTATATATATACTAATTGTCAAGTGTCTGTCTGTCCGCCTGTTTGTCTGTCGGTCTGACACGCTTTTTAGGCACTTCCTGAATAGATAGAGACTTGCAATTTGGTACACGGCTCGGTCGTTCGATAACCCCCCCTGGAAAATCGGATATTTCGAAAACGTTCTCTAGAGGGGTTGTTCCACACCAAAACGTTCGACAAGTGAAATGATAGGAAAGCATGCTTTGCGATGAGGTAGAGACTTCAAATTGGGTGTATGGTTAAATCGTTCGAAAGGAAGAAAGTGTGCAATTTCAGATTTCCAATATTTTCTACTTAAGGGGGTGCCGCACACCAAAACGTTCGAAAAGTGAAATGATAGGAAATCATGCTTTGCCATAAGATAGAGAATTCGCATTTGGTGTATGGTTAATCGTTCGAAAGAAAGAATGTGTGCAATTTCAGATTTCCAATATTTTCTACTTAAGGGAGTGCCGCACACCAAAATATTCGATTTACTGAAGAAATGAGAAAAGGCTCCTTTAAAATTTGATAGAGGCTTGAAATAGTGTATATGGGCTAATCATTTGACGAAAACATCCAAGACGAATATAGTTTTTCAAAAGTGTTCGTTTAAGGGGGTGCTCCAGAGTAAAACGTTCGAAAAATGAAATTAAAAAAAATCATACTTCGGAATGAGACAGAGATATCAAATTTGGTGTAAGGATAGTTAATATGGAAGGAAGAAAGTGTAAAATGTCAGTTAACCGATGTTTCCTACTTTAGGGGGTGCAGCACACCAAAATGTCCGATTTTCGGAATAAAGGAGAAACGCCCCTTTTAAACGTGATAGAGGCTTGATATTTGGTATATGGGAGAATCATCTGATAGAAATCACAAAAAGTGGCAGAAAGTGTGCAATTTCAGATTTTCGATATTTTCTACTTAAGAGGGTGCCGCAGACTAAAATGTTCGATTTACCGAATAAATGATGATGATGATGATGAAACCCAGACCGTCCGACCTACCAGAAAGGTGTAAGGTAACTGTTTGGACGGTCGGGAAGTGCCACCCAATTTAGACCGGAACCCAGTGGGGGAGGCATCCACAGGGACCGTACCCTCCTTCCCCTACCACCAACCTCTCGGAAGGACTTTCGGACCCACATGTTTAACGTGATCGTACTCCGCATGAATACGGCGGCAGTTTTGGCAGCGGCTGGAATCGAACCCGGGCCTACCGAGTGCAACTCCAGCGCCCTAACCAATGGGCTACCTTACCGAATAAATGAGAAAAAGTTCCTTTAAAATTTGATTGAAGCTTGAAATTTGGTATATGGGCTAATCATTTGACGAAAACACCCAACACGAATATAGATTTTCAAAAATGTTCGTTTAAGGGGGTGCTCCAGAGTAAAACGTTCGAAAAGTGAATTTAAAAAGAAAACATGCATCGGAATGAGATAGAGATATCAAATTTGGTGTAAAGGTAGATAGTTTGGAAAGAAGAAAGTGTAGAATTTCAGTTTACCAATATTTTTTTTCTTTAGGAGGTGCCGCACACCAAAATGTTCGACTTTCGGAATAAGGGAGAACGCACCTTTTAAAACGTGATAGAGGCTTGATATTTGTTATATGCGCGAATCATCTGATAGAAATCACAAAAAGAATAGAGTTTTTCAAAAATGTATATTTAACGGGATGGGTACTCCATACAAAAGCATTCGAAAGGTGAAATGCTAGAAAAGCATGCTTCGCGATGAGATAGAGACTTCAAATTTGGTGTACGGGTAAAAAGTTGGAATGGAAGAAAGTGTGCAATTTCAGTTTTCCAATATTTGCTATTGTAGGGGGTGCCGCTCACTAAAATGTTCGATTTGCTTAACAAATGAAAAATGCCTCCTTTATAATGTGACAGAAGCTTGAAATTTAGTATATGGGCTAACCATTTGACAAAAAACCCAAAGATGAATACAGTTTGACAAAAATGTTCATTAACGGGGTGCTACACAGAAAAACGTTTGAAAGGTGAATTGATAGAAAAAACATGCTTCTCGATAGGATAGAGACTTCAAATTTGGTGTACGGGTAGATAGTTTGAAAGGACGAAAGTGTGAAATTTCAGATTTCCAATATTTGCTACTTTAAGGGGTGCCGTACACTAATATGTTCGATTTTCCGAATACATGAGGCACGCTTCCTTTTAAACGTGATAGAGGCTTGATATTTGGTATATGGGCCAATCATCTGATAAAAAACCCAAGACAGAATTTAAAAAAAAAATTCATTTATGGATGTGCTTCACAGAAAACAGTTCCAAAGGAGAAATAATAAAATAGGGGTGCCTCGGGATGAGATAGATTTTAATGTAGTGTACGGGTAGATAATTCGAAAAGAAGAACTGCGCAAATTTAGTTTCCAAATATTTTCTTCTTTAGAGGGTTCTGCACAGCAAAATATTCGATTTTTCGAATAAATGTGAAATGCGAATTATTAAAAAATTTACATTATTCAGGGGTTGCTTATTGCGAGACCGTTGATTTTCAACGGGTATTCGACTAGTCAAGAGGCTAATCTGCAAAAAAATAGCAGGAGGTGGTCAATTAGAATGTTTGTTCTGGACATTAGAGGTTGGAGAATGCAGCATCCACTTCGACGATAAACGCTTACAATTTCGTCTCAGTAGCTCAACGGTAGAGCATCGACTAGTCTGTATGAAAATCCGTGGTTCGATTCGCGATTAGGGCAACAAGGCTCTTTACAAATTTTTGTCACCTATTTTTGGCCTTTGTATAGATATATTGCTCGTTACTGGTGTCGATTCCTACTCATTGGCCAATTTTCAACAACATTGTAATCGATCTTTCTCGTCTATCTCGCTTTGCTGATGAGCTCGTTTTTCTAACTTTCTCAATTCTTCGCTAGGAGGCGCTGCAGTCCCTTTCATTCGAACGGACCTTGTCACTTTATTATAGATAGACCTAACATGTACACATTGTACCCGTATGGACCTTTCCTTACAGTTATTTGTGCTTTTAAGAACTTTTTCAGGAACCCTGTATACAGTAGTATGTGAGAGTAAAAATCTGTAACGATATATTCATACTCACATCTATTAAAAACGATATTGAATGGAACTTTATATGCATTATGCACTATGTCTTATCTATGCCTCTTCTAGAGTCATTAGAAATTTCAGCTTGATTACTCGGCGGAAAAGTCTTTGAAACTTTTCACCTTTATCATAAATTAAGTAGGAGGCACAAATTGCCCCCGACGCCTGTTCGGCACGTATCTTCTTCACTTCTTCGTCCTCAGGGCTTATAGATCGGTCATTCTATTTTGCATTTGCATAAATCTCAGATGTAAGTTAAGACACGGAGACTAAGGAAAGTGGTGCACGTATTTGTAAATGCGATTAGGAATCGTGTTAGATTTTGAAGGAGATATTTGGTGATTATGATGAAATTGTCATCGTGCAGATTTCTGCAGAATTATCTATACTACGAGAAATATTAATTTGAGCACACAGTAGAAGCTATGATTGGTTTTTGACTCAATTTTGTCTTTATACGTTCATTATGCGTACATTGATTCGATGTTCATTATGCGCACATTGATTCGATGTTCAATATGCGTACATTGATTCGATATTCATTATGCGTACATTGATTTGATGCTCATTATGCGTACATTGATTCGATGTTCATTATGCGTACATTGATTCGATAGTCATTATGCATACATTTATTCGATGTTCATTATGCTTACATTGATTGGATATTCATTATGCGTACATTGATTCGATGTTCATTATGCGTAGATTGATTCGATGCCGATACGGTGGTCGAGCGGTCAGGAGCAGGCGTTTGCGTCTGATCGCTGGATTGCCCGGTTGCGGGTTCGAATCCCGCCAGCGGGCATGGATGTTGTCTTGTCGAAGCCAAGTCAGACTTCCACCCTTCGGGGGGCTTCTATGAAAGTGAAGCTGCAAATCTTCTCCCCTTCGCCATGGGACACCCTAGGGGGCCTTGTGGACGTGGTGCGTAGGCGCCCCTTCACCACGGGGGAATTAGTACACTCACATTGATTCTATGGTTCCAAGAGCAACTTAATTTCCTTAGAATATACTTTTAGAAGATATTTTTATTGAAATATAAAACAAACACGAATATCAACTGGAATTTTAATGATAAGAATTCATTGAACTCATCGCTATACGTGAATCCTACTGACCAACGACATTGGACTTATGAACAGTCCCTCACCGAATATCGGACTTAGGAACAGTTTTCCACCATATACCGGACTTATGAAGAGTCCTCCACCGGATATCGGGTTTATGAAGAGTCTTCCACCGCATATTGTACATAGGAACAGTCTTCCACCGCATATTGGACTTATGAACAATCCTCCAGCGCATATCGGACTTATGAACAGTCTTCGAACGCATATAGGATTTATGAAGAGTCGTTCACCGCATATCGGACTTATGAAGAGTCCTCCACTGCATATCGAATTTATGAACAGTCCACCACTGCATATCGGAAAATACATTAAACGTTGTCTGCAATAACATTTTACAGACAACAGTATTATTGGTCGTGCTTTTCTTGTACAGTAGCCACATCGATCATCATAACCGAATTCCTGAGATATTTTGCTTTAGGGATACCTCAGAAGCTTAGTTTACCTTGATAACATCACAAATTTAACGGAACCATAAATCAATAAGTTGTTGAATCAACATGTTGTTGAAAATGGTGGAAGATCACTTTAGAAATAATTAAACAAATGTTTTATCTGTATAATTATTATAAATGATGTTAATAAAGCGGTACTTTTTCTCCTGGTAGTGACATTGCGAACTAATAATTTGTATCGCAAAACCTAATATATCAAATCCCATGTCCTCCTTTATTATGTTATCAAGTTAGGAAGTTTAACGTCCGGTGGTTTTCTTTTTGAAGCTCTGTTTATTATCCTAACTTAAAATAATTTTTTCAATTTACTATTTTTCTAGTATTAGAAAAGTCATATTATTTATGAAATTAAAATTTTAGTTCGAGGGACGGTGATTTAATCTGCATTGCAGATGATCTTAACGACAAATGCTTACCGGTACTTCTGGAATTTTGGGTGTACTCCCAGGATCCAAGTATGAGTCCAAATGTATAGATAACTAAAAAGTTTATTTACAAGCACAGCGTAAACAGGCATTATATACAGAAAATAGCTCGATAACTATCTGACCCGATGACTAAACAGCCGTCAAGTACAGTAAAACAGCAATTGCATGCTCCAATAATTTCACAAAACAGCGGATACTCTCAAAAGATTGACGTATCTCACAGTTCAATCTAGCTCGTATCACGTCAACTGCTCCACAAATGATTGATGACCCCATTTATATTGTCTCTGTAGAAACTTCCAGAAGGGATTCATAAATCGTAGAATATTCGTTATATCGAAAAGGTTTTCGCATATTCGAAAGTCGCCAAAAGTCGCCAGACTGGCGATAAAATTCTAAAATGCCATGTTTGACATTTTAGAACTGGCACGTCTAACTCTCAAAACAGCCTGAAGGGACTTTTCATGATCGTAACAATATTAAGATTTCATGGTTTCATAGCATGTAACGAAAATATGGCACATACATTCATTTATAAAATCTTTCACGAAGAGCCAGCCATTCCTCCTTGGTAGCATGGCTGTAAAATAAATATTTTTTAGTGCAGTCCTTCCTATCATCTGTTAAAAAAATTTGATGTGGGCAGCACATGACTTTCCTTATAGAATGCAATAAATTTACTACTTTTACAGCAAAAAAATAGGTTATTCTTATAGTAGATATTTATATCCTTTCCAAGATATTGAATTTTCATTAATTAGTCGTCATTTTCACCAATTTAGCGTCATTTTTATCCATTTGGCGAGATTTTCGTTAATTTAGCAACATTTTAAAAAGCTGCCAAGTTTGCGACATTCCGCCAAATTCGTCGCCAAAATCTCGCCAAGTGTTATGGACGGAGAAATAAGTTACTCTTATAGCAGATAAATGATTAAAGGCGTTCAAATACAAGTATGTTACTCAAAGTATCTTTTCTTATGAATGGAACGAGCTGGATCCATGAGAATGATGTCACCAATTTTTCGCATGATATTACATATGAAAAGTGAACAAGTTCCTCAACAGTTAAAATATATTTTTTTATTTACGGGATTTTTTTATAAATTTATTTGAAAAATGTGCCGTATCTCGAGAACGGTTCATGCTAGCGTTCTAAAGTTTATGACAATCGTTTTCTAAGGAAAAATTACATAAAAAATGTCTATTTCCGTAACTTTATTAAAGGTTTTGATTTTTTAATAATTTTTTCAACATTTCACTCGAAAATTTAGGGGAGTTCTGAACATTCGATTGTGTTTAAAAGCAGTAGACTTCCAGTATTCACGGATTGTGAATTTTGTACCAAATTTCATTCGAATCGCTCCATTCGTTCGTGATATATCGTCTCCACAGACTCAATGACTCACACACACACACACACAAACATCGCCTCATAAATGTTTGATTCGTGATCAGGGATGCTTGTAACGTGCTCTCCCGTAGAAAACTCGAATTCGAATTTTCGACCCCGTCACAAGACTTTCCTTATACATTATGTATATAAGGAAAGTAATAAATGCCTATATTTAAAGCGTTTAAGATCTAAATTAGAGCCGATATGTTGAATGGGGTGTGGGAAATTAAATATATGTCATTCCCAATCACAATACATGGTATTCAAAAGATGTCTGACATGTAAAAAAAGTCATTTCAGCTCATTATTCAGCAATTTATTATTCGGCGAAGCTCAATCAATTAGTACGAAATAAAAGTACTTTCATTGTGGAACAATTAATTAGATTTTGGGAATGAAAGGGGGCAGTCCTAATATCACCATCAATTTGAATGGTAATTGTTCTTCTAATTATCTCAAGCTGTTTTTAAGACATGCTGTTGATTAAAAAAGGAAAGGGAAATCCATGAATTACAAATGCATTATTTAGAAGGAATAACTTCTATATGTGTGTTTAAATGAATGTGTGTTAAAATTTTAGCTCCCGGAACGATGAATCAATCCGAATTACAGACGATTTTAACGAAAAATACTTGCTGGTACCTCTGGAATCGTGTGTGTACGCTCAAGATACAAGAATGAGTTTGAATTTCTAGATAAAAAATCTGATGTGGTCAACACATGACTTTCCTTATATAATGCAATGAATGTACTACTTTTACAGTTATTTGGCAAGATTTTTGCTAATTTGGCAACAATTAAAAATGTTGCCAAGTTGGCGACATTCCGCCAAATTCGTCGCCAAAATATCGCCAAACGTTATGGACGGAGAAATAAATTATTCTTACATCAGATAAATGACTATTGCCGTTCAAATACAAAAGTATTACTCAAAGTATCTTTTTTCAGGAATGGAACGATCTAGATCCACGAGAATGATGTCACCCAATTTATCGCATGGTATTACATATGAAAAGTGAACATGTTTTTCAATAGGAAATATATTTTTTATTTTATATAACTTTTGGATAATTTTTTGAAAAATGTGCAATATCTGGAGAACGGTTCATGTTAACGTTCTAGAATTTACGTCAATCGTTTTCTAATGAAAAATTACATAAGAAATGTCTATTTGCGTAACTTCATTAGCGGTTTTGATTTTTTGATGATTTTTTCAAAATTTCATTCGAAAATTTATCGGTGTCCTGAACATTCGATTGCGAATAAAAACAATAGGCTTCCAGTGTTTACGGATTGTGAATTTTGTACCAAATTTCGTTCGAATCGGTTCATTCGTTGGTCAGTTATCGTCTCCACAGGCTCACTGACACACACACATACACACACACACGCGCGCGCGCACACATACTTTCACATACACACACACAGACATCACTTAAAAAATGTTCGATTCGTGATCAGAGATGCTTGAAACGTGCTCTCCCGTCGAAAACTCGAATTCGAATTTTCGACCCCGTCACAATACTTTCCGTATACAGTATAAACGGTTATTATAAGGCATAAACGGTTTATTTACATGCACAAAGCAAATAGAAACAATATGCAGAAAATAGCTCGACAACTATCTCACAATATGACTAATCAACCGTCAGGTACGGTAAAACAGCAATTATATGCTCTAATTATTACAGAAAACAGCGGATACTGTTCCCAAACATTGACGTATCCTACAGTTCAATGTAGCTCCTATCAACTAAAATGGTCCCCAAATGAGTTATGACTGCTTTTGAATAAGGTAAATGATCCAAATATGGGCAGTCCTAAGCATTTTAATTATTATAATGTTTGTTTTAGCAGATAAAAATTTGAAAATTGGTGGATGTATTCTCCTTGTAGGGGGTAACAGGGAAAAATGATAATTGAGTTAAACACATCAGATAGGTGCTAATAATGGACAGTGTCTATGTTGGGAACCTATCCCCATATTTTTAACCTTTGCACCTAATATGGGCACCCTTAAAAATTATGCTAAAAAAACCATTAAATCAACGTAAAACTTTAATCAGAGTCGGCACAAGATAGACATACAAAAATATAAAATTTTTACTTGTAAGGCCACAACATTCTTCATGTACCCAAACACGGCACGTATTACACTGTATCATGTCTAATTGTTTTTCTTGACGACACAGTATACAATATCAGGATTCTTTTGAGCTGGATACACCACTGCAGGACGGCTGATCTGCAACAGTTGATATTGCATTAGTCTTGGGTCTAGACTTGGGTGCTGGTTTCAGCTTAGCTGCTCGTTGGGACTTGCCAGCTGCTTTCAATTGGGTGCCTTTTTTCCTGGGTAACGCGGTTTCATCGTCTTACAGCTCGATAATTTAAAGCCTTTTTTCTGTTGGTCTTTTTATAATATCGGAGATAGATAATTGGTGAATATCTGTGTCTTTTTTACAGCAGTGCCCATATTAGGTGTAGTGTCCATATTTGGGTTACTTACCTTAGTATCTGAAGGACCTTCCAGAAGGGGTTCATAACTCGTAGAATAATCGTTAAATCGAAAAGGTTCCGGCACATTCGAAATGTCGTTCTCTCACATTCGAAATGTCGTACTCTCACATTCGAAATGTCGTTCTCGCACATTCGAAATCGCCAAACTGGCGATAAATTACCAATTCTGGCAACCGTGAACTGACAGTAATGTTATGGCTACCTCAGGTTCACGTCATAGGAATGGCTGTACTGCGATGTTTTTCCCTTCTAGCTCTGAAGACAGCTTTAAGGGACTTTTCATGTTCGTGACAATACTAAGGTTTCGTGGATTCTGAATATGAAACGTAAATATGACGTATAAATTCATTTATACAATTGTTCACCAAGAACCATTCTTCCATGGTAGCATGGCTGCAAAAATAAATGTTTACTTAATAAAGTCTTCCCCATCATCTAATAAAATAAATGCCCTTATTTATAGTGGTTAAGAACTAAATTAGAGCCGATATGAATATGGCACATAATGAATATGGCATATAAATTCTATTATAAAATCTTTCACGAAGAGCCATTCCTCCGGGGTAGCATGGCTGCAAAAATAAATCTTTAACTAATAAAGCCTTCCCCGTCATCCATTAAAATAAATGCTTTTATTTATAATGTTTAAGAACTAAATCAGAGCCGATATTTTGAAAGGGGTGTTGTTCTTGAGACCCACACCGCCCGACCTACCAGAAAGGTGTAAGGTAATCGTTTGGACGGCCGGAAAGTGCCACCCAATTTAGACCGGAACCCAGTGGAGGAGGCGTCCAGAGGGACCGTACCCTCCTTCCCCTACTACCAAACTCTCGGAATGACTTACGGACCCACAGGTTTAACTTGATCGTACCCCGCATTAACACGGCGGCAGTTGTGGCAGCGTGCAAATCCAGCGCGCAAACCACCGGGCTACCGCGCCCGAAATGTGCCAACAGCACGCGGTGCTCCCAGGTGGTCACCCACCCATGTACTAACCGCGCCCGATGCTGCTTAACTTCGGTGATCTAAGGAGAACCGGTGTTTTCAGCACGGTAGGGCCGTTGCACTGGTAGGGGTGTTGTTGTTGAAACCCAGACCGTCCGACCTACCAGAAAGGTGTAAGATAACTGTTTGGACGGTCGGGAAGTGCCACCCAATTTAGACCGGAACCCAGTGGGGGAGGCATCCACAGGGACCGTACCCTCCATCCCCTACCACCAACCTCTCGGAAGGACTTTCGGACCCACGTGTTTAACGTGATCGTACTCCGCATGAACACGGCGGCAGTTTTGGCAGTGGCTGGAATCGAACCCGGGCCTACCGAGTGCAACTCCAGCGAGCTAACCAATGGGCTGCCGCGCTCGGAACTGGTAGGGGTGTGCAAAATTAAATAAATGTCATTCTCAATCACAATAAATGGTATTCAAAAGCTGTCAGACATTAAAAAAAAAGTCATTTCAGCTCATTATTCAGCAGTGTACAATGACATCCAAAAGTCAAGCCCGCAATGCAAAATTTCATTTTTTGAAAGAGTATTTGAATTTGAGTGGCTGGAAATCGCTGCAGATATAGATGGCAGTCTGCAAATACCGTACGTTACAGCCGATCACGATTGACTGTCCGAATATATGTTAATTAGGCGGTCGTTGAAGACGCCAGCATTCTGAAGGTTTGAGGAGGTGCATTTAACAGCTGATGTGAAGTGTTTATAACTTTTGTAGGATAAGTTTTGGTGATATTCGTGTTTCTATGGCTGAAAGAAGACGAGTAGCAGATAGTGACCGCTGGGGTGTTGTCGGACGCGTTGAAGCAGGACACTCATTCAAAGATGTCGCTATTTTCTTTGGCTTTGATAATTCGGTAGATTCTCGATTATGGGAACAATTCCGAACAAGTCAAACAGTTGTCCGGAGACCTCTGCAGGGTCTTGTAAGGGTTACCACACCCTTTGACGACCGGTATATTGCTATAGCAGCCGAGATGAATCGACGAGCGACTTTCACAACAGTTACATCCGTGGTTACATCGGCACTTGGTAAGACAATATCTACCAGTACCATCTGCTAATTCTCCACGTGCAGAGACTGTACGCCTGACTACCACGTTTTTGTGTTCCACTAATCGTCCAAGCCAGAGGTGCAAGTTTAAAATGGTGTCGTGAACATGTCAATTGGACTGTTTCAGATAGGTGCAACGTGCTGGTCACGGATGAGTCCAAATTTCTCCTGGATTCAGATGATAAGCGTGTAAGGGTCTGGAGAAAACGAGGCACACGCAATCAGTCTATGAATATCAACGAACATTACGTATTTAGAGGCGGCAGCGTCATAATGTGGGCTGGAATTTCAATGGAGCATTGCACAAAGCTGCACGTCTCTAAAGGCGGTTCTATGATGGCTCCGCGAGGTCGGGATAAAATCCTAGACCCCGTTGCGAGACTCTACGTGGCAGAGGTTGGTTCTGATTTCCACCTTATGGACGATAATGCCCCTCCCCATCGAGCTAAGATCGTTGACGAATAACTGGAAAGTGAGGGCTTTTCTCGTATGGAGTGGTCGGCGTATTCCCCCGACCTTAACCCCATTGAAAACCTTTAGGATGCCCTCGGGCGTGCTGTCTCTGCACGTTTACCGCCTCCAGCCAGTCTCAGAGAGTTGGAAACTGCCCTATTGGAGGAATGGCCATTGTTCCCAACTGCGATGGTTGAATACCTCATGGAAAGCTTGAAAAATCGTTGTGAAGTCTGTGTGAAAATCCGGGGTGGTCAGATACCATATTAATGTAAGTTTTGCTTAGTTTGTTTGCTTTTAAACATCATTTTGTTAATGACCCAAGTTTTCGACGGAAGAACACATTTCAAGTATCCCTGATCACGAATCAAACATTTTTGTGATGTCATCATATAACTTACGTCATCAAATAACTTAAGAAATGACGTCATCATATGTGACGTCAATCAATATAACTTACGAAAATGTGACGTCATCATATAACTTACGAAAATCAAATATATTTTTCATCTTTGTACATAATTCTTGTTTTCTTTAATGCATAAACATATTTGCTAACTTCATGACGTCATCATATAACCTATGTCATCAAATAACTTATGAAATGACGTCATAATATGTGACGTCAATCAATATAACTTACGAAAATGTGACGTCATCATATAACGAAAATCAAATATTTTTTTTTCATCGTTGTACATAATTCTTGTCTTCTTTCATGCATAAACATATTTTCTACCTTCATGTTCAATTTTGAGTTAATCAAAGCTTTATTTTTCCATTTTTGTTGATTTTACCGTTCGTGCTTAACTTTTGAAAGCCAGTATATTATTCGGCGAAGCTCAATCAGTTACTACGAAATAAAAGTACTTTCATTGCGGAACAATCAATTAGATTCTGGGAATGAAAAGGAGCAGTCCTAATATCACCATTAATTCGAATGTTAATTGTTCTAATTAGCTTAGGCTGTTTTTAAGACATATTGTTGATTAAAACATAGAGTGAAATCCACGAATTGCAAATTTATTAGTTAGAAGGAATAACTTCTATATGTATGTTTAAATGAATGTAATGAAAAAGAAATTAATTAGAAGCTAACTTTCAAATTTGGTATAACGTGTTCCTAATAAAGTCCTTAATAACTTTGTCGTGTCAAAACTTTGTAAAGAGATGTTCCTGAATGTATACGTGATGTTTATCTATGGTAAAGTAACCATACACAAAAATGACAATCAATTCGAACGGTAATTGTTCTTCTTTTTATCTCAAGCTGTTTTTAAGACATGGTGTTGATTAAAAATGGAAATAGTAATCCATGAATTACAAATTCATCAGTTAGAAAGAATAATTACTATATGTGTGTTTAAATTAATGTAATGATAAAGTAAATTACTAGAAGGTATCTTTCAAATTTGCCACAAAGGGTTTCTAAGAAAGTCCTTAAGAGCGTCCATAAATTTGTAAGGAAATGTTTACGAGTGTATGCGGTAGGTCTATCTATAGTAGAGTGGTCATATACGATCAAATAAAAGTAGTTGCATATTTCACTCCATATCGGAAAGTTGAAAAGTAAATATAACGACTTCAAAAATAAGGTAAAGTTGAAGAAAAAGCAAATTACAAAGTTGTAAAGCATTATTTAGTGAGCAGAAATTGACACCAGGGACAAATGCAACATATGTTCGACATTAAATAAATACCTGTCAAAAAGGCATATCATCAGAGTCTCTAACACGGTGATACACGCAATGCATTCCAAAATACGCTTCTTTCTGAAATTCTTATATGCATTGTCTCAGATGGATGTCATAATCTCAGATTTTAAACATGATGTACATTAGATTTTCTTGTAAGATTTCTTTATTGCATCATTCCTAAATAGAATGGCCATAACCGTATTGTATCAAATAAATATCTTCTACAAGAGTTTTGTGGTTTATTCCTACTAATCAGACAATCTTCCACAACTTCGCAATTGGCTGCTTTCGTCTATCTGCCTTTGCAGTCGTGTTCGTACACCGAACATATTACATTAAACGCTAGGTTCGCTATAATCGCATTTAATCAATCGAGTATTGTCATTTTACTTTAAACAGACCTTACGTATACACTCATGGACATTTCCTTACAAAGTCACAAAAGTGCTTAAGGACACTTTCCAAGGAACTATATATAAACTCACACAGAGAGAACAAGAAAGATGAAGTTCAATCAAGCATAAATCGTTGATTATGAAACACTTTCCCACTGAAATGCAATATTATTTAAACATCTCTAAAATGCATTCATTTAGAGCTGATATATTTTAAATTCTCACAGTACTACAATAACTTATTATACTTGAAAACTTCATCGAAAAAATGAACCTGATTCAAATGGCTTCATCGAAATATAAATCGGTTGGCTGGCTCTCTATGTAAAATCAATAAATATTTCAATCATATCTCTTTTATACGACTCCAGAGCTAAATACACTATGTGACAGTGAAAATGAGACACCAAGAAAGAGTGGTCGGAAAGTGATGAAAATAGGCAAACAAAGAGAGACAGCAATGAACAATACGTGATGGTTATTGCAACAAAATACAACTATACACTGAGCGATAACACCGTCTGAACAGTAAGTTGTAGGACCACTGCTGGCGGCGATACAGGCAGAAACATGTTTAGGAGTCAATGAGCGTGCGGATGGTGTCCTGAGGGATGACTGCGCATTCCATGTCAACTATTTGCAAGTGTTCATGTTCTAAACGCGGCGGTGGCAGCGCACGCAAGCGACGTCCAATCACGTTCCAGACGTGTTCGATTGCTGAGAGATCAGGGAGACCGGCGACCAGGAAAGCACCTGGATACCTTGCAGAGCATGTTTGCTGATGCGTGCTAGGTGTAGTCGGGCGTTATCCTACTGGTAAATGGTAATGGGCACCTCCTGACTGAAGGGTAGTGTCACAGGCCGCAGCACGTCATTCGCGTATCGTTGCGCCTTCATAGTGCCCTCAATACGGACCAGAGTTGACATGCTATCGTAGGCTATGGCGCCCCAAACCATGATGCCGCGTTGTCGCACGATGTGGCGTTCCACAGAAGCGGCCGGATTGGACATGCTATCAATTCGACGCCAGACTCATTCAAAACAGAAGCCTGACTTGTCCAAGAACACGACCCTGTGCCATTTCGTAGTCCACGGGGCTCTTTCACGACACAATTGCAAACGGAGGCGTCTGTGCTATTGGTCGATGGCAGTCTTCTTAACGGGCGCCATGCGTGTAGGTCGTCGACGATCAATCGACTTATAATAGTCCTAGTCGATATGGAAGCATAAAGGGTGTCCTGCACATGCTGCAAAAGGTCGAGGCAAGAGGCTTGCAGGCCGCCAAAGCTTGCCGGCGGATGCGTCGTTCCACGCGCGCTGACGTCGCTCTGGCGGTACCGGCACCCTTCAAACGATCCACATTTTCTTGTTCCAACCATTTTCACCACAACCTGTGCACTGGCAATGCGTGTATGTGGCTGTTCACTGAGATTTGACGTATGGACCAACCTGCCCTTCTGAATCCGATCGCACTACCCCTCGTGAAATCGTTGTTCCGCTGGAACTGCCTGACATTCTCTGTGGAGGCGGCCTGACATTCTCTGTCACTATAAGTTTCCTCTGAGACAAAATAATTGCAAAATTATTTCCTGGTAGACGCAGCGACGCGACTACTATCGATTCTGTAGGTTCCTTCCCTCATATCTCACTCATCGTGCGCGGGACAGCTGTGCATTTCGCATCATTTGTATAACGCGGTGAGCTGCGTCTACCCTGTAATTTACTTTGCATATTTTTATGCCCACTCCTTCTTAGTTTCTCATTTTCACTGTCACGTCGTGTTGTTGTTGAGGCTCAGACCGTCCGACCTACCAGAAAGGTGTAAGGTAACTGTTTGGACGACCGGAAAGTGCCACCCAATTTAGACTGGAAACCAGTGGGATCCACAGGGACCGTACCCACCTTCTCCTACTACCAACCTTTCGGAAAGGGTTACTGACCCTCATGCTTAACGTGATCGTACTCTGCGTGAACACGGCGGCAGTTTTGGCAGCGGAAGGAATCGAACCCGGACCTACTGAGTGCAATTCCCATGCGATAACCACTAGGCTACCGCGCCCGTGTAATTTAGTGGTAAAAAATTCATCAATTCTTATACAAGTAAGTCCAGAATCACTTGTTTACATTCTGCATTCATTAAAATTCTGCTTCGTTGTAGAAATAATCAACGTTCGATGATCATTTAAACTCAAATATATTGTAATTGCGTTGGAACTAAAGAAACTTATAGAAACATCTTATAGAAACTTAAACACAGAAAATAGACAAAAATAAAGCGGTTTTAGGACGGATGTAATACTAAATATAAATTTAGAAGAACTTTAAGAATCACGATTTTTACACTAGGCAAAACATATATGGATGCCGTAATTTATTTTAAAATGGGTCACTTGATCTCTTCATATATTATGGGTTGAAGATCCCGACAGTCTGACTCATCCAAGGACTCGAGTAGCAATTTGGACGGCCGGACATATATTATGGGTGTCATTATTATTTTAATTTTTATTTAAAAACTACCAAACATATTTTGCTGAAATTTTTATATATTTCATTGGATGATTTTAATATTTAATAAATTTTCGAAGTAATTTGTAAATTTTAAATTCACTTAAAAAGTGTTTGAAAAATGACGTCTCATAAGGTTTAATGTATTTCACTTTTTCATCCCGAGTTCAATCCAAATCTAATTGGCTGATATTATTAATTTACATTCCCATATGTCTCACAGACTGTCTTAACAACATACTAAAATTTCGTTGCAATAAAATCATTTTTACGGCAGTTATCCTGCGAGCGGACATACAGACAGACAGAATGAATGAATAAACAAAGTCATAAACACTTTTCAACCATGTTGGAAAATTTTATAATGCATGTGTAATTATACCAACAATACACGAAATGGGCAATTGTTTACTGAATTCAACCGAACTAGTAGACATTTAATTTATTGCCTCGGTATTCGAAATCAACATTTTCCTTCTCTTAAACGCAGAATATATCCAACTTTTCAATTTCGCATGTATTTTAAAATATTTGGATGCATTTTGAAATGGAAAACAGTGCATCATTAGTTAAAATTCCCAGTGCTTCGTGCACAGTTACACTGAAAAGAAAGTTGCTTTCACAGCATCAGATGAACGATGAATTTTTAGTTTATATTATTCTTTGGAATTTTCGGCCATTCCAAATTCGAATACAAATTTGCTATTCTGTTTCATGGCTTGAATAACAAATTCTGCTCACCATCTTGTTTGACGACATTTGAATAAATATACTCCTGTAATTTCATTCCAAACTGCGTTTTCTTACTTGCCCTTCAGCAAATACATATAATATCTGTAAAACCTTAGTAAGAACTTCTGAAAGAAGGATATAAAATTCAATAGAATGTCTCAAAATGATGCGCAACAATCGAAACTTTGTCGCAAATATAAAATGGTATTTTTATACCGTCGCCTTTTGTCCTCGTATGCTTTATTTTCTATTCACTGTTTCAATACCCATGCAAAAGAAAAATATAGATAGTACTAATTTGTAAATACAAAATGTTGAAATAAGGGGCAAAAGTTGAAGTTATAAATGTTTTTGTGCAATCGTGTTGGAAAACAATACGAGTAGTTATCACTTGTCATTACGGAAATGTTCGAATTGCTTGACTTCGACAAATAATTTGGAAACCTATGAGACACATTTCATAAAATGTCTTCAACTTGGCGACTTTTTACAGAGCTTTGGAAACCTCTAACATTGTATCAATAAGTAACATACATTTTGAGCGAAGTATAGGGAAAGCACAAATAACACAGTAATGCAGCATACAGCTGTTTCGAGGATACACTGTATCCTCTTCGTCCGTGCAAGAGAACAGTCAAATCCAAAAGAGAAATGGACGCAAAAGGAAGAAACAAGGGGGGGGGAGTTATATACCCTAGACCTAAATTAAGAACGAGCCAATCATGTTGGGTCTCATTTGTTCTTATTCGGCCTTCACTAATCATGTCGGGACATTTCTGTTTTGTTTTGGCTCACGACAACTTTGTGTGATTTTTCTCGTTTTGGATTGGCTCGTCATGCTGCTTTCTGATTGGCTTTCCCTTAATCCAGGTCTTGCACCCATTCCTCTTCCGGAAATCGGGTTTCTAATTTCTCTTGCACTGACGAAGGGGATAGAGCGTATCCTTAAAACATCTGTATGCTATATTATTGTGTAATTTATGCTTATATACACGTTTTCCTCTACTGTTGTGGTTTTGTTAAGAGTTTTCCGACTTACGTAAATTTTTAGCAATCTTTTCACAGATTTTATATTAGCCGGTCATCGGTTAGATGACCTCAGTTGGCGTAATACGAATCAAAACGAGTAACGAATACTTCAGTGTTTTGAGTATATATATTTTTGTGAATTATTTAAACATTGAATTACTGTTTTATTGTATCTCACGGCAGATTTGGGATTTTGGCAGAGAGTTATCGACTGCATCTTATTCGTATCAACGTTTATTATTGCTTTAAATAAAAGTGTGTAAAGAACATTCTTGTCCCAACTGGGAATCGAGCCACGGATATTCGTACTGGTCAGCCGAAGCTCTACCTCTGCGCTACTGGGAAGGAAATAAAAGATTTTATCGTCGACATGGACCTGTGTGTGTAAGGAATGTGTTGAAGACCCAGACCGTCCGGCTCGTCAACAAGGACTTGAGCAACCATTTGGACGGCCGGTGTAAGGAATGTGTGTAGGGAAAGGTCGATGCATGTACATGTTGGTCTACATATAATAAAGTGGCAATGTTAAATCGCATAAAAATGATTGCAGCGCCCTTAGCGGAGAATTTAGAAAGTTAGGAAAATGAGCTCATCAGCAAACCGAGATAGACGGAAAAGATTCAGTACAAAGCTGTAGAAAATTGCCAAATATGTAGGAATCGACATCAGAAAATAATTAAACATCTATACAAAGGGGGGAAAATAACTGACAAAAGTTTGCAAAGGACCTTGCTGCCCTGATCGGGTATCGAACCATGGATTTTCATATGGGCTAGTCGCTGTGCTACTGAAACGAAATTGTGATTTTTTATCGTCAAAGTGGACCCTGCATTTTTCACCCTCTAAAGACATATTGGCGTGCAAATTGACAATCTGACTGACTGCATTGTCACATGGTAAACCCATGATCCAATATTTCGGGGGTGCGATCTAGAGTTAACGCATTTATTTTGGGAGGCCGGCTATGGATGGCCAGCTGCACTCGATAGCGAAAACAGGAAGTTGGGAGTTTTCTTTGGAGATCGCATTTTTACCGAAATATTCAGCGTTTGTCCGGTGCGGACGGATCATAGAGCTGGCGGCCCGTTTGAATTAGCGGCCAAGAGGATATCAGTTTCACAGGGGCTTGAGAAAGGGTGTTTGGCTTTCGGGGGTCTAAAAAGCCAGTGATGTTGATTTGGGGTCAAGGTGTTAAGACCCAGAAACCAATGAAAGGGTTTTGTGCGACTCAGAGGCGTGTTTTAAAATCTTGGAGAGAGAGAGATTTTTTAAAAATTTAAAAAAAGGAGGAAGAGAAGGAACTCGGAGACGATGCTGAAAAGACGTGTTCTGACGAACGATCGCTATCCAAAGGGATGCGAGACCGACGATGGTCAGTGAAGTTTGGTGAGTTACCCATCTGGGACCTCTTTCCTATTATGTACCTATTTGACCTCTCTCTCAGTTTTATGATGATTAAAAATAACTCAAGGACAGTTAATCTTAATTTTTAATTACCATCTTTCAAATTAAGTCGGTAAGACGCTATACACTTTTCTATTGTTTATCTTAAATTGGGTATACATCTCATTTTGAATATAGAAGGCTGTATTTTAAATCAATATTGTGTAAATATTTATATAGTGTAAATAAATTAATGTTATTGTTTAAAAACTCGGCGTATTTTCTTCTTCGCGCTCTTACCGGGCGTGTCCTAAAAGAGGTAGGAACCTCAGGACATATACCTTGCAATTTCTGCCTCAAGTTAACCTCTTGATACTATTTTTATCCTCCAGGTTAGCTTCCTGTATGGTCGTGATCCTCCCGATTTGAAATCGGCGCTCGATACCCCAGATTCCACTGAATTCGAGTACGTGCTAGGGTCACTTTCAGACATCCGGCATCTTTACTCTAATATATAGGGTTGATTCGTTCGAGCAACAATGTAAAAAAAAAATTATTGTAGACAGCACATGACTTTCCCTGCAGAGTTATATCCACGTTATGTTTTTTTAATTAAATTTAATTCACTTTTAATACAATTTTCGTTCTCATTTGGTAACTGGACTTATATTCAAAGGTGGCGTAGAGAAAATACGAAACAACTAAAATATCTCGAGGACGGCTAGGCCTAGTGTAATGAGGATGGTCTTATTCTTTCCTTCGTTAAAAATGATGTATAAAACAAGCATTTAATGGATATATTTGAGAATAAATTTTTTTTATTTTAGATTTTTACGATTTTTGCTGTCCATTTCGCAAAAAAGGGAAGGTTCTTTTTCTCCGAATCGTACCAAAATCTAATCAGCAACAGGATAGCCAACAAGCGACTTATCTATCGAATTTCGTAAAATTCGGTCCATTAGTTTTTCAGCTAGAGTGGATATAGGCAATTTTTGCTGGCCATGTCGCAAAAAATGCGTTTTTTTTTTATCCCGAATCGTACTATAAAGTAATCAGTACCAGGGTCACACCCAAGTGATTTGCCTACCAAATGTTATGAAATTCAGTCCATTAGTTTTGGAGTTAGAGTGGGTACATACATTGCACAGACAGACAGACACACAGACATATACACACAGACGTCACACTGAAAATAGTGTTTTCGTATTCCAGAGGTCCCCAAACATATGGAACCTTCGAAAACTCGAGTTTCCATTTGCAGCACGATTCCAATACTTTCCCTATACATTACCATCTACTGCAGGGAAAGTAAAACCTGTAAAACATTGCTGCCCCGAAACAGGAATCAAACCACGTATCTTTGTTCTGCCGGGCTAACGCTCTACCTTTGAGCTACTGGGACAGGATTTAAAAATCATATCCTTGACGTGGATTCTGCAAGTTTAGTTTTAACTCATTCTTGCATCCTGAGACGACACCTACAATTCCAGATAATACGTCGAATTAAAATGCCATCTTTGTATTTTTGACACAGAATTAAAGGTGAGCGTCAGTAAATTTTCTGCCCTATCCACGCTTTGTTAACTTTCGCGGCACGCATATTTCGCCGAAATTCTGCTCAAACAGTTGCGATATATTTTCTTATAGATAAAATGCTATGCTTAGATTATTTTAAAACTAAATTTAATAACCAATAAAACAAAGAATATATGTTTTATTTTAATTTAAAATATTTTTGGTGCTGCCATCTGTTGTCGTAATTTAATTCATACCGACTAATTTTATTTTTTAATGAACATTTTTAAAAGTCTATTCCTTCTAATACGCTATTAAATACAACAACAGATCATATATAATGCCATAATCACGGAAACGTAATTGAACTTGGACTTGAAGAAAAATGAACTTGAAGACAAAAGTGCAGTCCTCAGTGATGTACATTCAGAGATCCCTTATCAAATTTATAGAATGGTAAATTACCTTTCCGTGATTGTGGCATTATTATATATGATCTGTTGTTGTATTTAACACTGTATTAGAAGAAATATATATTTAAAAATGTTCATTAAAAAATAAAAATAATCGGTATGAATTAAATTACGACAACAGATGGCAGCACCAAAAATATTTTGGATTAAAATAAAAAATATATTCTATGTTTTTTGGGGCATTAAATTTAGTTTTAATATAATCTAAGCATTACATTTTATCTTTCAGAAAATATTTCTTAACTGTTTGAGCAGAATTTCGGCGAAATATGTGTGCCGCGAAAGTTAACAAAGCGCGGATAGAGCAGAAAATTTACTGACGCTCACACTTAAGTTCAGAAATAACGCAGAAAATGTCAGCCAGCCTTTACAATATATATATTTTTTACGACAGCCAAAATAAATAAATTTTCCTATATACACTTCTCACAACTGAAATCGCAGCACCATAAAATTGTAGGTGTAACTTTATGTAAATCAGGCAATGGAAACAACGGGGCGAGGTATACAAATGATCACAGTTTCGTTACACATAGTGATGCAACACATTGCCTAGCAGCATAGAAGCATCAGGCCAAAGAGGAGCGATTTCATAGCTAAATTGTAGCGTCATTGGTTTCAGGTTGTAAAAATCATCACAGTATACAAGAGTACGTCGATGTACCGCATACAGTCAGTTGTCGTCAGCGGAACGACAACAAATCATTGTTTTACGTGAGAGTAGATTGAGCCTTCGAAGAATCGCTGAACTATTGGGTCGTGATGTGAGCACAGTTCATCTATGTGTGTTACGGTTCGTGAGAGACAACGAAACGACACGAAGATCAGATAGTGGAGCTTGCAGGTGTACCACACCACGTGAAGATCGTAAGCTTCTGAGAAGCGTTGCGCGGGAGCCGTTTATCACAGCAACCATGTTACAAGGACATTTATCCCACGCTACAGGTAACGTGATTTCGACGCAAACAATTCGTAACCGTTTGCATGACGCAGGACTCCGAGGTAGACGATCTTTTTGACACCTACTGTTTCAAAACCTTCACAGGTTACATCGTCTCCAGTGGTGTCAAATGAGACGCAATTGGTCGACAGAATGGCGAAACATTCTGCGCAAGGATGAATCACGATTTTGTTTTGGCATGCCAGATGGTCGTACTCGCGTATGGCGGCTCTTTCAATAACGCCACCATAAGGCTTTTTCTATCAGTCACCGCACAGCACCCCTAAGTGGTACCATGGTTTGGGGTGGTATAAAATTTGGTGGACGAACATCTTTGGTAGGTATTTTGGGCAGTATCACAGCACAACGATACATCTCTGATATTGTGAGACCTGTGGTGCAGCCACAACTGTCAATCAGGCCTAGACTGCTTTTTCAACAGGATAATGCCAGGAAACATACTGCACGGATAACTATGAATAGTCTACAAGGTTCTGATACCCTGCTTTGACCAGCATATTCTCCGGATTTGTCGCCAATTGAGCATATCTGGGAAATAATGGGTCGCCGATAAAGATAACTCCCAATTCCAGCAAACCATGTTCAGTTACAAGCCCATTTGCATTCTGTGTAGAATGCCATCCACCAGAACACCATTGACCATCTCATTGACGGGATGCCTGGTCGTATTCCATCCTACATTGCCCCTCGCTGTGATTCTATTCCATATTGATCTAATGTCAATAAAGTTCCATGCTTTCATTTTCCAGGTATGATTTTTTGATCATTTGCACATCTCCTTGTTACAAATGCACATTTTCTTGTTACAATTATATTCTGTAAATGTCATAAGGATACATCAATTTCTTCATGGTGTTACGATTCCAGTTGCGAGAAGTGTATGAATGGATATTACATTTTCATATTTCAATAATTGGATTTCAATATTTCAAATTTTAAATAATTTCAATCATATTTTAGTTTATAGATTTCATCATAGACCGCATATTTTCTTCTAGTAGAACGCCAGTGTTCTGTGGAACACAGACTGGGAAATGTTAATTTATACAAAATGAACTCGCACTTTGCTGCTTAAAATAATTTAAATAAATATAGTTATTTAATTAATATAAAATATTCGGATAACTACGACATACTATAAAAATTAGTTTGAATCGGTTTCGAAGACGGACACAACCTTCTTCTTCCAGACAAGAGAGAAACGTTACTTCATTTAAAAATGTTCGACATTGTCAGGGTGTCAACAGACTTTAAAGGGAAAATACAGTCTTCTGCTTTAATACAAGCAAAAGAAATCTGAAGTGGGCAGCATATGACTTTCCTTATATAATGCAATGAATTTACTACTTTTGCAATAAAAAAAATAGATTATTTTTATAGTAGTTATTTATATTCTTTCCAAGATATTTAATTTTCGTCAATGAGTCGTCATTTTCCATGTCGTCATCATCAATGAGTCGTCATTGATTTAGCGTCATTTTTATTCATTTGGCGAGTTTTTCGTTAATTTAGCAACATTTAAAAAAGTCGTCAAGTTGGCGATATTCCACCAAAGTCGTCGACAAAATCTCGTCAAGCGTTATGGACGAAGAAATAATTTATTCTTAAGCAGATAAATGACTATTGGCGTTCAAATAAAAAAGTATTACTCAAAGTATCTTTTTTCATGTATGGAACGAGCTAGATCCACGAGAATGATGTCACCAAATTCATCGCATGGTATTACATATGAAAAGTGAACATATTTCTCAATAGGAAATATTTTTTTGTATTTTATATGACTTTTTGATAATTTTTTTTAAATGTGCAATATCTCGAGAACGGTTCATGTTAGCGTTCTAAAATTTATGTAAATCGTTTTCTAATGAAAAATTACATAAGAAATGTCTATTTGCGTAACTTTATTTGCGGTTTTGATTTTTAGACGATTTTTTCAAAATTTCACTCGAAAATTTAGGTGTGTTCTGGACATTCGATTGCGGATAAAAACAATAGACTTCCAGTGTTTACAGATTGTGATCTTTGTACCAAATTTCGTTTGAATCCATCCATCCGTTAGTCAGTTATCGTCTCCGCAGACTCACTGACACACACATACACACATACTTTCACACACACACAAAAATGTTTGATTCGTGATCAGGGATGCTTGAAACGTGCTATCTCGTCGAAAACTCGAATTCGAATTTTCGACCCCGTCACAATACTTTCCTTATACATTTAATATATAAGGAAAGTAATAAGTAATCTCAATCATTCGAACAGTTATATTATTAATGATACAGTTATATTAACTGTGATGCTGAACTTGCTTGAATAAGTAAGATTGCGCCTCTTGTTTATCATGAAGAAGAATGCTGCTTTTTGCCTTCGAAACTGACACCTTATATTTTATACTGTAGTTATATGAAGATTCTATATTAACTTAGTTTTAACACTTCATCTACCGGTCGCGGTTTCATTGCCTACATGGAAAAGACTACTTTCATTGCCTGCTGAAATATATGAGGTACTGCGAAAAAAAAGGCATTTAAATATAGTTCCAG